>OY796677.1:50052140-50663172 GCA_963680715.1 Tetragnatha montana
TGGGGTTTGAAAGTGATAATCATTGAAGCGAAAAGAATATCGACATCCGATCAAAATTTTTAATGATAATCTTAAAATATATTTTGACGGGGGTTATTTTTATCAACATTTGATTATTATTTCCAATCACAGTTGAAACAAATATTATTTTAATCAAAAAGTTAAACACGTGTTTTAAAATTAGGAATGAAATGGGAACTTAAATCTCATTTAAATCAAAACGTTGAATATTTTTTTAAAATTAAGAAAACATTTTAAAAATAAGAAATCATTTCGGTGCTTACAGATAATCGAAAGTAAAGTTGGCGGAGAGATATCTCGCAGGGTTTGAAATTGATTATTATGATGGAGAGTGATAAAAAACTCATAATAGGATCAAAATTTTTATTTGCCACTTTTAAAAATCAGGCATCTCTATCTATGGAATAATGATAGTCTAAGAGCCAGTAAACAGATGATGACACATATTTTAGGAAAGCCTTTACTTTTCTCAGTGAGTCAGTTGTACAGTTGGGGAAATAAAAAACGACTCAGTTGAGATTTCTGACGAACCACTTGGGTTAGGAAGACAAACAAGGTGTCATTTTTCATGTCATGAAGTATTCTTTAAATGAGAAAAATTTCGAGTCCTTAGGGGGTCGTCTTCATATTAAACGAAACACTAACTTTTTTTTTCCTATAGGGACCCCCAATTATTATGCGATTTTCTGAAAGAGCATCCTCATAAACACCCAAATACCAAGTTTCATTCAAATCGTGCGGTAAATAAAGCTTTTACGTTTTGGGGGTCGTCTCCAGAGTGAGAAGGGTTAATTTTCTGTAAACACTATTTCTTAAAAACGGTGGGATAGTAAGACTTTTACTCACCACTTTAATGTTTATTGAAAAGTTTATAAGTAATTTATTGAAATTTTATATGAAATTTAAGTTTTCATTTAAGTTATGGTGATTAAAATAAGGCGACTGTTTCCAGAAAAAGCATTCGCCGGTATACATTTGGCAGCGGTATACGGTCCCTTAAAGAGTGGGAATTTAGTTTAATTCGGTTTTTTCCAAAACTATTAAATGAAATCGACTGAAATTTTGGTTTTCCACATAAAATTACTACCAAAATCGATTACCATAAAAATATTAAAATATTTTAAAATTTAATTTTTGGGTCAAAATTAGATGTTAAATATCTATCTATTAACCATTAAATATCGCTATAAAAGCATAATTATTTTATTTGGGGACACAAATTTGATCTAAATTCAAAGTTTCATGTTTTTACGCCGAAAACTTTTTGACAAATTTCACATTGAATGGTTGACATTTCAAAAATTTATTATGCTTCTATTTGGATACTTACATGGATGAAACTTGGTATTTGGGGGTTTATGGGGATGCCCTTTCAGAAAAACGCATAATAATTGGGGGTCCCCATAAGAAAAACAAAAGTTAGTGTATCGTTTAATATGAAGACGAAGCCCTAAGGACTCGAAATTTTTTTCATTTAAAGAATACTTCATGACATGAAAAATGACACCTTGTTTGTCTTCCTAACCCAAGTGGTTCGTCAGAAATCTCAACTGAGTCGTTTTTTATTTCCCCAACTGTACCTACCGTACATGAGGTGGGGGTTACTTAAGCCCAGTCGCGGTAGGTTCAGCGTTGCGCAGGTGTATCAGGTGCGTTAATTTGGTGAACTAAAAAAGTATTTCAGGAAGTCTGCCGTTTTGACATGTCAAAATATATTATTTTATATGTACTCAAAAACAACATGGCAGACGATTCCCATGGTTATGACGTCATGGCAGATCATTTAAAAATTTAAAAAAACGAAATGATGGTAAAATAGTCGTCATATACGGGATTTAAAGCACCATTTACACTAGCGTCTGGAAGACTAGTGCAAGGAAGTAAGACGAAACTTGACGATCCTTGCACTAGTCTTGCCAACACTAGTGTAAATGGTGCTTTAAATGCCGTATATGACGACTGTTTTACCATCATTTCGTTTTATTAAATTTTTAAATGATCTGCCATGACGTCATTACCATGAGAATCGTCTGCCATGTTGTTTTTGAGAACATATAATAATATATTTTGACATGTCAAAACGGCAGACTTCCTAAAATACTTTTTTAGTTCACCAAATTTACACACCTGACACACCAGCGCAACGCTGAACCTACCGCGACTGGGCTTAACTAACCCCCACCTCATGTACGGTAGGTACAACTGACTCACTGAGAAAAGTTAAGGCTTTCCTAAAATATGTGTCATCATCTGTTTACTGGCTCTTAGACTATGAATCAAGACCCCCCACATCATCAGGAACCGTTTTTGGCGGACCAGAGTTATAAGTTAAATATCCTTACACCTCTGGATTCAGAGAGAATTTTCAATAAGTTTAAATTGAATTTTAACAGATGAATTGAATTTTAACAGATGCTGCTATTCTCCATTCCCACTTTTCACATATCGAAAGTGAAAAGTCTGAAAGTGCATACTGTTAGTGGTGCATACGGCCGTTATATACAATAGGGCCCCGTTTACATGTGCCACTTGTCGTGGGCTTAAGTAGGACTCGAACAGTTACCTTGGTGGAATCGATCTACCTACCTACCTTGTGCTTGGTATAATGGTAATACAGCGGTAACTACAACTGTAACCAAGTGAACGGATAAATAGGACTGGTTCGCATGTGTAAGGGCTAGCTATCATCTCCTTGGAGCTCAGTACTGTACCTGTCTTATTACTTAAGAATATCTGTATAATAAATATCCAAGTTCATTGCATGCTGAGTATTTACTTGAACCCACCCTCAGTTAAGGACACAAAAGATGGCGACGGGGATGCCAAATCGACAGTTTTAATGGATACAGCAAGTTCATCTTCTGGAGTTTGTTTTGGTGCGATTACCTGGAAAGATTGGTAAGAAGAAAAATTTTATTCTGCTAAACGATGGAAGCGCAAGTAGCCCAAATTCTGCAACAAAATCAAGAGCTGATTAATACTTTGGCAAATAGATTAGGAAGTAATCAAAAGGTAGCAGTTCAATTCGAAAAGTTTAATGAGGAATCGGAACTGTTCGACTCTTTTTTGGAACGTCTCGAAAATTATATGAACATACAGAAGGTTCCTGCCGAGCAGCGAGCTAAAGTGTTAATTTCAAGTTTAAGTCCTAAATTGTATCAACTCTTAAAGAATTTGTTGGCTCCTAACCTACCATCAGCTCAAAGTCTGGAGGACTTGAAAGCAGTGCTACGAAAACATTTAACGCCAAAACCTTTGATTATACCTTCACGTCACCGATTTTTAAATCGTAAACAGCAGGAAGGGGAAACGATCAACACTTACTTAGTTGAATTACGTGCCTTAGCGGTAAATTGTGATTATGATGGCAAAATGTTAAATATAATGCTAAGGGATGTATTTGTAAGTGGGCTCCGAAACAAGATGATCTTGGACAGATTGTTCGAAGAGGACAATATTGATTTAGATAAGACGGTGCAAATAGCGTTAGCTATGGAAAGAGCTTACAAGGGTGCTAGTGATGTCTTGGGTAGTTCTGCAAACATAAATGCCATGAGTGAAAAACCTAAAAACAGGGGTTATAAAAGTGACAAAAAGCGTAATTTGCCTCAGGGTAAAAATGAATCTTGTACGCGATGTACTGGTACTGATCATACTAGTAGGAACTGTAAGTTTAAAAACAGTGAGTGTTATTTTTGTCACAAGACTGGGCACATTTCGAAAGCTTGTTTTGCAGTGAAACGGAAAGCGGCTAAGCAAAGTCGGGTGGACCTAAAGGAAAGTTCCACAGAAAGCCAAGATAAAATTCCAATGTATGGGTTGAATGCGTGGGATAACACTTTGAGTGAAGAGGAACCAAAGAGACCTCCGATCATGATCAATTTAAAAATTGAAGATCAGACCTGTTCTATGGAAGTAGACACAGGGGGGACAGTTAGTGTTATGAGCTTAAGGAAATTCAGGAAAATTTCTGAGAAAAAGATTCAGCCTACAAAGTTGGTGTTTAAAACCTATAGTGGGGATACAGTAGTACCACTAGGGTATGTTACAGTTAAAGTTCAATATGATGAACAAGTTCTGAAGTTAAATTTGTATATTGTAAAACAAGATTTAGAAACTATCTTAGGTAGAGAATGGTTATACAAATTGAAGTTAAACTGGCAAAATTTAAATGCAATTAGATCGGTCAAAACTCTGGAATTGAATGATCTTTTGGAAAAGTACGAAGTTCTGTTCGATGAAAAACTTGGGGAAATTAACAATCATGAAGTTAATTTGGAGTTAAAACCGGGGGTAAAACCGATATTTTGTAGGTATAGAAACGTACCTTTTGCACTAAAAACCCGAGTAGAAGAGGAAATCGCCAGGTTAGAAAAAGAGGGAATCATAGAAAAAGCAGAAAGTTCTGAATGGGCGACTCTAGTAGTCCCGATTGTTAAACCTGATGGGAACATAAGACTCTGTGCTGACTACTCAGTAACTTTAAATCCAAATCTAGTAGTGCCTCAACACCCATTACCTAAATTAGAGGAAATATTTTCTAGTTTAAATGGTGGTAATCAATTTTCAAAAGTAGACTTCAGCCATGCCTATTTGCAAATGAAGGTTAATCCTGAAAGTCAAAAACTTTTGACAATTAATACACATAAGGGGTTGTATGTATGCAAACGATTAATGTTTGGATTGAACGGGGCACCAGCGATTTGGCAACGTTACGTTGACGGGTTGTTTCAAGGCATGGAGGGTGTAAAAGTGTTTATGGATGATGCAAGAATGACTGGTAAAGACAAACAGTCGCATCTTAAGGTTCTAGAAATTTTTTTCGAGAAGTGTAAGCAACATGGATTAAAGCTTAATTTGAAAAAGAGTAAGTTTTTTCAAGATGAAATTAATTTTCTAGGACATAAAATAAACGCTAAGGGGTTACATAAAACAAATGAGAAGATTTCTGCTATTGTGAGCGCAAATGTACCAAAAGATGTACATGAGGTAAAAAGTTTTCTGGGGTTAGTGAACTTTTATGGTAAATTTTTCCCAAACTTATCAACTATAGCTAATCCACTAAATGAGTTGACTAAAAAGAATGTAAAGTTCTTTTGGTCAGATAAATGTCAAAAAGCTTTTCAGAGAATTAAAAGGGAAATTTGCTCTGAGAGGGTTCTAGCACATTATGACCCCAACTTGCCTATATCATTGGCAACAGACGCATCGCCAGTGGGAGTAGGGGGTGTGCTTTCTCACGTTTTCCCAGGTGGAAGGGAAAGGCCTATAGCGTTCGCATCAAGAACACTAACTGTGACTGAGAGAAAGTATTCACAGTTAGATAAGGAAGCACTAGCGATCGTCTGGGCTGTAAAAAAGTTTTACTTGTATTTAAAAGGTAGTAGATTTACCTTAATTACAGATCATCGACCGTTAGTTCATATTTTTGGGTCGAAAAAAGGGTTGCCTGTTTTAACAGCAACTAGACTTTTACATTATGCACTAACTTTGCAATCTTTTCAGTTCGACATTGTGTACAGAAACACGAAGGACCACGGAAACGCAGATTTCCTGTCCCGATTCCCGAAAGCATCTGAAGATTTCGAGGTGATGGACGATGTTAAAATATTCCAGATGTCGCAGATAGAGACATTGCCGGTAACAGCAAGGGAAATACGGGAAGCTACAAAGACAGATAGTGAGTTAGGTCCTCTGTTACAAGACCTACTGAAAGGTAAAGATTTGAAGGGAAAAGAGGCAAGGTATAGTATAGAAGATGGGTGCATAATGTATGGTCAGCGTGTATGGGTTCCTAGGGTATTGCAGAAGAAGGTTCTCGATGAACTTCACGAAGGACATTTGGGAACTGTTAAAATGAAGGCTATAGCTCGTTCTTTTGTTTATTGGTTCAACATTGACAAGGATATCGAGGAAACAGTGAGGAACTGCAAGGACTGTTTTAAGCATAAAGCAGATCCTTCTAAGGTTCGTGTTCATCATTGGGAATATCCTAGTTTTCCTTGGGAGAGAATTCATGTTGATTTCGCGGGACCAATTTTCGAGCATATGTTTCTAGTTATTGTAGATGCTTATTCAAAATGGTTAGAGGTTTATACTATGAAAGTTACGACAGCATCTAAAACGATTGAGTGTCTAAGGGACTGTTTTTCCAGATTTGGACTTCCCGTTGTTTTAGTAAGCGACAATGGGCCCCAATTCACATCTTCAGAGTTTCGAAAGTTTCTAAATAAAAACGGAATAAAACACAAAACGTGTGCGCCTTTTAAACCTTCAACCAACGGGCAGGCGGAACGCTACGTGTATACACTGAAGCAGTCTCTAAGAGCAATGCAACGATACCCTGGAACGATCCAACAAAAGGTATTAACTTTCCTTATGAATTACAGGAAAGCACCGAATATGACAACATCCCAAAGTCCGGCCATGCTGTTTCTCAAACGAGAGATCCGGACACGTCTCGATCTTCTACTGCCTGATCAGAAGGAAAGGATCCACCATAAAATCAGAAAAGACGTTTATTTTCAGGACAGGAAGTTCGAGGTTGGTGAAAAAGTCGCAATTCGTGATTACCGTTCTGCAAATTCCAGATGGAAGATAGGGACCATCCTAAATCAAGATGGAGAACTCCACTATACTGTGAAAGTGAATGGGAATCTCGAGCGCCGACACGTGGATCAAATCAGACCAGCAGGAGACCATCTCCAAAGGGACGCTGATGATGTTCCAGCCTGGAAAAGCTGGAGACCAGCCGAAGCCGAGGTACGTCCGGAGACAACCGAGCCTGAGCCAACAGCGGAACCAGCATCTCCGATGTCCCAACCTATCCAAACGGCTCCACCACAAGACCAGTCCAGTTCCCCAGGACCCAGACCCGATCCAGATCCCAGAGTGGAGTCCGGTTCATCAGTGATCTCCAGTCCACTAGGACACAGACCAGATCCAAATCCTAGAGTGGAACCACGAAGGTCAACCAGAGTCCGGAAACCTCCAGACAGACTTGGTTATCCGAATTAAGTCGAGAGGGGTGTCGTGGGCTTAAGTAGGACTCGAACAGTTACCTTGGTGGAATCGATCTACCTACCTACCTTGTGCTTGGTATAATGGTAATACAGCGGTAACTACAACTGTAACCAAGTGAACGGATAAATAGGACTGGTTCGCATGTGTAAGGGCTAGCTATCATCTCCTTGGAGCTCAGTACTGTACCTGTCTTATTACTTAAGAATATCTGTATAATAAATATCCAAGTTCATTGCATGCTGAGTATTTACTTGAACCCACCCTCAGTTAAGTCACCACCCCACCCTTATACCCGGGTATAATGCAGGAGAAAGGGATATTGAAAACCGTGCTAAAAACCCGTTTACATGACCAGTCCTCAAATCCCGGGTATATACGTCACTGGTCCCATCATTCATTGCGATTTGAGTTTGTTTACATTCTGTTATCTGTTTTCGTCTTGGAATTTTGCGTTCATAATGGATTATTTTCAAGTTATTTCGACATTTAAGATAGTAATCAATCTTAAATATTCAATTGAAATAACAAAGAACAACTTACTTTCCAACAACTACTCACTTAAGCCTAACATGGATGACTTTTTGCTTTGAGTGAGACCGAAATGCATCATGGGAAAGCCGGGTATTCAAATTCCCGAGTAAATAGGTGGATTTATTTATACCCTGCATTTTTTCCTATTGCTGGGTATATCGGCCACTTATACCCGGGTATATGGTCCTTGTAAACGGGGCCTAAGGAAGTAAAGTGTTGTAGTGGGGGTACTCACGTATATCTGGTCCCTTTTGAAGCGCTGGTGCAGGTTGGCGATGAAGGCCTCTTCGGAGAGGGGGTCTAGCAGGACGGCGTCGCTCGCACCGATCTCTTGGTCCAGGCTCAGAACACCGACGCTCATCCTGACTACTCGCGCTCGCCCGCGCTCTGAAACACACGGTTACAATAATATAATAATAATAATAATAATAATAATTATTATAATTTAATTGGCAAAAAAGGCCCACTGGCCCATTAGGGTGTTTCAAAAAAAATTTTTTTTGAATTTCCCAGATGCCCCCCTCAAGTTGTTACAAATACTAAAACATTATTACCTGCAAATTTTCAGGTCTCTAGGACGATTTTTGACCCCCGCGCCCTTCAAAAGTAGGTTTCCCATGTTAAAGTATAGGGAAAATATTGAAGATATCGTCATTTTTGGTTCTTTTCAATTTTACGAGCCTGAACGCAGTCAATATCGAATTAAAACCTATACATCATCTTTGGGACATCATTGCCTCAAGATCCTATCGGAAAAATATTCCATGACACCTACTGGGGGTAGTTACACGGGGGTGAAAAGCGAGCTTTCACCGAAAAACGAGGATGCTTGCCGGCGCTTGCGGCGGGAGCTGGATGAAGGCCTCTCATGGGGGGTCCAGACACAACTCCCACCAGATGGGTTCCAAATGACCAGGTACCTTAGGAAAAAGGTTCAATAAACACTTAAATAGGCTTTTATCCAGGTCCCTCCGCAAACGCCGGCGAGCATAACCAGCACCCGCGGCAAGCATCCTCGTTTTTCGGTGAAAGCTCGCTTTTCACCCCCGTGTAACTACCCCCCAGTAGGTGTCATGGAATATTTTTCCGATAGGATCTTGAGGCAATGATGTCCCAAAGATGATGTATAGGTTTTAATTCGATATTGACTGCGTTCAGGCTCGTAAAATTGAAAAGAACCAAAAATGAAGATATTTTCAATATTTTCACTTTAGAAGGGCGCGGGGGTCAAAAATCGTCCTAGAGACCTGAAAATTTGCAGGTAATAATGTTTTAGTATTTGTAACAACTTGAGGGGGGGGCATCTGGGAAATTCGAAAAAAAAATTTACCATAGACTTTCGAAACACCCCACTGGCCCATACACCGAAATACCAAACATCCAAAATCCGACAAAATTCATCTGGGAAATTCGAAAAAAAAATTTACCATAGACTTTCGAAACACCCCACTGGCCCATACACCGAAATACCAAACATCCAAAATCCGACAAAATTGAACATGGAAAAAAAACAAAGCAAATAAATAAAAAACTAGAATACAATTTTTAAAAGTAGGAATAAGAACTCCCAGGAGCCTTAAATACAATTCCCCATCAGGAACTGGTTCAACTTTTGAGCTGATTTTATGAAATTTAATATTGCAAAAAAATTCTTATGATTGTAAGTGAGAAAACCAATGAAGTTATTTTGGTACCTAATAAAGGGTGAAAGATACTTTAATCTGTAAAAACGATACATAGGACAGTATTGAAATACGGGTTCCCATTATCTCGTTGTAACCGTGTTTTGAAACACGGTTACAACGAGATAATGGAACGTTTCATTATTATATACCACATGAACATTTAAAGTTAAACCAAGGCCGTATCCAAGGGGGGATTAGGGGTTCAACAACCCTCTCCCCGAAATTTTGATATCGATTTTATACCTTTTCCCCTGGAAAATTTTGAAACTATCAAGGAACAATCCTCTTTAAGTGTGTATAAATGTATAGGAGATACCTTAGAAGTGCCGTTGAATCAACCCCCACGAAGCAAAAGTGTGGTTACGGCCCTGATTTATACATGTGACAACTTTTAGTTCGTAATAAGACAGGGTGTTTCTTCAAGTCCGCCCAAGAACTTCAAAGTCACTAGTAAGTTAAGAGGAACATTAGTTTACAAAAAGTTTTTACAAGAGCCTTTTTTTCGACTTAATGCTGAAAATTACTACTCATTAAATTCAATAACATATTCAAAAATTTGTTTCCTTAAATGGTGTACATAGATTGGTGTAGAACTATGCCTCTCTATTTTTCGAAAAATGGGACTTCCTATCAGATAAAAATTTAATTATATTCTTCCACGGTGCATATTTGCAAGCGCAATGGATATTTTTACCACCTTAGATTGCAAACATATCCAAATACCTATGTTCAGTTCTCGTTTCCCATTAATCTTTTGTTTACCCAAAACCGGATATTTCTTGATTTTCTTGAGAACTATTATAGGCCATAGAGGTATAGGGTAGGTGGGGGTAATTGTCCGCAGTTTTTGGTTTGGAATTTTTGTGGCCCACAATTTGATTATTTGATCAAGTTTCTGGTATGGAATCGAAAGCTTAGAATCTTGCCTATCATTTCATATTTTTTTCAGCCTTGAGCTGTTATAATTTTGAGAAATATTCAACTTTTTTGACAAAACAATTTTGCGGACATTTGCCCCATTTTTTGGGGTAAATGTCCGCAGTGATAATATTGAATAAAATTAGATATTCCAATTCAATAACATCAAAATGAAGGTTTATTCACAACACTAAGGTTAGACAACAATATCCAACGCTATAAAAAGTCGACTAAATAGTTGTAATGCGCTAGGGATCATTCATTCATTTTTCTCGGAAGAACTTGAGCTGCACAGGCACACCCTTAATTTAAAAAAAATTAGAAAGTAAGGGAATATAAATTTTTTATATATCTTTATATATCTTTTATATATCTTTTTTTATAAAATTTACCTAGAAAACACTAAATAAACTAAAATCAGTATTTTTCTTGGAAGGGGGAAAATAAAAAGACCATAAAAATAGTAAACGGGGAGAGCAGCGCAGACATTCTGCTTTTCTGTACTCAACTACCGTTATGATGGTCTGATTTTACCACTTAGGGAGAATGAGGGTCTGATTTTGCACCTTTTCAACTGCGGACATTTACCCCAAAAAAACTGCGGAGAGTTACCCCATATCATGATGACAACAATAAGTTGGTACTGATTTTGGAAAATAAAAGTAAACAGGAGTATCAAGATCTAATTTCAAAGTTAAACAAAGGCACTTTCGGGGAAAAAATAGATGAACTGAATAAGTATAATTATTTAACCATAATATTAAGAAAAAGTTACAAAAAAACTGTATCAAGGACACTAAAAACTAATTTGCCCAATTTTTTTGGACAACGGATACTCTAATACTCTGAAGTTTTTACTACCATCGGGTGGTTGTGAAAGGTTACCTACTGTATCGATGCCGGCAATATAATCGATTGTTATCATCGAAAAATGGCCGTGCGGACTATTACCCCATGCGGACAATTACCCCCACCTACCCTAGTTCTCTTGGGATTTATTTTTATGTACTCCAAGTAAAGGAATCTTGCTGGGCCGAGTTTGGGGGGACTTGGTGAAACACCCTGTATACCTATATTTAAATAAAATTTCATTTTGTTACTACAGCCAACGCTTGTTTTGCGAACTCGAAGGGGATACACAAAAGTAGAGAGTTCATATGATCGAGAAACGTTTAAAAATGGTCAAAATTCGTCACATGCTGAGTATCTTTTTATCACACTGCATCCTCTCAAAAAATAAAAAAATAAAGGAATGAACTAACACATTTATTTCAGATCAAAATGGTCATTGAACTATCTAAACGGTAAAGCGCCAACTGTGGTTAATATTTGAACTGTTATTCTTATACCTTTTGTTTTCTTCCTTTTTTTTACAAGTCCTCATGGTAATTTTCCGATTAATCTGAGGAGTGGTTCTTGCTTATTTAGGAACCGTCTATTCAAGTTGCTGTAAAAATGTATTTTAAATGAACTTATTTTTTAGGCATATTTGTGCTATGGTTAATTAATGCTGTCTTTAAATATCACCAGTCAATTGTACTTAAACTAATTATCATGGGGTAAGAAGTATTTAATTTTTATTATAGTATAGTATGAAGTTACCATTTCATACAAGTTTAACGCTTCTTACGTCCAAAAATGTATTTCATAATTGCCCAAAATTTTGATTCATTTTTAAAAAGTGGGCAGATAGGGATGAAAAAATGTTGGAAAAAAATCTTATATGGTTAATAATGATTTTATTATATCTGATTCAGAATCTGAACCAGCAAAAGTAAATTTCCCTAAAACATTAATTATGACATTCTGAAAAAGCACAAATATTTTTTGAGGAATTTTCAAATTTGGATTTTCTTCTTAGTCTAACGCTCAAAAACAACTAATATACCTACTATAAAATACTAAACCTAATCTCTGCGGAAGAAAATGTGTCACCATAAAACCAGTTTTAAAAATTTTAGAGATTAATGTTTTAAAATAATTAAGTAACAATTTTTATTTGTCAGAATCAAAGTTATTCAATTACATTGGAGAATTTAAAATCAATAAATGTTTATTTTTTTTCCTTCAACTGAAACTAACAAGCTTGGCCAATTAAAATGATAATCTAGTTTAACTTTTACCTAACAAGCTGTTATAAGCCTACTTTAATGACATTCGAATGAATCCTTCCCTTCTAAAAGGTTCTTTCGAATAAATAAATGCAAACGAACATTTCCCCAGCGCTCGTCGAAGAATTTATTACTAGTTCACTTCACTTCAAAATCCAGCCAATCATCGATTAATGTTTAAACACATTATTGGACTCTTTAATAAGTGAACTAAAGTTAAGGAATCGCATTTATTTTTCATGCGAAAGGGGAAATTCTTCACCCACGGTTTATCTGAAGTATTTAATGGATTTTAATTACGATAGAATAATTAATGACGTTGGATGAGTTTCAGAACACTGCTATTTTAACTGAATTCGGATCCGCCATTTTGAAAAGAGAAAGCGTGATATCGAACTCTTTAATGAGTTGGGTCGATTGCAAATATTTGATCACAGTTATTTTTTTTTTCATCTTTTATTTACAAGCAACATGTTTTCAAAAATAGCATTCCATTCAAGCATATACTGAAAATATTCTAAGCTTATTTAAAGGAAATATTTTGTAATAGTGTTGAATTTTAAGTGTATCTTAAAAACTCAAGCATAAAGAACTTTAAAATTTTATATTATTCAGGATGTTTTTCGGAATTAAATAATTAGGAAAAATATTGTTTCAGTACTTTGATGAATAAAAGAAACCAGTCATTTGGAATAAACACAAAAATTAAACACTCGCAATACAATTTTTATGCATAATTTTTACAATTGAACAAAAAACACCCCTATAAATGGAGAAGGTTTACTAACTATAACATGAAAAACGGCTTAGTTATCACAAACGTTCTTATTCTTTAAAACTACTTAAGAATTCATAAAAATTCATTCATTAAAATATTCATTCATTGAAATTTGTGTTTTTAATTATGATAATAATTTGATCAAATAATCGTACATTAAGTAAGTCGTGGAAAAAAAGTTTATGAATTTCGTATTTAAAAACTTCATTCTTTTTTTTATTTGTAATTCAATTATTTATTCACATTATACAATTCTAAGAAATTTGTCAGCTCAGGTAACCATTAAATAATGTTACTCTAAAAAAAGTTTCTTTCTAAAAGTAAACTCGATATTCTCGAGTAAGACTTAAAGATTGAAATATCAAACCTCAAAAAATTTACAACATTCGTTCACAAGAACTTTTTGCTCATATTTTATCAAAACACTAAATAACAAAACCCCAATTTAAACATTCATACGCAATACATTGTGTTCATTTTTAGCGTAAATAAATAATTTCAAAAGTACGATAACAAACGTACACACGAATTTAATAAAGTATTTATCTCTCAAAGCTAAATCCAATAAAATCGCCGAAATAATTAGTTTCGACCTTGGGAAAAGACTCGAATCGAATCAAATGGAGGAGGAAACTACGGCCTTTGCCTCTCTTAATTCCATTTGCAATGTCATCAAGGCATCTGGAATTAAGTTAATGCTAATGCTTTCCAATGCAGATGTCTCCAATCAATTGAAACAACCTGTAGCCGGAGGCCGTTTAGTTTCCAGGTAGTATTTCGTTTGCGTCCTCTTTAATGTTTATTTATTTCTATCCCTCCCTTCCACTGCACTTTATTTTATGGTATGGTTAACACATTTAAGGATGTTTGTTTTATTTTATGGCTTCAGCATTATTTATGTGGGAGTGAATAAGGCATAGATCAACTTCAATTAATATAAAACAGGTTTATTTAAAAATGAAGGACCCAAAAGGGGGCTACTTCATGCTTACTATATTTTAAAAAATTCAAAAGCACCGTCTCGGGAATTTACAAGAAATAGTACACTGTAAAAAAGTAATCGTTTATAAACAGAAAAGCTCTGGAAGTAAAACCATATACACAGGATTTCTCTGTTGACTTTACTTTTTCTAATTGCTACGATTTGTTTTTGCAACTTTTACTTTTGGGAACCTTATTTAACTACATATTGTTGCTCTACAGACTGGTTTCTCATTTTTTCCCAACTTAGGAAATTTTAGTGGGTAATGTCGCTTAATACTTTTGTACAAAAGTTGCCAGAATATTCTTGTCTACAGAAATGTTCAAAACGACAGAGAAATCACTAGGTACAGAAACGCTCTGGCATCTTTTGCGGCCGTTTTTTGACGATTATTATTTCCAATCTCTTCTTTTCAGTTCTGTTTATAGTTCATATTTGAGAAAGCACACCTGTCATATATCATTTCGGATACATACACTGGACCGGATGGATACGGAATCAAATTATATTACCACATTTATTAGTTTCAATGCAATCTAACTTTGAAACTTCTAGATTTTTTTTTTTTTTGAAACGTTCTACAGCAAACGACACAGAAAAAAATGTGTTTTTGTTGTCCTTATCACTGATTCCTTGACGTTCTCTAAGACGTTTAGGGGGTAGGTAGTGGGCTCCAAATAGTGTTAAAAAATATGACAAGGAGGTGGTGACAGTTTATATTGTGTGACATCACACTTAAAAAAACTCCTCTTTAAATAATGTTAAAATTACAAAAAAAGTGCAATCCTCCTAATATATTGTTGGATTTAGCAGTAATAAGAAATATCTAATCCCAAATAATTCACAATTATGCATAAAGAATCATAGTGATCGTTTAAAAATATATTTTTAAATTTTAAAGAATATTTAAAAGTTAAAAATGCTGAGGTTCATTCGTAGAATACCATCAAAACGAAAAGTTTAAATTCTCACAGTTAATTTTAAAAATTCTTTGTTTTCTTATTCTTACAACTTTAAGATGTTAAACTGAATAAATACTTTAACAAAGGTTGTTCATCAGATCTGTTCCTTTTAAAAAAATTATCTGGTTAGAAAAATAACAAACGTAACCTAAGTAAATATTTGCTAGACGTAAGTTATTGATTATGAAGGAGATAATTTAAAAATCCCTTTAAGCAAGTCTTTTAAAATTTAAGAATTGAGAGTAAATGTCTTTAATATATTTAACTCTAACCGTCTAACCTAAGATATTCTTTTTTTAAGAAACAAAAACTTTCGTTGACTCGTTTGTTAAATAATTCCAAGAATAAACAGAACAGAACCACTAGGATTCTCACAAGTCACTTTGCATTATTATTTATTCCATCGTGTTCTGCTTATTTGACTAAATTATATCAACTCAAATCTCAAACTTATTTTACTGTACTTTTCAAGTGTAGAGTGTATATCTGTACATTTTATACCTTAAAATAATATAACCTAGAATTATTTTTTTTAGTAATTAAGAATAAAACATTTAAATTCTTTAAAACCACCAATCCGAAGTTAGTATTTTTTAATTTTTTTTTGTGAAAATGTGAAAATTAACTTTGAAATATTACTTAAAAATATTTAAAATTTAATCGCTCACACAAACCAAAATTGATTGTACTACATAAAAAATAAAGGGTTTACAACTGAAAAAAATAACCGCCCAACGTGGGGCTCGAACCCACGACCCCGAGATTAAGAGTCTCGTGCTCTACCGACTGAGCTAGCCGGGCTTACGAACGTTCAGTTTTATTTTTACAAAAAATACATTTTAACATGTGTCAATTTTCGCATGGTTTCTACGCGCAGTGCAGTTTTATCAGACTTACCAACTAAACTACCCTTATCGGGAGATAAGCCCCTTGAATTGGCGAAATCAATATCCATTCATTGTATTTTTTGATTAAATTTGAGTTAAATTAAGGTTATTTGTCTTTTTTTCTCATTCTTTGTACCTACTACAAACTTAACCAAATTAAAATTTGATTTTAATTTAAAAGTGCTTTTCCTTTTTTTATCCAATGAATGCTTGACTCCATTGATATTTACATACTCCATTAATAGTGCCTTCATGACTCAATTTCATAGTATTTTTTTCTCGTCTTTTGCTGTGAACTAACCAGAAATATAAATTAGTTTTCAATTAAAGATGTTTTATAAGATTTTTTTTTTCATCTGAAATTTCATAAGGCTGAAAAAGGGAATAAGTCCATCAACTTTTTTTTGTTGATGATTATTCTGTACTCTAAAATTTATCTTGAATTTTTCAATATAAATTCTGTGGTTATATAATAAAAATGCCATTACTTATAGTTTTTTTTTCTTTCGATTTTCTTAAAACTTGGTTTTTGGACTTATTCCCTTTTTCAAACCAACGATTCAACCTCAATCTGTATTTATGCAATGGTATAATAGATAAAGGGTCTTGAATATCGGATGCTCTTAACCTTTTTTAATACATTTTCAATTCTATATTTAGGAGTTTCATTGCAAAAAAATTATAGAAAAACCCTCTCAAAATTAGTTACCTCAGTTTCAAACCTTCTTTTCAGGTTTTTCCGTAAAGTGGTAAGGTTACCACTAACCTTTTAAGCGTCAACTAACGCAGGTTGTTTGTACAGGTTGTCAATAACAACCTTACAAAAACCTTAAATGGGTTACGCCGTAAGGATACAACGAGGTTTATAAAACCTTACATTGGTGTGTGGGCTATCTGGATTGAATCCAGTAGTTTTCTGCTCTTAGCCATCCGAAAGTGGAAGTTCAATTACTATTATTATACAATCCTTATATGAAGTTTTTATTCACCCTGTATGATGAATAAATATCATGAAATGCGAAGTACAGGGCATTATACGAGAAACTTCTTTTTCCGTATAGATGTTAACGCATTATCCGAGATTGCGCATTGTCAGGCCACAAACCACCACATTCGAGTCCTTTGAAATGTTTTGATCAAAATACATTCCCAAAGAGCCTCTCTGCAGACACGTTCAAAAAGAGATTCCGGACACCTGTCTGCGAATGTCGTCCGAAAGAATGGAAATCGAATAAAGGGTTTTCGACAGAGTCCAAAGAGGAAAAGTGGAAGGAATGAATACCCGCAGAAGGGGTGGACATTTTAGAGCGCCTCCAATCCGCGGTTTCGGCCATTTATTAAATCTTTTGAAACGGAATGAAATATTTCCTCGGAATTTCAAACAGTGTCTAAATGTTGGGATACCACAGCTCTAAAAACAGATTAAATGGATTCACCCGTTTTGTAAAATTTCATTTCAAACGCTTATTCGGTAGAGAGTTGATTTAAATCTAATTTCATAAGCACTATAAGAAGTATATTCGTATAATCCTAAACATACTTTTGTTCATATAATTATACTATTAATTCTATTTTTATAAATATAAATTGGCATAACACAATCCTTTTCTTATGCTTTCTCAAATTATTACTAACTTTATTTTTTGAGTATACTTACGTATTATCCCGTCGACCGTTCAGCGATTGTCAAATTCAGAGGCACAGCAGTGGAACAGTTTGTTACTTTGTTAACGTTTTCGGAATAAGCGGCACGGTCAACTGGATAATACGTAAGAACCTTTCATTGCTTAATAACCCCAGCGCTTCAGATTATGGCGGGGAATAAACGCAAGGTCTACGTCTTCGACACACATTTACATGAGGTCTCTTAACTATTATTACTTACATTTATCTCAAAAGTATTCATGTTGGATCTTGTTCACTGTTATCTTACCTTATAACCATCAAAACCTTCTAAAAAGAACCCCCCTTCTTAACCCTGCGAGGATACTTTCTGATACGTGAGGAACTCCCCACCTTTGTTAACTTTCCTTTCTTCACAGAGATTCCCACACTCAGCTTTAGTAGTATAACTGAGATACCCATTTTTTCTCGACTCTCAAGATAAAGTACCCTAAAAAAAACCTTCAAGGACCCGACTTCAACCGAAAACGTAAAGGACCGTGACGTCACAAGGACACAAAGCCCTAAGAGGGCAGGCCTCACTTCACCCTGGGCCTCTCCATTGATTTAGCCCGAGAGCTTTGGACCAGAAGGGGGGAATCCCGATGTTGAGGGGTCACCTACCAATCGATTAAGGCTTCATCAATCAAAGTCCGGATTACCTGAATGCCCGCAGTGCTATAGGATAACTGATAGCAAGACTGAGTATAAAGGGATTCGAATTAATATTATTTAGTATCATACCGTGTATGGGGATGGGGAGGCGTAACCTTTAACACTATGCATCATCTTTACACTGATCTGGGGCTTAGATTGAAGTAGGTTTGTGGTCTTCTCTGTATTTTGAGTTAGTCTGCATGACACTTTTATTGAATATTAACGGGTTTTGTACGTTTAGTGAGGTTCTTTAGATCTTAAGTTTACTTAATTAGATCGTTAAATAGTTCAGAAATATACAAGTTGGCTCTAACTAAGCTCGACAATTCCAAAGAATTGGGGGAGACACTTGAAAACATGCGCTCCTAAGAGCATGATCTCTAGTTTCTTCTCTTCAAGTTTCATACCATCCTGCTATGCACTTGCACATCCTTCTACTAAGTAAAGAATTTCTATTCGAGCAGTAATACATTTCTTTAGTATTTTTCATTCCCTCCCCCCCCAATTTCAGATTCTACAACAAAATAAATTTTCCTATTATTCCCTACATTTCTTTCACGTTACTAGTCATTACATTTTTACGACAGTATTTGGAACTCAGTTTGAGTGACAATCATAAAGATGAGTAGGAATAAACAAGGTTTCAATGTCTAAGATATGTGTTTATAATGTTCATAAAAATCCAAAATCCATTTTCACCAAAACTTTGCACAATTAGATTCTTTGCGTTGGGTACATAAAAATTGCCAGGAAAACTCTACCTCTACAATTCATAGTTTTTGAGAAAATCGAGATAGAAAAAGGTGTAACGTCACATAGGTTTACGCTTATGGGAAAACTGGATGTGCATGCAGACTGAGATTTTAAAATATCATTACACATGCATGCGCGTAGAGTGGAATGGAATAATTGAGTTTATATTGGATGCGGCATCACATTTTTCGAAAAATAAAAGTCGTTGCAAAGTTATAGGGCAAATTTATATTCTCCACAAAAGGAATCGTTCTGTGCAGTGTTTAAGTGAACTTTTTGAAACACCCTTATTAGAAGTATTATTTATATTCCTTACAATGGTTACTCTCATTTTTTGTTTAATATTCATTTTAATGAAAGCTCAAGTGGGCAAAATGAAAAGATTTTCGCCAAAGATTAAACAAAGTTAAAAAATTTCACCCTTCACGCTCTTCTAAGTGGAAGTTATATTTTACTAAGTACCCGTCTGAAAAAAAGAGAACTTTTTAGAGACTTGATAACATTAGTTATTAGAACTCCTCTATCAATAGCGGCGCGAGCGGGACTCTTTTAATAAACCTCTAACGGTCAGAGCCATATAATAACGAAGCGCTATATCTTTCCGGTGGCGGTCTCATCTTCGCCACTACCAGAACTAATTAATGACTGTTCTCCCCAATCATTGGATGAAACTAGGTCGACGTCATATTGATGCTCCTGGAGAAAATGATCGATTATTTTTCTTGCCGGGTTGAGTTGTATGATCGTAATTACGCCATATTTAGGGAAAGTAGATCATGAGAGCGCGGATTTTAATTCTCGTTAAAGAGGCATTTGCTTGTTATGTTGATGGGAAATGTAATTAATAGTTATCGGATATGCCCGGGTGTAAGATTTTCGGCTGAAACAAAATGGCGAGGTAGATGGGAAGTTATTTTTTATCCATGGAGATGATGGGTTCTTGGAATTCGACTTTTTGGAGGGAAGTCGCACCCTTTTTAAGTATTCCGAAATCGTGTGAAGAAATTTCCCCTCTGAAGTTATTATTTATCAGAGTCCCTGTTTGTATAAATCATCTGTCTATAACTTGTCAAATTTGGTTTAACCCTCTCAATCCTAAGCTGCCCGAGATTACCATGTAATCCTATGGAAAATTTGGGGCGGTCACTACTAAAAGGGTAAAAGGGGGGTCTCGGAAAATTTTATGCTACTATTAGAATGTAATTAATATTGAATAATGCAAATAAAATAAACATTATTTACCTGATCTATACAGACTTTCAAGAATTCCTCTCAAACTCTGCACAACCAGATTCCTAGCGTGATTATGGTTATTAGGATATATTTACATATTAACATGTTGGTGTTCATTGCGCGTGCATGCGCGCACCGTGGAATGAAATGAAAAAATAGTTCTTTGGGTAAATTGTATCTATTCCGCACAAGAATTTTTTTTAGTGCAGACTTTGGGCGGACTTGACACACTATACGTATAGTATTATTTTCTATACTTATACTTTTAAGTCTTTTCATGAGAAAACACTAATTGAAATTAGGGACCCACAAGAGGGTCGTGACCAATTTTGAGATACGCCATTATAGTAATGGAAATAACTTTAATTCTAAAACTTGGTACACATTTCTAGGAATTCACATCGAAGGAGGATAACGATAAATTAAACAATGGTACTGTTTCTTAAGTTCAATTTTTAAAAGTATTTAAGATTTTAATTTCGAAGGATGCTTACATTTGCTTACTTTCCCTCATTTACCTTCCTTCACTAAAACTTTTCCACTATTTTTTTAAAGAATAAGTCATTGGTTTTAACACTACCTACAAACATACACTATAAGGAAATAATATTAACATTTTGGACAAAGTTCCAAAATTTGTGAAAAATCTTAAAAATATTACCTATTTCTGTAATTTCTATGAAACAGTGAAATTTAGGATAAACTGTTTGTTCCGTGTTTGATAACCTAAACAGTATCTGCATTTCAAAAGCTTATAGTATATCATCTCATCCATCAACTTAGGCAAAACGCTAATTCATGAAAAAATACCTTAAAACATTCAGTTTTCAATCTTTATCGTGCCTTAACCCCAAAAATTGCCAAAGGTAAAACCCTTAGAATAACCTTATAGCTTTATGAACTTTCATTTTAATCATGTGTCTTGAAATTGCTGAAAAAATGGAAGTATTGCAAATAACTCATCATGCAATCAGTCAAAATTCGTTCAACTTGGCTTTAATCAATGTAGTTTGTACGGATTCTGCCATTAGAAAAATTACAGATTTAATTACATTTGGAGGACTGACCTGAATTCTGGAAAAGCAGGTTTTTTCTCCCCAGCAATGTAAGATCACCAGTTAAAAAGTTAATCTTAAATTGGATAATACAATACAAATATCTTGCGTGTCATCTGTGGCTTCGGCCACCAGCCTTAAGATCAATTAAGCATGCGCTCCGCGCAGAGGAGCACAGTCAAGACAGGAGCTTGAAGTCCTTAGGGACTAGGTGCTCCTTCGAAATTAAAACCCCTCGTCCATTAGGTGCTTGAATCTGAAATCACGTAAATACGCTTGCTCGGCGTTTACTTTGAAATAAGTTGTTACAAACTGACATCACGAGGGTTAGAATTTTATGATTACGCTTGATCGCCAAAACCTGCCTTAATGATTAAATTTTGAGTCAAATCTTTAAAATAGGGCGTGGTTTGGGGCAAAATACTCATTAACGGATTTTGACTTTTATTGGTTTTGATTAATAATCACGATTTCGTTTTAGCGATACCGTTTAATCAGGTAATAATAATCAATTCTCCCCAGATAGCACAAATGTCCCATTTTCGTCGGTTCTTTGCCGACTTCGTAGCAAATTTGTCGCTATTACGTTTACGTTCAGAAATGGGATGCCAAATGTTGTCATGAAGTGAACTTAATCGGGGTCATCCAAATTAAAACGAGAAATTTCAAAAACTGTACTTCATTTACTGTCCTGAAGTTTACGTAGTTGGGCTCATCCGTGCTTACACGAGGATTTTCAGAAAACTTCAGGTAAAATGTTGTCCTGAAATGTTCTATATCTTGATATTTGTTTTGAGACGAGATATTATAAAAATTTTTCCTTTACCTGAAAGTCAATTGTTGCCCTAGAGTGTACACAATTGAACCATCCCTACTAAGACAAAAAGGTTACAAAAACCGAAGAGCAAACGTTCCCCTGAACTTATCCTTACTCATCACTAAAAGAATCAGATTAGATGAGGTCTAAATACCGACTGAAACTAATAAAATTCTAACGTATACTTAACCCGGGGAAAAGCGCACGCCGGTTCCCGTTCTAATCATTCAGTATATGCGAAAACTTTATCAGGGAACGTTTAAATACATCATTAAATCATATAAAGTGTATAAAAAACTTATTTTTAAGTTGTTAGATTCTTGTAAATGTATAATATTTCACAGAGTGCAATTTTTACCGCTTTTTTTAATAAATTTTTCATGAAAAAAAAAGGTTTATGAATAAAAAGGGGTAACACGCTTAACTCAGAGGTGTGTATCCTTAATTTCAATTTTGTATGAAAAGAATGTTATATTATATGGGTCATTTTTTGGAATCTTTTTGGTCAAAACTAGCACTCATACCCTAAGTTTGAGAAACGCTTCAATAAAAACAACAATACGGAAAACAATGCAGCTACTTTATTAAAACTTGTTATTGGTGGAAGTATTTTAAGCAGCTACACGGGGTTTCATCTCATTTGGTTAAAAATTAGAGGTTTTTTAAATTTATTTGAGCGCTCAGACCCCACGCGAGTCCCCTCTGATTCGCGTTAAACTCTGATCGTGGGATCTTAGTCGATCGGTACCTCCCATGGCTCCCAACTTTCCACATTGATACGTACTTGCTACCTAATTAGGCAGAATTACGTAGATTTGGAATGCATTACAAGTCTGTGCTTGAATGTCTGTTTTATGCAGCGAATTGGCAGTTTTAACATCGGACAGTCCTAAATAAGATGTATATTAAACTTAAAGATGGAATCCGTCTTTAACCATCTAGACGTATTTGCTGAAAACTTTGCTATCTGGTTCATTTTGAAAAATATTTAGGTTAAAATGAAACTCAAACAGCGTTAAAACATGTCGTTCACACCTCTCCAAAATTGCCAATTCAGTTTTCCGAGGATAGACGTTCTGCTCAGTACTTTTCAGAACAATCGAAGTATCTCTCCAATGTCAATTTGGCAATCTTTCGTACGAGAAACATTATTTTTATTTTTAGGTACAAAAAATAAAACTCAAATCATTATGATCATAGATAATCATTAATAGTAATCAGTAATGATTACGACAACACGAGTTTTCCTTTTCTGATCGCCAAACGATAATCTGTTTGATGAAAAATGCTGCCTGATTTTTAAAAGTGGCAAATAAAAATTTCGATCCGATTTTGAGATTGTAGGTAACTTCGTCTTCATAATTATCAATTTCAAATCCTAGGTAAAGCACTTAACATAACACTAGAGCTTTTAAAGCAGTAGGAATATCCTTTAATTTAATCTGGTACCTACCTCAAAATTTCCTCGTGTTTTTTAGTTTGAAAATCAGTCAAAATTCGCCCAATTTGGTTTTAATCAATTTAGCTTGTACTGATTTCCGCCATAAAAATAATTACATAATTTTATTCCATTTGGAGTAGTGACCTAAATTCTCTAAAACCAGGTTTTTCTTCCCAAAGGTCTAAGATCACCAGTTGAAAAGTTAATCTTAAAATGGCTAACCAAAAACGCAACGCGCATAACATAGCACATTTGCACATGTAATAGTCCATCAAGCAGAAACGCTTCATCTAAATGGCGTTTGTGTATTTCTGAAGTCAGGTGGTACAGTCTGTTATAAAACAGCTACAGTCAGAAGCACAACTTTTGCAATTTCCGCGAGATAGTATCTTCGCAAGGGAACGCTGCTAGAAATAGATAGGGTTTCCTTCGTAACTCCATGCAGGTAAACGTCTCCTTAATGAACTTTATCAGCGTTATATGTTGCAGCAAAATAACATTTTTTAGAAATACAAAAGTTTTCGTTGGGGAACCCCCCACCCATTTACTTCTTATGTTATGGAGTAGTTCTGAAAATTTTCTGTGGTAAAACTAAATGTTTGAATTTCTGTGGGAAGTAGTCAATTCGAGGTACCCCGAATTCTTCCCCCGCCCGGTTGGTTAAAGTGGAAAATTACAAAACGGATGAGAAAGCCATAATATGATCCATTGGTTCTTCCCCATTCATTCCCCTGCACTCGTCAAACGCCTGCGCAAAGAGGCAACGCTATGATCCTTAGGTATGTGTCCATGTTGAGAGCCTTAGGGTATGTGTTTAACCCAATATTTAAACACCAAACCCCAACTCTCAAATGACAGTTATTGCAAACTCAGCAGAGGAGTGAGAAAAAAACACAATCCTCTCCCACAAAAACAACAGAACCAACAACTCTTTGCATGAACGATCACCTGCGAAGAATTCCAACAATCTCAACAACATCGTCTGAAATTCCAACGCAATCCGTCAATCCGGGCGATCGTATTGCCCCAATCCTTACTCATGGCGATCACGGCCCGGGACAAAAGCATTACCAACAATTGATCGCGTCTTACCCGATCTCAGACGCCAGCTCAGCAACAATTTCTTGTTTAATTTTTTTTTTCGTTTTTATTCTGCAACATGATGACTCCCGGAAGAAAAATTCTTTCTCCTCATGCCCGTGGAAAGGGGAAGTGTTTGATAAATCGCTCTATTATACGGGACCCCTTCATTCGTTGTTTCTTTTAATCTGAGTCCAGAACATCCTCTTTTTGCTGTCGTCTTATCCCCTTTGATGGCTCACCCGGATTCCTTTTAATCTGATTTGTTTTCCTGCCCCGGATTGTGTCTCATTCCGCCTTTAATTCTGCCTCTTTGGGTCGACACAATGTATGTGTAAGACAGGAAAGTGTAACAAAACTATGCTATACTTCAAGTATGACAGAAAGATAAGCATGGCTATGTCTAAAGGACACTACGAAGTGTATAAGATTGTTACCAATCTTACCGGGAAATGCAATACATCTCTAAACAAATTAAAAAAAAAATTAAGAATTATTCTCCATGCCGCTTTTTTTTCCTTTTTTCTTTTTTTGGTATAGCGATTAGACACAATACATGACTGAATCATATAAGATTACGAAGTTTGACAAAGCTTTACTAATAAAAAGCATGACTATGGCTACGAAGTAGAAGAGTGTAAGACTCTTCTGGTAAGGATGGGTTAAGTAGGCATGGACATTTTATAGCATAAACGTAAATTATAAAAGTTAATTAATAATTAAAGTTATATACCATCCCTTACATTTATAAATATTAACATTTTAATTCATCTAACTTCTCTTACAGTCTTTGTCGCTTTTAAGATGACTTTTTCTTAATTACAAAATATTTTCCAAAATGCAGTTTCTTTTATACATAAGTTTAGATAATCAAACAGCTATCTTCATCCCCCTCAGGTGCTTATGTAATGTTTGAACACCTTCCTATTATTTTTGGAAGTAATAAGAGGTTTCAAGTAGTTTTGAAAAAAAAAATAGGGTGGCCCTACCTGTATGTGACTACATATTTACACATACAGTCGTATAAACTAAGTATTAAAATCACAGGGACCCAAAAATTAATACGATATAACAATGTTACTCCAAATATATAATTAATTAGAAGTTTATTTCAAGGGGGGAAATATATTTTTATTAAAGGTTTTTAGGTTTCAAAGTTCGAGATAACGAGGGTATACTATCATATAGCGGTCCTGATCATTATAGCGACCCTACAAAAGCAGTCTTTATACCCACCCAGTAGATCACCCCCCATGGATTTGGAAACGCCCATCTAAGAAACAATCATTCAATGCAAATTTAAAACAACAAAGTAAAGAAACTAAATTTTCAACTGCTGGGAGATTGTTGCCCACATCAGCGCCTAAGCTACTCCAGCGTATAAACACGAAAATCGAGTTTTTACAACCGCCTAACAAAGATCGATAAATTGAAATTAGATCCCATCTTTAATGCTTTACTTAAAATGAAAGACTTACATCAGAAAAACTGAAAGTCCGAAGAACAAAACAAGTAAAAAAAGAGATAATTACAAACACATGCTGGCAATGTCATTTATTCCACAGTGATCCGTTCTTTTTTTTTTTATTTCGCTGGATTTTTCAAAAGGAGGGAAGAGGATGAGAGAATTCGAAACAAAATATTTAACGATTCAAGTATTTCTAGGACACGTTTTTCGCATTAGACCCAGAGTGGAAAGATAAATAGAAGTAATAAGAGGAAATGGCGAAATGACGTTAAATGTCGTTAGTTTAATAGAACAAATTCACGGGTGATTCTTTTGACAGGTAGTGTTTGTTGAAGAATGCCCGGTTGGTGTCACCCATTTCATGGAGAATGGAATAAATTTAATGTTACTTTCAGACACAGGACACAATGGAAAAAGTCCGAAATTTTGTTCCAAATAAGTTTGTATAGAACTTTATAATAATGTAAAATAAAGTAAAACTATTTTTGTTAGACCCAGGCAATGGCGAAAGTATGAAATTTGAACCAAATAAATGTTAATAGAACTGTACAAATGTAGAATAAATTAAATTCCATTCTTCTTTCAGACTCAGCCCAACGTAAAAAATGAGAAAATTTATCACATCTTTGTTAGATCAAAAGCTTTGACGGATAGCTTAAAAAAAACGTAATTGAAGTAATTTAAAGAATTTTAAACAAGTTGGAAAGCCTTTACCTCTGAAAAATCTTTGTTTCAAGGTGAAACTCTTGGAAGTAATTAGTATATAAATTAAAAGTGAATCAGAGTTAAAACGTTACTCTAGAGTGCTTCACAAAATTCTAAATAATGTCCCGGGAAACGATTTTAAACACTCATTTAAAACGTTATTCTCCTGGGAGGAAGGGTAAACCTAAACTTTCTTCACATTTAGTGGTTTGATACCTTTAAAAGTAGCGCAAGTGTTTCATCAATTTAGAATTTGTTTATTCGGATTCTTGTAAAAGATTTTTAAAGAAACTATAACATACACACCTCTGTAACGGAAAATATATACTTTTGCGCCCATACTTAAAGAATCAAAAAGAAAAGGTGAGCGGAAAATAATCAATATCAGTATTAAAAAACTCACTAATGTATATTTAGCACACAATGTAGGTATGTTTGAAAATTAATTTTTGGTAGTTAAAATGAGTTGCCATTAGCCATGTAAAAAATAAAGGAATATAAGCAAAGATATTTTTTCGTCCTTTACAACGCATCATATTCTCATGATATTTTTGTGACCCTCAAAAAGCTGACAAACGATATAGTAGGAAATAATACTTTAACTCTCAAGAATTCTCATGTAATGTCATTCATTAAAAATTATTCAAATTAATTTATCGCTAAAGATGTTACATTCAAGATCCTTTCAATTAAATCTTTGAGGTTATATTTTACAACTACTATACTATATAATCAAAACTTTAAATAGTTTGATACAATGAGTGATTTCACAAAGGTGTAAAACTGCAATGAATATCTAAGTAATCGAATATTTCTGGCTAATTGAGTAACAAACCGAAGAACAAAACTTAAGAGGTACTCTGTATAGTCATGTAATATAATTTTGTCAAAACAGTTATTAACTGTGATTTTAACCCAATTCCTTGGGCTTGGAATCAATTAGACCTATCTCCTTCGAATCAAATACAAAACCTATTTCGCCTTTCATTCGCTATTAGACATTTCTCTTTTTTTTTGTACACGGTGAATCTATACAGCTATTCCTAGGACTGGGCGATATATCGATATATCGAAAAATATCGATATCAATCCAATATCGATATATCGATATTGAAATCGATATTTTTTCGATATATCGTCATATCGATATTTTTTCGATATATCGTCATTTCGGTATTTTTTCGATATATCGTCAAACCGATATTTTTTCGATATATCGTCAAACCGATATTTTTTCGATATATCGTCTTTTCGGTATTTTTTCGATATATCGTCATTTCACGATATATCGTCTATTCACGATATATCGTCTACTCACGATATATCGTCTACTCACAATATATCGTCTTTATCGATATGTCTCGATTTACCGTCGCCTTCGATTTATCGTGAATGGCGATATTTCTCGATACATCGTCGACTTCGATATATCGTGATGTTCTCCATAACGGAGCGTTTGCCCGACTCACTTTGGTCTCTAATTATAAATATGGGCTTTCTAATTAGGTTTCGTGTTGCTTGACCACTGGTCAAGATTGCTCTATATGGTTAAAATTCATTATTAAATAAATGTTGGAGTTGCTAATTGATATTTTGAATTCCCTATTCTTATAACATGTCTCTTTTGTTCCGGTTGACCATTGGTCAATCCGATCAAGTTTTTACTACTTCTATGCTTTGGCATTGAAGTAGGTCAAGTGGGGGCTCAAACCAAACGCCTTGGACGTGCATCATTTTGGTCTTGACCAGTGGTCATATATCGATATATCGTGAATATCGATAATTTCGATATATCGTGGTTCTCACGATGATTGGAAGCATCGGGATGTTTTCGATAACTCGTCTTTGTTCTCTGAAAGCCAATTTCACGCCCAACACTAACTGCAAAGTTTATAGAGCACATAATTAAAAAATAATTCGGATTTTATATACTTACGGTCCTTAGCTTCAAGTAAACCTAGAATATTCAGAAATTCTATTAAAAATTTCGACGATTAAAAAAGATTGCGAAAATGAGAATTTCGGTAAACAAGCTATTAGGTTTATGAGAAGGCATTTTTACTAATTAAATATTTTCTCTCTATATTAAAAAAAAGTAACAGTGACCGCCGCCGCTGCCGCCGCAGCCGCTGCTTTTGAAAATTTTATTTTTGAACACTTTGAACTCTCACTACGCAAAAACTATTCCACGGAAATTTGTGAAATTTTACACATTTCTATTCAAGTGTATGAGGATCGTTTTCGTTCTAAAAGCTAATAGATGAGATAATTAGTTCTAGAGTTATTTAATGTCAAAGTCGAAAATTATTTTTTTCTGCTGCGAGTTCGCCCCCAGCAAAATCTATTAGCAGCAGAAATATGATTTTTTGCAGACACATACTCTTAGATGTGCAGTTTTGCACCACGTCGCCCTTTTTTCGAATTTCGAATTAGTTTTGGAGTAATTAAGTTTTAAAGTTTCGAAAATTTTGAAGATTTTTCTGTTTTTTCGTTATAAAAGCAAAACTAATCACCGTAGAACTATGATATTTTAAAGACACATAGAAATAATTTTTATAAAAATATTGGCTTTTTGTTTTTTCAAAAATTCTAATTAGTTTTAGAATTATTAAGATTCAAAGTGTCAATTTTTTCTTCTCTTTCTCGCCGTTCACTAGAGAAACAGACGAGTTTTATGCGTGTTTTATTGATGAGTCTGATTTCTTTTATTTTCAACAATGCTTTTTTCTACAAAGTGGTTGATGGTTATTAGTAGACTTGCTGAATATTTTTTTAACATTTCAATTAAATTATTCGGAGAAAAGGCTTCTGCTGGATTGTTGAGATGAACAAGCGAGCTCTGCTCGCTAAGATCGCGAAGCGATCTGAGAAGAACTGCGAAGCAGTTCAGAGGGTTGGTGAGCGATAGCTCACTATGTGTGATTTCTTTTATTTTCAATTTAAGTTAGGAAAGTAATATTTCAGCAATAGTTTTTTTCGGGATGATTTGGATTAAATTATTTATCAGCAAGAGTGATAAGTAGTTTCGGTTGTAAAGGAGCATTAATTAAGCCGACCAGCGGGGTGATTGGTAAGATGGAACAAGCGAGCTTTGCTCGCTGAGATCGCGAAGCGATCTAAAAAGAACTGCGAAGTAGTTCCGGGGGTTGGTGAGCGATAGCGAGCAGGGGGCAGGCCCCCTAGTTAGTAACAAAAAAATACTTGATCTTGTATAAAATGTATGCAGTATAGTTTTATGCTTTAATGTTTAATCTGGGTTTTACATAATTAATTAGCCGATTGATTAGGATTTGAAAAGTCGCTTCTCAACAACTTAAGAGGATTTAAACGCAGATCTTTAGTTACGGCGTTGTATTTGCTGTTCCTTATAAAAAAAATGATTTGCTTAAAATTTTTAATTCTTCTTGAAAAATTATACTGTACTTATGTTGTTACGACCCTTATATTCAGTTTTCCGTAAAAAATATTCGACTTTCATGAGAAATTTCGAAGATGAATTAGGATTGCTGATTCGAAAAAGGAACTCCCCTGCTGGCATACACGAAGAAGTTCAGCAATGGCGGCGGCGGGGATTCCCCTTTTTCGAAATGAAGAGCTTCTGAACTGAATTTACGTTTTAGCAATCTTAATTAATCGTCAAAATTTGTTATGCAAGTCCTAACTTTTTTTAGACATATTTGAAAATAAAGGCTGTAAGAACATAAGTACAGTATAATTTTTCAAGTAGGATAAAGAATTTTAATCAAATCATCCAACAGCAAATACTACATTGCTTAAGAAGACTGGCGTTTCGATCATCAAAACAGTTGAAAAGATACATATACTTTTCAAATCCAAATCAATCGCCTCATTAATTATGCAAAACACTGATTAACCATTAAAATACAAATATTTACAGCATAAATTTTGTTTTAGATTAAGTATTTTTATTACTAAATACGTAATAATAATGCCCCCTCAGAAATTTTCGTACTTCCTATCCTGGCAGCTCGTTTAACGAAATTCTCATTTTTGCAATCTTTTTTAATCCTTGAAATATTAATTAGAATTTCTAAATAATTTATGTTTACTTGAAGTTAAGGATCCTAAGAATATAAAATCCCTATAATTTTTTAAGTATGTGCACTACATTTTATTAGCCATCCATCATAAAAGTGAGACATGACAATAGTTTGTTGAGACCATGGAACTCCCCTGAATTTCATAGGTCTTTCCCGCCTAATCTTCTAAAGCGCGGATTTACTTTCGGATATTCTCAAAAAGGGGTCAGCCAAAAATTCTCAAAAATTCAAAAAAATTAAAGTTCAGAAAAACATCAGTCTTAACCAAAGACACATGTCATAACAATAGAGATTACAAAATATCAGTTAGCAACTCCAACATTTATTTTGTAATGAATTTTAGCTATCTTGACCAGTGGTCAAATGGGGTTTCCAAAGATCAGGGAACCCCAAAACAACCACGAGACTGAAACAGATGGTCAGAAAGGTTACATATAGCGAGAAAAAATGGATTGACCACTGGTCAAGAGATCTTGACCAGTTCTCAAGACCAAAATGTTGCACGTCCCAAGGCGTTTGGTTTGAGCCCCCATGGAGGAACATGGAGCCCCCACAGCATTGACGATATGACGATATTTCCACGATATATCGAAATTGACGATATTTCGACGATATACCGAAATAGACGATATATCGAAATTGACGATATATCGACGATATACCGAAATAGACGATATATCGAAATTGACGATATATCGACGATATACCGAAATAGACGATATATCGACGATATACCGAAGTAGACGATATATCGAAATTGACGATATATCGAAATTGACGATATTTCGACGATTTATCGATATTTCACGATATATCGATATTTTGACGAAATATCGATATATCGTGAAATACCGATATTTGATCGACGATATATCGCGATATCAAAATTTCAATATCGCCCAGTCCTAGCTATTCCCCGTATCAAGCAAAATAAACTAACGCACCGTAAACCAAATTTTCATTCCATCTCCCCCATTGCCAGGTTTTTTATGGCAACCGGCGGCCAAAAAAGATGAAATTTACTAAAAAGAGGTTTTTCAAGAAGTACTTGGATCCATCTCAGAACATTTTTTATTGTAGTATCTCAGCTACGAGGAATAAAATTGAATCTCACTATCGGGTCTCGCATGTGAGCAATTTTGTTCAGTGCTTATTTAGAGTGAATGGGAACTTCATATGACTTGTGGTTCTGGGGTATGTTCCAAAAGCCACGAGGCGAGGGTTCGAGGTTAGCCTAAATTACCCTCGAACCACCGGTGCTTTTTCATCGCGTGTTAAAAAAAAAGCATATGTAAAATTGAAAATGTGCGTGGAAGATACTCGTTTTAGGGTAATGGGGTTATGCCTGGTTTGTATGTAGGAAATCTTGAACTTTGGTCTGGTTGTTTAGGCGTCTTTTAAGTCGCTGTTTTTTCTAGTAAATAAAACCATTTTATCATCTTTCCAACATTCAGAAATATCTTGTTATGCATTTAGAAGGTGTAGGGTAGGGAAATGTGGGACACCTCACTTTCAGACGCAATTTTATAGTAATGATCTCGTGCTCATAAGTACTAATAAATTTAACTTAAAATCTACTCTTCGACGCGTTTTGGAATCTTTGATGCGTCTGGATAATTTTTTACATCAGTTTTCTTGTTTTGCGTGGTACAAAATTACAATCATTTGTAGCTTATAAATATTTTTTAATAAAAAAGGTATTTATGTTATAATAATATTGAGATTAACATACGTCTATCTATTATTATTAATATAGAACAGAAAGTTTTTTGCTGAACCTAAAATAGTAATTAAGTTTAATATACAAAGGGTGAAAATATTTATTTCACGTGCATGCGTGCACCGTGGAATGAAACAATTTTATCGGATATGAAGTTCCATTTTTCGTATATAAATAAAAGATGTCGTTGAGGTATAGTATTTCTTATGCACTCCTCGCAAGGAACCTTTCTTTACAGAGTTTGGACAGATTTGTTGAAAACCATGTATGTTATGAGATATTTAACTTCAAAGTTCTTGCTTTATACCAATCAATTTTACGTAAAACAACAATTATAATATTAAATTATCAACAAAATGAGATTGTAAGCAACAATAATAATATTAAACTTTACGATTTTCATGCACACAAAATATAAATTACTCTCTACGGTTTCTCTACAAAATAAAAGCATTCTAAGTAGAAAACTTCTTTTCTTCTGACGTAAGAAATATTTTCAATGAATTACCTGGAAAAATGTAAGAAGTCTTATAGACTTCCTTGGAAAAAAACAAAGCCCCGCAAAGCGGATTTCTATAAAAACTGAAGTGAATCCAGTGTATACTATAGAACCTTTAACTGATTGTCACGTAATATCTAATAAATTTGCAGTATAAGAATCTGCTAAACTAAACCACTGAAAACAAAATCTAAAAAAAAATTCAGACCAAAGCCGTTTCTTTACTGACCAAAAAACATGCGAAGCAGCATACCAATATAAAGAAATACAGTTATAATGGTCACCACTTTTTCTCTATGAGTAAAAAGATTAATTTGCGAGATGGCACCGAAAGTGGAAATGGATTATCAATTACGATCATAAAAGTTTGGTCGTGTAGTTTCAGGCATGAGCTCAGAACCACTTCACATTTTGAAAGCTCTCTCTTGGTTATCAGATTGGGATGAACTTGCTATGTGCGAAGAAGTAAAATATACAACCCCAACTTGTAATAGAAGTTTTAGATTTAAACGCGAGATCCTAAATAAAAAGGTTCATTAGTATAGCTTTTAAGAATATGTATTTTTTATGCCACCTTTAGGCAAGCTTGCTCCTTTTTTGTGGTACACAATAAGCTTTATTATGGGAGACAGAAGACTAAAAATACAATTAAAGGTACTCATTTAAAACAATACAATTTGTAAAGGAAAACTATTTCTATCCATAAACCTAAAATAGTATATCATTATTGATACGGAATAGAAAATGTAGCTCTTTGAGCGTTTTAAGTGGTTGGATACTCGACGGTTGAGACGTGGTATTTTTCGCTGTTTTGAAAGAAGCTTCAGTTTACGGTTGCATATAAAGTCAGGCCATCAAAAATTGGGTCAGGCGAAAGGCTTATTTTTTTAGTACATTAATGAGCTTCTTCACATTCAGAATGAGGTATTTTCACGTTTTGAGATTAAATTTTATTAAAATAGTATATAAAAAACCATGAAGAATGACGTTTAAATGTAGTATTTTCGTAGCCTAGTTTCTGAGATATAAATTTTTGAAATTTCGTTTTGTGTTTTGGCGCGAAAACAGAAACACTGTTGTTGTTATGCGCTGTGACGTCACATCCAATAGAATAACAGTAAAAACACTAGTTTCGAGTGCGCTGTGATGTCATATCCCAATTTTTGATCATATGACTTTACTAGTGTTTTGGCAAAAATAAAATTGAATTTTAAATTATTTAAAACATATTTTTGAATTTAAAAATCTGATATTTGATAGTTTTAAACTGTACCGTATCAAAAAAGTTTAAAATTAAGCAAATCCCTCACTTATGCAAATACCTCATTGTGACCCAGAGAAAAAACAAACGGAAGAAGAAGACCAAGCAGCTCCACCAGAGTTAGCAAATGTCTCTAAAAACCAACAACATTGTGTCTTTCTTTAGATTTCTATTGTGATTATTTTTTGTAATAAGAAAAGAATAAATGGTAAAAAATATTGAAACTATAAAATTTAGTAACTTTACAAATAATTCGAAAAGAGTGTGATGTAGTGAACATCTTCATGCATGTAGCTGCGAATGGACTGATTCTGCTGCTGATAGTTTTCGATGTGAAAGATTATACAGCAGAATATCACATCAATCAGCCTTCAGTTTAAAAATCTTCCACGTTCTTCAAGTACTTAAAATTTCATATTAGTTTTTGCTAAGCGAAATGTTCGAATCTTTTAAAGGGAAGAATCTTTTTTATATGGTGGAAATCACTCTTCTATCAAACTATCATCAATAATGTATTCAGAACAGGATATATATTTTTAATTTCCACAATAATGTCCAATTACATTCTTTCTTTGGTTATTAAGTTCAGTATTTTATGTTGATTAGATTAAGACTTTCCTCATTAACATTAACACATTTAACTTAAAACATTCACTTTTAATCAGGCAGGAAAATAGGGTTCTTTATAAATTATTTTAAAATATATCATCCCTTTAGTTGAAGGGTCTCCCGGAAGATATCCCCCACTTCTGCAACCTCCAAACCCTTGAAACCGAGTTTATCTCGCTGGGATATATCCTTCTATTTATCATCACATAGGATAGAAAGCACCTGATTCAATTCTGATTAGTTTTGCCTGATGTTAGATCGTAACGCCTGTGTGCTTAAGGCGTTGTTGCTATGACTGCTAGGTTGGATTGTAGAAGTTATGTTATGTATTAAGGGGCGTCAAGGATTAAGAAGCAAGATTGGTACAGTCATCAGGTTGTTGAGAGATTCTATTGCGATTTGAACAAGTAGTTGTTCTATGTCATCGGTTCTCAACATTTAAGAGACTGTACCCCAGAAAGATATAGGAGGGTACCCTCTCGTTTAATTTCGAACCCAAGTGAAACACATAACGAAGATTTTTTTTAAGTAGCATCAATAGAAGTGGAATAGTAAAGACGTAAACCCTGCTCCCGGACCGAGAAAAGAAAACATCTATGGAGCTTAGCCGTAGCATGAAATCAATTTCTTAGTCTGTGTGGTTCTGAATATATTTATTTAGAAAAGTAAAATCAATAAATAAGAAAACAGAGAAGCAACAGAATTTTTTTAACAGTTAGTCAAAAGACGGGACTCTGAAGAAATAGTATTTAGGCAAAGTTATGAGTGGGTTTTGCCAGGATAACTTGTATGTAAGTTTTCGCACCCCTAGTTTAAACTCACCAATAAAAAAAAACAATAATTTTGAAATTTATTAGAAAATACAATTTAGGATACATGGTGATCAAGCGAAAGAGCCTCGGCATAGTGATGCAAATTGTAAAGGCGCAAATCTGGGTTTGGTTTGTGCCGTGTATCCTAAAATCAATACAGAAAGAAAAATCTTGATAATTGCGGTAAGAAAGAGTCTGATCAGAAGATGGTTTCTCGTGCCGGGTTAGTTGGGCTGATTTCATGAGAGTTGGAAAATTCAAAAATGCCTATTTTTTATTGCAAGCACTATTTTCTAAGGAACTGTTTTAATACTCTTTTTTCAACGAAAATGTATAATGTATAAAAACACAGAATTGAAAGTAGTGTACTAATTTATTTTTCTAATTTTACTAATACTATACAAATTGTTACATATTAAATACAAAAGGAATAATATACAAAAGGAAATGGAAAATGTTTTTAATGAAACCAATTGAACGCTACTTTTCCAAAACTGTCGTTTTATGAATTATTGTGTCTACATATAAAAAAAAACACCTTTTGGACCCACTTTTATGTTTATTTTCAAGAAAAGTCACAATTTTGCCCAAATTTTAAATTTAAGCAAAACAATTACTATTGAAATAACGTATCTAAAGTTGAACAGTGACCCCCTAAATCCATGACCCCCTTAATGGAACTTGCCCGATGGTTTTTCATGCAGATCTTTTGAAGAAGATGCAGTTGACCTTTGAGAAAACTTAAGTTTGTGAATCTACCAAACTTTGTTTAAAAGAAACCCATTTCTTTGCTGGTTCGGCAGCTGTCCATTCTATTCGTAAATTACAAAGGCCTGGGGAAAAAATACAAGGGAAATAAGAGTTGAACCTAATGTATTTTTGTGCTCATTACAGAAAAAATAATAATAAATTCCTATCACGTCAAGTTTTTTTGAAAAATTCAATTTTTGATTTTTATAAAAGTTTTCCGTAAAACATGTTTTCCCAGGTTGAATTTCTTTCCTGCTTGCCTGACCATATCATTCTACCGTGGTATACAGAATAACACTCTGTGACATCTCTCCGTCGTCATCCCTCAACCCCCGTCTAAATCTCTCTACAAATAGTCGTGCGAAGCCATGTATAGTGTGTGCATGTGTTTACTACATCCTAAAACAATTTGAAAAGTTGCTTTTCTCTGTACTTTTCATGACACATGGCTTCAAGTTCAAGACGTCGTGAAAATTGGCCGGATGACTTTTTTTACTTACATAGGATAGGTGGGGCAATTGTATGCAGTTTTTTATGAACACATTCAAGTTCTTTCTAAAAATTTTCAAGAAAATGCCTAATTTTCAGAATAAAACCACATCACTTTGAAAAAACACATTTAACTTTTAAAACCTCACTAAAATTTGAAAAACCCCACTTAATTTTTTAAAAATCTACACTTTTTCTACCCCCCAGTTTTCAGGATCTTATTGAAAAACCCCAACCCACTTTGTTTTTTCCCAACCCTGTTGCAGACTTAAATAGAACTATTAACCTTTTAAGATTAATTTTAAGATTAACCTTTTTTAATCCTAAGCCGCCCGAGGTTGCCATTGAATCCTATGGAAAGTTTGGGGAGGCTAGAACTGAGAGGGTTTAACGGCCCTTTTTGAAAATAGACTTCCCGAACTAAGGGCCATATTCAGAAAGACAAACACGTAGAAGAAACGAGAACGGTACAGAAAACGAGAACTCCGGAGCTGTCCACCATATTGTTTCGAGATGCGAATCGTATGCGATGCGATTGCTTTTACGCTTTTTCGTGGTCCGTTAAAAAGTTCCAAAAAATCTAGAACAGCTTCTAATTACCAAAAACAGTCCTCAGACATTAATATACTACGAAAGTAATGGGCATCTACTGTTAGTTTGATTTTGTATTATTTATCAGTGTATAATTACTTGTAAGGGTGTGCGACAAGAGGCGCCAGCAGCACACGGGAGGAAAAACGTCATCTCTAGACCTCCCGTGTCAAATCTATCGTTTCCGTATTGTCGCGGCATGTAAACCCATTCTAACTGAGATCCATTGAATGTCAAAAGTAGATCAAACGAGTATAATTTTTTTACACTGAATCGCTACTTTATAATGACGCTTTCCCCCATTACAATTTGTCCATTAATTTTACCTCACACTCAAGTAAGTAAAACCATGTTTAAACTTAATTTTACATTTTTTGAATGCTTATCTACATTGTTTCTTGTTTCAGCTCATGTTTCTTTATCAACACGCTAATATCCAAGTGGGCACATAACGAAATTTTTTTTAAATAGCACCAATAGAAGTGGAATAGCAAAGACGTAAACAGAGACGTGAACCGAAAAAAGAAAATAGCTATGGAGCTTAGGCAGTAGCAGGAAATCAGTTTCTTACTCTGCTTGGTTCTAAATTTAATTTGAAAAGTAAAATTAATAAATAAGAAAACAGAGAAGCAACGGAATTTTTTAACAGTTAATCGAAAGCCGGGACTCTGAAGAAATATTTAGACAGAGATATGGGTGGGTTTTGCCAGGAAAGCTTGTGTGTAAGATTTCGCACCCCTAGTTTAAACTCACCAATAAAAAAAAACAATAATTTTGAAATTTATTAGGAAATACAATTTGAGACAGTTTGTATTTGACAGATATTATGGAAAGAATTATAAAGGTGCAAATCCGGGTTAGGTTTGTGCCGTGTATACTAAAATCAATAAAGACAGAAAATGACAATAATAAAAGTTCTTTTCCGGGCAAGTAGGCCGTGGTCGAATGGATGGTTTAGTGCCGATTCATCCGTTCTCAACTGATCCGTTAATGAAATATTCTCCCAACTCACCCGGTGAGGGTTATATGAATTCTTATCTTGTGTCAACTCATCCGGTGGGTTCCCAAGTTACCCCAATTGGCTTAAAAGCGCGTTCGACGGCGATTTAATCTCCCTTTAAGCCCCCCAAAAATGTGGATTTTTAGAAATTATAAACAAGGATCCGCACATGGACGTATATAAGGGGGGGGGGTTAAGGGGTCCAGACCCCCCCCCTTAGCCCAAACCTTAACACACATTTTAAAACTAAAAACAAAAAAATTATTGTTGTTTCTATAATTGTAATACATATCAATTGTAGTAGCCAATTGTACAAATCAAAAAATATGCACATTTATCTCTCTATATTAAAAAAAAGTAACAGTGACCGCCGCCGCCGCGGCCGCCGCCGCCGCCGCCGCTGCTTTTGAAAATTTTATTTTTGAACACTTTGAACTCTCACTACGCAAAAACTATTCCACGGAAATTTGTGAAATTTTAATCATTTCTATTCAAATGTATGAGGATCGTTTTCGTTCTAAAAGCTAATAGATGAGATAATTAGTTCTAGAATTATTTAATGTCAAACTCGAAAATTATTTTTTTCTGCTGCGAGTTCGCCCCCAGCAAAATCTATTAGCAGCAGAAATATGACTTTTTGCAGACACATACTCTTAGATGTGCAGTTTTGCACCACGTCGCCCTTTTTTCGAATTTCGAATTAGTTTTGGAGTAATTAAGTTTTAAAGTTTCGAAAATTTTGACGATTTTTCTGTTTTTTCGTTATAAAAGCAAAACTAATCACAGTAGAACTATGATATTTTAAAGACACATAGAAATAATTTTTATAAAAATATTGGCTTTTTGTTTTTTCAAAAATTCTAATTAGTTTTAGAATTATTAAGATTCAAAGTTTCAATTTTTTCTTCTCTTTCTCGCCGTTCACTAGAGAAACAGACGAGTTTTATGCGTGTTTTATTGATGAGTCTGATTTCTTTTGGTCGAAGGAATATCGGATGGGCTAGAGCCCCCTCACGTGATTCTCCCTGTAGCAACGTTTTCCCTGCCAAGCTGGCCAAGCCATACGAAGTTGCATTTGCATCATATTCGATCATTATCACATCACAGTAGTTTTGAGATATTATAAGCGGATTGAAGTTTTTTATTGTTTTTATATGTGATAAAACCAAAACCATGTATTCAGCAGCGAAATCTTTTAAAGAATTTAAAGAAGCTCTGAATAATCATGAGGTGGATTTAACTAATTGAAATATACTAATCAATTATAATAATTAACCCCTGAAATAAATGTCACATTTACAACTCAATTATACTGCTACTACTATTATCAGTGCTAAAATGACTTATTCTGAAAACAATTCTAAAAAACCTTGGTTTAAACAAAAAAAATCGGTTTAATAAGAAAGTTTTTTTTAAAATATTCTCTTTAAAAATAATTAAATAAATCCTTACAAATAACTCTTAATTTTCCCGCTAGATGGCTGCATTAAAATTGTATAAATTATTGTTATCATTAACAAAATAATTTTATTAAATCATTTCGAAATAAACCCAAGACACCTATATCCTGATAATTCCAGTTTTAAAAATTGTGTACAAGCTACAATCCATATTTTGAGTAACTAAAAACATAAATTAATATAGAGATTTTAAAATCTGGTAAATTTCCCCCATTTAATTCTATTTCTCTACTATCATCAAATGCTATTTAATTTAATTTACAAATATTTTCAGCCAGTTTTGTTAACGAAAATAACTTAAGTCCATTTTACGCTGCACAGCGCATGCGCCTCGTACTTCGTATGGCTTGGCAGGGAAAACGTTGCTACAGGGAGAATCACGTGAGGGGGCTCTAGCCCATCCGATATTCCTTCGACCATTTCTCTTTTATTTTCAACAATGCTTTTTTCTACAAAGTGGTTGATGGTTATTAGTAGACTTGCTGAATATTTTTTTAACATTTCAATTAAATTATTGATAAGCAAGAGAGAGGTATTTTCGGTATTACAAGAGGCTTAATTAAGCCGAGAAAAGGCTTCTGCTGGATTGTTGAGAAGTTGAGATGAACAAGCGAGCTCTGCTCGCTAAGATCGTGAAGCGATCTGAGAAGAACTGCGAAGCAGTTAAGAGGGTTGGTGAGCGATAGCTCCCTATGTGTGATTTCTTTTATTTTCAATTTAAGTTAGGAAAGTAATATTTCAGCAATAGTTTTTTTCGGGATGATTTGGATTAAATAATTTATCAGCAAGAGTGATAAGTAATTTCGGTTGTAAGGGAGCATTAATTAAGCCGACCAGCGGGGTGATTGGTAAGATGGAACAAGCGAGCTTTGCTCGCTGAGATCGCGAAGCGATCTAAAAAGAACTGCGAAGTAGTTCCGGGGGTTGGTGAGCGATAGCGAGCAGGGGGCAGGCCCCCTAGTCTTACAAAAAAATCATAAATTTGTAAAGTCAGAGACAAGGATTTTATTTTTAACAGTAAAATAAGTTTATTAAACTTAAAATTAAGGAACCTAAAGGTTAAAATCTTAAAAATAAAAGTATTTGATGAACAGTTTTTTCAGCGAAATTGGGTGGTATACCCGACTAAGAGCCAACAAATTTATTTTAACGCCAAACTTAGTTTGTACCGCCAAACAATAACTCACCGGATCAGTTGGGAGTAACAAACCATCATAAATCATCACACCGGATGAGTTGGCACAATTTTTGACAACCGGATCAGTTGACACCGGACGAGTTGGCACATCACCGAATGGGTTATGGCAAAATCCCAGACGTTTCGTCTACGGCTACGGCAGACATTTTCAATGGTCGAGGTAAAAATATACCTAGTTAAAAATTTTAAAATTAAGAATCACCGCTGCGCTCGTGGTCTGCCGTAGCCGTAGACGAAACGTCTGGGATTTTGCCATCATCCATTCGACCACGGCCTACTTGCCCGGAAAAGAACTTTTATTATTGTCATAACTCCGGCCGTGAAAGCCTTCATTGTTATAAAGACAGAAAAATCTTGATGTTTGTGGTAAGAAAAAGTCTGATCAGAAGATAGTTTCTCATTCCGGGTTAGTTGGGCTGATTTCATGAGAGTTTGAAAATTCAAAAATGCCTTTTTTATTGAAAGAATTATTTTTTAAGAAGAGTATTTAAATACTCTTTTTTCAACGAAAATGTATAAAAAAACTTACACAGAATTGAAAGTAGTAGGTACTAATTTATTTTGCTAATTATACTAGTACTATATGAATCCATGACCCCTTAATGAAACGTGCCCGATGGTTTTTCATGCAGATCAATTGAAGAAGAGGCAGTTGACATTTGAGAAAACTTAAGTTTGTGGATCTACCAAACTTTATTTAAAAGAAACCCCTTTCTTTGCTGGTTCTGCAGCTATCCATTCCATTCGTAAATTACACAGCCCTGCGATGAAAAAAAAATACAAGGGGGTTGAACTTAATGTATTTTTTGGTTCTAATTTTTATTAAAAATTAATGAAAAATTCTTATCACTTCGTTTTTTTTTGTTGAAAAATTGCATTTTCGATTTTTATAAAAGTTTTCCATAAAACATGTTTTCTCACGTTGAATTTCTTTCCTGCTTGCCTTACCATCATTCTACCAAATGGTGAAATATACACAGAATAACACTCTGTGCCACCTCTCCGTCGTCATCCCTCCACCCCCATCGAAATCTCTCTACAAATAGTCGTGTGAAGCCATGTGTAGTGTATGACACGTGCGCTGTTACAGTGACTCCATCACAAAACAATGAAAACTCCATCACAAAACAATTTGAAAAGTTGCTTTTCTCTGTACTTTTCATGAAACATGGCTTCGAGTTCGGGATGTCGTGAAAATTTGCCGGATGACTTTTGTTATTTACAGAGGGTAGGTGGATAGTGTAGGGTGGGGGCAATAGTCCGCATTTTTTAATGAACACATTTACTAAGTTTTTTCTAAAAATTTTCAAGAAAATGCCTAACTTTGAAAATAAAACCACATCATTTTAAAAAAAACACATTTAACTTTTAAAACCGCACTTAAATTTTTAAAAATCTACACTTCATCCACCACCCCAGTTTTCAGGATCTTATTGAAAAACTACAACCCACTTTGGTTTTTCCCGAAACCTGTTGCAGACTGAAATAAAACTATTAAACGGCCCTTTTTGCAAATACACTTCCCGAACTAAGGACCATATTCAGAAAGACAAGCACGTAGAAGAAACGAGAACGGTACGGAAACGATGAAAAAGCTCTATCGACACGAGAGATTTCAAACGAGAACTCTGGAGCTCTCGTCCACCATATTGTTTCGAGATTCGTATGCGGATTGCTTTTACACTTTTTGTGGTCCGTTAAAAAGTTCCAAAAAAACTAGAACAGCTACTAATTACCATAAAAAGGCCTCAGATATTAATATATTACGAAAGTAATGGACATCTAGTATTAGCTTCCTTTTGTATTATCAGTGTATAATCACTTGTAAGCAGAGATATTTTTAACTCCTCTGAGAGAGTATTTCACTCCTTGAAAATCGGATATACTCTTTGAAAAACTAGCCAGTTTTCAAGAAAAGCCAGCCACTAGCAAACAAACTCTTTGAATTTTTCACAAAGGTTTAGCTTAAAAAATGCACATGTGCCGCACCGAAATCAACAAATAATTTTTTTCTACCCAAAGCATCCAACTGACCTCAGCGGAGACATTTTCGCCCGACTTCTGGCCAAAGCCAATTGCCAAAAGCCACGGCACCCTAATTATCATACTTTTTAATTGTGTTTTCATACAGCCATATTAATTTTTTATACTTATTGTTCTGATGCTTTGGTTGCGGTTTTCGTATTTCTGTATATTTAGTTCATGCTATTTCCGTATTTCACTCCTCATAATTCAATTTCACTCCTCCTAAAAAAAGTCAAGGAGTATTTTTACTCCTCCAAAAAAATCCTAGGAATAACACTGCTTGTAAGGGTGTGCGACAAGGGGCGCCAGCAGCACACGGGAGAATAAACGGCAGCTCTGGACCTCCCGTGTCAAATCAATTGTTTCCATATCGTTTCCTACTTTTTCCCCAAGTTTCTGAATACGGCCCTAAATTTGCAGCCGACCCCCGCCCTTCCGTCTCCCCTTGTATCGCACGCAGAAATCATTCGACAGCTCCTCACTTCGGAACTAATTCCTCCACGAGTCGATTCTTTTTCCGCTGCCACTGCTTATTAAGATCGGAAATTCCAGACAACCCTTTATTACTGCAATAAAACCGGGCGATTATGCGGGGGACACAAGAAGCCAAGAGAAGAATAAAAAAAAAGGTTCCTTTTTCGGATGAAAAAAATGGACCATGATTAAGAGCGGTTCGTCTCCGAAATCAACTCTCGTAATTGCGGCGGAAAGAGCAACAGAGGAAAGATTTCGGGCAACTCTTCGCTCTTTCGAATTCGCACTCGTTCCAATCTAATTAGGGCAACAAGGAAATTAATTTCGAAGGGGTTTTCAAAGGGGGAGGCGGGTTTTTTTTTTCACGGGGGTTTCCGCAGTTGGGGATGAATGGGGAGATGAGTGAAAGAGGTGAGGGTGTGAGATGGAATATCAGAATTGGGAAATTTTATGAATTGAGTTTTGTTGGGGATGACGAGGCTATTCTAGTTTGTTTTTCTTCACTCGTTTGTTGTAAAGTTAGAATATTGATTTATACCTATTATAGTCTGACCGCCACGAGAAAACTTGATGTCGTACAGTATTATGGCGGTTGTTATGGAAACGGGTTATTCCACTGAATTTTCGGGGTGATGGTAATTCATAAATGCTTTTAAAAAACGTTTTGTTTCAAATCTGTGTGGTTATCATTTAAAACTTATAAAGTTTTGTTTTTCGGTCAAAGTTTTTCTCTTGGCGGTCTGATAAAAACAGTTCGATTTTGTTTTTGTTTTACATACTACATTCGCCCTTTTAACCACTTCAAGCAAACATTTATAGGATCTTCATTTTATACGCAGATGTGAATACACAAAAATATTTTTATATCAAGGATAAAGGTAGAGAGATTTCTATCTTTACATAAATACCCAAGTTGTTCTTATCAGTCATGCGAGTTTATTAATCCGAATTACTCTCTCTAGGATAGTTTACGTAGGATGTAATTAAAAGTATCTTATTTTTAAATACTATTTCAAATTTTATAAAAATGTTAAAAGTATATTTTAAAATTTTCCCATTATATGTATTATAAAATCCATAAAATAAAAATAACGTTTTAAATTTAACAAAAATAAGACAAATTATCCATTATGTGTCAGCATGTGTTTAAATAGCATTATTAAAATGACTTTATAAAATGTAAATAGACCATTTATACTTGTAAATAATTCAGTTTGACCACAATTGTTTTCAAGAAATAATAATATACCAGCATAGTTTTTTTTATGTCTGACAACATTTTGCAGTATCACGAAAATGACGGAGACAATCCTTCCATTTAAAGTTCTCAAAAGACAAATTATGGAAAAAGGGATACAACAACTACTAGTTTCGATTACCGTAATGAAATGCCTTCATTTTGTAAATTGGGTTACTGCCTAACTTAAGAAATGGTTCATCTTCTTCAAAACCCACTCGTGTCAAAACTTTTTTTTAAAAAATCGAGGAAAGGTCATTTGATTTAATTATAGCATCGATTTAGTCTACTTCCAAAACAATATAAGATGTAATTTTTTATGGGTAGTCAAAGAAACCTGTTTGAAAATTTTTAAAGCAATGTGAATTCTTAAAGAGAAAATAAATCGCAACGTAGCACTTTTCTGGTGAAAAATTCAGAGGAAAATGTAAATTGACTGGTATTCATAAATATAATTCAGCAATAATTGACGTTAGCATAACTATTGTGCATGCTCAATTTGAATTCCTTATATTGAATATTAAGTTGTATGTACAACAAAAAGAATAACTGTACAGCTTTATCTTTCCTTGTTTTATTTTTTCTTCTATTACAAATCAGTGTTTTTAAATCATACAAAAACAGCCTAAAAGCTAATTTTGGTGTAAATATTTTATTAAGTGAGTGAAAATAACCTTCATGCATAAAAAAGATATTTCGAAAGTACTTTTTGAGGGTTCAATATCATTCTATTGTCCTAAAATAAAAACACTATTCTTACAGCATGGAAGCAAAATCTATCCCTAATACACCAACTCTATTTCTAAAATTGAGTATCAAGTTAATAGTTCATTTTTATATCGATAAAACCGACCGCATATGACGGATTCTTGAGAAGGCACAATCCAAAAAACTTCCCCAATCCACGATTAAATTCAAATGCAAATACCCGTTCAGGTTACGTTCCTCAATGTAGAATCGTTTAAAATTGAGCTATGCAGCATCCGAAAAACGAAACGTGGGCCAGCCAGGTAATATGCGAGATGCACAGCGGTGTAAGTTATGGTGTCATCCCGATTTTTGTCTCACAGTGCTGCCTAGATTTCCCGCTTTTTGATCCGACCATCGATGAATCTGAAAAACGAGTGTGGCAAATACGAGGTTATAGTGGTGAGTGAGCTCGCAACACGAGAAAATACATAAGCAGATTTTTAAAAACATTCTAGGAGAGGAAGGATAGGTTTTTTTTTAACTTACGCTCTTTATTAGTATTGATAATGATACTCATTCTATTCTGGATCTAACTGAAAGTTTTGCATAGTGAGGAGTCTCGAGTCTTGATCCCGTATGTCCCCAATAGTATCAAATGTCCAATATTGAATTAAAATATTATTGGTTCTTGCGTATTATCCTGTCGACCGTGTCGCTTAATCCGAAACCGTTATCAAATCCCATTGACTTTACTATAACTGTGCCGCTGAATTAGACGGCCGCTGAACAGTCGACGGGATAATACGTAAGTACCCATTATTTTTTAAGAGTCAATTGATCCAAAGGTTTTAGTCACATACTATTTTTTATATGTTTACAAGACAAATTTCTAGATAACAACAGTTTTTAAACATATTCATAAGCCAACAACACAGACTAAAGTGTAGTTAATTTCAGGACAATAAAAAAGTGTTCTTAAATGTGTAGGGAGCGTTTGCAGTGACGTCAGTGTCCTGCATTTAAGTTTGAAAAATCTGTTTGTTTTTTCTCGAGATTCAGACTTAGACCAGTGTCATTCTGAGAAGCCCGTATGCGGAATCGAATCTACCTAACAAGATGTCCCATGCGGAGAGAATTGTTTCGTGTTCGGAAAGATTTCGGGTTCGGTTTTATGGAAAATGCTCAGGCTATCCCAAGTTTTCTTGTTTCTTTATTAAATTAAAGAATCTCTCTCCATGTTGGGATATTTTTCAGAGTTTGAATAGAGGATATATGCAATGGGGAGTCTATAGGGGTGTACTTTTTCCCTCGGTATTTAAGCTAAGAGGTTTCTTGGCATTTAGTTTATAGAACGGGAATATAATCCATCCGCATTTATATAAAATAAAAGTTTATGTAATGGCTGTATTTCATAATCAACTTATTATATGTAGTTATAGATTGCTGATAGCTGATATACTTAATTTTTTAATAAAGAATGTAGTGGAAAGCATACGGAAAATTTATACACTGCCAATTTCAAAAACAATGAAAGATAAGCTAAATGAGATAAAGTTAAACCTGGATAATTTGTACCTGGGTAAGAATAATTTCTTGGTTAATGGAACAAAAGGGTAGTGTTTTGAAAATGTAGCTATCCAAAAATGTGTTTAGAATTCGAATGTATCCTAAAATTTCGATAAATAAAGTTGCCGTAAGATTAAATTTCAGTTTTTGTAATTAACCTTCTGGCTCTACGGACCGGATACAGAAGCGTAATTAGAATATCTAACTATTTTATTAATAGGTGAAAAACATGTTTAAATGAAGGTGATCAATATAGTATATGGATGCAAAGACATTTTTAAGGGAAATAAAATAATTATTTCATTAAATATTGTGGGTTTTTTTTTTTTTAAAAAAAAAAGGGTTTTACTTTCTGGGTGATCATCGTAATATTGTTCCTAAGAAGTAACCATGTTGAGAATAGTAATGACTATACTACACTTTAGTAAACAAAAACATTATTAGTTGTACTGTACACTACACATACAAAGTCCAAAACATTAAGTAAAGGTTCAATTGAAAAACTTTTTTATATAATCACCACTATATTAATTTTTTTAAATAAAATATATTTAAAATTATTAATTGAAAATTGAATAAAAATCACTGTAACATTCTAGAGCCATTTGGACCAAAATATGTCCTTTTCATGGTATTTAAAAAATTTAATGATTTACCTTATACTTAAACGTTTATATCAGAAACCTGTCAAACACCATGTTTTTTTTTCAAAACAGAGTTATTGGTGGCTTGAGAACCTTTAAGGGTAAATACACATTTTAGTGCAGATGCATTTAAAATATCGTACTTTTAGAGTTTAAAGACAACCAACACATGTTAGATTTTCAGCTTTTAGTGCAGTCCACCAGTCAAGCGACATCGCTTGACTGGTCTCTACAGTAATCTGCATGGAATATAGATCAAGATTAGCTGCTACTTGTTTGGCACAGCTGATTTTTATTGAGTAACTTGAAAACATACCTTCTATTAGAAAAAGTCATTATTATTTTTGTGTACGGTCCATCTTGTCAAAACAAAAGCCAGATGATTTGAGATTTTGTACGAAAATAAAAGGAATGTTTAAGGAAGGGAAATAAAATAATTATTTCATTAGATATTGTTAGTTTGTTTTTTCAAAAATAATAGTTTTACTTTCTGGGACTGGGAAGTTTCTATAGTAATTATTCACAAATTTATGTTTGTCGTCATTTATTAACTCCTTGTGATAGAGACTTTATAATTATGAATCAATTTAAAATGGTAGATAAAATCTCTACCCCACATAAGCATATTTAATTTATTTTGAATGCTCGTATACCAAAAAATAGTCTTACTTTTCATAAAGTTACTAAACAATCTAATTGACAATGAAAGTTCCTAAACCAATATTTTGAATTGGCTGACCACTATTTATGAGTAAACAGTTTGATTATTTTATGAAAGCAAGTAGTTATCTCTCCACTTACCGAAAAAGGAAATATCAGAACGATAAAATAATATTATAGGTTGGTTTCAATTAAGTAAATGTTATTTTTAATTAACATTCATGATAGATAAGCAATGAAATTAGCCTTGAACACCGTTTGTTTTCGAATAAAGTCAAGTACAAAATTTCAACATTTTTTTGGAAAGAAGAATAAAAGCTAAAGAAAATATTTGTTGTCTTTAAAATACAGAAATAAGGTCTACTTAAAGGTATACCTGAATAAAAGAAAAAAAATACATGTTTTTGTAAATTAAGTTCCTGTTAAAATATCTTTTGCAAACGTTTTTTCTTCTTGATAATAATATATCACTTGTTACTATAAGTATGCATGCACTCTTGGCTTCACGCGGCAAACGCTGTATTAATAAAGACGAATTAAGCCAAATTAATTTTTTTTAACTTTCTGTTTGAAAAAAATGATTGAAAACGTATTTATGAATTACTACGTGAAAACTACGGGGGTCTTGGCATATACTAAGGGTCGTCACCAAGGGGAGGGAGGAGGGTCAAAAATAGTAAAAAAAATTTTGGGTACGTTCCCTAAATTATACATATTATATTCTAAATAAAAATCAAATGCTATCCCTTAAGGCACTGTCTTTAAGAAAATCTACATTTGGGAGGAAAAATTATCATTAAATTTCCCTTCAATTCATCAGTTTTAGTATTCTACAATGCTTAAACAGCTAACCCCGCGTTTACCTAGTAGCTAATAGGTCGAGAAAAAAGCTCTGAGAATGGTAAAAAGAGCCACAGTGGAGTAATTAGGTACCCTATGTTTAAACAACAATTAGGCTAATAAGGGTTAACTGACCTTCTTATTTTATTTTCCGTGTGACCGTATCTAATTACTTATTCCTGCTAAAACTGCAACGGTTTCACTTAGATATAAACTGTCACGATCCAGTAAAGAGAAAGAATATTGCGGTGTTTCAGTAATTTAATTATTACATTTTTCTCGTAAACGTGTTATAATTAGAATGTAATGAAATAATGGTTGAGTCATTTGATAGGAAGGATTCTTAATCTTCATTTTCATAGTTCTCTTAAAAAGGATTTGGTAATGTAATACTTTTGAAAGTGTAGCAATGAATGATATTTGGAGGGTCAAATGAGAGAAAAAACTTAAAGTTCTTTTAAGCGAGTTTAATTTATCCAGATTTTTATAAGAAGAATTTTTCCACGTATCATAGTATTTATTTATATTTTTTAAGGGATTATTGGACATATCCAATAACAATGGAATAATGTTTGTAGGATAGTCTTTTCTTATATTTAGCTACCCTGATTTTTTTACAATTGATAATTTACACTCTCCTTTATAACTCTTCAGCCTGTATTAAAATATACACATAAAATAACACATCCCAGTAAATAATAAATCCTAAATAATAAAAATCCCAATATAATTAATTAAAATATTATAAAAAGTAGAAATGTATACTTAATTCAAAAACCATAAAGTGAATTCAAAACATTCATTTAATAATATTTTAAATTAAACACGAATTTAGCATTTTCCACCTATACAATTTTCTGAATTGGCAGCTATACGACATTTGAAGTACTTATGAAATCTTCTATTTATGTTAGTTTTTAGGGTTTTTAGCTGTTTTCCACTAATAGAAGTACTTATAAAAGTGATAAAAATCGCTGCAATGTTCTTCAATGCAAAATATCTCATTAAAAGTAATTCGAAACTATTTTCTTTCCAAAACTTAAAACTTTTCTGCCATTTATCACCAAACATACCCTATTGATAAAAAATATTCTATGATACCTATATTCTCCACTACAAATATTAAAGCAAATTAAAATTCTAAAAGGGTTTTTTTTTGTCTGGAACATTTTATCAACCTCAAACAGTAAAATTCAATCAATGAAATATCAATTTAGTGAGAAAAAATAGAAACTCAACAAAAAACACATTATGAAATTTTTTCCTGGGAAAATAATATCTCAATCTCATATCCAGTGTCTTCGCGGCAGGGTCACAATTTCGAAACTTTCGTAGCTTCATAAATTAAGAGTTTTTTTCCTTCATTATGGCAACACCCTCTTCACTAATTTACTCACCCTCCTTGCAAAAAAAAAAAGATCATTCGACTTCTGAAAGACTAAAAAAAGCATTTTGTTTTTCCCAGAAAATACCCCCTCATTTAAACAGTGGGGAGAAAAAAAAACTTACTACGAGGTCAGATATATTTCTTGTTCTTTGTTTTGCTTCACGCTTTTCCCGACTTGTCTACATTCTTTTTGTTTACTTTTGCTTTACTTTTTGTGTATTTTTTCTTAGCGTGTTTTTATTTTCATATTTGCTCAACCGATTTTAATCATTCTGTGATGATGAAAAATATTTTAAATTAGAGAAGTGAACATGTTAAGTACTTCCATGTGGAGTAGTTTTAGGCAGTTGTAAATGAAAATTAATTGAATGAAGTTAAGCATCAGGCTATAAGTAATGATAGTCCACAATTTATCATTAAAAATCAAACATGGGATGAATATTTTCTTTGATATTTTTTGCATTTAACATATTTTTACTTTTTGACGTAAGATTTTACCTAAATTCATTAAAATATTATAAAAAGTAGAAAACTAAGATTAATCCAACAATCATAAAGTGAATTCAAAACATTCTTTTAATGATATTTTAAATTTTCTTTTTGCAATATTTTTGTAAGATACTAATGTGTATGTTTTAAATTAAAATCTTCTTAATGTATATACTACCCGGGTTTATCTGTTTATTACAACCAGGGGTTAAATTAGGGTGTATTGAAATTGATAATTATGGAAACGGAGAGGAAACTCAAAATCAGATCAAAATGTTTATTTGCCAGAGTTTTTCATCAAAAAAAGATTATCGTTCGGCAATCAGAAAAGAAAAAACACGTTTTAATTATTTTTGGTGAATGCAATCTCAATGATTATCTGCAATCATTATTTTCTGAGTTATATTTTTTGTTCGAAAATATAAAAATCATTTTTATCAAATTAAAAATTGCAAATTCTCCAACGGATTGATACCTTGATTATTCTGAAAAATTCTGTAGAAAGGCCTGTCCTCTAAAAGTTATATCAAAAGTCATAGGAAAAACAAAAGTTAGTGTATCGTTTAATATGAAGACGACCCCCTAAGGACTCAAAATTTTTTTCATATAAAGAATACTTCATAACATGAAAAATGACACCTTGTTTGTCTTCCTAACCCAAGTGGTTCGTCAGAAATCTCAACTGAGTCGTTTTTTATTTCCCCAACTGTACATACAAAATCTAATTACGTTATGCACTAATCTAATACGTTACAAACCCCTCTCATAATTACGTAAGAAAATTGACCGGACCCCCCCTTTGTTCTTTTTCTTTTACAAAATGTTTAGCAATGCCTAAAAAATTTTATTATTATTATTATTATTTTTTTTGTAAAATTCATTGTTGGTTGAATTTCGAAATTATTTATGCAATAACCAAGAGATTTTCGAAAATTTGGTGCTATTAACATCTTACGTAAGCATCACTCATATCCCCCCATCCCTTGTCAGGAAAAATAAGCAAAGAGCAAACCCTCTCCCCCTTAGGTGCTTAAATTGAAAGGCCCCTAAGCCAAAATGTATACGAAAAACTTTTACAAGCATTTCCAATTTGCATTTAAATGTCTTATTCTAATTTTAACGTTATTTGTTGGTGATAAGATATTCATTAAAAAATAACCTAGTTTTATTATTAAGTTACTAAAATTATTATAGTTATAAGGTAAGATAAATTTAGTTACATATCGAATACAAAAAAAGGAAAGTAACTAACAAAATTCAACTTTTTAAAATTTTAAAGAAATCAACAACATGATATATTAAATTAATAAAAAAATGAATTTTCAAAGTTCATAAACAAAAGGTAAAATATTATTCAATACAAAAATTGCTTTTTAACTAAATACATTTCATAATTATAACATTCCACAAAAGTTTAGTTCATGCAACGTAGATAAAGAATGTGTAGTATTAGTACATAATGTTTTATTGTATAAAACTTTCTTAAAAGTAGTTGCTACAAAGTTTCAAAATGTGTGAGACAACCTTTAAAAACACCTTTTAAAGACTTCTATAAAATATAAAGTAAAATAAAAAAATTGTATCTTCAGTCACCGCTTCTATTCAAATTTTAAGATATCCCTCATTTATATCGGAATAATAGTTTAAAACTTGAATACATTATTCTATTCACGCATATTTTATTTACGGCATATAAATTTTAATAAATTATTGATAGAAAATAGGAAGTGAAAAAGGTAGATGGAAATATGAAATCTTCACAAAAGTGTTAGGTGTTTTTAATTATATCCCACACTTTATTATTCTGAGGAAATATTTTCATTTTAAAACATCCTACTGTTTTGAAATGATTTTAATGTTTTCTTCTCTTACTAATAAATTGATGTTTTAGAGTTGAACTTTAAATATTTACGGACCGCGGCTGCATGGCTCTCCGGCTCATTTTTTGTGGACGATAAGTATTATTTAATCTTAAAAACTAAATACATTGTGGAAGTTTATTTAGCGGATTTTTTGGAGATCCTAAAGTATATTTTGAAAAAAAACATGTGGAAAAAATTTAAAATTTTAACCTTAATCAATTACAGATATAAACTATATGAGATTCATCTTTCAAAAAAAAACTTTAAAAACTGTTGTATTTGTTAAAAAAAAATGTAGAAAATATAATATACTTTTTCTCTACTATTTAATTATAATTGTTGGTCCATTGAATCTTTGCTGGTCTGTCCTATGACATCTTGATAAATTATCTGCATTGTGATAAAACATTGCATCAAATATGTATGCTTGTTTTAGAAATTTTAATATGTAATGTGAACTTTGTATCTAAATCCTCCACATTGTCTAGTCAATTAAAATCCTCTCGAATCCACAAATCGTTAATTTGAAAACACGTGACTGGAAAGAGGGAGGAAATAAGTATCCCCTATACGCAGATATAGCACTTTAAAAGTTGCGAAATCCATGTCTAATGTCTGTTCATTGTATTCTTTGATTGAAATTCGAAATTTAAGTTGTTATGCATTTATTTTCTTATTCTTTTTTCTTTCTTTCTTTTCTATCTTTTCTTTGTTTTTAATTTAAAAATGGTTTTACCTTTTTTTTGGACTCCATTGACAATTTATTGGTATTCATTAAACTACCTAATGACTCAATTTCAAAATACTTTTGAATTTCATTTGTTTTAGTCGTTCTATTTCTCACTTTTGTGTTGCGAACGCGGCAGAAATAAATTTAATTGTCGATTTAAGTGGTTTTCAAAATTTATTTTCAGCTGAAATTTCAGAAGTTTGAAAAAGGGAAAAGGCCATCAACCTTTTTCAACTGTTCAATATTTTTAAATATAAGTTTATAGTTTTTGATAATTGTTCTGTTTCTAAATAGAGTCCTGAATCCCCAGTAAAAATTTGGTGGTTATACAATGAAATTTCCATTACTTGTACAGTTTCAATTTTATCAAAACTTAGTTTTTGGACTTAATCCCTTTATTAAACTGATGATTGACATTAATTTATAAAACAAAAAAAAGTATTTAACATTAAAAAAAAGTAAATTATATATAAACTGAAGTTGAAGGTGTAACTTATTAAGAAACCTGTTTGTATCATTACAACCAACGCACAGCATATCCAGAAAGGAGGATTACTCCTCAAACAAAGCTCCTTTCGAATCTCTTTGTCACCATCACAAACTCCCTCCCTCCCCCTCGAACAATTAATCTCTTTCCCCAACGCTCCCAAAAATCTTGGCCGCCCGTCTCTCCCCACACACAACCGGGTTTTCATCTTCAACTCCCGACTTCCACTACACGCGAAACCGTCAAAAGACGCGCGGTTGCCTTGACAACGGGCCTGCCGATTCGCAAGGCCGAGGGGCGGCGGCCCTTAAAGGGTTTCCCCAACCTTATTCATCACCATCATCCGCGTTGTATTCATTAGGGCTGTCCGTGTCTGCATAATGAACTTGCCTCTTTATGGGACATAATTGGAGGCAGGTGGAGTAACGGATTTCGTTTGTTTTCGAACGTTTTTCGAATGGAACAGACAGGGGCTAGACGGTGTTCTCAGTCAATACTGTCACAGGGTGAAGTGTAATGAGTAATCAAGGGCGGTACTATTTCGTAATAGAGGACGCATTTCGACAGGTTGAACAAATCTGGAAAGTTTTTCTCTCGTTCATAATACTCTAATTAACCTGTCAATTAGTATAATCCGGAGCTATTTTAGGATATTTAGAGATGATTGGTTTACCATACCGATTGAGATCCTGACGCTCTTGCTATTTCGGGGTTATTTCTTAAGATGACAGGTTAGTATTAAAAACAACGGTGGACATTGGGTAACAGAAAACATGTATAGTACTATTCCTGTCATTCTAGTATTAATAAAGAAATATATCCAAAATTTTGAAATTAGCCTCCCACAAGCAAAAACTATTTTTAATGAAAACTTAGATACATTCAGCATTGTATCGAATTAAATTTGTATTATTCGAGAGCCATATTTTATTTGAAATCATCATCAAAATTTAGTGCTTTATTAATAAAAGATGAAACCATTCAAACACTTTTAAAATAAATTAAATGAGTCAGTAAATCAAAATTGAAGAAGTGTTAGCAAAAATAAATTTTTAACTCAATTATTGATATTTTAATAGATGATTACTATAAATATTCAATTTAAATTGTAAACTTTTTCGCATTGATAAAGTGATAAAACACAACACGGTTTTGGGGGTTCTAAGATCTAGTTCATTTTCTCATGCCGTGACTTTAGTCACTCGTGCGCGCCCTGCCTTACACATCTAAAATGTGAAATAATATTCATAGAGCATTTTCAATCACATGACTCGGACCTAACAACGGCCTTAGCAACAGAAAATGTTACAGTTTTTTGCCCTACAGAGGTTAACAGTTACAGAAAATGACTGGCCGTGAAATTCTTCTGTTGGGGAATATGCAATCACGTGACCCCATACCTAAAAACCGCCTTAGCAACAGATAAACAACGGCCTTAGCAACAGTTAAAAGCCCTACAGAAGGTACTCAGTTAAAAGAAAATAACCGGTTGTGACGTCACCTGAAAACACTCTATTGCCTGCTTCTACATTTTGTGTTGTTTTTTTTATCAAACATTCATATTAAATTACAAAATCATTTCAAATTTAATTTATGCCTAACCAAATAAGAACAAGATATAAACAAAAAAATATTTTTTCAGCATCATGCATTAGGTCAAATTGATATAATGGGTATTCAAAAACCAAACACTCAGAAAATTCATCAAAAAAGTGTTTTTTCAAGCATCTACGAAGAAAAAGGGAGTACATCGTCAGTAAGTAGCTCCAAAACCCAATAGCTTTATCAGTAGTTCTCTAGCTAGAAGATCACGGGAGGGGTAACAATTCCCAGTGTTTAATCAACTGAAAATGATGCTTTTACCGTTTTTTCATCATGTCGTGTAATGACTTTCCCAGCTAAATTATTTTTTAATGTTGTTATTCATATCTCCCCGTCGGTGTCTTATAAAGTATAGAAAGTTGAAACCGAAGAGGTTTTGGCCCTGGACCAAATGGCTGCTTTATCCGCCGCTGTTTTTTGTAAAAAAAATGTATATTTCGTGGTGCTTGAACATAAAAATCTGGCCTTTGCTTTATAGACCCTCTTTCGGTTTTAGACGGCTTTGGGGAAATGGGGAAGGAATTCGCTCTACTAGAACCATTTGAAAGGGAGAAGCTCGTGAGAAGTGAAAAACTGGAGAGGACTTCATCTTGCATATTTAAGATTTTTTAATTCAAAAGTTACTCTAATGTTTTTAACTAATATTATCAAAAGAATGAACCTGGATAAATCATTATATTTCATATTTTATTGCACAAAGTTGAATTAAAATTATTATATTCTCAACTAAATTGCCTCAAAAAGGAGAAAATTTATCAACCTGGGTTAACCATGAAATTATTAAATGTAGAGGGTATCGGCTATGGCAGAGATTTCCAGCATTTTTTAATTCAGTGGCCGCATTTATTAAGACAAATATCGCTAGAAATAATATAAAATTAAGTATGAATAGATTATTTAGCATTTTTCTAGTCATTGGAAGAGGTAAGAAATTCAGGACCATAACCAGGATTTTTTTTTATCTTATAAAATCTTATATCTTAAATAGAAAAAATATCTTACATATTCGAGGAGATATTAGAAAATGAAAATAGCACTTTTCCAGGCCTCAAAGAAAAAAGGTTATCAAGGCCAAAGGTTATCAAGTAGCTTTTGCATTTTGTATTTAAATAAAGACTAATGTTAACTTAAAAATCAAAGAAACTTGCAAATTTAGGATGCTTTCTTTTCTGATGCCCTTTTCCCTAGCTAATATCTCCCTCGATTATTAAGATATTTTCATGAATTTTTTTTTTCTACTTGTTTTTTACGATATTGACAACAACTTCTTCGCTGAAATTTTTGCTCTATCTCTTTTCGTTTTCGATTGTTAATGGCTAACTTCCAATGTTCCCCACTGGGGGCACTGTGGTTGCTTGCATTAGGTCGAGCATAGTATTTTTGCTATACCGTTACCTTATTTGCATAGCCGTAGCTTTCCCCGTTAGCAAATATTTTGATGTTAAAGGGACTTTCCTATGCACCCTGTATAAAAGAATTGATGCTGACTGGGAACAACAATGGGATTTATAACCAACATATTTCATTCTTCAAGTTATGTAAAAATCATGGTTGGAAATTAAAATAATGGTAAAGGAGAAAAAAACTCAAAATCCGATCAAAATTTAATTACAAAACTATTTTTGACCATCAAGCGTGATCATTAAATTCAAACCCTGAGTCATTCCATGTCAAATCAACACACTTTTTGGCATGACCACCTCGGATTTTCTTGAAATTTGGCAACTCTGAAAAGTACCAACTTTCATCAAAAAATATTAATTGGTTCTGGAATTACAGGTGCGTAAAATGGTCAAAAATGGGCCAAAAATGGACCAACATAAGTTCTTTAAAATGCTCTAGAGGATCTTCTAATTGGGTTACACAGATGAAATTGGTGTCATTTTAAAGTACTTTAAATGTTCTTTTTAATTGTGTAAAAGGTATTATGGTAGTTTGCAAAATTATATATTTTACAAAACAAAATAGAATTAAAAGTTCGATTTCTTTCAAATGTACCACTTTTAAAATTTTGAAAAGAATTCCAGGAATAGGTAATATTATTGTAAATAATCTGGTAAAATTATAGAATGGGACAAAAGGGGATCAGTGTCAAAAACAACTTAAACCAAAATTCGATTTTTCTCATATACCCTTAAAAAATTTTAAAACTAATTTTTTTCCATTAATTGGAAGTGAGTTGAGTTGTATTTAACTGCTGTTGACAATAAACGCCCCTGCACAAACTTGGTGTAGCCCGGGCTTCATATTTTCAACCAGTATGTTAATTCAGGCAACTGTATTGTAACAATGTAGTACACATAAAGTAAATATGAAGCCCGGGCTACACCAAGTTTGTGCAGGGGCGTTTATTGTCAACAGCAGTTAAATACAACTCAACTCACTTCCAATTAATGGAAAAAAATTAGTTTTAAAATTTTTTAAGGGTATATGAGAAAAATCGAATTTTGGTTTAAGTTGTTTTTGACACTGATCCCCTTTTTGTCCCATTCTATAATTTTACCAGATTATTTACAATAATATTACCTATTCCTGGAATTCTTTTCAAAATTTTAAAAGTGGTACATTTGAAAGAAATCGAACTTTTAATTCTATTTTGTTTTGTAAAATATATAATTTTTCAAACTACCATAATACCTTTTACACAATTAAAAAGAACATTTAAAGTACTTTAAAATGACACCAATTTCATCTGTGTAACCCAATTAGAAGATCCTCTAGAGCATTTTAAAGAACTTATGTTGGTCCATTTTTGGCCCATTTTTGACCATTTTACGCACCTGTAATTCCAGAACCAATTAATATTTTTTGATGAAAGTTGGTACTTTTCAGAGTTGCTGTAAGTAGAACACGTGTACCAAATTTCAAGAAAATCCGAGGTGGTCATGCCAAAAAGTGTGTTGATTTGACATGGAATGACCCCCCTACCGTGTGTAACAGCGAATTTGCAAGAGTAACAGTCACCACTAAATTATTTAGAAAATATAGCATAAGAGTACAGCAATAGTTTTTTCATCATATAGAACTTCTTCATTCGGATATAATTATTTAAATATCGTACCTATAAAGGCACGATAATAATAATACTGTAGATGTGATTCGGACAAAGTGATAAAACGGGCATTATTAATAATGCAGGGGAAAATGCAAAGAACGAAGAATGGGGGTCTCATAAAACACCCCTTCCTCTTCAATATCTCCTCAAAAAACTCCCGACCTGTTGCTCGGAATCCTCCCCTAAATCCCGCGCACACATTCAAGGAGATTAAGGAAAAACTGAGAAGCCATGCATAACACCCATTGAAGCAGCACCCCCGCCATTTAACACGAGGAGCCCTATAAGCACCTTCGGGATGGAGCATTACCGAAAGACGTCCGTGGATGCGGGATGGGTGTGATAAGGGGATCCCCAGGGGCTGGGGGAACGCTACGTTTCGTCACTCGTTTCTTCCCGGAATGAATTCGGGATGGGAGAGGTTTTGAGGAGTGAAGAGGACGCCGCCATGTTTGGACACGGTGCGGTAAAGATTTCTTTTCCGATGGGGATTTTCTAAAAACTACATCATGCCATTATACTTTCAAAAAAGTGAAATCATCGAAATTAATTAAAGTAAAAAACTAAATTTATAGATTTACTACTCTTTGGATAAAAGTACGCAAACAAATTGAGAAGTAAAAGGTGAAGAGAAGTAAGATTAAGAGAGGAAAACTTTTACAAATATCATGAGTTCACAAGTTCATGGGAATCTAAAGACCGTCGGTGGCACAGTTTTAATTTGATAGAGTAAAGATATTTTCTGTTTCATATTAAGTCTGTTATAATACCTCAATGCAATAATAGTAATTCTCAAGAATACATGTATTTTTGAAATATTCCTTCATATGATTTCGAAGCTAAATAGCAACCCTTAATCATCTATTTACCTCGTGATTAATTTATTTATATTCTGAAATCCCTTAATATAACCTTACAATAAGGAATTTCAGTGGTATGCGCAAGCGCATACGTGATTTTTATAGGTAACATATTTCAAAATTATCTTGTTTAAAATATTTCATAATCAGCCTCCGTATCTCCTGAATAAGACTACGGTTTATCCGAAACATTTTAATAAATATCTCTTTCCGCATATATCTTTTCCCATCCATTTAAAAGACTTTCTCGAAAGAAAATAGTATTAATGTTACGGGCAAAGTGATTAAGTTCATTATTAATAATGCCCGATGTGGAGGCGGGCAAAGTGATAAATTTCATTGATAAATTCCATTGAATATATCACATTGCCGGGACATTATTAATAATACCCGATTTATCACATTGCCCGTAACATATACACAACATAGTAACATTAACACAACTTTAGTGCAAATAATTAATTTTTAATTTTATAATCACCAGTATGATTATTTACATTGCCCTCTGAAAAGGTAACGGATAACGTGATTCTATTCAAATATTCAAAATCACTTCCATTCTTACGTTTATCTCTACTTGATGAACCCAACCGCAGAGGAAGACTTGCCAAAACTTCGAAGACATTCTCAGAGATTTATACCTACTCCATTAGCAGTAGCTCTTCTCGCACCTTTAATCTACAAAATTGAGCGATTTTCTCTTCGGCATATTGGAACCTTCAGAAGTGACGGTCGGCCGAGTTCGCGGGTCATTTGGCCAGCCTTCACGGCTATCTGGGCACGCGATACCCGTGAACGGCGAAGTTGATCGTCAATATAAGTCATTCCAAAGCCAACGCTGAAGAGAGGAATCAACCTCTAAGGTGAATCGGAATTATTAGTCTTATTATGAATTCGATCAGTTTCATACTCTCTTAGAATGAATGCCTTTTTTAATGATGAGTCAGCTTAGAGAATATAGTAGAAAATTTGATAACAGATATATTCTATTTTTATGCCATCTTTTAGAACGGTGGGTTCAATTTTCATGTTCTGTTACGAAATTTTAGTTAAATTTGCTTCTAGTATTTAAAAGTATACCATTCAATTCTTGTATCAAATACAATTTTCAAATATGTGTTATATCGAATATTCGGATTTAGCTTGTCAATGGGAGTGGTCTTATATGGCTTGTTATTTAATATAAGTGGCTAAAAAATATGAATTTGTTTTGGTACAAATCAACAGTCAGTTATTAATAATTAATTAATATTCATAAATCCGGGCATTATTAATAATGCCAAGTTTATCACTTTGTCCGACACATATCTACTGCGTTATTATTATATCGCACCTTTATAGGTACGATATTTAATTTATTGATACCTTGGATCATAGCTCATGATAATACTATTGCTGTAGTCTTATGCTATATTTTCTAAATGATTTAATGGTGACTGCTACTCTTGCAAATTCGCTCTTACACAAGCAGGGTTTAAATTTAATGATCACACTTGATCGCCAAAAAATGGTTTAGTAAATAAATTTTGTGTAATATTAAACTAATATATATGGATTTCAATTTAATGTTCTACTTAAAACTCCAAAGCATATTAAGATTGGAATAAAATTATTTAAAGAAAAAGTGTTTTAAGTAATAGTAGTTCTAATTTTTAGCACAAAAAATTTATAACTTGAGCAAATTTATGGATAAATTTACAATTTATATCTAGCAAAAAAAGGGGACAGATTCCATAATCGAGGTTTTCGCCAAATTTGGCGAGATCAGATCTCGCCAAGCTATTACTAACACTACATCTAAATCCCTGGTTATGGCCCAAATTTGGCGACATTTGGCGAAAACCTCGATTACGGAATATTATCCAAAAAAAGCCTTGAATTAAGCTTTTCAATGCATTATTTTGATCATCCTTGAAAACCCTACTATTTAAGGAAAGCTTAGTAATTCAGTCTTAATTAATTATTCTAATAAAAGTTTTTTAATGAGAACATTTTTAAGTGGGAGGTTCCACTGTTATCAATAATGTTACATTGATACTGAAGTAACCAATAGCTAAAATAGCAGTTCTTCCTCTCAGCAGCCTGTGAGAAAAAGAGGAATATACCGTCTTTGTCCAGGCTATTCTTTATGACACACAGTAAAAAAAGTCCTTTTCCTGCTGCGACAACATCCAAATTCTTTTTGCCCTACCACCCCCACTGAGTCCCTGACAAAAATCTCCTGGAGAGGCAAACTGACAAGGGGATGTTGATAGACCACGGGGGGCAGTTAGAGTGGGGAGATTACAGGATTTTTACCCTTGGGTGTGTTTTGGTTATTGAGCTGAAAACCCAGAAATTATGTTGAATGTAGTCGCACACTATTTCATGTGAAGTAAACCGATTCCCGTCTTGTTTATACCTCTTTGGGTCCTTCGATTTCATAAACTTTTTTTAAAGTTGTTATGTATGCAATAGAAAATATAGTAAAATGAATGTTTATAAAATTTTTGAAACTTTCTTGAGATATTTTTGTAATATTTCTGTTAAAACTATACTTGTAATAATTTTGGTATCGTTTTGAAGAACATTGCTAAAGAACATCGGACTAAAGTTAACCCTTTTTACGATATTATTATTGATTTTAAAAAGACTTGAGTTCTATAGCTGAGCTAAAAAAAAGTCTGAAGTTTCTTCAAATTAAAGAAAGTTCCTCTCCTTTGACAGGAAAAGAAAAAGCTAATATTTCCTCAAAATACAGAAATTCACCGGCATCAGTGCTGCAGGTTAATTTCCGTTAATTGAAGGAAAATACTTAACAGTTTAGTTATGGATTTAAGAGTGATACTTTCTTATATGAGTGCGTAGTATTTTGGATATTCGAATTTTCTTTCTGTCGTTTTGAAGACTCATTCACATTACGTACGTTTTAACCCATTTTTTAGAACACATTAACTACAAAAGCATAGTTTGATGCAAAATTGTTTAATAATCACACAAAAAAATAAACCTTTCCCTCTAGTTCGTACCGTTTCTTTACATCTGTTTTTCCCTCTAAAACACACATCATCCAGTTTGATCGAGAAAAATGAAATGTTTCTTCGAGATCATTTATAAGAACTTTAATGCGAAATAAACTATCACAGAGATCATAGAGTTCCCTTTTAAAAACAGTGAGGAGCATTTTTCAAAAGTAACGCTACTCCATTAACTTGCTTAGCAACTCGCCCAAGAAAAATAACTTCCCTTATGTTTCCATTGCACGTAACCTATTAACTAGCTCTAACCCCCCCCCCCCAACACTCCTAACTGACCAACTCCGGTTTTACGTGAGGCACATTCTTGAGTTTTGTATACAGTGTACGGTAAATCATCGGAAAAATTTTCAGAATCAACAACGCATATCGAATACACCTCGGGAAATATATGGAAATATGGCTTTTAGCTCTTAACTATTAAATGAAGGTTTGGAAAAATCATTTACATTTTCATTTTACTAGGACGGGAATTAAAACATATTTTTTTATTTGTGAAATAAAACATTAAAAAGTTATTTTTTGTTAAATCATGTTCAATTTTGTGATGTTCAGGGTGTTTCAACAAGATCCCAAATTCCACAGAAAGGTTCCATGTGTGGAGTACATATGTACCAAAGAACTTTCTAAAGAACGATATTTACTACTAACTTGACCTAAGGTTAACCTGGAATCAAGTTTTTTTTGCATCTCTGACTGGCTTAAAACTTGCTTTCCTTCTTCAACTACCAAGTAGAAGTTTTGATTCCAGGTAAACCGTAGGTTAGGTTAGTTGTGAATACGTCAGTTAGTGTGCAGACATATCCAAATGACTGCATGATGTGACGTCTTACCTTTTTCTGTCGCGATTTTCACAAAAACTATGGGTCGTAGAGGTATAGTTATCTGGACATTTTTTTTATTATATACTCCATGCAAAGAATCTGAGTTTGGGTGGATGTTGAAATACCCTGTTTAGAGTTTTTGCCCTGGATGTTTCATATAGGTAAGACAGAGTTAAAACGTTTGATTTATATTTTTATTTTTAACTACCTATAAAGCAGTGTTGCTCTTTATTGCAATTTAAAATTGGCTTAAAATATGAAATCAGTTTTATTTTCCAAAAGGGTAAATTTTGCTTTAAAACAACTGCAGTAGAATATTCAAGTAGTGTTTACTCTGTATTCCATCGAAGTTGTTGGTGTTATGGGAAGACGCATTTCCGAAATCTAGTCCGCGCGAAAATATTCAAATACATTACTGTCCACTTCACCTAACTTAAAATGATGGAAGGAGGAGGAAATTTCAATATTCCACGCCTGACCCCGAAACTCCGAAACCTAGCAATCTCAACTTCCAGGAATGGACAATACGGAAAACCACGTTTCACCAAGCCCGAAAAGTACTTCCAAAGAACTTCCGAATTCCTACCAAAAAAACACCAACATGAACACGAAAAAATATCTCCGGGAAATAAAAAAAGACAATCCTGACATTTTTCCCTTTTCTCTATCTGACCGCAGGTCAATGTCGACTTAAAACTCCAAGCACAAGTTTTCAAATATCATTCTTCCGAAATTTTTTTGTTCGAATCTTAGGGTTTGTGGGGAGGGGTGAACGAGGAAATAAGAATCATTCATAATATCTCTTTGGGTATCGTCCATCTAGGATACGTGTCCAGAACACTCGAGCCATCCCCAGAAGAATAAAATATTCCGCAGGCGTTCTTCGGCAAGGAATGGAAGCGGGAAAAGAAAAAGAAAGAACGGGGGAGGGATATGCGAAAGAATGTTTGGGTGCGATTCGGAATGGCGTCAGATCGATGATGCTATTGCCATTCGCAGAGAATCGAATTTCGGATCTATAAATCGTTTGCTTGTGTCGCTGCTTCGGGAGTTCTTTAGAGACCTCGGTGTTCTAAAAGTGCACTCGAGTCTTTAATCTTTATTCTTCGGTGAACAGGAGGGGAATTAGAGTGGCTTTGAGGAGGGCGGTTTTGATGATGGAGAAGGAATCGCGGGATTTTTATGAAATGGCTCTTTGATTCGATCTTTCTTCTTCTATTATTCATTTATTGAGCTCGTTTAATGTTCTAAGAAGTCTTCTCACTAGTCAACGAATGCTCATTTTTATTATAACTTCATTTTAATTTACAGAAAGGGGTTTAGTTGTAAAATTAATTGAATATCTTTGTTTTTATATATTGACATGCTTTGAATATTAGGAGTACATAACACTATTACTCTCGATATGACGAATTTTGTTGTAGCAAAAACCTGTCTATTTCATTAGACATTCATTTCAAGACACATTAGGGATTTTTCTAATGTTAATTTCCAAACTGATGTCGAAGAGCTTTCGCTAAAACCCATGGTATGACCCAAAAAAATTTCATACCTAAAAATTAGTGTTCGGCAACTAGTGGGCAAAAAATCGTTAACTACCAACTACTAACTAGTCTGGGAAATTGTAGTTGTAACTAGTAGTTAACTATTTTTTCCTGGGACTAGTTGCAACTAGTAGTTAACTATTTCCCAAAGTAGTTAACTACTAGTTAACTAGTCTATTTAATTTCATAACCTACTTTTTGGCAAAATTCTAATACATCTTTCTAATCTATATCACAAAAAAAGTTAATACTTCGTGCAAAAATGGTCTTTATTTCTGGTTATGGTATTTGAGTATTCTACCTTTGATAAAAATTTTAAATATCTCTTTAAATTTTAAATAAAATTTTTTTTGAAGTAGTTGAAAATTTGATGGTAGTTTTAACTAGTAGTTAGTTAAAAAAGTAGTTAAACTAATAGTTGAACTACTTTAAACTAAAAGTAGTTAAACTACTAGTTAACTACTAGTTGATCAGTAGTTAACTACTAGTTGCAACTAGTTCTAGTTAACTAGTGCCAAACACTACTAAAAATGAATTTTACTTCTTAATGTCTTCTCATATGGGTATTTTGAAATTTTTAAATCTTCCCTATTTGTGTTGAAAAGTCTTTATCTCGAAACTTTTTACCCTTTCCATTCGACTTCGTCATATTGAGAGTATTGATTCCCTTGAACCAAAAATGGAATTAAATCATTGCGTCCTTTGAAGAGGATTTAATAAACCTCTTTCTTAGGAGAAAAAAACTTTTTATGACTTAAGAATACAGGCAGTTTTTGAAACTTAACATAGCAGTTTTTGCAGTTTTTGTGCTTTTCCCACAGTTTTTAATTCTTGTTTTAGATTATATGGTGTAAAAGAAAATTGCAAACAATTTTATATTATAAACTAATAAAAACTTCCAAGACCTGAAGAGTGCATATTTATTGAATTTTCCAGGGATTGATAGTCGTGTCGTAATAATGAATATCCATACCTAAACATTAACTGATATCAAATGAAGCTATGATGATACTTGATACCTCAAAAATGATTAAATTAACTATTTAAAAATATATCTTGAATGACACAAATAACCTGTAAACCAACAGGTTAATCTAATTCAGAAGCACTATGATTAACCCCTCTTGCAAAATATCCCTATAACAAATCTGTCATATCTTTAAAAACATAAAGAACATTTAAAATAATAAATGAATCATCTCGTATTAATTATGTAGATGACTGAACTGGTATACTGGTTGACTCTGAAATAAATTCAATACCCATCTCAATTACTTTTATACTAAATTAAACTATCCTCTATCATTTTTCCCCTCCACTAATTAGATCTTTATCAATACAATTGTGGTTCTTAACCGGTTGTACTAGACGGTCTATAAAATAGCCCGTAAATGCTTAATAATTAAAAAGTTACAACCGAATAAGTGCATCCCAAGAAACACAAACGTCTAATTTTTGACACGTATGGCCAAATTTAGTTTACCTCTAGTTGGAGTTACGTAAACTTGACATACTTGGTATGAGCTGTGCTATTAGGGACAGTTAATTTACATTCAGTAAGAGACTATACTGCAGTTAAGATAATTTCAGGAATGTCGTTCCAATTACGGCTTTGGATTTACAGCAAAAATTAAAAGAAAAATCATAACCTTCGAAAGATGGAAGGAAAACGAATCTACTATCTATTTAAAAAAAAATCAGCATGCTGAAAATTTGTGACTAAATATTCTTTGCATCATTAAGATGTACCAAAATTATATCTTTACAAAATCAAATGAACATAAAAGCATATTTATTCTATCGACTTGACGGCTACTCTAGAAATTATGCCGCCGACCTCCTGTATAGTGAAATCCACATTTTTGCTGTTACGTTATTCTTTCTGCCACCGAAGGAGCGAATCCAAACTTATGGTAATAAACTGGATAATTTGTATGGACAATAGTCACCACTAAATTATTAAGAATTATTTTTATTTATTACTATCATGTATCTATTATCTAGCAAAAGCTTACATATGCCCAAGGTCAAGTTCAATAATGCTTTAAATAAAGCCCTGGATGAAGACGTTACTTGAGTAACGACATACTTTGATCTTGCTGATCTTGCCGCTTTTGAATTTGATTGGACGTTTAACAGTCACGCATGTAAACAGCCGCCATTGTGGTGAAATGGGATTTAAGCCCAGAGCCAGTGCGATAGATTTTCATACTAATAGACCTTGTGAGGTAAGTTTAAAATAATTTAATTATATTTATCCTAATCAAGTTTTACGGAATTATATTAGTAATGATGCGCAAGTTATGTATTGCATTTATCATGCTCACTTGTTAAATTAATCAACCCGTTTTGATTTTGTAAAGTGATCAGGTCATTATAAAAAAACAACACAGTTTTCATTAATCGTTTTTGATTAATTTTTTAACATACATATGTAGCAGATTTGATATGCATGTCGTGGCCTCAAAAAACTAATTCAAAATATCTTTAAAAATACAAATTTAACAATAATATCCATCCAGTATCTTAAAATCAAAGCTATAAACAATGCTTAAAATCGTTTTCCACAATAAAGTTAAAGTTATAAAACAGCCTGAGTAATAATCTGAGGCTGAGTAATTTCTATTGTATCTGATGTATATTTCTTCATTAAATCATTTCTTCATTCCAATGGACTCTAACCGCCTCTCTGGTTCGAGACTTCACGGAACCAACACGTGACCTACAACTGAGCTTGCAATGGACTCTAACCGTCTGACGTCACACGGAACCAACACGTGACCTACTGAGCTTGCAATTGGTTACCACAGATACTACACTAGTAGATCTACTAGTGTAGTATCTGTGGTAACCAATTGCAAGCTCAGTTGTAGGTCACGTGTTGGTTCCGTGAAGTCTCGAACCAGATAGGCGGTTAGAGTCCATTATTTTTTTCAAAATAACCAACTTCTCGTAGAGGTTGGAAAAGAAACATTTTTTTTTTCAACTATTGCAACTCCTTTCCCTCATAGCGGACTTTATGAGAGAATAGCTCATTTCACCACAATGGCGGACGATTGAACTCATGTCGCTACTTAAGTAACGTCTTCATCCAGGGCTTTAGCTTTAACCGAGTGTTATTCAAAACTAATATAAACTAGAGGGGGAATATAATAAGCAATGTATTGTGCTGGGTTTGAGTGTAATAATCCCGCTAGATGACTGAAACCAGCTTTATTGATTAAATTTTGAGTGGAGTATCTGAAAACTCGGGCCTGGTTTGAGGCATATACTAATGATCGGATTTTTAATTTTATTGGTTTCGATAGAAAATCATAATTAAATTAATCCATATGGTTTTAACTCAGAATAATAATCATTAATTCATGATTAAAAATATTTCGATCAAAAAATAAAACTCAAACAGAGTCAAAACAAATCGTTTGCATCTTGCCAAAACCAACAATCTAACTTTTCGAGGATAGGCCGTATTTTTAGAATAATCGAAGTATAATATAATAATCGAAGTTAGCAATTTGGCGATCTTTCACACAATTAAAATTATTTTTATTTTTTGGAGCTGAAAATATTACTCAGAAAATAATGATCACCAGTAACGATAGTTATTAAATGGTAATGATATCAGAATATATTGTACCTCTCTCTTATTTTCACATTCATTTTTACTCCGAGGTCATTCCATTTCAAGTGGTCCAAAAAAAGTAAAATTGGTTGCTCGACCATTTTTAAAAAATCTGAAATTTTTTGTACATAAACCCCAATCTAAAAGAAGATCAAAACAACCATTATTTTTAATTTAACCTATTTCCTGCCGGACCACTTGGAATGGAATGACCCTCCGTAAAGGTACTCCCCTTGTTCATTATTACTTCCTTTAACTGAACCAATTTTTCGGGTTTAAATGCTTTCTTTTCTTTCATATTTATTAACCCCTGGTGGTAAACCCTTTAAGCTTTAAAAGCCCAAAAACACGATTCCCTGGCACTAAAAATTCCGTCCAAAAGTGAAAATTAACTTTCGCCTCCCAAGATTCCGCCTCCTAAAAATCCGTCTTCATCCGAGTGAGCGAGCGGGAGGAGCTGAAAGCGGCTCCTTTGGGCAGCCAGCAGTTCGTGACGGAATGTTGAATGGATTAATTTGCGCGCGCCGCATCACTAATTGCGAAGGACAATCAGGAGGGATTAGGGCCGCACAATGGCGCCCTGTCGAAGCGGTCAAAAAGGCTCAAAGGAGACGGGGATGTCGGGCTTATTGTTTTGTGTCTAATAATACAGTCGACGCCGCTTAATGGGATTATATTTAACAATATAAGAGGTTATATTCTAAAAAGTGGAAAAACAGTGTAGTAACTCGAGTGTTTGCATTGAAATCACGACTGGGTACTCCTAGTTGAAATATTTAAAACGATTATATAGTAGGTATTTTGCAACTTAAATATTCCGAAAGAAAAGATATAGAGTAGACCATAAAGCTTTACCATATATATGACTCATTGTGTATGTTCAGGTATTAAAATTGGCCTTCAAACGGAAAAAAACGAGGTTTTTAGAGGACCTCACCAAATTTTGATGAAATAATCGATATACAGATCACATAAAACGATATGTGTTGCTTTAAATTAAGTAGGATTGATCGGAACTAGTCAATTTCGATAATATTATCCGATTGATAACATTAATCGTAATCACATAGTAGATTCGACTGTAGATGAAATTTTTGTACAGAGAGTTTCAGCAAGTCCACCCAAACTCTGCCCAGATGGATATTTTTTGCGTTGAAAACATAAAAAGGTATATAAACATACCTCTAAGGTGTGACGTCACTACTGTTTTACGCTGAAAAGGTTTAAGGAAAACAGGAATACGATTGTTAGGATACATTTGCACACTACGATGTTGTTAAGTATATCTACTGAGCATGCATGCGCCCGCAGTGAAATGAAATAATTAAGCTTTTATCGGATTGAGGTTGTAGAGGTATAGTTCTTCTCCATTTTATCTATTCCATGCAAGAATCTGACTGTCCAGAGTTAGGGACGACTGGTTGAAGCACCCTGTATATTAGACTATGGTAGTTTAAAACCACACAACTTTGTGTGTTCCATTTAGATTGTGTGTTTTTCCGCCACATCAACTTTGTAGGAGGTATGTGAAAGAGTCCAACTAAGCTACAACGAATAAGTATTTTGACAGTTAGTTTGTTCATTGAATTTGAGGTATAGGTTTAATATGTTTAAAACATCCGAACTCATGATTATGAGCTGTTAAATTTGAGTGAATAATAGTCACCACTAAATTATTGATAATATACTGTTTATTTATGAGATTACTTGTTAAAAGTGCGGGTTGCATATTCTGCAGAGGGTTAAATTCTTGTTAATAAAGCCTCAAAAAAGGCTTTATTTTAGAAGTAACTATTTTAGAATTTCACGTGAATGGTTTTAATGCGATAATGGACGTTTTCATTAAGAATGATCTGGTGAAACATTCTGTTTAATGTCCAGAATTCCGCGTATTTCTTACCGTCGCATTTTTCACATATAGTATACGTATATGTTAGCACACCCAAATTATGTTTCGGGCATAGAAAATTTCATATATGTTAGTTCGTAAGGCAGTGGCGTATATAGAATTTTTTTTTTTCGGGTGGGGGGAATCATCCCTCAGCCCTTCCCATGCATAGTAGCTTCCCATGTAGCTTTTTAATGCATTTTTAGATAGAATTTGCGTCTTAAATATCCTAATACAAAATAGTTGTGTGTAATAAAGTTGCACATACTAAAGGGGGGTCTGGGGGCTCTCCCACATAATGTTTAAGGAAATTTGACCCTATAAAACAGGGTTTTAACCTGTTTTGATATACCTAGTCTGAATTTTGGGGACCGGGCAGGGACCTCTCTGTCCCCATTATAAACGCCACTGTAGTAAGGTTGTTTAATAGTTAATTTTACATAAGGTAAACTTCGATTAACCTTTCCGGTATTTAAAGATTTTCCCGCAAGATCAAGGCCATCTATGTATTATTTCAGAAACTCTTTCAATCGCCATGTATTGATGAAATTTAAACTATTCTTATTCCATTTGTTTCACCCTTTTTCCATAAGCTCATCTGGAAAGTTTCGAATTAGGGATTCCCAAACGTTCCCGGACGTGCGGACAAAACTTGGCAAAAAAGTAATGAATGAAAACGGTTGTTTATAGGCTTAAAAATATGAATTCCAATGCCATATATTATGTTTGAACTTTTTTGTGAAAAAAAAATAATGAATGAAATCGGTTGTTTATAGGCTTAAAAATGAATTCCAATGCCATATATTATGTTTCAACTTATTTATGAAAAAAAAATTTACATTGTTTTTTCTTAAGTAGTTGTTTTTAAAATGTGACAAAAAAAAAGTCGACAGTAACGAAATTATTATTGTCGCATTTTAAAGACGACCCCCTAATGAAAAATACTTAACACAGCTTTTATAAATAAGTTAAGACATGATTACTGAAATTTATTTCTAACCTTAACCGTTTGCCCACAATGGCCGATTTTTTTTATTTCTTTTAGCAACTTATGTCCGTGCTCTAGCTCCTCAGGATTGCTTCGCCTGATGTCTTTGAATCAGTCTATCTACTTGTCACTTTTGTGCTGTAAACTAAGCCGAAATAATTTGTTTTACCTTTTTTGACTCCATTGATATTTACTTACTCCATTTATGACTGCCTTACTTACTCTGTTTCAAAACATTTTAGTGTTTTTTTTTATTTTTTCAGCTGAAATTTCTTAAGTTTAAAACAAGGGAATGAGTCACTCAACTTTTTTCAACTGTGCAATAATTTTAAACATTTTGATTGAACAACAAAAATTCCATTGCTGAAATATATATTTTTTTATACTTTTTATCAAAACTTGGTTTTTGGACTTATTCCCTTCTTCCATTAAACTATAATCACTCTTTACACCGAAACTTCGAACTTCCCCATCAATCACTATCAGTAATTACCCAATGACCATAATTCGCTCACGAGAGATCTCAACCGTCTCTTGCAGAAACGCACTCTTCAAAACATGACTATCGACATCTTTACGACAACAGATCACGACAAATACTTTTTTTACCCAATTTCTCTTACAGAAGTAGGTATATGAGCTTTAGAGAAAAATTAACGACCGAATGTGTACCTGCTGGAAGGATCGTAAAAAAGCGCTCTCTACAAAAGCATCGCTCTCTCTCCATTGATCAGTGTTAAGATTAACGGTCGCCCTAGTTACGGTGAGATTCGGTTTATGTGCAGAACCAGTACGAGTTGTTTATGATGGTGATCCCGGGATACCTGTTCGGGTAGGATGTTGGAATATGTAGTGAGGAATTATGCAAAACTTTTTTAAATGACCTCTTATTTATTGGATGAATTATTTATTTCGATGTTATTTTGAAACTTTTGGCTCATCAATGGGGTAAAATTTTGTGTCTTACAAAATCAGAAACGATTGAAGACAATGTTAAAAAGCTTGATTTTAATTAGGAATGATTTAAACTTGGTAAAATAGCAAATTCTTTGACTACAAGTTGAAATGCATAGGTTAAGTGTTTAAGCTATATTTTTAATAGAAAATTTTTCTTACATACTTTTATTGCCTATTTTTGTAGCAAAATTTTCTTGATGTCTTTATTGGATATGATGTAAAATTTTTCTAAAATAAAAAGTCGTTGTAGAGGTATAATAGTTATAGTTCTTCCCCATTTTTATCTACTATTACATGCAAAAATCTGACTGCAGAGTTAGTTCGGACCTGTTGAAACACCCTGTATATTAGACGATGGGAGTTAAAAAGTGATCATCACTTTGCAGGAGGTATGTGAAAGAGTCCAACCAAGCTACCAACAAATAATAAGTATTTTCACAGTTTGTTCATTGAATTTTATACGTTTAATATACAATTAAAAGAAATCCGATTATCAGCTGTTGAATTTGGGTGAATAATAGTCACCACTAAATTATTGAGATTATACTGTTTATTTATGAGATTACTTGGCATTTGAGTGCAAGTACACCTATCATCAGTCGGTTCTTGTTCATAAAGCCTCGGAGAAGGTTTTATACACATTTAGTGAAAAAGATGGAGGATGGTATAGAAGTAACTGTTTTAGTATATCACGTGACGTTTTTATTATGAATAATCTGGTGAATCATTCTGTTTAATGTCCAGAATTCTTACCGTTGCATAGAGCATTTTCAATCACATGACTCTGCCTAACAACGGCCTTAGCAACGTTGTTTATTCGCCAAGTGACGTCATGTGCGAATGCTGCTATTGGATACTTTTATGTCCCGCCCCTAACAACAGCCTTAGCAACGTTGATTTTGTCCTCCAAGTGACGTCATGTGCGAATGCTCTATTGTTTTTCATTAATGTTTGGCTCACCTCATCAAATTATGTTTTGGGTATAAATAATTACATATTTTCCTAATGTTTTACATAACTTAATTTCCTTTGCAATCCATAAAAGCTAACCAACATGGTTCAAAAATGTTTTAATATTCACTTATAACATAAACATACTTAGTTAATATATCGTCAAATAATTTCAATTTCAAAAAATCTACCTATAAAAAAAATATTTTTATTCAATATTTGAAAATTTTATAAATTTGTTACATAAATTCAGCGTGTCATAGCCAATGAGGTAACCCGTAACTGACTAATCTATTATCTGTTACATAAATTAAGTAAAAAAAACTTCTCCTGTAATAAAAGAACATAGTGATTAATTATTATTAAACAAATTAGTGTTGATTTCACAATTTTTTTCACGAAAACTCTAAATGGTACATTTTCTGAAAAATAGAGAAAAATCACGAATCAAATTACAGATTCTGCGATACGTTGAAAAATTATTTATTCTCCCCTTGAACATTCTAAGTAATGAATGATGACTCTTTTCAACTAGCCATCTTTATTCACTTCGTATTATGATTTTGAATATGGGTAGGTAACCCTGAGATTTATGCTAAAAAAGGGGGTTAGGGGCTCTCCCCCATAAAGTTTTCTAAATTTGACTCCTTGGATATCTTTCAACTATTGAGGTGCACTCCATCCTCCTTGCTACATACACTATGGCATTTTCAAGAAAAAACGCCAGTAAAAAGTATTCATTAAAAAATGTCCCTTTAACTTCCCCTAAATTCTGCCACCCTGTGTAGCACATTGTTGCACATGCCCATAAACAGCCTTGCTTCTTGTCAACCACAAAAAAACAGCTTAATCTTCCTGTATGAAACTCCGTACGAGATACACCTCTTTACTTGCAGGACTTTCCCTGAACTTCAACTGCCGATAGCGTGCAAATATAAGAGCGAATCTCTGGAACTCCGCGAGTTACTTAACAGGAACTCGTCACCAAATCTCCCTGGAATCGGGCCCGATATGCGCCGTAAATTCCCGACTCCGTGAATCCGAACCATTCTATTAAGTTAATAGCTGGGCCGCTGCGAGTGGTCTTTCAGCGCCGAGCCATGTATAAATTATGGGCTCGGTTAATTCGCCGTTTATGCACGGCCTTTGTGCGAGCCGTGTTTGGAGTGGGTTGCGGCTGTGATCGAAGTTCTCGGCCTCTGCCTGCATTTCCGATGATGGACGCTTTCGGGGAAGGTAGGCTTTTGGAATGAGAGGATTGAAAGTCCTTGTTTCCCCATCCATGAAGAAGTAATTGTAAAGGGTGTCTCAACAAGTCCGATCAAACTCTGCACAGCCAGATTCCTTGTGCGGAGTGCACAAAATACCCCAAAAAAACTGCTCCTCTACGTCTTCGACGACTTTTTTTTTTCTTTTCGGAAAAATGTGACCTCAGATCAGATAGGCGAGTTAAACCAGAAATTGAACAAACCCTTGTGCACTTCCAGAGTGTATTACATAATATTGAAGATAAATTGTATTTTAGGTTTGAACGCGCCCATATGTGTGGAATCAGGAGGGGGCCAAAAAATTTTTTGCAAGTTAGCTAGTCAAGCCCGTAACTAGACTTGGTTTTCTTTTTTTAAGGGGGGTGTTCATAATTATTTAAAAGGGGCTGTTTAATGCAAAAATTTGGTATAAAATACTGGAGTTTCAGGCAAAAAGGGGGTGTCTAAGGGTCCTGCCCAAAGAAAGTTTTGAAATTTTACTCTTAAAAGTAGTGTTTTAACTCATTTGGGTGACTTCTAAAATTGTTTAAATTTGTCTTGTCTGGCGCATAATGTCCTAATATGAATTATGCGCCATAAAACAATAACCAACCCTTTTGGGTGACAAACAAAGAGGATCATTTTTATGTCGAGCCGAAACATTTCTAGTAAGAAACTAATACTTAAATAGTTGTCAATATTATTAGAAACTATTTACATTTTTTTTATAAATAGCTTACAATCGGAATAAATTCTGGTGCAAGGGGGCCTTCAGCCCCCATTGCTTTTATGTATGGGCGCCCATGAAGGCGAAAGTCTTCGAGGGTTTTGTGACGTCACACAAAATTCGTGAAATGAGGATCCGTTTTTGATGGAAAACGCTACCTTGTTTTTAAAAGTGGCAAATAAAAATTTTGATATGATTTTGAGTTTTTTCTCCTTCTCCAAAATTATTAATTTCAAAACCTACTTAAAAGTGTAACTGTAACGAGAAACCAATTTTTTTTATCAAACGAAAGTGTTGAAAGACGCCTCACTCTCCTTAAAAAGGTCCCTTTAAAGTTCCTTAAAGAGCCGTTAAAGGTCAGAACTAAGATTGTGATTAAAGCTCCAAAATTGCTAGAGGTACCTATAGATTAAAACTACTGGAATTCAAAATTGGCCGGAAAAACTCTGGTGGACTTGCCGTTTGGGAGATATGGTCAAAAACAAAATGGCCACCCACTAGCCTATTTTAATGAGTATTTTCGGTTGTTTTAATGACAAAAAGATAAATTTGGTGGTGTCAAATATTATCTTTAAGGTTCAAAGAACATTATCATAATACAAAAATGTGCAATTTATTTTCAAAAATTAATTAAAATTCAATAAAAGCTCTAAAATAATTATACAATCAATCGGTAGATTCTTCAAAACATTTGTAAAAAACTTTTTTCCAACGGTTTTACATGTTTTTTTTTGGGGGGGGGGCTGATTCCGAACATCAAGTGTTTGCTGCCTCGTGGGAGGTCGGAATTATAAAAAAAAATTGCAAAACATTGTATAAAATCACAAATTGTTTGCTATATCTTCGTATTTTTGCTTAGGGGAAAGGAGGGTAAGAGTGTGTTGGTATCAGTATGAGGAGGAGTAAGTATGGTCCCATGGATGGATACATGAGGAGCTGAGAGCCAGAGTGGATCAACCCACAAATCCACTGGGTCCACTCTGGCTCTCAGCTCCTCAATTGTTCCAGTGTTGATCAGAAAGTCTATGCTATAATACATGGTGTTTCCAAAGTTCGCTTCATAGCTTTAGTTTTAAAATACAACCCCTCGTAGAATCATGGGAATAAGGTGTTCCTTTAGTAAAGTGACCATATTGAATATTTTGAGATGACTTACAGATCTCTTAGTGGCAAAATTAACAATTTAATTTAAAAATTAAAGACGATAGTACAAAAACTTCATTTAGAATTTTTTTTACTGAAATCAGTCACCAGTTTTAGTATTTTGGAAAAGTTTATAAGACTTGTTTGGTTTATTCAACCATGTATAAGCCAAACTCTTATAGACTTTTCCAAAATATTAAAAATGGTGACTAGTTTCAGTATTCATTTACTGGGAAAACGGTGTTCATATTAGAGCCAAAGTGGACCAAGTGGATTTGTGGGTTGGTCCTGGTACACTCTGGCTCCCAGTTCCTCACATGTATCAAGCTATCCTAAAAGACTGTCCTTATTATTTCCATGCATTATGTATTTTATTTATCAGGTAAAATATGGTTTTCCCCCTCTACAGCTCCAAATAAATATGTTATTCACAAAAACATTTTCTATTTACGCCAGAGGGCACTGAATCACAGTTGTTTCTTCTGTTTTTTACTTCACACACAATCGTGATTTTTTTTTCAAAAAAAAGTAGAAAAGAAGTGAAAGTCCCACAATGGTTATGATTGTACTTTTATGGGTTTTTGTCTTTTGTTTCTAGTATTTAGCAGATATCTTGTCTCCACAATTGGTATCCTCATCTTTCATACTTTAATTCTGTTCTTAATTACTACAGTCTATTTTATATTTTTCACAAAATTGCTCGCGTGAATGCCTCCATTTTCCTCCTCCCTTGCTATTACCCCATTCGGGACAAGAGCGACTTCGCCAATGGTATCACCATAATTGACTAAATAAGCAATCTATAAATGCCCAAATTAAAGTGTAATATTGTTAAGGGGTTGGAAAATACTTAAGTGGAAACTTTAATAAAAGTTGCTAACCCTAACGAGAGATGACATAATTAAAAGACATCACTGAAAATTACATTAAAGCATCATAATTTTTCGTAAAATTTAATGGGTCGAATGAATTTTGTCATGAGAAAGGGTTCCACCTGAAACAAGATAAGGGTGGCCCGTGAGTGTTGTTAATTGAGGTTCAGTAGTCGGTCCCCGGATTTCATTATTTCTCAGAATAGTTTAGTGTTTTCGATAAACTGTGTACACCAGATTCAAACTGCGGATTACGTGAGGTAATCTTCACTGCATAAAAAGTGCACAGACTCGAAAGGGCAGCGCCTTTTTTAATAAAATTTAAATCCAGATCAACACATAGGCATTTGAAAAGAGGCTATACTTTATAATATTTATTAAACTTATTTACTGGTGACTGAAGTAAAATAGATTCAACCATTTTAATTTGAACCACCAAGATCTATGAACTCCTTTATCATTATACCCAAATCAACCAACCATGATAATTACAAGATTGTTAAAGACCTGATAATAAAATTGTTTACCTAAGAAACTGTTATTCGGCTAAGAATTAATTTGTGCAAAACATAGTACAAAATTACAACACGGGAGGGCGTTTTACATGTACTACCCGGGTTTATCTGTTTATTACAACCAGGGGTTAAATTAGGATGTATTGAAATTGATAATTATGGAAACGGAGAGGAAACTCAAAATAAGATCAAAATGTTTATTTGCCAGCGTTTTTCATCAAAAAAAGATTATCGTTCGGCAATCAGAAAAGAAAAAAACACGTTTTAATTATTTTTGGTGATTGCAATCTCAATGATTATCTGTAATCATTATTTTCTGAGTTATATTTTTTGTTCGAAAATATAAAAATCATTTTTATCAAATTAAAAATTGCCAATTCTCCAACGGATTGATACCTTGATTGTTCTGAAAAATTCCGTAATTCCGCCTGTCCTCTAAAAGTTAGATTGACGGTTTTGGCGAGGTGTATTTTGCCGCTGTTTGAGTTTTATTTTTTGATCGCAATATTTTTCATCATATATAAATCATTATTATCGGAGTAATAACATATCGCACAAAAGTAATCATGACGTGACTTTTTATCAAAAATATTAATACTTAAACTCAATCGCAAGTTTTATGATACAAAACATCACACCTAATCATACTTTTCAACTTTTCTCAAAAACTGTTATTAACATTTTCCATGCAAAAAACTTTCGCATGTTCATTACTCACATTTCAGAGGACCTCTTGCCTCTGGATAAAACATGGATAAGTCAGATGGAAAGTAGGGCAAACATTTAAAAAGGATGCATATATTTTATTTGAAAACGTAGTTAACTGATTTTATATTTTAATCCTAAATAAAAAGTTTCATGGAACATAATAATACTCACCAGTAATAGTTTTTTTTAAAAAAAAGTTATAAATTTAGATAGTTTCTTAATGTTCTCAAGATGGCGACAAAGCTTCACAGCTACCATAACTTATTGAGTCTCTATTGAAGCTGCCTCCTTTATATGGAGCGCCTTGTTTCGTGGTTTAGACCTCGAGGTCTAGCAGTGAATAAGCCCATCGCTGCTAACCTGACCGGGGGGTAAAGTCTTTTGATAAAAAGTTCGGAGGTATTTTTCTACTATTTCACAAAACCTATGTCAAATTAAAGGGAATTATGGGGTATTTTATCGAATGGGGGAAAATTAAGAAAGAAAAACATAATTAAAAACTGAAAACTCCTGTACTAATACTTGCATATTCATTGATTAAATTTTATTACTAACTTTATCTCTACTGGTAAACAGTCAAGTTTTCTACAAGCATAAAAGGGATTTATATTCCGGATTCAATTTATTTTAATTTTTTTTTTCAGTTAGAATAAATCTTTAAAGCAAATATACAAGATTTCTACATCATGTAATGTTTCGATTTCAGAATTTCCTTTAAAGATTGATGTATACATACTCAAGAGCCATAATTATAATTTAAGGCACTATTATCATTCTTAAAATCATTATTTTCCAAATCCAATCAATATTTATTTTTAAGTAAATTATACCTGCAAATGTTACATAACAAATGAAACAGTATAATAATATGTTCTTATGAAATGTTAATAAAACGCAAAATATCAAGAAGTGTAAAATAATTTTAGCATTTAACTGGCATAAATCTGTCAATTTCAGTTTTTATGGAATTAAATATTGAATGACGGACCATTTTATAAATATAGTAGGGATGTTAGTTTTAATCATAAAGAATATCTTAAATGGTCTAAAAACGGTTAAATACTTAATATAATCGTATATACGTAGTATTTTACTTAGTTTTAAGAATTGCTTTTATAAGATAGAAAACAAAAAATGTTGAATATTTTTAATTTTCACCAAGTGTACACAGAAGCTCAATCATCTTGGGAACACTCGCAGTTTTGTTTTTTATTGTGATTTTTTTTTAGTTTTGGGTTTGTTTGTTTGATTTTACTTTTTAAGGGATTCTGACTTTAAGAGTTTCTCTTTAAAAGTTTCACTCCCAAATGGGCACATGCAATAGATATTTTTGTGTGATGTTTCATACTTTTTAAAGAAAAATAATAAGTAAAGTTCACGCAAATAGTACTGTAAAATATTTTATTCTCATTAACATTTAGTGATAATAAAATATTTTACAGTACTATTTGTGGGAATTTTACTTATCATTTTTTTAAATACCAATTTTTCCCAAAACAAATAAACAGAAGGTTCTACAATATTCATAAAGTATTCTAGATAAATTATTAGGTTGAAATAAATAAGTATGTTTTTTATTTTGTGTGAGTAAATGCGTAATATAGTAAGTATCCTATATTTTCGAAACTATTTAGATGAGTTTTACTTATTATATAATTTCTTTTTAAAATAGTGTTTCATACACAAAACAACTAAGAATGAAAAAAATTCAAAGCTAAATTATTAAAAAACAAGCAATAATCTTTAGATGAAAAAACATAATTCATTTTTGTTTGTATCTAATAAAATATATTTTTACTTTTTTTTTAAAGTTATACACCTTTTTTAATGTGTATAAAACCAACTCATTGTGTTTGCAAGAAGAAATAGTATAGTAAAAGAAGAAAAAAAAATATCCATTTGGGGAGTAACACTTAAAAAAATTATATATGTGATCAGAGGATGAACTAGAAGGAAAAAAAGACAATTATTTAAGATAGGACGATTATTTTTTCCTGATTAATACAGTTATTAGGCTAGTTTTCACGAAAAGTTATCTACTATCTCAAATTTGGATAAATTGAGAACTTTAGTTTATTAGTATACAAATAGATATGCTACGTAATTTATTTATTTTTAAATAGTATAGAACTAATTTGCAGAGAAAACAGTTTAAAAGAGAATTAATCTTAAAAAACAAAGCACTTTTATAACTATAAAATAAGCTGCCTTTTACTAAAATTTTTCCTTTTTGCTAAGAAGAAGAATTTAAGACTAAATCAAAATTAATATTACTTTATTTTGTAATCACAGAATATTTCACTTTTTAAAATAATTTCATAATTATAAATTGTTATTGTATCAGCAGTAACAATTTTAGAGACTACAGAAAATACCTTTAGAAAGAAAGTTTGATATTGGTCTTCTTTATTAAAATTGAATTTATTAGATTTACACAATCAATTGTATTCTTGTGGTATTGGTATTGTTAAAAGATAAGGGTAAACTTCACGCCGATTCAAACTAATTTCCCTTTCATTTTTTATTCTTCTTTAATTAATTAATTTAACAAATCTTACATTTATCTTCTTAGAAAATGAACAAATCTCTTTCTTGAAGTACTCAATCGTTTCGGTATGAAGGTATTCCATATAAGGTGATATGTTTGAAATTAAAAGCTTTCATACTCCAACAGAAATTATTTTAGTGTAATGTTAACAAATATTTTGTTTGTCTTTTTCATTATAAGATATCGAATTCAACTGGCAGGGAAAGAGGGATTGGATACAAGTTAAAACAATTTAGGGGCTGGTTGTTCTATTTTTCTTTATTAATTTATTCTTTAGTTCTTTAGGGGGTCGACCCCTAATCTTACTTTCAAAAACTGTAAGAAATCCAATACACCAGCAGGGTAATACATATAAAGCTGAAGAATCGTTTTAATTTTGTTCCAACGTCAAAAAAAACTTAAATAACCATCAAAAAGGAATCAAGGTTATAAATTAAAAGGTTTTTGATCACTATCTTGATGTGCCATAAGTAAATATACCATCCCCTTCCTGAATAAGGATATGTATGAAAAAAAAGGCTAATATACTCCAACAGAAATTAGTAGACCATAATGTTAATAAACTTTTAGTATTTTTTCATCATACGTAACTGAACTCTACTCCATAGAAAGAGGTAAAGAAAACACGTTGAATTCACGATGAGTCTATATTATATTGTCTTATTTATCTACATTATAAAGCCCTAATCTGGCACTCAGAAACGGTGAGAAATCCAATACTCCAGCGTGGTAATGATGCTAAGGTATCTTATAAATCTTGCTCCGACATTAGAAATCTAGCCAATCGTAAAAAAATACTCCTGATTTTAAATCTACACGTTTTTAATCCCAGTCCTTATGTGCTTAAATGTTTCCATTTGCAAATATTTCATTTTCTCCCCCATATAGGATGATATGTTTGAAAATAAGGGAAACAAAAATTAGTAGATGTAATTTTTAGTTTCTCTTTTCACTTTGTGATCCCGAATTCGACTCCTCCAGAGAAAGAAGGAAAGAATACACGTTGAATCTATATTGGATTGTTCTATTATTATTTTGTAAATTAATAAACCCCTAACATCCAAATCCAATACAGCAGCATGGTAATACATACGATGCTAATGTACCGTTTCTATTGGGATTCTGAAACATGATGGGAAAAGAATCCCTCGGGAAGGAGGGAAGGGCAGGGGACGATAACGTGTCGTCCCATCCCCATCGGCAGGGTCCGGTGATTTGTCCGGCGGGGGGACCGCAGAGGGGTCGATACTCACCCTTTGCAGTGGGGGAAGGTGGCTCCTCATAGCTTCAGGCACCGCTATCCATCGGCTGAGGTATCCGCACCACATGTAAATCCAACCGAACCACTCACTCTCTCTCTCGCTCTTACGCCGCCATGTTGGATGGAACTGGATCGGCGTTTTGTTGTTGCTCTTTTCGTCCGCCTTCTTGGAGAGGGGGCGCTGCGGGCGTCTGCCGTAGTGCGTCTGCCGCCGCCAGGGGGCGCTCCCCTCCTCTCACGTGCTCATCCCCCCGCTCCGATCTGGAGTCGCTCCTCGGCCATCGATTGGGAGAGGGAGAGGGTTCTGGAGGGTGGAAGGACCGAACACCTGGGAGGGGAGGGGAAGAACGTGCCAAGGAATGGACAGGGTTTTCGAAGGGGTGGGAGGGAGGTTAGTCTCTTTTTGTTCGGCTGGAGTCAGGCTAACTGAAAAACACAAGAGCCAATAGAGCATCCCTAAGTTGTTGTTTTAATTGTAGTTACTTATTTGGACAAACTTGAATGATAAAAATATAGTATAGTCCAAGAAATGGCATTGAAATTAATAGACCTTATACATCTATGAATATCAATGCATTGAGTAGAGTCCTCCTTTCCTTCTTTTTACTAAGGTATCTTATGTCGAAACGGGCAGACACCTACCACTCAACACTTGGTTAGGATGGAAACTTTTCTAGATTATTATTTTCTCCTAATCACATTTAAATCACATAATATGGTGGTGGGACTTATCCCATCTGGTGTAGGAATGCCTACACCAGGTCCATGACTCCATGCTGCTGTAATATACTAAAAACCCTTTCCTGCTCATCCGACAATTGGTCCGGAGTGGCACCAATACAATCAAGAAGGTGAGCAGGGGTAGCTGGGAGGGAACAAGGACAGGATGCAAAACATTTTTCTTTGCCATTAAAAGTTATGCTTTTTAGATGGCCCGATCTAAATCTGGAGAGACAGGTCTGTAGGATCACATAATATCACTACCACTACCCAGGATTTTTTTATTTGCACGGGAAAAGTATTCAACTGTTTCTTCTTATTACAGTTAATTTTATAAATTCTTTTGGGTGCTGTTTTCAATTCGAAGGATGTCAAAGTTACTTTTGTTACACTGCTTTTCATTTAGTTTTTCATTGAGTAAGTTCTTTTTATGCATTTTTAAAGGATAACAAAACAAGTGTTCCCTAGTGTAAACTTACACCATTTCCTGCCTCAGTAGATTTTTTATATTCTTTTTTCCTGCAGAAGTAGTTTTTCCCTAAAAGATTTTCCCGCTACTTTTGTATTAAAACCGAGGAAAAATTTTTTAAAGCAAATTTTAGCACTAGTTAAAGCATTAAATGAAAGTTTTAAAGTTACTTTTAAAAATACTTTTTCACACTCAGGTCAAAATATCGAACAAGACGCTTTCCATAAAGTCTATTTTACTTTACAGGTGGTCATTTTCCATCTTTTAACCCCTACAAAATCAATAAAAATATGTTTGAAAAATTTTACAGCTCAATCGATAATATACTAGTAATCAAGTTCCATTTCATAAAAACGTTTTATAAACAATACAACACCCCAGCTTTTCTTATTAAACAAACGGCAAGCATCATTCCATGTGTGTGTCAGGTTAATCTTCCCGAACTCTATTAATTATCTTCAGGCGTTTCGCTATCCGGCTCCTCCGTTGCGATAACTTACAAAAGCAGCAGAAGCTAACTGATACGTAAAAACGGATAACCACCGATTCCATTCATCAAACGTTTCTAGCAGTTTGCGGAAGAAAAAGCTGAGCTATTAAATACTAAATCCTTTATATCGGTCTTTATTTCTCTGCCTTTTTTTCTTGCTCATTTCCCCTTGTAAGCTTGATAAATGATGAACTGGATCAGGAGGCCAAAAAAGAAACTGGGCTTGATTAAGGGTGGAATCTTAGTCTGAATGCTGTTAGGCTCGCAGCAATTATGGGATATTTTTATTTGGAAAAGGCTCAATGAGAGAAATGAATGTTTCAAATTTGAGTATATTGATGTTTTCATCTTGGTATAGAGCATTCGCACATGACGTCACTTGGACGAATAACAACGTTGCTAAGGCCGTTGTTAGGTCCGAGTCATGTGATAGAAAATGCTCTATGAAAATTTTTGTTTCAGATATGACGACTCAATGCTTTCAATTTTGAAACACCAGACTCGTCAGTTTCAAACAATTCAATAGTCACCACTCAAATTATAAATATTTTTAAATTATATTTAAAAATTTGATTCGATAACGCTACAAAATTTTAACTATGTGTAGTTTATAAAGTGGTAGCGCGAGGCACAACGTTGCGCCGCCACACGCATTGTACAAATTTACCTACCACGTCGTAGTGACGTTATATTATGGGCACAGTGACACTCGTCGCACTCCGACTCCGATTAATGAGACTGCCATATGCATTAACTCAAAATTTAATTATTGAGTATCTTCACATTTCAGAAATGAGTATATAGGTATTTACGCGTGTTTTCAAATTTGAGTAAATTTGACTCGGAGCCAGTTTGAGTAGTATACTAAAATTTGAGTATTTTTTACTCAGTTTTGAAATTGTCGTTTATTGGAATTAGTTTTTAATTGTAATTTAACACTTTCATTAAATAGATAATAACAATTGCTGAATGGTTAATAGATAATAAACATAGTGGGCAAACTGAATGAAATGTTACAATGAATTCTGTTTTTTAAGACTGTTAATGCCCTTCATAACTATAATATTTACTGTGTTATGAAATTTTTAAAGTCATAATTCTCTTTATCATTTAAAAAACGCTGCAGATTTGGTTAAAAGTATAGGGGTATTTAAACATGTCCGCCCAAACTCTTCACAGAAAGAATCCTTGCGTGAAATACATAAAATTTGAAGGAACCTTACCTCTACGACGATTTTTTTTTTCGAAAAGTTTTATGACATATCCGATAAAAACTTAATTTATTTCATTCCACGGGGTGCACGCATGCATGCGCAAAGGATATTTTAACATCCTAAGTGGGAAAACATATCCATACAAGTATAACCATGCTTATGTTTCCAATAAATCTGTTTTAGCGTAAACCACATGTGACGTCATACCAATTACTTTTGTAATTTTCTTGGAAAGTATAAGTCGTAAGGTATGGTACTTTCAGTTTTTTATATTCCCCAAGCAAAAAATCTGGAGGAGCAGAGTTTAAGTGGACTTGTTGATACACCCATTATACTGTAACTCGTTTTAAAATTATTTCATAATTGATTTCATAGGGTGTAATAATTTATAACTATTAGAGAGATGAACTTATTATTACAGAAATATATCCCCATTAAAAATATAGCAAGCTGTTTTGTGCTATTAATCCATTTGAGACACTTCAATAGTGAAAAGTTTAAAATTACTATTTGACATCAGGAAAGAATATAAAACGTCTGAAATATATTTGACGTAAATTGTGAATATTCCTTAACAAAGTCAGCGTGTGACTATGACACAATAACCTCAGATAAGTTTTTTTATTGCCATTAGACGGATCCTGAAGAAAAATATTTTTACTAAGACATTTAAACCAGTACCTACCATTACGCAAATGTGGTTTGTTTCACTGCCGATAATCTCTTATGAAGGAAAAGGTAGTTCTACAGGAATAGTTGAACCGACACCTTTATAGTTTGTTTCACCAATGATAACGTTTTATGAAGGAAAAAGCCGTTCTACAGGTATGGTTTTAAAAATGAATCAAGCAGTAAAAACAACTTTTAGATATTCAAAGGAAATACCGTAACATTCTGAAACCAACAAAAAATTAATCTTGTGAAGTGAATTTTGTAGCTATTTTGATACAAGTCTATCATTATTTATTTATTTATTTTAAAATTTTGATATGTTATTTTTATTTCAATATTTTGTCAATATTTTATTTTAATATTTATATATAAAAATTATTTGAATTTTAAGCTTATTTTAAAATTTAAAATAAGATTATTTATTTACATGTTGTGTTGTTTTCTTTTTCTTACTACTTAGGGACAACCGGCCAACTTACTTAAAAAAGAATACTTAAACTTACAACTTACTTAAAAACCACCAAAGAAAGAGTTTTTAAACGTGTTATTAATGTTATGTTTCTCAAATTTTTTCTTTAACAAACTAGGGGGCCTGCCCCTGCTCGCTATCGCTCACCAACCCCCGTAACTGCTTCGCAGTTCTTTACAGATCGCTTCACGATCTTAGCGAGCAGAGCTCGCTTGTTCATCTCAACAATCCAGCACAACCCTCTTCTCGGCTTAATTAAGCCTCTTGTAATACCGAAAATACCTATCTCTTGTTTATAAAACTGCTCTCTTGCTTATAAATAATTTAATTCAGATCATTCCCCTAAATGAACAACAAAAATGTTGCTGAAATGTTGCGACGAGGTGCAAAACTTCATATCTAAGAGTATGCGGCTGCAAAAAATCATATTTCTGCTGCGAATAGATTTGGCTGGGGGCGATCTCGCAGCAGAAAATTTCGACTTTGACATTCAATAACTCCAGAACTAATTATATCAGTTATTAGCTATTGGAACGAAAAGGACTCTCATACATTTGTCTACAAATGGTCAAAATTTCATAAATTTCCGTTCAATAGTTTTTGCGTAGTGACAGTTCAAAATTGTCAAAGTGAAGATTTTCTGAAACAGCGGCAGCGGCGGCGGCGACTGTTACTCTTTTTTTAATATAGAGAGATAAAACCTTACTGCAAATAATTATTCACCTAACGATGTTTTTCTTTACCTATTTTATTTTTAAATTTTTGAAGTTTATGGAATTATAATATCTTCCACATTAGTAGTGAATTTCTGCTTTGTTTCTAATACAATTAATATTAAAACCTATTTTCCCCTTTTAATTTCCTTTACTAATGTGACTAAAAACGTTCACTTTTAAAGATTAAAAAAACATTAATAAAGCATTGGATGATGTTTAAACTTTAAAGAGTTTTACTGCCATCTACCGGAGTTATTGGGAAACATCCGTATGCACTTTACGATATCAATTTTTTAAACGAATTCAATAGAGAACATTAAATTCAATTTTTGATTTATCAATTATGAAAGATTGATCAATTTATTAAAGATTCTTTAATATTTTATCAATTTTTGTAACAGAGAACTTTACAAATCATTACAAAGATGAGGTGTTGTATCTTTTCGCCTCAGAGATAAACCTATCCTTAAAATTAACGAATTTTAAATTTACTCTGAACTCTGGGCAATTTTATATGTTAATCAAAAAGTACAGTTATACATACCCTTTTATCTTATCAGTAAAAATCCCCTCAAAACTCTAATGTACACTCGAATAAGAAATTTTTTAAATCTTAAAAACAATAATTTATAAACAATGTGTTTAATGTAAACCGTTTAACAAATTATTAGCTATTAGGGACTAAAAGCCCGCCTCTTAACATAATATACCTTTGGGGCCGTTCAAATATTACGTAAGCATGTGTTTGGTCATTTTTGACTCCCCTCTTCTCAGCAAAGATAAGCAAACCGCAACCCCCCCCCCTTTTCATAATCACGTAAGAAAACTGCCCGATTCCCCCCTCTTTGTTCTTTTTTGTGAAGGATGCTTGAAATTTTTGCCTAGTTAATTTTTTTTGTGAAATTTATTTTTGGTTGACTTTTGAGATTACGCAAGAAACAAGATATTTTCAAAAATTCAGTGACATCTTACCGTAAGCATAACTCATACTCCCCTTCCCCCCTTGTCAGAAAAAAACAAGCAAATAGCAAACCCCCTCCCCCCTTAGGTGCTTAAGTAATATTTGAACGGCCCCTTTATAAGTAATGTTTAATTTTATGTTTTATTTATAACATTAGTTTTCATTTAAAAACCAATCTTTTATGTCAGGATTTAACACCTGGGCTGTGCTAGAGATTTAAAGTTTAAAATCCCTTTTTTTGTCGATTGAGAGTGAAAAAACACCACAAATTCCAAGAAACCGAAAAACCGAATGGTTCAAAGAACACAACCCTTTCAATCTCTTTCAACAACTCGAATCGCCATCCGAGCAGTCATTAGCTGTAAAAGGCCATTAAAATACATCATCTTCAACTATCATTAGGAATGGAATTACTACTCCAAATGATTCCAAATCGAGAATATTTATTAGGAAGGGGCAATCGCTTAAACGGTTATTCTCATTGTGAATTTCGCTGCATTCAACAAATTACCCTTAACGATGCTTCAAGACAAAAGATCAATCTCGTTCGCGATCGAGTTTTTGTTTTTGTACTATTTCAACTTCATTTCAGTTCAACATTTCGCTTTTTGTGTAAAATTATTTCATTCACTGTAGTATACTTTTATTTTGTATAGTATTTATTTATTTTCGGGATGTAATTAGTTTTTAAACTTTTTAAGTTACGTTTAAAAAATTAAATGTTGAATTTTTCTTCAACAAAGCAACTCACTTTTAAAAATATCTAACTTAAGGCGACGTTTTTGCAAATAAATAACCACGGTGGTTTTCGAATAAAACTTCAAAAGTATATGAGAATAGCATGTTAAAAATGCTATTTTTTCCATAATCAGTTTATTTGTGTTTCAAAAGGAATCGCCATCTTTCAATTTGTGGGAAAATATAATTTAGTTTTTTGCATTCTTTACTAATAGGATGATGTTTCTTCCATTTATGGGCCTCTAGTTCTGGGGAACTGCATCCCCCCTTTGAATCTTTTTGGATCTTATAAGATGCTCACGACAACAACAACAACAATTATTATTTCTAAATGTATTTCATAATATTTTACGACGCCTGCAAAATAGTTTTCGTTAATGTCTCATAATGTGGTTCACTTTACTTATTTTATACATAAAATGAGCAATATATTTTCTCTACGACTAGGTGGGCTCTCCTAACAGCCATACACATTTTTAAATATACATATGTTTTATAAATATTTAAGTAACATTTTATTTTAAGTTTAAGAGAGTTAGAAGAAAATTCAAAGAATTAGAAGAAAATGCATGGTTTTCAAGAAAATCGCGACAGAAAAAGGTATGGCGTCACATCCAGTTTACTCTAAATAGGATTATGGAAACCTTGAAAATAGTTATTTGATCATGTTTTCACACTAGAATACTAAAATTATTTATAACGCCTGTTGTATGCGCGCAACGTGGAATGAGGTAATTAAGTTTTATCGGATATAACGTCATACTTTTAGAGGTATAGTTCTTTAGAAATTTTTGGATGCAAGGAATTTTTCTATGCAGAGTTTGGACGGACTTGTTGAAACATTCCGTACAAATCGTAATTGCATTAAAATATCTTTATAATTTATTGTTTCTAAAAATCTGATAAAACAATATTTAATATACCTAGTCTTCCAGTATATCTCCTTTAAAATGAAATGTTCTTGAGCAAATTTTATTACACACGTTCTATCATGCTACTTTTACTTTATTCGTTATAAACAAAACTCCTAGTAATATATTAAACACTTTTAACTTACATACTTTAAAGACATCATTTACATGTACCGCATCTAAAAGTAATGAATTAAAAAAAAAAGTTAATTTAGCATTGAAAAAAAAGTACATTGCAGCCTTATTACCCACGGTGGAATCACTGAATCAATGTGGTTAGCAGTTTCCTTTCCACCACCCACGCTATGTCATTTGTCTAGTTTATTTGTTTTTCGCTCCATAGTCGTTTTAGCGAAAGCCTTTTTTTTTCTGGAAAGCTCCTCAAAAAGGCAAGAACAGCAAACTGGCGTGTTTAATTTTTGATGAGAAGCAATCTCTGTTAATCAACCTTCGTCGAAATAAAAGAAGTTTTACTCAGGATTAAGATTGGACTGGAGTGGCGAATTGGGAATTAGTTTTTCAAAAGTGGGGGCGATTATATCGTTTTGATGCTAATAGGATTTTTTTAAGTGTGTGGGGGGAACAACCATCTTCCGAATATAAAGTTGATGATGGTGAGTATTAATTATACACAGAAGATATAAGGATTAAAATAGTCCGCTTATGTTTTCTTATCGGTAGGGCTCTGATTTGCATTAATAATAATAATAGGTGTAGCAGATTGTTATATTTATTAGTTATATCCTTTCTCCCTTGAGGGCACTGTGTGTCTGTGCTTTTGATTTACGTAATGAGTAATGTAGATGTAGAAAAGTGAGATAAGATTCTTCTCTCTTCCCGCCCCGACCCCATGGTGGTCGGGTGTGCGCGGGGCCTGTCCCTTTTATTTCTTTGTGTTAATTGTAAATAACTGTCCGTTGTCCTGATTAAAAGTCCTTGTCTAAACGTATTGTTGTCCTGCGTGTTATAAAAATGGCGCCCAACTCGTGGTCTGTACCTGCCACCCATGATGTCTCGACTGATGTATTTCCCAGTCTTGAGAATTCTTTGTGTTGTGTGTGAAGAGCCCTTACCTCTTCTGTTTTGCTGATCCCTGACCGATGTTCTGCGTGATTGCCAGTCGTGATGGATAAAGTTTTTCGTCGATGGACATGCTGTCCATTAGGCCAAGTGTGCCTGGAGAACAACCTGTTCTCATTTTCGTGACCCCTGTGCGGTCTTGTGTGGTGTAAGGCCACCTACCCCTGTGTGCGGTCTTGTGTGGTGTAAGGTCACCTAGACCCTGGACACCCTGTCCTAAAATGGTATAGGCTATCTGAGCCTTTTCTGGTGACCGATGTGTTTTCCGGTCATGAAAGAGACCTTACCTCTTTTGTTTTGATGGACACCCTGTCCAGTTTATACGGTCGCCCTGACCGTCAGGCCATGTGTGCCTTTGTGAGAACACCCCTGTTCTCACATGTTTTGACCACTGTGGACTGTGGTCCTACAGCTGATTGCTGTAGTGTGCAATTTTGCCGAGCGGACATGCCTGTCCGGCTCGCTTTTGATTTCTGCCCAACGTGAAAGAACTTACCCGTCCGCTGCAGTTCTTGATTAAATCTAATTATGAAGTTATAATTCGAGTTTTGTTTAATTTAAGTTGAATTGATTTGTAATTTTGAGTAATTTTTATGTTTTGAAAAGATGTAATCTGAAATATTGTAATTTTGATTTCAGTTTTAGGTTGTGAAAAATTTTAAGTTTATTGTGATGTTAAGATTTTTGAAAGCTTGAAGTTTGTTTTCTCAATAGTGAAAGTGTATTGATTTTGTTTTGTTGATTTAACGTTTTCGTTTGGCCAAACTTAAACTGGGGGTTAATTTTATTTTCTTACTTGTTTTTCATTTTGGTTTTGTAGCTACTTTTCTTTTGAGTCACTTGAATGTATGTTTTTTACTGTTTTGGTTTTTCTTTCATCTTGAGTGTTGTATTTTCTTTTGATGAGGTGTTTGACATGTTTATTTGTTTTGTTTTAGTTTTCTTTTGGGTTTTGTATAACCTTGAAACGTATGATGTAGGGGGAGAGGATGTGTCATGGTTAGGAAAATTGATTCTTGTTTGATACTTTTGGTTTTGGGGATAGTTTTCTTTTAACTTTTCTGGTTGCTTGTCGGGACGCCGGCACAACCAGAGGGGGAGTCTGTAGCAGATTGTTATATTTATTAGTTATATCCTTTCTCCCTTGAGGGCACTGTGTGTCTGTGCTTTTGATTTACGTAATGAGTAATGTAGATGTAGAAAAGTGAGATAAGATTCTTCTCTCTTCCCGCCCCGACCCCATGGTGGTCGGGTGTGCGCGGGGCCTGTCCCTTTTATTTCTTTGTGTTAATTGTAAATAACTGTCCGTTGTCCTGATTAAAAGTCCTTGTCTAAACGTATTGTTGTCCTGCGTGTTATATAGGTTATTTTGCATAACTAAGTTGTTACATAAAAAGGGGAAAACGAAATTTAAATAAGTTACATGTTTGTCACCATAGAGTTATAGAGACTCGAATTTATAAAGGGCTGAAAATAGCAAAATGTTGGTTAAAAGGATTGAAAAGAAGCTTTCTGGATAAATTCCTTAGATAAAACAAAGTTGACATTAATTTGTATTAAAAGATAAATTTAACATTTTCAAAGTTTATAGGACTTTACTCCATTTTGGTTTAAAAATTGTTTAAATTTGAATTTCTGGTGATTTCCTTACTAATATACAATCAAGCATGGAACAATTATTTAAGGAAAGGACCATTTATTCATCATATCAAACAAAATTTGTAAAACTATTTTTCAAGTAATTGAATTACATTTTGAGATTTTTTTCAAGGGTGCCGCGAATCCCTGTTACAAACTCTTCAGTTACAAAGCTACAGATTAAGTATCATCACATCTCCTTGAAGCATCAAATCTTCAAACGAGCTTTTCTTGGAACACGGTAAATGTATGTACTTACGTGTTTTGTCATTGTGGTATACTGATACGCAATGTAGGCCTCATAGACACATTCTTATCATTTTCCTCGAAGCGAATTTTGTCATTTTCTCCACCACAAAAAAAACCCGCTTTGATCCACTCTTTTATGGCCACGTGATCCATAAAGAGAAGTTCACCATCAAACGCATCGTAAAGCAATCTTTAGCTCTTCCCATAGGGGCGTTTATGGGCTACTTCCTCTACAATGAAGCCTGATCGTTTTTCATATCGAATAAATCATTCTGAGAAGTAAGTGTATCACCTTTAGAACTCGTATGTTTACTACTGCACCCTTATCTACCATGGCCCTGAGTACGAGTTGCAAATCGGTGTCTTTTAAGCTCTTCGGATAGTGGTATTGGTAGTTTACCCAAGGTGAAGAACGCATATTTCCCAATTCTACTTCGTAAGATTTACTCGTCCACTTAAGGACCAATCAGAGCGTTCGTAGAGCGACTGCCAATCCCATATTTGGAGTGACAATTATCTGACATACCAATCAAAGCTCTCGCTCACGTCTTGTGAAGTAGATGGGCAATATGCATGGTTGGTCTATTAAATTTTAAAAAATCACAATTAAATTAAAAAAAACTAATAAAAATATTTACTTTCACAATAGTTAACATAGAACAATATATTTACAATAATTAATATGCTCATATGTAATTTTTTGAAGCTCACCCTACGGCATTCCACCTTCAATATCTGAAAATAATATAATGTTTATTCTTTTAATATTTACAAATCAACTGCGTATGTTTTTCTTTTCTTTTTTTATGTTTTTTTCCCTTTTGTTTAGTGTAAATTTTTTTATCCCATTCAACTGGTCACCTGAATGGGTAATTGACCCCTTGGAGACTAATACGTCTAAGTGTGTTTTCATTTGTTGTATTTTGCTCGTTATTTTTTCTCATCTGTACAAATGTTAAATGCTTTATAAATTTGTGAATGAAGTGATTCGATTTTATTTGATTTGGAGGCGTCGTCAGAGGACAGTAGGACTTTTTTGGTCAAACTATTATATGCAAATAATTTAATGTATTTAAATCCCTCGATTATCAACCTTAAATTGACCTATGAAGCTTACTGAGGAGGGAATAGTAGAAAAAATAATCGAATGAATAACAAAACGGGGAAAGAAATTGCAATTGGTAATTCGAATGTTTTAAAACTTCAAACGGAAGTGGGACGTTCTAAAGCACCCCAGTAGACCAACAAAACGCTCGATTCTAACGATCTTCCACTGGAATTAAATCCAACGTTTCTGCCTCTACCTCCGTCAAAAGCCCCGGCCAGCATTATTTATTTATGAAATTCGCGTTAACTTTTCACGCGCTGACGGGCCACTAGTCTCTGGACCAACGCCAGGGCACTGCTGACCCCGGAGGAGCTGATGTTTTAAACATCGGGTCATGGGGAAGATCTCCGTCATTTCGGTGCTGGAATTGAACCACTCGAATTTCGTAACGAAACGGCTTTGTTGTCGTTACATTGAGGGGAAGAATAATGGGGGATTTATTTCCCCCCCCCAACAACTTCAAGAGTAATCGCTAGCAACTGAAGCTTCTTTTATTCATTCTAATTGTGGGCTGAAGTGTGGATAGTGGAAATCTTAAATCTATAATTTCGTTTACGTTTAATTCTCCACAAATTAACTTTATATTAAACTATTTATATTTTTATTTATTTCATTTTCCGGGATGGATGGCCGTGTTTGTTGGAATTTATTTCCAGACGTTTCACGCTGTAATTGTTTGTTATTTAGTTTTCAATTTTTAGTAGTTGATCTTTTCGCCACTGATGATGCTCTCCGAAGAAGAGAGCGAAATGTCTGGAAATAAATTCCAACAAACACGGCCATCCATCCCGGAAAATGGAATAAATAATTACTCTTCAGGTCGTGGAAGTTTTCATCAATTTATATTTATATTTTATTTATTACTCCGTTGGTTAAGTGGTTTCTTCTACTGGGTGGAAGTAAAAATACACTCATTGCCATAAAAAACGGCGCACCTAGAAGGAAAAGGGATATCTATCAATAGACGACATTAGTCATTACGTCACTTGCTTGTTTGGAAACGTTGATTCCATCCGTGATTGGTTCCGTACGGATTTACTTCCAATCACGGAACCAATCACGGATAGAATCAACGTTTCCAAACAAGCAAGTGACGTAATGACTAATGTCGTCTATGTCAAATTTATTTTCATGATTACTTATGGTATCGAGATTAAGTTATTAAAAATTCATCCTTCCTTGAAGATTAGCGGACTGACAAAATCAGGAAGGAGTGTTGTCTCCATAGGTGTCCATAAAACCACCGTCACAGGCCATGGTATGGTAGATACCGATCCGAAGGTCATATGAAAGTACACTCCAGAGTTATAAACGCTTCAGACGGTATTTATAACCCATTTGAATTATCTGACTCTTATAGTGGTGAGTAAGCTCGCCACAAGGGGAAAGGTGCTTTAAATGGGCTGTTGGGAATTCATGGCTGCCTCCCTCAGGTGCTTTCTCCTAGTTAACTCGACATATTTTATGGACGTTGGTTCCCAAATACGGGAAGACCGGAGTAAACATGCAACTTAGGGAGATAAAGAGAAAGCTTGGACATTGCGTGCAACATGTGTTATGCATTTTTATCTTGAGACTTGTTCACAGGCAAAACCTGAAGTTGAGGATGGAGAACAGGGTTAAAAAGGCTTTCAGGCCCGTGTTTTAAACCAAAAGATAAACGAAGCTACGTGGACCAAACAGGCAATCCACTGTACTGCAAACAGCATCCATTCTGCTCCCGCATCTCCTCCATGATTTCCTGATACATCGACCAACCAGAGCTCCACCCACCATTGAGACCTGACCACCTGAGTTACCTTCAGGCCTCGCCTGAGGGCAAGTCTCAAGAGAAAATACACAACCACATGTTGCACGCATTGTCCAAGCTTTCTTCTTATCCTCCTGCATTTTTACACTGACCTGCCCGTTTTTCAGAACCAACGTCAAAAAAATAAGTCCGGTCAAAGAGAAGAAAGCATCTAGCCCGGTATGCTACGCAGTGGCGGATTCAGGGGGGGGCACTCTGGAAAGTGCCCCCCCCTTGGAGCCAAAAAATCACTCATAAGTACCAAAAAATGTCCCGAAAAGTACTCAAAATGAGTTAAAACCCTACTTTTACACGTGAAATTTCAAAATTTTTTCAGGGCCTGGGGAGGGGTATGAGGGTTCCATGGAGGACCCTCATACCCCCCCCCCACAGCGGTAAAAAAAGGGATCTTGATACTTTTTAGAAAATCCCCAAAATGTTTTCATTTTTCTCAAAAGGTAAAGGTGATAATTTGAAAAAGTGCCCCCCCCTTTGGAGCCGTGCTGGATCCGCGCCTGTTCTCTTCACATGAGAAAACCGTGAAGCATCCCTTCCATAACCTGAGAAATATAAGTTTAGAGCTCTGTTCTTAATCGGTTTGGATTATTTCATTTAAGTGGTAGTAGTTTTTAGTCACCGCTTTTTAAATTAAGTGAAAAGTATTAAGTTGAGCATAAATAATTGCTCTGAAAAAACCATTTAAGACCATAATAACTTCTAAACTAATATTTTACAGGTTATGGAAAGAATGCCTGGACTGGCATTAACAGAGTCATTCCAAACGCAGGACACAGATAGATCCCGTTACAGTTCAATCATTTATGCTCAACTTAATACTTTTCACTTAATTCAAAAAGCGGTGACTAAAAACCACTACCGCTAACATGGGTTATGGGAGGGATGCTTCACTGTTTTCTCAGAAAACAGTGAAGCATCCCTCCCATAACCTGTGATTCCTGTGAAATATAAGTTTAGAGCTCTGTTCTTAATCGGTTTGGATTATTTCATTTTAGCGGTAGTGGTTTTTAGTCACCGCTTTTTGAATTAAGTGAAAAGTATTAAGTTGAGCATAAATAGTTGATCTGTATCGGGATATATCTGTGTCCTGCGTTTGGAATGACTCTGTTAATGCCAGTCCAGGCATTCTTTCCATAACCTGTAAAATATAAGTTTAGAAGTAATTATGTTCTTAAATGGTTTCGCATTAGTGGATGTGGTTTTTAGTCACCACTTTTTAAATTAAGAAAAAAATATTAAGTACAGCATCTTCATTAAATCTTACTGAAATTCTGTTACCACTTAATAAATTAGGTTAAAAATCCTAAGTTAAATTAAACGCCTGGGTCGGTGGTAGGGGCTTGTGGATGGAAGGATCTATTACTGTCCTCCTCATTCTTAAGACTTACATTCTTTCAGTTTCCGTCGTAGGCAAAAGAGCTAAAGTCTTGAAATGTTACAAAAAAGTGTAAAAGTCCTCAAAAATAGTAATATTTTCAATTAATTTTACCGTTACGGTTACAGTTAACATTGAAAATTAGAAACATTAAGACCCCCCGTGAATGAAGCAGGAAAATTTATAAATACCAATCAGCATTTATTTCCGAGTGCTATACCCGCTGAGAAGGCTCAGATTCGATCTGAGGGCCTTTCGGATGGCAGTCTGGTGTGCTAACCACCAAGCCATCAGTTCCTGCAGCTGCGATAGTCTTGTAATTAATTTGAAGTTGATACTTCACCATTTAAAAAAAAAAAACAGAAAATATTGCCGAGGATCGAACCCGAAACCTTTTGTGAACGACTGTCACCTACCTCAGACGGCAATGCGTTAACCAACCGTACCATTTATTGACATGAAACAAATTATTGACAACAAATTGAGTTCATATAGCTCATTATAGAGATAGGAGTGTTGTGTCATTATCCCTGCAAGAAAAATAATTGATAAACAGGTAACAAGGTAACAAAACGGTATAAGACGGCTTTTTAATAATTCAAAATACATTTCAACCAGGCGCGGATTCAATGGAGGGCACTTCGGAAAATGCCCCCTCCTTGGGCTGAAAAAGAAAGGGAAAGATGGGAAAAAGAGAGAAGAGGCGTAAAAACGAAAGTAGATTTTGAAAGACCAAGAATTTTTTTTTTGTCATTTAAAAAAAGATAATTTTTTTTTCTTCTTTTTACCCTTTTTTTCTCTTCCTTATCCCTTCTTGGCCCCTTTTTTTTAGCCCAAGGTGTCACTTTCCCCAGATTCTCCAAACTTTTTTCGTTCATCAAGCGCCTGTGCGGATCAAAAATGAATTATTCAGGGTCAAAATCCCTACAATATTCTAGGGGAGGATCCCCAGACCCCCTAAAAGATTTGCGTTCTTAAAAGACAGTTACAAGGTTCAGATCCCGATCATAGGTTCAAAAATAGTTTCGCTTATACTGTTTATCAAACATGTTGGGGTTCAAAAATAAAATTCATTAGGGGGATCTTTATAGAAAAAAGTAAAATTCAGTCTATTTTGGGTGCAAAGGTAGAGGTGATCCTCAAAAAGTGCCCTCCCCTTAGAGACCTGCTGGATCTGCACCTGATGCTACGTCCGCTGGTGCACCAGATAAACTTTGTGATTACGTGGGGAGAGAGGAGGCAGTATGGTCCTCCCCAATCCTCAACAGCCCATTTAGAGCCTCTTTCACTCAATTCCATGGTGCAGGGTGAAGGTTATGGACACCCATGGAGACAACACTCCTTAATGATTTTTATGGCTGAATTTTTAATCAATTAATCTTGATACTATGTGTAATCATGAAAATATATTTGGCATTGATTGACATCCCTTTTCCTTCTAGGTACACTGTTTTTATGGTAATGGTATTTTTTTTTTTCATTTTAACAACTTTTCTACTTGGTTGACTTCATGGCTAAGTTGAGATCAATATATAACTAATTCTTTAAATCTTTAAAAAAAAACACCAGTTATTCAAAAAGAATAATAAGCCATAGAAATGAAAAATTTCTGTCGAAAGCAAAAAAAAATTGACTATTCATCTTATAATCAGTTTTTCCAAGTTAAGCAAGTTTTCATCACTTTTCTTAGGTTAATTTTTCTAATTTCTGTGGCTTATAAAATCTTGAATATGATGACCCAGTTTAATGAAACTTGATCCCTAAAGGTTATTTTTGAACCTTAAATAAAAATTGTGGGTCTGCCATTAAAATAGGTGCATCTGCATGCTTCTTAGAAAAAATATGCTATTATAGTTTTCCAAAATACACACGTAACGATGAAATACGGCACCTGAATCATCTTAACCTAACCCAGAATGTTAATTGTACAATGTTTTCTACCTGTGGTTGTAATGTTTTGACACATCCCTTCTGCTGGAGGTCAATTTACAACTCAGTGTTAATGACACCCACAAGAAAAACCATCTTCAGACGAACTCAGCCCCTCACACAAAGCTTAATCACCAACTCATATAATCTACAATTCCTGTAATCCAGCATTTCCCAAACTGTAGGTTGCAACAAAATTTAAAAGGTGTGAGAAAAATAATTAAATATAAAAAAAATTAAATCTGTCTGTTCATGAACTCTAGATACAAGAGGTCGGGTTTAAGGTAAAGCCCAATTTTCTTTTTTCCCTAAGAGCCTTTATTTTTGGAATTCTGGTGGATAAATCTACTCAAATCTTAATTTTGACTTTCCTGCGAGATAATTGACAGCACAAAATTTTAATAATGGGTTAACTCCAAAACTACTACATTCAGTATTATAGAAATAACTTATTTGATTCCTTATCAAAATCCTTAACAAGTTAATGAGTTAAGCCAAAACAGTGAGAGTCCAATTTTAATTAGTTGAAAAAAGCATGAGAACATCTTACATGAAGGACACATACCTTTCAAGTTAATACTAAATTGTCTTTGACCTTTAATGTTTTGTCGAGGTAACAGATTTATGCATCAATATTTTAATTACAAAAAGTCATAATCTTTCCCGGAACTTATATTCTTTTAGTTAACACATTCATAAAACACATTTTATAACCTTTATTTTGCCATGGACTTTAAAAACAATTGTTTCATTGCTATTTTAGTCAGTTATATCCAATTGTTAATATTGAATGAAACATCTTGTTTAGTGTCTTTAGAACTTAAAAACCAAGGAAGGAATCATGATTGCTTTTTGTCACAGAGAAATTATAATTTGCATACTGTCATTGGTTAAAAAAGACAACAGTTTAGTGAGAAAAACTTCAATTTATTGATTCCAAGCAAAAGTTGAGGTTTAAACCTTTTCGACTACACTACATCCAAAGGACTGTTAAAATAATCTGGAATGCTATGTACAAGAAGACATCAGTTTGTGATAACCGCATTCGTAACTTACAAAATTACAAAAAATTCCACATGCATAGACAAGCGCAATAATAAGAACTGCTATTATAGTAGCTAGACTAGGAAAGATATTGAAAAATAGATTCAAACATAAGTTTAGAGATCACATAATTGTGTTAAAATACTCTAGAAGACTACTCCCTGTTAGTTGATTGACAAGGCAAAATCTTAACTTTTTGTAATAAAATATGTTATGAGCTTATATGGTCTTATTGGTAATGAGTTATTTAAAGCATGTAGAATATCCAATCCACAAGTCCTAGCTGCCTTTAACAGAAAACTGGAGATGAGTTCCTAGATAAATAATTTATATAGTCTGGACTGGCAGCACTTGATAGAAGGCCAACATACAGAGCTGGATTTTGTGGTGGCTCATTGGCTGAGGAATGGAGATAGTTTACTGGGAGACCCAGGGCTACCATTGCAGCTGGGAGGCTGCTGTTGAGCTTTCTTTATGTAAACATTCAGAAGTTTTATCTAGAAAAAATGAAGCAATAAGTAAAATTGATTTTTCGGGGTTGGAATAAAAGGTGATTTTTTCACCAAGTTTTTTTAAATATAATTTTAAGATTGATATACATGCATTCAATTGTCAACCTTTCTGCAAGTACACTATCATAGTGAGATATTTTACACAAACAACTTCCAGAATGTTGAACTTTAAAATTTAAAACAAAATTGTCTCATGCACTGGAGATAATCAATATTTTAAAAGTTTTTTTTTATTTTAGAAGGTGAATTCTTAATCAAAATAAAAAAAATATTATGAAGGTAAGAATTTATTTTATTTTGTCCAAGTTATGTTCAGTTATTTGAGTTTACAATTTTAAATTTGAATCTCAATTTTACCATTTATTGGTGTTAATACATGTAATAAATCTTGAATTTCTTTTTATCAAGAAGAAAATATCTCTTATTAAATCTATTCAAACTGAACTGTTTAAAAAAATCGTTTCCCAGGAAAAAAACATTCAATAAGTTGGACTTTAAAGATACAAAGTTATTTTACATATAACAAAATGCAGTTAAAAAACTGTCAGAAAATAATGTGGTTTTGACATCCTTGATAAATATTTTTTGTGACTTACTTTACAGCTATTTAAACTTGCCAAATGAGGCTGCATAATTTCTCCAACTTTACTGTGCACAGCCACCATACAAAATACTGCAGCCTTGCGTACTGTACTTTCTAAGTTATCATATGCCTATTAAGAACATTTTTGATTATGATTGCAATACAAATATTTAAGCATAATTATTTTTTCTTGAGCATAAAAACCTTACTTTTATTAGTCCAGGCATGATGTCAGGAAGTAATTTTAACACAACTTGTTCAGAATGGTGTTCCACTAACTGCAATAAAAAATTTATTTAGAAAGATATAATAGTGAAAGTTTGGGGGTCCTCTCTGAAAATTGTTTTTGGACTTTATATTAACAGTGTTCTAAAGAAAAAGTAATTGTTTGCTACCCTTATAGAAAAGCTCTTAGCACTCTGCACAGTTTGGAAACCACTGCATTAGTCACATAAGAAGCAAAAAGGAATACCTTAGACATCATCTTAATTGCGGCTTGATTGACTGGCATTGGTTCAGTGAGAATGAGCGCATTGAGAATTCTGACGCATTGCTCTGGGGGCAAACTTACGGCAGCTACCACAGCACACATGTCTGCCATCATCAGAACCTGAAACATTAAAGGAATAAAATTAATAAATAAAAACCTGTGGGTATATATACTGTGGGTATAATCTAAATATGGTATGATCCAAAAGCTATATTTTAAACAACGTGAGTGTGTGTTTTATGATTGTGCATGAATGCTGATAATATGATTTACCAGGGTTGTATTAATTCAAGAAGAGGGTTAGAGTGTTTAACCCCCTAAAATTTTGATAATTTATGTGCTGTTTTTTCCTTGAAAATATTTGTGACATAATAGACAATCAACTTTTTTTTGGGACACCTCTGGTGGCACCAGAGGTGTCCCAAATGTTCCAAAAAGAGTTTCAACCACATTTTAAAAAGTCAAACTTCCAAAAAAAAAAACCCTTTGCATTTAAAAATCTGTATTATCAACAAAATGTTTAAATTAAGCACACTAAAATAAATAATATTTAAAAAATGTTCTAAAAAATTTTAGCATGTATTAAATTAACATTTAAGCTATCATGTGTGCAAGCATACTGGAAATATCTTAAAAATAACTTATGGGTCAACTCTCACCATACAAAAGTCTAATTAAAGGCATGTTTCATACATGGTAAAAAAAATAACACAAAGAAAACAAACCTTAATCTATTGAAGAATTTATATTTTGTTAGGTCCTTTTTTATTTAATATAAATTGATAGGAACACATTGATTGATATTACCTTGACATGAAATATGAAATTACTTACATCAACCTCAGTATCTTTATGGGCCTCTAAGATCCTTAACAACGTAAGCTCTATGTAATCTTGAAAGTATTCCGTTTTTGATTTGATTAGTTCACACAATGCCTGTAGAGCTAGAGTTTTCACAGGTAACTAGGAAAAAATTATGGCATATTTTTAAAAAGCAAGTACAGAGAACTTGATACTACCCTCTTTGGTTTTATAATACATGCTTGCGTAACAAAAACTAATGCAATTCCATTATCATGTAGCAAAGTGAGGCAGTCTAGGAAAACTCCAAGTTAAGTAAAATAATTAGGTAAATAAGTTTAACTTGATAAATAGAGCTTCCTCATTTAAACAATATCATTAAATTAAACCTCTTGACATGGATCATAGATTGCAATTACCAGGGTTTGTACAGAATGTTGAATGAAATAAAGTACTTTAAGGGCCTTTTAAGAAGTTTTTAGAAAATGTTAAGGATATTTGTGAATGTCATTTAACATAGTCAATAATATATGTTAAAGACCTTTCTTAAAATATTAATGAATTGTTTTAAAATATTTTAAGAATCTCAAATTGGAATAACTTAAACGAGCTTCCATACTGATATTGTTTAAGCATTATTATTGAGTTATACTTAAAAAAGAGTACTTCAATGAGTAATTTAGGTACGTAAAGGGATCTTTTGTAAGGAATAGGTGAATTAAGGAGCTGTTTTTAAGGACTGTGAGATACATACTGATTTGTCTGAAATTGTGTGTATCACTTCCCTCAAAATGATACGAAAGTCATCTTGGGATATTGTAGATGATTGTTCTCTGGCCAAAGAGATGAGACAGTCCAAAGCCTTTACTTTTCTTTCCTCCCTTCATAAAAATAAAACAAAAAGTAGTGAACATTCATGCTATTTTTTTCATAACAACAGCTTTTATTATGAATGTAAGAACATAAAAAAAAATATTGTTGCAAAAGGGAAAATCATTTAAAAAGATTTAAGCACAAATTCAAACATTGATTATAGTGACATGATAGTTGAAAGATTTTAAATTAATTAATACAATGGAAAGGGAAATAAATTAAGATATTCAAACATTTCAAAATCAAAAATAATAACAAAACTAAAAATTCAATAATTTTAATTCTTTCAATAATAATTCCAAGAAATATTTCTAGCCATAATCAAATGAGGCTTGTGTAGGTTATTTTGTATGTTAAATGCTTTCAAATTGCAAATTTACAACTACTATTATAAATTGATAACATCCTGTAACATAAATTAAAACATTTTCCCATAATGATTTTAATTGACATACAACACATTGCATACAACTCAGACTTCTGCCATACTTTTTATTCATACAAATCTTAAAAATTAAAACTTTGATACAAATTTAAATTATTTTGATCAAAGTAACTATTACATACTTAGAACTTTCATCCAGCTCATTAATAATGGAGTATATTGTTTTCTGATCTGCAAAACAGAGCAAACAAATTGTTTCAAACTAAAAATTTGGTCAGCAATATAAGTAAAACACTATATTTTTTGTAAGAATTTCAAAGCAGTTTATGAATTAAAAGTTTGAAATTTGATGTCTGAACTAATCATAATCTATTAAAACTAAATTGATGATAATTTTTTAAGTTATTTTAAGTTTAAGTGGTGTAAGTTCCAATTGCATAGTATATCAAACTCTCATACTTGAAAGAAATTTGACACAAAATGAAGTAAAGAAATATGAAAAAATTAGTTACTGTGAGTGCTCAACGAACCATCTATCTCATTTCCCTTAAGAGAAGATACTTCCTCTAATTCTTTATCCAGCATCAGAGAAGCCTCCTGTTAAAGAAATAGTTTGTACATAATGATCCTAAACTTAATTTTAGATCAACTTTAAAAGGCTTAGCACACAAATGAATAGTAGGGTGGTCGCTAAAAATCAAAGTGCGAATTTTTTTCGCGGCACCCCCTCAAAAGGTGCCATTTGCTGTCAAACTAATATTCTGAAAGTTTCAGACCAAAAAAATAATATTTTGACCCCGCGCCCAGCCGTCAAAGTTTCGAAAAAACGCGATTTTTCACTAAAAACTGCGCGTTTTTCACCATAAAATTCGAACCGGATATAGTAGAAACAAAAACAAGGATTCATTCTTTAGATAATTTATTAAGCTTTAACTTTTCTGATTGAAACTTTTTTGTGTGACCCTTGGATCAAAAGATACAAGGGGGATTCCTTACCCCACCACCCAATATGAATCTTTTTAGGAGAGAGTGGATTTTTTCTTCTATTCATTAAATATTGTTTACTGGTTTAACAACATGAAAATAATAATTTTTCAACCATGTAAGTATGAAATTTTAGGATGTAAAGTGAAAAGAATTTTTTGAATTATTTTTTTTATTCCAGATAACAGTTAATAAAAAATACACAAAATTAGGATTATTATTCACACAACAGCAACACATTTAAATTTAACATTTGAAATTTATAAAATATAATGCAAAATTAAGGAGGCAAGGGTTTAGAAAGAGTAGTTTTTTTGTCCGGTTATAATTTTCTACACTATGAAATAACTTGTAAAAGGTATTGCTTCTGTTCTTCGTCTTTAGTAATTGTTGTATTAAATTCTTGCACTAGGTTAATACCTCTTTCAGCAGCATCATTAACAACTTTTAAATTTTTCACAATATCAAATCCTTTTGAAAACTCGAAGTTAGTGCACCACTCATCTGGATTACACTTTAAAAACGGTGTCGAAATATCTTTTAAAAAAGTTTAATGTAAATGGATTAATAAAGCTATCTAGTTCTTTGCTTAAAAGAGAATGTCAGTCATTTAAATGCACTTTAAACTTCACTGTTCTATTTTCTTCATTATAGTCTTAGTCCAAATCATTTTTGTAAGACAATTCTTTTAAAGCCATGTTAATTTTTATATCTTTATTTAGGCTTTTATCAAAAAACCAAATGCAATTATTTCAGGGTTTAAATACCATAAGTGGTTTATAAATTTAGTAAGTGCAACTTCTATGAAGTTCATGACCGAGCAGTTTCAAAACTCAAAATATCTTCCTAGAGAAGAAAGACTACAGGGAACTGTTACTTCTGTGTTTGATATTTATTGGGTTTTCAAAACCACATCAGATATCATTTAGAGTTCTTCATCAAGCTAGATGGATGGCTAAAGCAATCTATTGCTTAAAAATTTTCATCTTTAGAAACAAGTTTACTTTAACCCTCCAAGCGAGGGAAGCAATTAGAGAACTATCTGTGTTTTGATCATAAATGATATTTATGATCATGATATTTATGTAAAAGCGTGGTTTAACGCTACTGATCCCATATTAGCTCTGAATCAAGATTTAAAATTAATTAAATCATTAATTAATCATAAAAAACAGATGCTGAAGTATCAGAAGTTGTACTTACTAAATTTATAAACCAATTATGGTATTTAAACCCTGAAATACTTGCATTTGGTTTTTTGATAAAAGCCTAAATAAAGATATAAAAATTAACATGGCTTTATTATCTTACAAAAATGATGTGGACCAAAACTATAATGAAGAAAATAGAACAGTGAAGTTGAAAGTGAATTTAAATGACTGACATTCTCTTTTAAGCAAAGAACTAGATAGCTTTATTACTCCATTTACATTAAACTTTTTTAAAAGGTATTTCGACACAGTTTTTAAAGTCTGATCCAGATGAGTGGTGCACTAACTTCGAGTTTTCAAAAGGATTTGATATTGTGAAAAATTTAAAAGTTGTTAATGATGCTGCTGAAAGAGGTATTAAACTATTGCAAGAATTTAATGCAACAATTACTAAAGACGAAGAACCGAAGCAATACCTTTTACAAGTTATTTCAAGTGTATAAAATTATACCCGGACAAAAAAAACCTACTCTTTCTAAACCCTTGCCTCTTTAATTTTGCATTATATTTTGTAAATTTCAAATGTTAAATTTAAATGTGTTTCTGATGTGTGAATAATAATCCTAATTTTGTGTATTTTTTATTAACTGTTATCTGGAATAAAAAAAAATAATTCAAAAAATTCTTTTCACTTTACATCCTAAAATTTCATACTTATATGGTTGAAAAATTATTATTTTCATGTTGTTAAACCAGTAAACAATATTTAATGAATAAAAGAAAAAATCCACTCTCTCCTAAAAAGATTCATATTGGGTGGTGGGGTAAGGAATCCCCCTTGTATCTTTTGATCCAAGGGTCACACAAAAAAGTTTCAATTTAAAAAGTTAAAGCTTAATAAATTATCTAAAGAATGAATCCTTGTTTTTGTTTCTACTATATCCGGTTCGAATTTTATGGTGAAAAACGCGCAGTTTTTAGTGAAAATTCGCGTTTTTTCGAAACTTTGACGGCTGGGCGCGGGGTCGAAATATTATTTTTTTGGTCTGAAACTTTCAGAATATTAGTTTGACATCAAATGGCACCTTTTGAGGGGGTGCCGCGAAAAATTGAACAAAAAATTTTTATTCCCCATGTTATTAGCGACCACCCTAATGAATAGGTTTAGCTGAATTATAAAAGTTAATGGGGTATGTTTGCTGTATTCTGAAAAAAGTGGAGAGGAAACCGATGTCACCCTTCAGTTCCATGGCCACAGTGGTATACTTTTATTCATTACTATATACATATATATAACTAACATATACATATATATATATAACTCATCTTTGAATTTTAGAATTTAAACTAGATAATTACTGCAAACTTGAAGCAGCGCCAATGCTGCATGCAACAAGAGCATGATTATCAAAAAAGATTTTGAAACTACTTAAGAGATTGAATTTTTCATGTAATATAATAAAAATTCCATATTTAATTGCTTATCCTAAGTTTCATAAGAATCCTTTGGGATTTAGATTTGTTACCTGCGGTTTTGACACTTATATGTGTAAACCTGGTAATTTATTTGTTAAATATTTAAAAACAATATCTAATAATATTAGAAATGATGGATTTACTTGGATTATTGATAGTAATAGAAAAGTATTGGAGTTTATAAAGGAAAATAAAGTCACCTCAGTTGATACATATGATTTCAAGGATCTTTTCACAAGCTTACCTTTGGACAAAATTAGAGATGTACTATTACATTATTTTCATGATTACAAGATTTGTCTGGATATCAATTTGGAGGATTGGGAATTTTTGGTAAAAGTATGCATTTATAATAATTTCATTTATAACGGAGAAAATTGTTATGTTCAGGTTAGTGGTATTCCACAGGGTTCATCTTTTTCATCTCTGATAGCCAACCTTTTTCTACACTACTATGAGAATTACCATTTTAATCAAGGAATATTTCGCTATGTTGATGATCTGATTGTGTTTAATGGCACAGTAACTTTGGAAGTACTGAACACTATCTATCCAGTTGAATTAAGTTTGACTCTTACCAGTGATGGATCTATTGTCAGCTTTTTGGATTTGAGTATTGATTTTTCTGTTGATGATACAGTGAGTATTGAAATTTATGATAAACGAAATGATTTTAATTTTAATATCGTTAAACTTATATATTGGAACTCCAATATCTCTAGAAGCATATATAGAAATACAGTTTTTGGACAAATTAACAGAATTAAAGCTATTTGCAATGAAAATACTAGCATAATTAAACATCTAAAAGAGCTGTATAAATTGCTGGAATCTAACTTATATCCATTGGGATTTTTGAGATCAATATTTGACAAACTGGCAGTTGGAGTTTCTCTTCCCTAGAATGGCATCAGAGAGTTTTTTGGTATAAGCTCTCTACCACGGTGTTGATGCAATGTGTTCATTCATTTCGTGGTTACGTTGATTTTGGTATGTTGGATTTGATTTTCAAATTAATTATGGTTTTTGATTTTCAAGTATATTTTAAGGGTCGTTTGGGTACCATGGTTGGTTGGGATTTTGTATGTATATACTTTCCAACAGCCAACAGAAAACGACCCGTCCACCATGCTTCTGTTTGGTACCCCTGATGAAGTGACAGAGGTATGGTGGACCTTATTAATAATTTGCTGCAAGTTTTGTTTCTGGCCCATTTATGTAATTATAAAAAATTATTTTGCCTTAATTATATATATATATATATATATATATATATATATATATATATATATATATATATATATATATTACGACTTTACAAAAACTCTTTATTAAAATGTCCAGCCTTTAAGGTAAAATCTTCTTTTATAAAAAAACTACAAACAGTTTGCTCATTAACATTAGAGCTATTAACTTTATTACTTTATCACAGATTGAGTAAATAAAATGTCAAAGCAAAAGTAAAGTATGAATTTAAATGTTATTGATTCATAATCTTAATGAATGTTAAGCAGCTTTGTTTTTAAATGCTTGGAATACATTTTTAGCTCGGAATAAAATCAATGAGGTAAACCAAATCATAATTTATCTCTAATACTCTGATAGTATCTTTTATCAAATACACAATTTTGAAGAAAAGAAAGTAAGTTAAAAGCATATAAAACACAAAAAGTACTTACACTACAAGGGAAATTCAAGCTGCTGCATTCAGACGAAGATTTCTTTGTAGGTGAGGAAGCATTACTTGAATTAAGCTCTAAATTGGTGAATTGTTCGGGACTGCTCAACTGGGACCCAAGCGAATGCACTCCTGGATCAAGATTCAGTTTCTCGGGCACCATATCATAAAAGTCATCCGACTTAAATCCTTCAATTTCAGAAACTGTTTTCTTCCAGCAGCTACTAATTTCTTCAGGATTTAAGTTCTCTGTATCGTCAAAATCGAACGAGCAATTTTGAGGAGTACCTCCTTGACTTTTAGACCTGCCAAGACATTTAAAAGGTTACTTTTAAGATTTTAAAAAGGTTTCATAACAGTAACTACATTTAGAGAGTTTATTGAATCCTCTTTAATTTTTCAACAGTTTAACTCCTCCAAATTCAACATCAGGCAAAATTTACCTTTTATTCAATTACATTCGACTATTCTAACTTGACTAACACAAATGTTGAATTACATGGTATACAATGAACTCAGCAATTCTAAAATGTTTGGGAAATCCATTTATTACAGCCTAAATTATTGATGAACTGAAACAATGAGATTGTTTTACCTCACTTCTGAAAAATGAAATTAAAATGCTCAACTTAATTAATGAAAATTATGTCTATGTCTTTAAAATACATTGCTTAAAATGAATGTTAAACACAGCAATATTATAAACTAGAAATCCATAGACATAGCAAAATTATTATTTCTTTAGATTTTAATAAATTAGTACATTAGTAATAGTAATAATTTTTATAATAAGTTAGTTTATAAAATGTACCAACCAAGAATGACCAGAGCTGGGTGAAAGAGTACGAGCTGTAGCCGGAGAAGGTGAGGTTTGATTACTAAGAGAGCGAGTCGTGTCGGGATTCGATCGAGGGTATCGTGAGTGAAGTAGCTGAAATGCACTGTCCTACAATAAAAAAAAAATGGTTAAAAAGTAAAGTGTTTTATTAATTGTATGAATGCAGTTTCTTCAAAAGTTGCTGTAATTATAACACTGCAAAATATAAACATAATACATTGTTTATTCAATTAAACTTTCGAGCTTTTAAGCTATGGTCAAAAAAGATTAAAAATTAAAAAGTTAAAAATCAATTAATTGATTAATTAATTGATTGAAATTAATAATTAATTGATTTTTAACTTTTTAATTTTTAATCTTTTTTGACCATAGCTTAAAAGCTCGAAAGTTTAATTGAATAAACAATGTATTTAACCGGCTATGAAAATTTCTCATTATAAACATAATATTTTAATGCATGATTCTTAATGTAATAGAAAAATCGCAATTTTAAGTACTATTTAAATCATCATCCAGAATATGCTTTAGGAATTTATTTGGAATAACTACCTTTTTGAAATTAGGAACATTGAAGCTAATTTTAAAAAAGTATTTTGTATATTTATTCTAATATACATACATTCTAAAAATGACAAGATTTAGAACATAAATGCTATTGAACATTTAAATGTTAAGATTTTTTTTATACAAAAGAAGTTTAGGTTAGTTTATTTACAGGGAAATACTTGATATTTATTTTAAAATGGTGAACTTCTTTAAGAAAAAATATCTATTTGAAGATCTTACTTTGTATCCTTTAGGGAGTTGATCAATGAAGTTTGAGTACTCAGAAGGATTCAAACCAAACAGAGCAACAAGAACATCTTCTCCATGCTATAAATAATGCAACAAATTTAAAATCCCATATTTTTTGGTGAAAATCAGTTTAAATAAAATTTATAAAATATTTTGTATTAGATATATTTAAAAGTTCCAAAACTATATTAATTAAAATTAATAGGTTATGCAAGTATATAATATAAAAGAAATACTGGACCTTTCTCAAGTCACTACACTTGGGCGATGCTGTCCATGAGATTATTTTCATAAATGCAGCACAGACTTCAGGATTGGCACTTGAAAATTTACTGGGATCCATAATACAAATTAAAGAATGCAGGTATTTCAGTAAGGCAGTTTTAACCTGAAGTAATAAAAGTAATTAATGAAAAAAATATAAAAAGGACTACAGATATTACATGAATGAGATAATGCATTGAAACATACCTTGGTGTTTGGGGTTTGAGTTTGATCGTTTAAAAATCTCACAATGGTACTGAACTGATTTTCACATGGAAATGATTCTCTGAAATTTAAAAAAAACCTAAATTGCATTGAATTAACAGTTGGGGGATCTAGGTTCAAACTTTATACATTTTTAACTATTTAACACAAACCACATTAAAAATATGAAAGTTAGAAGCCAAGGGTTACAAGTGAAAATGCAAGATAACTTTTTCACATATGAAGTGGAGTGGGGGGGACAGGAGCAACCAGGTTTTTCAACCTTTTATCTCCCTCATGAATTTGAAACTTTACTTTTAGCTTTCTTTGTGTGTTGAGATTAATTTTGGTTGTTAAGTTTAATTTTTAGTTTTCTAGAGAAGTTCACTCCAAAGCACACAAAAGAAGATCATCAAGTGGGTTGGCAAGCTTGAGGAGTATTTTAGTAGCAGTGATAAATCAGTACAGAATATCAAACCAGAAATTTAATTAACTTTTCAGTATTTACAAATTTATTCACCATGCATAGTAAACTTTTCATGCACTGTCACTTGTATCCAGATATTTCAGTAGTTTTCATGAATATATAGTTTATGTCTTACTTTATTAGTTCAAGAGTTTTCTGTATCTTTGATAATACAGATCCCAAAATATCACAGCCTATTTTCAAGAAGAGACGAGTTAACAATATATACAACCACGCATGTAAGTCATTTTTGTGAACAATGATGAGTTCATTCAAGGTGTCCAGGAATAATGAAAATACCTATAAAAATCTTAAGATTAGTATGAAAAATCTCATCTGCTTGATGTTAAATTTACAATTAAAAATTTATATCTATCACAATAAGACTTTGAAACAATTAAAAGGAATTTTAATAGAGGTAAAAAAATAGACATACAATTGTGATTTGTGTAAGTAAATTATATTTTTAATATAATTCTGCAAAAAGTAAATTATTTATAAAAGATGGTAAAATATTAGAAAGACATAATGAAAGAAACACTCACTTTTGTATGGGGATCCATAAATATTTTTGAAAAAATATCAGTGACTTTTTTCAGCTCGATTAAGGATAAGGTTCGACCAGAGCGGAAGTAGCCATGTAAAGCCTGTAGACCTTCTTTTCTATCTGACCAGTGTATGCTATGAAGACTATGAATCACTTCATTTATGTCCTGAAACATCAATTTAAATTACATTAAAGCAATTTTGTGAGGGGTTTTTTGTTTGCCACACATTACACAAATTTTGTTTACCAGCAAAGATTTTTTCGAAAGAAATAATGTAACAGTGTAGGCACAATTGCTGACATATCAAAATTCAGTAAAACAACTTACATCAACATTTCGTCCAAAAGAACCAAAAGATCTATCAGAGCAAATGCTTGAAGTTTCACTTTCATCAGATTGGTCTTCAAATGCATTATACCTTCTTCGTGCAGGTGTTCGCTAGAGAAATTATTAAAAATTACAATTTAATAGCACTTGTTCAAGAAGCAAGGTCCAAATATTCTGGATAGTAGAACTTACTAATGCATCAGCAACAGCGACTTCTGCTTCACGACTTGGCTGCAATGTATTTTCTGCCATTAAAGGACCGGAAGAAGCTGTAATTTTTAACAATATGTTAATATATGCTTGAAAAAGCATTCCATTAATAAAATACATTTTTAAATCACTGTAAAAATCTAATGAAAAGAACTAAGCAACTTTACATCAATAAAGTGCTGGGAAAGGTAAAATTCCCTTTCGATATTTTGCAAAATAAAAGATGAAAATAACTTAATAAATTGAAATCAACAACTTTTCAGAAAAATCACTGCTCATTCCATTTTCACACATTCAAAAAATTTAAAACTTAGTACAAGAGAAAAGAAAAATAATATTATTTTGTAGTTTCCATAGTTTTGAGGATTGAGACTAGTTGGCAAAGAATGATAGATAATAATTATAGATAACTTGTTGGAAGAGAAAAATTGAATGAAGGAATTAATGCTTACGAGATGGAGATAGATATTTTTCTCCAGCACTCGTCAATCTTGATCTAGAACCACTTAGCCGCCTTTCATGAGCTATAAAAGTGAAAGATTTATTTCTTAAATCACAATGCATTTAAAATAGATGAAAGATCTAAAATTATCTAGCATTAAAAACAAGTAGATGATTACATGGTTGCAATAAGAATTTATTCCCATTTTAACAAGCTATTTTAGTTACTGATAAAATTACAATTAAATAATTGTTAGGAATATGACTATGAAAAAATATTAAAATAGTCTTTATGTGTTAAACTGAAATTAAGTATTACTATATATTTGCAGTTGAAAATTATTATAATCACCATAAGGTAAATCTTAAATCAATGAAAAAGACCAAACAAGCTTACAAATTAAGGTAAAACATAAAATTTTAGCAACACAAAATCTTAATATATTTTAAATATATTTAAAATTAAAGATAAAAAAGATCTAAACCATAACAAAATATCAACAGGATTTTTTACTAACTTATAAGGAGACAAGTTCTGCATATCAAAACTATTTTGTTAATTATTTTTAAATGAGAAAACATTACAACTATCGGCATTAGTTGTTCAAAACAATTGCAAATAAAACACTAGAAAGGAATAGAGTAAGAGGATTTAGAAAAGTGATAAATGAAACAAGTAGGGAAAAACCATGTATGAAAAACAACAGGAAGAAAATTTGATTAAAATAATTGGCATGCATAGAATTATTTCCTTTACGAAAAAGAGAATAGAATAGGAACTACAAACAAAAACTACAGAGTAGGAGAGTAGGGACAATATTCATTTATTATCTCCAGATATTAAGTAAATAAATTTTGAGTAAAAGTCATGGTTGAAACAGGTAGAAATTTTATCCAGAGAAACAGAATTAAAATGTTATGTATGGAAGTTAAAATACCGAAAGCTGTTCTTGAAGGACTTGCATCTCTACTAGTAGAAACTGGGATACCCGACTTACTACGAGTCCGATTGGATTTACCATCTGTAGTAGTAGCATAAGAATAGGTTGCATAGCTCAACCTTGAGGAAGGTGATTCAGGCCTACTGCTTGCTGTAAGTCACACAAGGAGGGAGAGTTAGAGGAGGGATCCATAATGCACAGACAGGTTAATAAGATTAGTAACTGCCCTAACACTTACCCCTATTCAATTTCCAGAAATAAAATAGTTTTAAAAATGTATCAGAAACATTTACTAAGCTGTTTGATATTTATTAGAACATTGCAACAGGAACATTTTCCCAGACTTAAAGCATGGCATTGCATATTTTAGCAAATAAATTTTGGTTTCTGAAATTGATGCTGGTGGTTAATATAGAATATTCTGCTACTGGACTGATTAATAATGTCCTAGGTTACCCAAAACTGTTTTGATATTATTTCACACCATTCTTTAAGGCAAGTTCAATATGACATAACTCAGTTTTTGGCCATTTAGTGTTATGAATCAATCTATAATCAGCTTTTGACTCTAGATCACTTAAAATAAACGGTTTTGGAAAAAAGCCCAAGAACTAGAACCATTGCTATTGACAGTTTAGTTATCATTCCATCCAGGATGATGCATGTTAGAGCGAGTTAGTTTTTCTTCTCTCCTGAAAAGTTGGTGAAATTGAGTTGTGCAATGTCGTGACTTAAGCAACAGCAAATGTGAACGAGAAACACACATCAGGTATAAGCAGCGTTCGAAATTGGGGTGTTTTGCTGGTCCGGGACAACTAAAAAATGGCTCGGACCAGTGGAATCAGAAAATCACTGGTCCGCCGGACCAGTGATTTCTCGAGCTCGCGTAAAATCATTTAGACGATTTGTTCAGTGATAGCGGTATTTTAAGTTCGTTTGATGATTGCATTTGGTGAAGCAAGTACTTATTTTTGACAGAACCCGAAAGATGGGGATAGGGGAGTCCCCGGCGAAAAAGAAAAATTATTATTAATATTTATTGATTTTTAACATTACTACATTTTGTACTCACATTCAGTGCAATATTTACTTTATATATTTTTAAACCGGTCCTTTATAATTTTATCGGACAAGTGATTTTTGTTGCGGACCAGTAAGATTGGCAACGCACTGGTCCGCAGGACCACTGTTTTATTTTCCCAATTTCTAACGCTGGGTATAAGTAAAATCCACATTAGCAACAATCTCAAGCGCAAATCTGTTATCAGTACAAAAAAGACTTAGACAATTCTAATAACTGTTATTCACTGTGACAGTTTAATTATGGAGCTAAAATTACTACCCTGAAATATGCATGCAAGTAACAATGGGATATGATTTTAGTAGCTTGTGCACAGTTCATTATCTAAGCACAAATAAACGAGTTCTTCATGACATGAACTTACGTTGGGACCGAGATGATCCCCTTGGACGTTGTATAACCCGTTCTGGTGAAGATATACCCTGAAGAGACAAATCGTTTCTTTTTGAGGCAGCTCGAGCTGTGTAAGAAAAGGGAAGAATTCAGATACATTCAGGAAACACAAAATTAATAAGCATAACAGTGCTGTAACTTGGTTGTTTTACACAAGTACTTTTGGAAAGGAATATAATAATTATTGATGTGATTGGAAAGGAATATAATAATTATTGATATGATTGGAAAGGAATATAATAATCATTGATATGATTGGAAAGGAATTTAATACAACTAAATTATGAAGGAAGAAAAAATTCTGAATGAATTAAAATTATTAGGTTAGAATTAAATGAATTAGGTTAAATTAACAGTATAATTTAAAAACAAATTGCACTAACCAGATTGAGCTGAAGATCCAAATACGAATGCATGACAAAAAAAACTACTTTAATCAAATGATTAACTGGATTGAGTAGAATAAGAAGAAGCAGTGCAAAAATAACATACAATGATGACAGAACATTAGCTAACTTTCATAACCAAAGTTAAGAATCAGAAACATCAAGTGATGACGCAAATTAATGAGATGATCGAATGAAAACTTACGAAGGGATGCACCTGACCCACGAGGAAGATTTGCAATGGTAGAATATGCTGCTCTGGCTTTGGCTCGCCTGACTGCTGCTAAATCTATTGCACTTGTGGACCTCAACCGAGTGGGAATACCAGACGCTAGATATGAAACATATTCATCAATGTTTGGCATTGTAGTTACTCATTTCCTTAGGAAAAGTATAAATATTTCACTTATAAGGTGTATTTGGACATGAAAGAACTAGTTTTTTTTTTAATATTAATATTAAAGGACTTTTTAATTAAAAAAAATAAAAGATTGAATTTAAGAGTCTCTCTCATTTAAAACAGTATAGCCTACTTCAGTATAAAAGTAGGTAGTACAGTATAAAAGTACCTAATACCAAAAAGTACATAAACTACAGCTGAGAAATTATATGCTTTTAGCACTTAAAATACTTATTGTATTATTTCTCTAAATGCATATGGTTCTAAGGAGCAAATCATACGATGGAAAAGAAGTTACACTCATTTTCATGTTCATAATATGTCCTCTAAAAACTTTACACATATTAGAAGTCAAAAAATAGGTATTTGTAAAATAATTTACTATAAAAGTACTTAGCCCCATTAATTTTGGAAAAAATGCAATCATTATACAAAGATAGCATACATCAAATAGCAATCAACAAACAATTTAACTTAATTACAACCACAAAATAAATATTTTACAAAAACATAACAGGAGGATTGTGAAATCGCATTCTTATTTAATTTACTTATATGAGAGTAAAAAAACTTTTAAAATTGTGACAGTCTCTTAGTTCTAAGAGATGGAAGTTTTTCTTTTTACTTACAAGGATCTTGCTTTGGAGTGGGTAGATTTGAGATTCCAGTACGTCTTCCCAATGTACTGCTTTGAGATGGACTGGAACAAAGTAAGAATAAATTTAACAACTTGATAATTACCCCAAACAGAAAAAAATACTTCATACTAGGAATGCTTCTTTATATCAGATCACATTTGCACCAAGATTCAAGTGAATTTATTTACCTGAGACTTTCTACTGACCCTGCAGAGTTGGAGCCATGAGACCTGCATGACTTTCCATTTTGAGTTAAGGAACTGTTACTGGATGAGTTGCTCATAGAATATGCATCATGCAACATTCTTTGCTTGCTGTTGTCAAGGGAGTTTAGAAGAGAGTCGGCTTGGTCTCTGAAATGGTCGGCAAAGCTCCAAAAAGCCCTGGAAAATACAGAATGAAAATCTGTGATTCTTCACTTTCTGTATTTCAGTTTAATTAACATTCAGTTTTAATACTCGAGTTTATATTTGAAAAATAAACTTGCTTAAACTGTTTTTATATAAACATTTTGGGGAAAAAAGTAATTACTTTGCAAAATTTCAACCCTCAAGATAATTACAAACCTTTTCCTTAAGTATGACTAACCATAATATGAGCTCTTAGAACTTTAAGTGTTAACTTTTAGCTCTTTACTAATCATTAGTTCAAAAACTTCTTACTTAAGAAATTTTATTATGTTTCATTTAATTCTTACTTTCTAGAATATGCTCTTGCATCAGGATCTGCATCACTGATGCCTCTTCTGATGGCATCTGTTAAAATAACTACATGCTTTTCCAATGGATGAGTAGGCCAAGTCACTAGAAGTTGATTCAAGAATTCAAAGCAAGTTCTGTAAAAAGAATAATTGTTGCATAGCTTACACTCATATTATTAAAACATTTGGTTGGGTGAAGGTATTTTAAGGGGAATGGCCAATTCTTGTCCATTTTATTCCAAATTAGATTTGAATAGATTAATAAAAAGGTATCTGGTAACGTAAAATTGGTTTTGAAGCAACTATTAGTTTACACATAAGATATAGTATAAATAGCCCCTTAGAAACATATACAACAATTTGACAACTTATATTGAGCAATAAAATCTTTCCAAATTAGTCATAAATTAAACTTTTTTTGGACAAGATATAATTTTTACAGTTTTAAATCCAATACAAAACATTACTCACCTTCTTATGTCTTTTGATTTTGAGGTTAGGTGAGAAGTTATGATGGGAATCAATCGACTAACATGAGTATACTAAAAGAAAAACTAATTAATTTTCTTTCATTGAATACAGACGGACGTAAAAGAAATTTGATTTATAAAAGAAAAAAGAACAATTACTCTAATGATAAAGCGTATGGCAACTATTCCAGCAGTGGACATTATCTTGGCACTATTTTGAATTAAGTTAATAAGGCAAGGTAACAAGGCTTCTGCAAAATGATCTAGCTTTGCTCCTAATTGCTGAGATAGGTATCTGTAAAGTAAATGAACTACTGTTATAAAACTATAACATCAAAAAGTAATACTCCCATAAGATCTATAATAAGACTAAGATAAGACTCCCATAAAATTGGTGTCTAGATAAGGAAGTAAACGTAAAAAAATGTAGAAAAACAAAAACAGCATTCCCCTATTTATTACTTTTATTTCCAATATCAAAATAGATCCTGTTTTTTATTAAAATGTATCTTGTTCCAGGATTGAGAATATGTCTGATTCAGCATTCTAGGATCAGTGGAGGTTTTTTAGGGTGGGGGGGATATATATGCTTATTTTGATATTAATTGAATTAGAAAATTCCAATGATAGAAAAGAAATTATGATAAATTTAATATTATACCCAAATAAAGAATTGAAGAAAAAAAGGAAGTAGAAACATTTTCAACGCCCCCTGATAGTTTCAAGATGGTTATTTATTTTCCCAGTCAGCTTAAAGGAGGGAAAATAAGAGGCAACAAACTAACACATATTTAAATTCTAAAACTTGTTACAGGGAACACTTGAAAAAGAAGAAACTTACGCAATTGTAATGCAAGCTTCTCTAACTACTTGAGAACGCAAATCTTTTACACAAGATTGAAAAGGCAGCTCAAGTTGTCTTAGGTAAGAGCTAAACTCTTCATATTCATGACCACCAGCCAAAATGAGGCTTCTCACAGCTTTAACCTTGAATTATATTAAATTATTAAACAAGCAATAAAACAACAAGATCTTGTCAAAATGCAACTTCAGCAGAAATTTTAAAAAAACTTACAGTACATTGTAATGTTAATAACTTCATTTAAAGAATTATACACACAATACTTTTTCTAGAATTTCACTTTATACAAATTTGGTAAAAGAAAACTATTATAAAAAACTTACAGATTCCACTCGCTTTTCCCAATCATTAGTAGGGTTGCCAAGAACATCTTTAATTTTGATTAGCTCTGCTTCAAGATCCTTTGCAGAATATAGCTGTGAAGAGGAACAAAATAAATTAGTTATATGAATGATAGACTGCACTGTGTTACAATAACAATACATTCACATAAATTTTACTTGTATAATCAAAGTGGTCTTTTCAAAATACTATGAGGAAAACAATACTTTAGAGTTATTATAAATAATAAAATTGAACAATTATGCTGTAAAAATGCATGAGATTTAAGATAAACACAATAGAACCTCAATAAATTTAAATTACAGGTTGTACAGACACATTCTTTTTCAGTAAGAATTCAGCCAGTACATCATACTTACCTAAAAAGTCTTATTACTTTTAATAATTTCCACTTTCGAAAAATATTAAAGAATCAAAGTTGGATTACCGTGATCTTTGGAACATTTTCAAATGATTTCATAAACATTTCCTCATCTGCTCCTCCAGCTCCACCACCTGATAGAAAAAAAGGGATAAAGATAAAGAAAACATTTGAAATATGCAGTATTATATTTTTAAGGTGAGCAGATTTTTTACTAGTAATACAATAGGGACAACAAACAAAAGGAAAGACTAGATTTGTGATAACTTAAAGCATAATTCATAAGTTATTTGCTTGACTAAAACATACCTTCTTTGAAAGGTACCTTTTTGAACATAAATGCCTACACTAAACACAGATTAAGAGAAAACTCAATTTAATTCTCATTTTTTATCAACAGTAATAGACAAATTTCAAAATAAATATTAAGATAAGGGGCAATAAAAATGGGTGAACTCTGTAGACAAAGAATAAAATAAATAGAAAATACGAGAGCTGTTAAGAAACATAGCTGAAGAATGGCACGTGTACTTCTTTGTTTTTCTGTGCAACACTGAAGAGTCTTATGGGACAAATATAAATTATAACTGCAATAATTTATATTTGTTACATAAAATTATTTAACAAATATATATAATTTGTTAATTATTTATATTTGTTAAATAATTTTCACAAATGTATTAACTATTATGTGTAAACTATTACATTATAATTATATTATTGATAATTAGATAACATAAACATTATCAACATACGGTCTAATTTAGAAAATACTAGTTGGTGTTCCAGTGGAAATCTCCAGTAACAGAGTTTCAACTAATAATAATATGTAAATGCTATATAGTGCAAGAAATCTTAAGTGATGGAAGAATAAAATACAACATTATGCAATTAGTTAGCTAATAAGTGTTTAAGAGCACACTGGAAACACTGACAGGTATCAAGTAAATTGGGCCTAAAAGGCAATGAGCCTTGAAGATAAGAAACAAAAATATAGTTAAGTAAAAAAATGATTAACCCAGCCACACAGAAAAATCAAGGCATGCAACTCATTAAAGAAAACATTAAAAAATGTGGATCATTCTGTGCAAAGCTATCAGCCATAGTTGCTCCAAAAAGTTTAGCAGTAAGAATACAAAGTTTGGCAAAAAAAAAGTTTAGAAAGATTTCCTTACCCAGATACTTGAGAAAGAAATATTGTACAATACAAATGCATCTAAACAAAAGTAAGCTTACTGCAACATTTATAAAATACTTTAAAATTTGGTCTCTAAATGCAATGTATTTTGAGTAAATATTTTTTTAAAATTCATAGACAAAAGAAGCCAGCTCTTTTAATCAATCAATGCTTCTTAACAATTTTCAGCAGAGCTTAAAGCATAAGGCTTATGAATGCAAAGCATGAAAATGATTAGTTGGAAACCTTTCTACCTGAAGAAACTGATTTCTTCAAACTTGTTTTCCTTTTGGATGCTTTTAAAGTAAAAAGGAAGAGTGAGAATACACCAAAAAGTCATACTTAACTACATTTCCTTAAAACAGAGGAAAATTCTAATTTTTATCCATCAATAAATGTTCTAAGATTTATTTAAAAACAAAACAAAAAACATATGCTTTAAATTACCCCATGATGCAAGAAAAAACATTTGTGGATATCAAGACAAACAAATAAAACTTCCATTTATCCCACAAAAGTAACACCCAAATATTATTTCAACTAAATATTCAATTTCAATCCATATTTACTCAATTTTGAGTTATTAACTTGCATTCCCCAACCACTTGGTTTCTCTGGTATTTTTAAACTGTAATTTCAGATTAAGACTGAGGTAAGGTATAAGTTGGGAAAAAAAACATATCAGTAAGAAAACTCTTCTTTTTTATTATTCTAGAGTAAACGCATAACTTACTACTGGAACTTGGTATGGATTTGGAGGACCCAAACATTGCTCTCCTGGACGGAGGAGCACTGCTGGCTCGCTTCGATGTGCTCTTCGGAAGGGTGGACTGAATAAAAAATAATTACCAATTAACACAAACTGTAATTCATTAGATTGAATTTATATTCTTTTCAGGGGGTTCCGGGTTTTTTTTATAGAAGAAAATTTAGTTTGTTTATGAATCCTTCACAGAATTTTTAAAAATGTTCCCAGAAAAACGTCAGAAATCCTTTTTTTATGTCAATGGCTCGGGTTTTATTACGAATTCCAAAGGTATGCCAAGGCTTCAGGTTTTTCATTGGCACTGTTGTTTTCATGAACTTACACAAAGGTATGAAGTTATCCGATGAAGCCAGCGATATATATAATTTAAACATTAATTTTTTTTTAACTTGCAAGATTTGTTTAACCTTTTGTAATAAATTGAGCAATAGAAGAATCTGAAAATGCATACATTTAATTGCAACATTGAATATAAAATTGTTTTACTTTTTACAAATTCATTAGTTCTAAATTTAGGAGATATATATATACATGCATAATTCTTATCCATTAAAATAGGTAATTCTAATAAAACAAATTTCAAACACCACTTTCCATGGCATTGTTAACAATTTGATAGGTATGAATTTATAATTGGAAGAGATATTAAAGCTAGAGATGGTTGAAAGACTTTTTAGGCTAATTTGAAAACGCAAAATCTCACCATGGCATGTTCCCAGTAGCTCGACCCATCTCCTGCCTTACTAACATAGAAAAACTGAAGCAAAACATTGGGGAAGTTTAATTTAACTTTTGGATGCACCCCAGTCTAAATTTAGCAAAAGTTTGTACTTGTGTCGCCATCTGTTGATATACATTTTAAGCGATTTTTGCTTGATGCCGTTAATATTTAAAGACAAGCAGATAAAAATAATGTTTTTCTTAATTTGAGAAATCATTTCATAATAATTATAAAAATCTGTTTCATTTTTTTTTTAATTGTGATTTTAGGAAAAACATTTTTACCTGCACCTGCAGAGTGGAATGGGTTTCATCTTCTGTCTTAGGACCTGGAATAAAAGAAGTTTGCATCAGATTTGCAGAGATATTTTTATAGGAGCAAGTTCAAATAGAAATTAAAAATACATTGAAAACAGTTATTCTTACAAATTTCATTCAAATAATTCCAAAATCAAAAGATACAAGCGAACGTCGAGCGGTCTTCGAGTCAAAACAAACAAATTCAACGGGTGACGGGTGTAAAAATGTAAATAAGGGGTTTAGTTGTTTCAAAGCTGACTGAATAATGTTTGAGAGAATAGTTGTTCTAATGCTGACAAAATAAAAAAACAACTTGGGTGTCAATCAATTCCACTGTGACCAATGTCCGCAAATGTCGAAACAAAACCCACTTTCATTATAACAGTTATAAGGTGGATACCCCCAGCCCCTTTTTATGCTTGAAACTCATTTCTTAAAAATACATTTAATAATCTTTTTACGCTAAATTGTTTTTTAATGACCTTCCCACGAAATAAATTTCTATGCATAGGTGCACAGTATGAGTCTAGTCCCCGTGGCCCTGCGTAGCGGCCCTGAAGCGTTCTTTTACATTCAAAGATTACCATCAGGGGGGTTTTTATAAGGGAGGCCCGAGGGAACCCCTCACCAAAATTTGGACTACATGACATGTACAAAAAAGAGTTAAAACCCTGTTTTTAAGGATTAAATTTCCAAAACTTTTCTGGGGAACCTAGACCCCCCCCTTTTTGTTCTCGGAGTTCTATTATTTACAATTTTTTTAGTTGCAAATCCTACCAAAAAATGTCCTAGCTACATTGACTTCCATTGAATAAAACAGTTTCGAATTTCTACAAATTTCTTTTAAGATTGTTTTTCAAATAAAAAACTAATTTTAAAACAATAAATGGTACTTTAGTGCAACAATTATAATAGCAATAACACTTAAAATTTTCATTTCAAGTTTAAAAAATTACAAAAATTTTTTTTTCAGAAAATGTGAAAAGGCTATTTCATTTTAATATATTTTAGATACTTCCGAAAATTAGGAGGTCCCCAAATCATGGGGCTTTTTGGTCCGGGCCTATAGGGGCCTAATGGTAAATAAGGGGACATCCATAAATTACGTGTGGTCAAAAAGGGGGGGAGGGGTTTGGAAAAATCTCACCAAATCTCACCAAGAGGGGAGGGGGGTCGATTAAAATCTCACGCCAACCTTTTAAGTTAGAAATTATACGATTTTCTTTGTTTTTTAAGTATGAGAAAGGAAATTAATTTTTAAAAAGTTGTAGGTAAATCTCACGTGGGGGGGAGGGGGGGGGTCAAGCAAAATCTCACTAAATCTCACCAAGGGGGGAGGGGGGGGGTCCAGATTTTGGAAAAAACACCTCACGTAATTTATGGATGTCCCCTAATAAGGGTTGGTCAATGATTTCAATGTACGTAATCAGTAATAGCTCCCTTATAAAAAAAAATCCAACAATAGAACCTTTTAAAACATGCAAACTAGAGTGAGTTCATCGCCCCTTGATATTATTCACAACGCAAATAAAAGTTCGAGCCCTTCTCACGGCACCCACAATAAGGTGTTGACCTACATTTAAGGTGTGAAAGGCGTCACTTTCTGTAATAATCTTGCATTAAATCTCGTTCATTGTGAATAGTGGAGAAAGACGAATGAAGATAGAAGATATTCTAATTTGAGATGATGAGATGACCCATTAAATGGGGTTAATTACAATCGTTCAGTCGTTTTGGTATCATCTACTAAAATCAGACATGTCATTGGGAGGGAAATTAAAGATTTTCTCCGACAAGAGGTTACTAACTTATCGTCCCAAAAGCATATTGAGGAATTGTTCCTTCATCTCCGGTAGTAATGAGATAAAGAGTTCTGTGCCTATTAATTCTGCATCCTTGTTGTTTTAAAAAAGATGAATCAAAGGGAAGAAGAATTTTCTAGGGAAAAAGGGTTGGTATGGCCGTTGAAACAGTTCTAAGAGGATACTTAGTAAAAACTCTACTTTAAGCACAAGATACTTCAAATTAAGATACAGAGAATACCATCACACCAGCCTATAGATTAAAGAAGACTTTTTTTTTTCGCATTAAAAAAAATATGTAGTTACTTTACTAATTTTGCAAACAATGGACTCTAACCGCCTATCTGGTTCGAGACTTCACGGAACCAACACGTGACCTACAACTGAGCTTGCGATTGGTTACCACAGATACTACACTAGTAGATCTACTAGTGTAGTATCTGTGGTAACCAATCGCAAGCTCAGTAGGTCACGTGTTGGTTCCGTGTGACGTCAGACGGTTAGAGTCCATTGATTGAATACTTTTCTTTTGAGGTTGGTACTGAAGCAGTAACAGTGATGTTGGGAGTATTGGTATGGGGGTCAGTGGCGGAACCTCAGGGGGGGGGTAATTGGAGCGATCGCCCCCTCCCAACAAATGACAGTTATAAAAATGATGGAAAATAAATAAAGATGTCCATATAAAACATTACTTTAAAGTGGCTAATTTTGAGAAATTTTCGGAGGAGGAAAAAATATTTTGAGAATTTGAAATTATTGTTTAAAACTTTCACCTTAAAAGGTAGTGATTCTTTATAAGATTACAACCAAAGTGGACCGCTCCTTGTAAGTCGCAGAAGTTTCAAAGGAAAGAAACTATAAAATGAAACGTCAGAATTTCCTGGTATATACGGCCTGACTCCCTTGTCCTTTGGTTATCTTTTAGGGAAAAAGAGAGAACATTTTTTTTAAACTCCAAAACATAATGGGTTTTCCTTTATTTAAAAAAAAACATAAAATTTAAGGAATAAATAACAAAATAAACGATACAAATCCTGCTCCCTCCAGACATCGGATATCAAAATCTAGCCACCCCCACTCACTTATCATTTTAGGTCATCCCGGCACACTAACAGTCATATTCACAGCCATCAGCGTCAGTGCTAAATCCTCGATCAAAGAAGAATTCCACGAATCAGAGTCAACGGAAAGCTACTTTTTCTTTCTTTAACCGCTGGTTAACCTCGACGCTGATGGCTATGAATATGGCTGTAAACGAACCATCTCCCCAAACGAAGGTGATCGTTAACAAATCAGGCTGTGAGAAAGACAGCGGGTATTAATGGGCTTCTTCCCAGACGGCCAGCCCGCCCTTTGTGACTTTAATTAACCGCTCCTATCTGGAAAAGTTTCCGGTAACGAAGTCCGTGTGAGAAACGCACGTTCAATCCAGAATAATTGCCGGCTTTTTTTAGGAAGCTGGATTTGGCAACGAGTGGGAGATCTCAATCTCGGAGTGTTGGAAGCCTTGTTAACTCCGATGGAAATATCTTTTAGGAGAGTTTGATTTGTATGGAACTGGGCTAAATTTAAAATTAAGTTAGGTATTGCCTGCGAAGTCAATTTTATATAAACTTAAAAAAATTGTTATTTAATTTTAGGGTTATGTGGCTATTTTGTGCAGTTAGGCATTAGCATAGAACAGTATTTTATTCTTCTACATAACAAAAGGGCTAATTTAATGGTTCCAAAATAATATTTTCAAATTTGTGGTTTTGATTTCAAATATTTCACTCAAATAAATGAATTTTAAGGAAAATGGAACATTGTGGGAAAAATTAATTTCCTTACCATAAAAGCAAATGTGGTAATGATTTGGAAATCAATTTTGAAATTTTCTCCATTAGAGTTAGTAATTGCAGGTTTTCAGTAAACATTCCTTTACGAATAATTTATTTTGATACTTGAAAATACTACTATAAATAAAGACTATTAATATCTGGTGATGAGGTGGGGATATATAATACTAGCTGACTTACCCGGCCTTGCACGGGTTGAGTTAATTCATAAATATTTTAAAAAGTTTTTCAAGTTATGTCTTTTCTTTTTCTGGATTTCTTTTTCTGGAACTTATCATCCCGTCGTCTTTTTCATCCCAGTTCTTAACTGTAAAAATATACCCCAACTCATCCCGTCCCGCATTTAAATTTGGCTGTTACCTTCGCTGTAAAGAACAATCAAATTGAAATAAATAATCAGGTTTATCAAGTTATATGTCTTTTCTTTTTCTGGATTAGCAGTCACTTATCATCCGGTCACCCCCGTCGTGTTTTTCTTCCCGGTTCCTTACTTTGAAAATATACCCTAACTCATCCCGCCCCGCTTTTAACTTTGACAGTTAAAGAACAATCCAATTTAAATCATCAGGTTTATTGATTTATATGGTTTTTCTTTTCCTGGTTAGCAATCACTTATCATCCCGTCATCCCCGTCGTCTTTTTCATCCCGGTTCTTACTGTGAAAATATACCCTAACGTATCCCGTCCCGCATATTACTGTGGCTGTAAAAGAAAAATCCAATTGAAATCATCAGTCTTTTGAAATTTATAGTTTAAAAGCTTAAACAAAATGTCTATGAAGTATTTCCGATGTCCTTTTCAAAAATTACGCTTCGGTTTTTATAAATCCCTTGATAAAAACTTAGGAAGTAAAAATCACAACCCTCTTTGAGCCCCTTGGGAATAATTTCCTAACAGGATGTTACAAACCGTATAGAGCATTCGCACATGACGTCACTTGGAGGACAAAATCAACGTTGCTAAGGCTGTTGTTAGGGGCGGGACATAGAAGTATCCAATAGCAGCATTCGCACATGACGTCACTTGGCGAATAAACAACGTTGCTAAGGCCGTTGTTAGGCAGAGTCATGTGATTGAAAATACTCTATATGAAGTTTCTATCGTTTTCCAAAAATGATATTAATTTAATCAAAAAATAATCCCTATGTGTAATTCAGTCAACAACTCCCGCCGCCAAAGCAAAATATTTAACTATACCTAATTTATTTTACATTCAAAAATGATAAAGAATCCATTTTTATTTTCATGATCCTACATCTCCAAAAATAAAAACATTTTTATCAAAACAACTAGCTGATATGCCCGGCCTTGCACGGGTGTAGTGTATCAATTTATTTTTTAAAAGTTTTCTCAAGTTACATGTCTAATTTTTCTGTAACCTCAATTACCAATCATCCCGGTGTTCCCAGTAATTTTTCATATCCCGGTGTTCCCGGTAGTTTTTCTTATCCCGGTGTTCCCGGTAATTTTTCATATCCCGATGTTCCCGGTAATTTTTCTTGTTCCAGTATTCCCGGTAATTTTTAATATCCCGGCGTTCCCGGTGTCTTTTTTCATGTTGGTGTTCCCGGCACCTTTTTCATCCCGATTCCAACTGTTTATATTTACCCAAACCCATCCAGTTCCTATATGTTGCACATTTATAGTTTTCCTAGTAAATATTTAATTTTAAGGTTTTCATCTCATTAACAATAGTGAGTCAAGCAGATCTACTCTAGTAGAAAAATAAGCTTTTACAATAGTGAGTCAATCAAATCTACTCTTGTAGATAAATAAGCATTTTTAGCCATAAAAATGTTAATCACAGGTTGATATTCGATTTTCGAACTTGAAAAACTTTGTATTTATATTCCACGTCTCTGGATACATCTATATACCGAGTTTTGTCCTCGCCTGCGGCGTAGTTTGAGAGGAGATGTAATTTTGAGGTTTTAATCTCATTTATTACAATAGTGAGTCAAGCGGATCTACTCTGGTAGAGAAATGGAGAAATAAGCGTTTTTGACCATAAAATCGTTAATTGCTCGTAAATATTCGATTTTCGAACTTGGAAAAGTTCGTGTTGATAATCCTCGCCTCAGAATACGTCTATATACCGAGTTTTGTGTACGCCTGCGGCGTATTTTCGGAGGAGATGTAACACATACCCACATACATAGCCACAAACAGTTTTAGTTATATACTAGCTGATATGCCCGGCCTTGCACGGGTGTAGTGTATCAATTTATTTTTTAAAAGTTTTCTCAAGTTATACATGTCTAATTTTTCTGTAACCTCAATTACCAATCATCCCGATGTTCTCGGTAGTTTTTCAAATCCCGGTGTTCCCGGTAGTTTTTTTTATCCAGGTTTTCCCGGTAGTTTTTCGTATCCCGGTGTTCCCGGTAATTTTTCATGTTCCGGTATTCCCGGTAATTTTTAATATCCCGGCGTTCCCGGTGTCTTTTTTCGTGTTGGTGTTCCCGGCGCCTTTTTATCCCGGTTCCAACTGTTTATATTTACCCAAACCCATCCAGTTCCTATGTTGCACATTTATAGTTTTCCCTAGTAAAATATTTAATTTTAAGGTTTTCATCTCATTAACAATAGTGAGTCAAGCAGATCTACTCTAGTAGAAAAATAAGCATTAACAATAGTGAGTCAAGCAGATCTACTCTTGTAGAAAAATGAGCATTTTTAACCATAAAAATGTTAAATTACAGGTTAATATTCGATTTTCAAACTTGGAAAACTTTGTATTTATAACCCACGTCTCTAGATACGTCTATATACCGAGTTTTGTCCACGCCTGCGGCGTAGTTTGAGAGGAGATGTAATTTTCATGTTTTAATCTCATTTGTTACAATAGTGAGTCAAGCAGGTCTACTCTAGTAGAGAAATGGAGAAATAAGCGTTTTTGACCATAAAATCGTTAATTGCTCGTAAATATTCGATTTTCGAACTTGGAAAAGTTCGTGTTGATAATCCTCGCCTCAGAATACGTCTATATACCGAGTTTTGTGTACGCCTGCGGCGTATTTTCGGAGGAGATGTAACACATACCCACACACATACATAGCCACAAAAGGTTTTAGTAATATACTAGCTGATATGCCCGGCCTTGCACGGGTGTAGTGTATCAATTTATTTTTCAAAAGTTTTCTCAAGTTATACATGTCTAATTTTTCTGTAACCTCAATTACCAATCATCCCGTTGTTCTCGGTAGTTTTTCAAATCCCGGTGTTCCCGGTAGTTTTTCTTATCCCGGTTTTCCCGGTAGTTTTTCGTATCCCGGTGTTCCCGGTAATTTTTCATGTTCCGGTATTCCCGGTAATTTTTAATATCCCGGCGTTCCCGGTGTCTTTTTTCGTGTTGGTGTTCCCGGCGCCTTTTTATCCCGGTTTCAACTGTTTATATTTACCCAAACCCATCCAGTTCCTGTGTTACACATTTATAGTTACCCCTAGTAAAATATTTAATTTGAAGGTTTTCATCTCATTAACAATAGTGAGTCAAGCAGATCTACTCTAGTAGAGAAATTAGCATTTTTTTAGCCATAAAAAACGTTAATTACAGGTTAATATTCGATTTTCGAATTTGGAAAACTTTGTATCGATAATCCTCGTCTCCAGATACGTCTATATACCGAGTTTCGTCCTCGCCTGCGGCGTAGTTTGTGAGGAGATGCAGTTTTGAGGTTTTAATCTCATTTATTACAATAGTGAGTCAAGCAGATCTACTCTGGTAGAGAAATGGAGAAATAAGCGTTTTTGACCATAAAATCGTTAATTACTCGTAAATATTCGATTTTCGAACTTGGAAAAGTTGATGGTCGTCGTTCCCGCCTCGAGATACGTCTATATACCGAGTTTTGTGTACGCCTGCGGCGTATTGTGGGAGGAGATCTTACACATACATACATAGCCACAAACAGTTTTAGTTATATACTAGCTGATATGCCCGGCCTTGCACGGGTGTAGTGTATCAATTTATTTTTCAAAAGTTTTCTCAAGTTATACATGTCTAATTTTTCTGTAACCTCAATTACCAATCATCCCGTTGTTCTCGGTAGTTTTTCAAATCCCGGTGTTCCCGGTAGTTTTTCTTATCCCGGTTTTCCCGGTAGTTTTTCGTATCCCGGTGTTCCCGGTAATTTTTCATGTTCCGGTATTCCCGGTAATTTTTAATATCCCGGCGTTCCCGGTGTCTTTTTTCGTGTTGGTGTTCCCGGCGCCTTTTTATCCCGGTTCCAACTGTTTATATTTACCCAAACCCATCCAGTTCCTATGTTGCACATTTATAGTTTTCCCTAGTAAAATATTTAATTTTAAGGTTTTCATCTCATTAACAATAGTGAGTCAAGCAGATCTACTCTTGTAGAAAAATAAGCATTTTTAACCATAAAAATGTTAAATTACAGGTTAATATTCGCTTTTCAAACTTGAAAAACTTTGTATTTATAATCCTCGTCTCCAGATACTTCTATATACCGAGTTTTGTCAACGCCTGCGGCGTAGTTTGAGAGGAGATGTAATTTTGAGGTTTTAATCTCATTTGTTACAATAGTGAGCCAAGCAGGTCTACTCTAGTAGAGAAATGGAGAAATAAGCGTTTTTGACTATAAAATCGTTAATTACTCGTAAATATTCGATTTTCGAACTTGGAAAAGTTCGTGTTGATAATCCTCGCCTCAGAATACGTCTATATACCGAGTTTTGTGTACGCCTGCGGCGTATTTTGGGAGGAGATGTAACACATACATACACACATAGCCACAAAAGGTTTTAGTAATATACTAGCTGATATGCCCGGCCTTGCACGGGTGTAGTGTATCAATTTATTTTTTTTAAAGTTTTCTCAAGTTACATGTCTAATTTTTCTGTAACCTCAATTACCAATCATCCCGGTGTTCCTGGTAGTTTTTCATATCCCGGTGTTCCCGGTAATTTTTCATATTCCGATGTTCCCGGTAATTTTTCATGTTCCGGTATTCCCGGTAATTTTTAATACCCCGGCGTTCCCGGTGTCTTTTTTCATGTTGGTGTTCCCGGCGCCTTTTTCTTCCCGGTTCCAACTGTTTATATTTACCCAAACCCATCCAGTTCCTATGTTGCACATTTATAGTTTCTCCTAGTAAAATATTTAATTTTAAGGTTTTCATTTCATTAACAATAGTGAGTCAAGCAGATCTACTCTAGTAGAAAAATAAGCATTAACAATAGTGAGTCAAGCAGATCTACTCTAGTAGAGAAATTAGCATTTTTAGTCATAAAAATGTTAATTACAGGTTAATATTCGATTTTCGAACTTGGAAAACTTTGTATTTATAATCCAAGTCTCTAGATACGTATATATACCGAGTTTTGTCCACGCCTGCGACGTAGTTTGAGAGGAGATGTAATTTTGAGGTTTTAATCTCATTTATCACAATAGTGAGTCAAGCGGATCTACTCTGGTAGAGAAATGGAGAAATAAGCGTTTTTGACCATAAAATCGTTAATTACTCGTAAATATTCGATTTTCGAACTTGGAAAAGTTTGTGTTGATAATCCTCGCCTCAGAATACGTCTATATATCGAGTTTTGTGTACGCCTGCGGCGTATTTTGGGAGGAGATGTAATACATACCCACTTACCCACAAACGGTTTTAGTTATATACTAGCTGATATGCCCGGCCTTGCACGGGTGTAGTGTATCAATTTATTTTTTTTAAAGTTTTCTCAAGTTACATGTCTAATTTTTCTGTAACCTCAATTACCAATCATCCCGGTGTTCCTGGTAGTTTTTCATATCCCGGTGTTCCCGGTAATTTTTCATATTCCGATGTTCCCGGTAATTTTTCATGTTCCGGTATTCCCGGTAATTTTTAATACCCCGGCGTTCCCGGTGTCTTTTTTCATGTTGGTGTTCCCGGCGCCTTTTTCTTCCCGGTTCCAACTGTTTATATTTACCCAAACCCATCCAGTTCCTATGTTGCACATTTATAGTTTCTCCTAGTAAAATATTTAATTTTAAGGTTTTCATTTCATTAACAATAGTGAGTCAAGCAGATCTACTCTAGTAGAAAAATAAGCATTAACAATAGTGAGTCAAGCAGATCTACTCTAGTAGAGAAATTAGCATTTTTAGTCATAAAAATGTTAATTACAGGTTAATATTCGATTTTCGAACTTGGAAAACTTTGTATTTATAATCCAAGTCTCTAGATACGTATATATACCGAGTTTTGTCCACGCCTGCGACGTAGTTTGAGAGGAGATGTAATTTTGAGGTTTTAATCTCATTTATCACAATAGTGAGTCAAGCGGATCTACTCTGGTAGAGAAATGGAGAAATAAGCGTTTTTGACCATAAAATCGTTAATTACTCGTAAATATTCGATTTTCGAACTTGGAAAAGTTTGTGTTGATAATCCTCGCCTCAGAATACGTCTATATATCGAGTTTTGTGTACGCCTGCGGCGTATTTTGGGAGGAGATGTAATACATACCCACTTACCCACAAACGGTTTTAGTTATATATAGACTAGCTGATATGCCCGGCCTTGCACGGGTGTAGTGTATCAATTTATTTTTTTTAAAGTTTTCTCAAGTTACATGTCTAATTTTTCTGTAACCTCAATTACCAATCATCCCGGTGTTCCTGGTAGTTTTTCATATCCCGGTGTTCCCGGTAATTTTTCATATTCCGATGTTCCCGGTAATTTTTCATGTTCCGGTATTCCCGGTAATTTTTAATACCCCGGCGTTCCCGGTGTCTTTTTTCATGTTGGTGTTCCCGGCGCCTTTTTCTTCCCGGTTCCAACTGTTTATATTTACCCAAACCCATCCAGTTCCTATGTTGCACATTTATAGTTTCTCCTAGTAAAATATTTAATTTTAAGGTTTTCATTTCATTAACAATAGTGAGTCAAGCAGATCTACTCTAGTAGAAAAATAAGCATTAACAATAGTGAGTCAAGCAGATCTACTCTAGTAGAGAAATTAGCATTTTTAGTCATAAAAATGTTAATTACAGGTTAATATTCGATTTTCGAACTTGGAAAACTTTGTATTTATAATCCAAGTCTCTAGATACGTATATATACCGAGTTTTGTCCACGCCTGCGACGTAGTTTGAGAGGAGATGTAATTTTGAGGTTTTAATCTCATTTATCACAATAGTGAGTCAAGCGGATCTACTCTGGTAGAGAAATGGAGAAATAAGCGTTTTTGACCATAAAATCGTTAATTACTCGTAAATATTCGATTTTCGAACTTGGAAAAGTTTGTGTTGATAATCCTCGCCTCAGAATACGTCTATATATCGAGTTTTGTGTACGCCTGCGGCGTATTTTGGGAGGAGATGTAATACATACCCACTTACCCACAAACGGTTTTAGTTATATATAGATAGATAGATAGATAGATAGACCTCTTTTTAAAGTAAATAAACAAAACCGGAAGGGCGGGCTGCGAGCTTCCGGTTGTGTATGGGCGCCAAAAATCGTGTGTTTTCGCTCTTTTGGCGACATAACGAAGTATGGTTTTGAAATTATTTCCCATAAAAACAAAAGTAAACAAACCCCGATCGGACTATTATTTTTAAATAAAACGTTTAATCTGTGTATTTTTTTTAACTTAAGAGACTGCAGTTGACTAAATTAATATTTCAAAGTAAAAAAAGAAGAATGAAAAAAAAACCGGCCTAAAGCCAACGGAAACGGAACAGTATATTCTGTGGTGAAAGAAAAACAAGGTAAGCTTTTTTTTCTTATTAATTTGTAAAAATTAAGTATTTTTGATTTTAATTAAGTCTTACTATATGATTACTTATTCCATAAGGAGTTTTGAATTGTCCAAACTCACAATGTCTCGATCAATTTAACCATGATTTATTGAAATGTAACTCGAGAAAAATATTACGGTTCTACTTTGTTATTTTGGTAGATATCTTAACAATTCTTCCCCCAACTCTGCTTATCGTAATATATATACAGTTTATAAAATAAATTGCTGAAATAAAACTGTGAACAACTTCCAGAGAACAATTTCTAACTAGTCAAAAGTTATTGAAATTTTTGAAAATTGGTAACTTTTAAGCATATTGTATGCTCTTAAAAGAGTGTTTTGAATTATAAATATTACATCCCATAAGCTAAAAAGTAGATTTTCTACATGACAACTCAGTTAAACTCTTTACTTATTATTTGAGATAATAGAATTAATTGATTTATGAAATGAACTATTTTGTTTTCAAAAAAAAAAGTTATCTGGAAGTAAATGCGTTTGTTCCATTCTAGGTTCTATGTAGTTGTTAACACAGCCTTTCTTGATGTGTTTGGACCTCAGACCTAATAAAACTGCTGCAGAAGTGACAAAGTATCTTTTGAAAGGTAAAATGACATTTTATTGATATGTAGAGTGTGAATAAGTAGAATGCTTTTAATATAGTAATGTACTAATATAATAATACAAGCTACTATTATAATACTACTAATGAATATTCAGATAAATTAAATTAGAGCTCTTTAACTTGGTTTCCCTCTTTCTGTATGTTGCTTAAGTTTCTACAAACTATGTTTTTCAATTTGATGCTTGCTTGCCTTGTACTCAATACTATTTACAAATATCATTTTCCCATTATTTCCTTTAAATTGATTAAAAGCAGTAAATATTTTAGCTTTATAAGACTAACACAACATATTGTATTTAAAGCTTGGAAGACTTTTACTCTGTAGATTGAGCTATATTCTGAGATAAATTTGATTTAAAATGCAACATTTTTTGAGATAGTTACATGCCACATAAACAAATATTTTGAAGAAAAAAACATAACTCTAGCTAACCATAACCTGTCAGATTTAGAAGACTTGTGGCAGAAAGAATAGAAATGGTAAAAGTAGCACGATACTCCTATTTCATCTCGCTGAAATCCAATTCACGGACAAATTGTTACACCGAAAGACTATTTCCCCACCAAATTATTTCTCAAAATAGACCATTACACTAACAGAATGTTTTCCAAACAAGATGCTTCACCATATTCCAGTACACTGTAAAGAAGTTTCACAGAATTCCACAACACCGTCAGATCGTTTCACCGAATTGATCATTACACCTGTCATTACGGTCAATGGCAAATTATTAAGTCCTGTTGGTGTTATGGAATTCAATGAAACATTTTGTCAGTGAAATGGCTTTTCAGTGTAATGGAATTGGGGGAAAGGTCTATCGGTGTAATAAGGTAATTTAATGAAACGAAGAAATTTGTCTGGTGCAAGTTTCTCGATAATGTGGCTTTTGATGAGATAAGTGTGATTACTATAGTAAAACTAATGTTTAATTCTTCAAGATAGACTTATGTACAACAGCCTGAATGTGGATTTTGGAGTAATTGTTTAATTGCATTAAAGTTTTGGTCAAAATTTAGCTTCACTCCCTGAAATGGCAAAAAAGTGGAATGAAGATAACTTATAAATTAAGTAAAATCTTAACCATTTTCTAAGAAGGGGGAAATATCAAGAATGAAAATGACATGGGAAATGTATTAAGTTATTATGAACAACTTTTATAACATTCTTTGTTTTTTTTTATACAGGCAACATCTACTATCCGAGAAACCCATGACTGGGGAATCCCAATTACAACAACGACAAAGGATACAGTTAGCAATTCATCTTTAGAATGCACATGGATCTTCATATCAAGATCATTTTAAAACTGAAAGGACTTATGTTCTGACTCTGGCATGTCTTGGAATGTGATGCTATTGTGTGTAATTGATGTAAATAAAATCTAAAAATATTGATGGTTCTCAAATAACTTCTTTGAATAAATTATGTTATTTTAATAAAATATTTTATTTTAGAATAACTTTGTGTTCATTTCTTGTAGCTAATAAAAATATTTAAAGCAGCACTGCTTGTTAAGATATTTTAGTTATTTATTTTCATATTTGCAAATATATATATGTTGATTTATCAAAAAAAAAAAAAAAAACATATTTGGAAGTTGCTTGCGCCCCAACTTATCCTAGAGTACCAAGAATTTTTTTCAAAATATTTGATATTATCTGATAATCAAATTGAATTTTCATAGCACATACTGCCACATGTGTGCTTAAATCTTCTACTTAAGTAGGAATAAGGATTGAAACAAAGTATCATTGAAAATTGACAACCTTTACTTTTGCTCGAGTTGACTATCATTTAAATGCAAATTTCAATTTTTAAAAGCAAGCTTATGGTTTTGTCTTGGAGAAATCACCATAATAGGACATCCATAAATCATGAGAGCTCAAAAAGAGGGAAGGGGTCTATTTAAAATCTCATGTCAACTTTTAGTTTGGAGATAAGCTTTTTTATCATTTTTACCACAAGTTTAGGGAAAATATCCATATTAGTCAAAACAGCAAATCATTATCCAGTCAATCATGATAATTACAAACATAAGACCATTTTTTAAAATTTAAGTTATAGAGTAAACTCCAATGAGAATTTGAGGGGGTTAGGGGGTCTAACAAAATCTCACTGAGGGGGAGGGAGGGCTCCAAAATCTCGCCTCACATAATTTATGGGTATCCTCAAATGTGTTAGAAATTGTCAGTTTTGTGTGATTTGGGTTCAGTGTTAATTATGAGAAATTAGGTTTAACCAGTGGCAAAGCATGAGTTGCAAACAGGAAAAGCGCTATGTAAACATGACATACACATTTACAAAAATTATACTTGAAACATCCGAGAAGTTACAAATTTCAAAATAAAACTATAAACACTAATATTACAATCAACCTAACATATGGCAAGATAACAATCAACTTCCTGTGCTTTTCCTCTTTGCAATTCATGCTTCGCCACTGGGTTTAACTTGCATTTCAAGAAAAGTTATATTTTAAACTAAATATATTTGCAATGCAAATTTCTTAAAAAAATTTTCAATGAAAAAATAGGACCTTACCAGAGGGATTGAGGTTGTTCTCACAAGCTACTACAATTAGTTAAGTGAGTAGCAAGGATCGACTTCCACTAGTTTATCTGCAACATTTTACGAAGTGAAACCACTCCATATGACTCACACCCAATAAACCAATCCAACACAAGGAGAAGGCAATGACCTTCAAGCGAAATTCGAAACAAACTTTCTGCCTCTCCCTGGGAGGGAATGAGTAAATGGATGATGCAATACCATGAGGGTATCAACATTTATGTTACATTTTAGCGAATTCCAATACACTGAAAAGCCATTTCACAGAATCGACCATTACACTTGACCAGTCATCCAATGATTGTAATGAAGTCATGTCCGTTTAATGGTCGATCCAGGAAAATACAAAGAGGTAAAAAAAATCCTAATCAAAGTAATAATTTGAAAACTGCATAGCCCTTTCCCTCCAACTTTATTGTTTTTTGACACTGAGAAGCAAATTGTTTTAATTCATGTCACTAGTGTCATCATGTAAAAAAATAGGAAGAAAACAATTCTATCATCCTCCAATTTTAAGAAATTTAGAATATAAAAAAGAAAGTGCAGATCTAATATAAAGTTTCTTTTGAGGAGTCTTAAAATTACTCCATCACTTTCAGATTACTATTGTGAAATAAAAACCTTTTGCAAAAAACAAAGTCTAGAAACAGTCTCTTAAAATTGGAAGATGATTGACATGCTTAATTCAGCACCCTGAAATCTGAAAAAAAAACCCCTCAATGTGTCAAGCAAGATTAGAAAATTTGAAAGACAGAAAAATGAATCTTAATACAATCACACTTAAATAATGTTATTTAGAATGAAACACAGACAGTGGATTTAATTTGTTTTTTAATCAATCCTAAATGGACATAAATGCCCATATGAAATACAGACTTAAAGAAACTTCAATACCTATATAATACCAACAGATATGCTATATTAATAATGGAATTGGAGAATTAAAAAATTAGGGAAATTAAAAACCTGATTTCACAGTTCACAGGGCAATGGAAATAAACCCTGATGGTCAACAATTAGAAATCGTAATCTATTGCATTGGCTTCTATAGCCCAGCAATAAGTAATTGACACTCCTCCACGCCATCGGAGTGTATTTTGACACAGAGGTGGACCTACATCAGTTCAATGTACAAGAAATATTCATCCGGAAAAGTCATTAATGCCCATGGACACTGTACCCATGGCATAGTATTATTACTACCCGAAATACTATAATACAAAATATCTGTATACTCCGTTTCACCCTAACTTGGCAGCACTGGGAAAGGTAGAGAGTGTAACAATCCGCCCCAAAAAATAGTACCAGCTTGTATTGTATTTAAAAGTAAAGAATATGCGGACTCATTTGTAAAAATGTGACAAACAGTTTAGTTTATTGGTTGTTTAATCATTTAACTAAATTTAATCGTATGTTAATAGTCTTTAATCAAAGCGAAGGAATATAGTCAACGGGCAACGCAGAAGGAGCATCGCGATGAATTTCCCGCCGTTTGGCTGGAAAACCGGTTCTCAAAATAACATTCCTGGCGAGCTTGCTTCGTTTCACCCGCCAATTCTTCGTCATTCGCTTTGCGTTTCTCTCTCGTGCTCCTTTGTTTATTTTGATCTCTCGTGCTTTTTTCTTCGTTAAATTGTTTACTTGCTATCATCGTTATCTTTAAATTTAATCGTCTTCATTTATACGTTACCTCATCTTGTTCTTCATCATCTCGTGCTTTTTCATCATCTCGTGCTTTTTCATCATCTCGTGCCTTTTCATCAACATCGCTTTGTTTCGATTTGTAAACATGGCAGATGAAGGGATGTCACCGTCCACACTGTGTACGCCCTCAACCTCACGGCAACGGATGTCACCGTCCTCGCTGTTTACGCCCTTAAAGCAAGGGAAGCCGATTGGAAGCGGAACCCGCAAAAACGTATTGAATGTTTATGCACGTCTTCGTGAAGAAAATCCTGAGGACAGCATAAGGCAAGTTGTGGAGAAAGTGTCGGAGCTCACTGGAGTAAGTGCAAGGACTATTTTTCGTATAAAAAAACAGAAGAAGACATCGAGCCCTCTCAGCACTCCCGGGAAAAAACGACCTGCTGCCGTCGGTAAACAATCAAGGCAGACAAAGTATGATGATTTCACACTTTCTTGCGTGCGTAGAAAATTTCATGCTTTCTTTCGTAGGAATGAAATTCCTACATTGGACAAAGTGTTGAAAGAAGTGAACGATGATGAAGAAATTTTTTCACAGAACATTAGCCGCTCCACGCTATACAGGATCCTGAAAGATATGGGGTTTTCTTTTAAGCAAAGGAAAAGGCAGTCCATGCTGTTGGAAAGAAAGGACATAATATTATGGAGAAGGAACTACCTAAGAAAAATTCGGGAGTTTAAGAAGCAGAAGGCTTCAATATACTACCTTGATGAAACGTGGGTGAATGAGGGCCATACCCAAAATCGAGTGTGGCAAGACAACGAAGTTCCAGATAGCTACTACGCTGCATCCAAGAATTTGACCGTAGGATTGACTGCGCCCAAAGGAAAAGGGAGACGGCTGATCATAACTCATATTGGAAATGAGGAAGGCTTTGTTCCTGACGCGGAAAACATTTTTGTTGGTAAAAAATCTGGGGACTACCATGAAGAGATGGACGGGCCTCACTTCGAGAATTGGTTTGAAAGCATTTTACCGAGACTTAAGCCAAACAGTGTTATTGTTATGGACAATGCGCCGTACCACTCTGTGAAAAAAGAAAAGATACCGACAGGCTCTTGGAAGAAAAGTGCTATTCAAGAGTGGCTGTCGGATCAGAACATTGCATGGACTGAAGACATGCTGAAGCTGGAACTTTTAAAGAAAGTGTCTGCAGTGAAGCACTTGCATGATGGCTTTAAGGTGGAGGCAATAGCGGAAAAATTGGGCCACACCGTTTTACGACTACCCCCCTACCACTGTGAGCTCAACCCAATTGAACTTATTTGGAGTCAGGTAAAAGGACATGTGGCTAGAGAGAATAGAACTTTTAAGCTCGCAGAGGTTAGGGGGTTAGTAAAGGAAGCAATAGACAAGGTCTCTGCGGAAAATTGGACCAACTGCATTAAGCATGTAACTGAAAGAGAAAAAGAAATGTGGGAATTAGATGGACTTGTCGAGGAAGTGTGGGATAGGCAAGAAGTGATTATTTCATTTGACTGTGAATCAACGGATACTGCCTCGGAATCTGAACCGCTGACCGATGAAGAATGACTTTAATACTATTTATTTTATACTAGCGTTCCCGCTAAATATCACCAAGCTCTTTTGGATGCCATATATTGAAATATCAAATTTTTATAACTTTTAATAGTTATAACTGTTTTCCTGAACAGTTAATTATAGATCAAACAATTAAAATTTCCATTTTTCGGTGTCCAAAAGAGTATGGAGGTATTTTGTGGGAAAGTTAACAGATTTGAACCAAGTTATTTTTAATTATAGTCAACTCTGCTTATTGTGATTACAGTAATGTTATCAAAATTTTCCTATCCCAATCACTCCTATTTAACTTAATGGAAAATGTATATCGTTTTCCCTATAAATCCTTTAATCATCATTGAAGGTCAAATTTATCAAAGAAAATTAATATTTTATTAGTGTTAGACATGTACCAGTCTCAAATTTGCGAAAAACACACTAGATAAATGCTAATATTGTACTTAATTAGGATTACATAGTTGTGATTTTAAAGCAAACACTCGTTACACTGCTAAATTTTTCTAGTAACCAATCACATAATAAAGAGTTGACTGTATTATATTTAATTCTTCTATATAATTCCATAAACATAAAAAATACTGAAATTAATTATAGCTTTGAAATCTAGCTACAATTTTATAATTATACCTTTATTCTAGATCTAGCAATAATAAGTCTTCTTTTAGCTAAAGTAATGATCGATTGAAAGAGGCAAGGAATATTTTTTTAAATGCAAATATGTTAATGTTTGTATCGGTGTCGTGAAATTCCGGACAATGCAAAAAACAATCAGACACGTTAAAAAAACTCAGCTTTAAACATGTAATAAATTTATTACTTATAAAATGCTTTTCGGTGACAGATTTTTGCATTGACCGGATTTTTCATATATCCTTTGTAAACAACTATTTAATTAATTCTAATAAAAAATTATACAGATTGTCTTCAATAATTAAGTTAATTCTTAAAACGGAAAACATGATTGCTTTTGTTTATATGTGTTTTTTTTTTGTCAATTGAAATATTTGCATTGAACTTTTATGGTTTCAAAAACTTGATAGGCTTTCTTTTCTTTTTTCCAAGTATTCTGGTTAACACATGTATCTAATTTTATTTTCAATTATTACAAATCAATTTTGTTATTGCTTGTTGATAAATAAATTAGTTGATTTTTGTAATTATGATTGGAATTTTTGGTATTATTTGTTGTAATTTTAGCTTTCTCAGTTGAACAACTATTTTAGGAAAAAGGAATTAATTAAAAGTTAAATTTACTTAATTAAACTGTACCAGAAATTTCCTCTTGATATTGCATTGTTGATTTTAAAACAGAAAAGGTATTTTTGCACTTAGATAGTTATACTAAGAAATACTTAAAATTACAGTTATTTTTTAAAGTATTATTAAGATAAACTGTAGTATGTATATACATTTCTGGAATAGCGATTGTTATTTCTGTTGGGATCCAATATCTCCACATCAAGTGATGCTCAATTCCTTTGTAAAATAATTTTCAATATTATCTCTTTAAAATAATTTGATTAATTAACAGTAAAAAATATTAATTGAGAAGAAATACACACCATTTGTTATGAAAAATTTCTGAAATTTAAATAATTTGCAGCAGAGAAAAAATAAAGTAAAAGTTGGATTCCTAGTCTCTCCTATTTCATAAGCTAATAAACAAAGGTAAGTCTTACGAAGAAAGAAAAATCAAAGTGAATTGAATTAAATTTGTTATACGTTGCATGTGTAAAAAGAATACAGATGCAAAATATGTAATCCTAAGTCTCTCCTATTCATAAGCTATTAACCAAAGGTAAGTCTTGAGAAAAAAAATCAAAGTGAGTGAATTAAATTAAATTTGTTTAATAATATAGCATTGTGTAAAGAATAAAGATGTAAAATTTTAAAAAATTTTGGGACAGTGTAAAAGAATATGGAAAACATAATTTTTCCAGAAAAAAACTAAATTATATATATAATAGAAAATTGAGGAGTTGATTAATTCATATTTAGGAGAAGAATGGAAAAACAAATTGATTATGATTAATAGTATTAAGTAAAAATGTTTTGCAAAAGCTTGTTTTTTTTTCAGGTAAGTCTTTTGAAAAAAAATATTGTATATAAGTAAAACAAAGGTAAAATAGCAAGAGCTCTAAATAAATTTGTGTTGAACTGACAACTTTTAATAAAACTTTCTGATAATGTTTAAAATAAAATCACATTCAATTATTTCTTTCCTTCAATAAAAAAATAAGAAATAATGATGTCATAAAACTAGATTTAATTAATGTAAAACACGAGTGAGCTTTTACGCTTATAATAAATAGCATGTATATACGCATGTATTTTTAGCAAACGCATTTTTCTTTTCTCGCCAAATCGAGCGAATATAATTCGTTAAGGCCACTCTCCAAAGACCTAGCAACCCAAGTTTCTATGGCAACGGCGGTAATTCGGTCGACGTAGCCTTCTACACGCTGCCAAGTTAGGGTGAAACGGAGTATAGCTGGGTTTTTGTTTACGATCAAACGGGTAAATAAAAAGAGACAACAAAAGCTATGCTTGGCGCCGCTACTCCGGAGTGGGAAATAAAGTAAAAGTAGTCTTTCCAGATTTCGGTTTTGATTAATTTAAAGAAAATAATATGAATAAATTAATAAGTATTAGCGATATGCTCGTTAAATCCAAGAATAATAAAAACAAAAACAACACACGACGGAATACAAAAAAACACAAGAGCGACCGCCAATAATAGCCAATTCAAAGAATAGCCAAATACAACGCCAACAGAAGTAACCCGGAAGTAATCCAAGCGCCCGGATCGTAGCGCCACCAGGTTCCGGTTGAAGAGGTCTATAAAATGCTTGATAAATCTCATTTTCCTTTTATCATGATAGCCAACTTCTTAGTAAAAACGGTTTTCTAGTACTTAACAATAAAAATTTAGTGAATGGATAAGTCTAGTAAACCATGCCCCATGAAACAATGAAATAATTTCAGCTCTGTTTCCATGGAAACCATTTATTTTTGCCTTTCCATAAATATATTTATTTTAGAAAAAAATTAAAATTACAAATAAAGGAAAATGTTGTTTCAAAATTAATTATTTGAATTTATATGTTTCCTGAAAATTGTTATAATTTTGAAATAGAAATTTACACTGTGTTTTTCGTCTTAATTTGTTATAAATTATGAAATTACATTTTATCACATGAGGCCTGACGAAACCTCAAGAGAGAAATAAACCTATTGCAATTCACGCATTTCAACAATGCATAATGCTATTTCAATGGGAAAAACGGAGTAGAAAAAGCGCCGAAAAACAGGGAAGGAGTCATTCGATTTTTAAATCCGTTCTTAGTGCGCGTCGCATAGCTGAGAGGAATGTCTCTGTCAAATTTCAAGCCTGTGGGTCCAGTAGTTTCGGAGATTCCGTGTTGAGTGTTTGTCACTTACCAGTGAGTCAGTCAGTGGTATTTCGCTTTTATCTATATCTATAAAAGCCAAATACCACTGACTGACTCACTGACTGACTGACTCACTGGTAAGTGACAAACACTCAACACGGAATCTCCGAAACTACTGGACCCAAAGCTTTGAAATTTGACAGAGACGTTCCTCTCAGCTATGCGACGCGCACTAAGAACGGATTTAAAAATCAAACGACTCCTTCCCTGTTTTTCGGCGCCTTTTCGACTCCGTTTTTCCCATTGAAATAGCATTATGCATTGTTGAAATGCGTGAATTGCAATAGGTTTATTTCTCTCTTGAGGTTTCGTCAGGCCTCATGTGATAAAATGTAATTTCATAATTTATAACAAATTAAGACGAAAAACACAGTGTAAATTTCTATTTCAAAATTATAACAATTTTCAGGAAACATATAAATTCAAATAATTAATTTTGAAACAACATTTTCCTTTATTTGTAATTTTAATTTTTTTCTAAAATAAATATATTTATGGAAAGGCAAAAATAAATGGTTTCCATGGAAACAGAGCTGAAATTATTTCATTGTTTCATGGGGCATGGTTTACTAGACTTATCCATTCACTAAATTTTTATTGTTAAGTACTAGAAAACCGTTTTTACTAAGAAGTTGGCTATCATGATAAAAGGAAAATGAGATTTATCAAGCATTTTATTGTTTTGATAAAAATGTTTTTATTTTTGGAGATGTAGGATCATGCAAATAAAAATGGATTCTTTATCATTTTTGAATATAAAATAAATTAGGTATAGTTAAATATTTTGCTTTGGCGGCGGGAGTTGTTGACTGAATTACACATAGGGATTATTTTTTGATTAAATTAATATCATTTTTGGAAAACGATAGAAACTTCATATACGGTTTGTAACATCCTGTTAGGAAATTATTCCCAAGGGGCTCAAAGAGGGTTGTGATTTTTACTTCCTAAGTTTTAATCAAGGGATTTATAAAAACCGAAGCGTAATTTTTGAAAAGGACATCGGAAATACTTCATAGACATTTTGTTTAAGCTTTTAAACTATAAATTTCAAAAGACTGATGATTTCGATTGGATTTTTCTTTTACAGCCACAGTAATATGCGGGACGGGATACGTTAGGGTATATTTTCACAGTAAGAACCGGGATGAAAAAGACGACGGGGATGACGGGATGATAAGTGATTGCTAACCAGGAAAAGAAAAACCATATAACTCAATAAACCTGATGATTTAAATTGGATTGTTCTTTAACAGCCAAGGTAACAGCCAAAGTTAAAAGCGGGGCGGGATGAATTAGGGTATATTTTCAAAGTAAGGAACCGGGAAGAAAAACACGACGGGGGTGACGGGATGATAAGTGACTGCTAATCCAGAAAAAGAAAAGACATATAACTTGATAAACCTGATTATTTATTTCAATTTGATTGTGCTTTACAGCGAAGGTAACAGCCAAATTTAAATGCGGGACGGGATGAGTTAGGGTATATTTTTACAGTTAAGAACTGGGATGAAAAAGACGACGGGATGATAAGTTCCAGAAAAAGAAATCCAGAAAAAGAAAAGACATAACTTGAAAAACTTTTTAAAACAGTATTTATGAATTAACTCAACTCGTGCAAGGCCGGGTAAGTCAGCTAGTAGATATAGATAAACTAAGAAATTGTCCCATTTTCTAGTAAAACGATTTCGAAGAGGGATACCATAATACCCTTCTCCTCAATTTTTATCTGACTACGTGACTGAACAGAACAGTACCCTTACCATTATAGAATGAAAACCCAAATAAAAGTCCACCTCAATAATTATACACATACAGTACTCTTGAAGATTTATTTTTTCTCAAAGCGATGGGAAACTTTAAAAACACATCTCCCACTCTGAAAAATCTGATTCCATGATGAAATTTCTTTTTCAAACTTTACTACCGAAACCTTCATTTTAAATTCAAGCGCGTCACTAAGAACAAATATAGGAAATAAATACTCTTCTTTCTTTCAGATATCACTACTGTTAATTAATACAGTACTTCCTATGTTGTTCTAATAGATATATTAGATGAAATTCCAATTTTGAAAAATAAAACAGTAAAACGCATTTCAAATTCAATAGCATCACTCAAACCAACAAGCACACTAAAATAACCCTCCATCACTATCAGCAATTACTAACGTTAACACAGCACTCCATTACATCTCTACCCATCTTTTCTCTTCCAACACCACACCGATATCACACCATGACGTTATTCCTAACAGATATATGACAGATGAATACACGAAGTTCCCTTTCATAAGAGAGACACGGCATCCCATGTGGGAACATGCGAGAGATGGAGAACTCAGTACGATTCGCCTCAGGAAGAATGCATCAATAAGGGCTGTGACAGCCCCATCAATAAGAAAGCACACGGAGGAGACAACTTGGAAAAAGTTGCGTCGCACTTTTATGATTGCCAAGGACTACTAAAACACGTATCGATTTACAAAGCGATTAATTCTTATTATACCCTCCTCTTCTAACCGACAGGGAAGAGTTTATTCGAGATGGAGCCAGGCCCGCCGACAGGGGAGGGCAAAGAGGGCACTTTCCCCCGGGCCCGGGGATTTTCCCAGCCCTATAGGGGCCCGTAAAGATTCTCTATCTTGAGATACACTACTAAACGTTCTGAAACAAGAATACCCATTCATAGATTTTTCACCCAACTATCTGTCTTCCTGAGAACGGGCCCCCCCCCTCCTCCCTGGAATGCAACCTTCAACGTTTCCAAACCAAGATAATTACCCCCTAAAGCTGGTTCTACATGGAGCCTTTTTTGCCGGATGACGGGCCGCGATCCGTCTTGGCGCGATGGTTGGCGACAAGAAAAATCCCTATTTTTGAGGCAGAAAACGGATCAACCAAACCAGGTGGTCACGTGAGCGCGCGGACCAATGGCTAGGCGTGATACGCCCGACATCGCGGGCCGAGAAAAAGTGCAGGCAGCTCGCACTTTTTCTCGGGCCGTCAAAAACGGAGGGGGTCACGTGATAGAAATTCACCAATCTCCGAAACACCGAAGAGAACATCGTATTCGTATCGTATGCAATGGTGTTTTGTTTACAAAAGTAAACTAAGCTTAATTTTACGAAAAAAGCTTCATCTGTTGATTTTTACTAAAAATAATCAATGAAAAACAAGTTGAACACGTTCTGTCACCATTAAAATATAAAAGGTTTTGTAGAATTTGAAAAAAATAGTACTGAGAATCTATATGTTTTCCGTAGTATTGTATGTTTTTGCTTTTAGTTTTATGGTCATAGAAGTAAAATTTAAAGGATAATTTACTTTTAAAGCAAACTAAAGTACCATTTAAATACCCTACTTCAAGTTTATATATCAAAACTTACTTTAAACACTTTCCCTAAAAACTATATCTTGTACTTCCAAGTTCGATAGAAAAGCCTATATACTATAATTATTTACTCCACACATTTTTTATGTGCTGGGATGTTAGGCAGTGTTATGTTTTAAATAGATTGAAGTATTTGTTGTATGTTATTAATTTCAGAACCTGATAGTTATACCACATAGACATGAGACAATAATAAAAGAAATTAAATTGATTTTACATGTTTTCTTCCTTGATTAATTGAAAATTATGTTGCTCATAACATAAATTTTAGAAAATAAAAATTGGTCAGTAGTACTAGGCATATTTACGTATTCTCACAAAATACCCTGCAATAATGTCACATTCTCGCAAGTGTGATGTATGTGAAAGAATTTGCTTTTTTATGATTATGACTTGTTTTGGATACCGATTTAATTATTAATTTTACCCTAATATCAAGACCTGATTATCTGGGCCAGATTTAGAAAATTTTCCACATAGTAGGCACACTGCGTTGCAAGGAGTCCCCTTGATGTTTTTTTATAAAAACAAATTTCACAACACACAATAATTGGTAGGTATACTACTTATGTACTGTTGTAAAACCATTTATTTTAGGCTTTTATTTTCCAATTTCAATTTCTTCAAGAAATATGAAGTAAGTTTTGTTTTATGAGTTAAGATACTTTTGAGATTTAGGGTTATGTTTTGAATAGATTCAAGTATTTGTATGTTATTAATTTCAGAACCTGATAGTTATACCACGTAGATATGAGACAATAATAAAAGAAATTAAATTGATTTTACATATTTTTTCCTCGATTAATTGAAAATTATGTTGCTCATAACATAAATCTCAGAAAATAAAAATTGGTCAGTAGTACTAGGCATATTTACGTATTCTCACAAAATACCCTGCAATAATGTCACATTCTCGCAAGTGTGATGTAAGTGAAAGAATTTGCTTTTTTTATGATTATGACTATTGTTTTGGATACAGATTTAATTATTAATTTCATCCTAATATCAAGACCTGATTTAGAAAATTTTCCACATAGTAGGCACACTGCGTTGCAAGGAGTCCCCTTGATGTTTTTTTATAAAAACAAATTTCACAACACGCAATAATTGGTACTTATGTACTGTTGTAAAACCATTTATTTTAGACTTTTATTTTCCAATTTCAATTTCTTCAATAAATAAGAAGTAAGTTTTGTTTTATGCGTTAAGATACTTTTGAGATTTAGGGTTATGTTTTGAATAGATTCAAGTATTTGTATGTTATTAATTTTATAACCTGATAGTTATACCACATAGACATGAAACTATAATAAAAAAAATTAGATTGATTTTACATGTTTTCTTCCTCAATTAATTGAAAACTATTTTGCTCATAACATAAACCTCAGAAAATAAAAATTGGTCAGTAGTACTAGAAATATTTATGTATTCTCACAAAATACCCGCAGATGTATGTGAAAGAATTTGCTTTTTTGTGATTATGAGTATTGTTTTGGATACAGATTTAATTATTAATTTTAAGATACTTTTAAGATTTAAGAAGGCCAGGTCTCGTAGGCCTAATGGTAAATCAAAGGAGAACGAACAATAATAAAAGACCAATCAAGGCTTACCCAGCTTGAGTTTGTACTACGCGTAGTTCATTAACGCCAAGACCATGGCCCTATAGCCTGGAAGATTAATCTTGTAATATAAAAGAAATTAACTTGCTTTACATATGTTTTCTTCAACTCAATGTCAATATGAAAATTTTATTTTGGTCATAAAAAATATCTTGCCCCACAGGAAGTGATGCCTGGGAGTCAAATTTGCTTATCGAATGAACGAGTATTGTTTTTGATGAAGATTTAATTATTAAAGTTAACAACATCAAAACCTGCTGAAATTTAAATACTTATACATGTACTACTTCCCTCTAATATTAAAAAAAATTATTTTGCCTAGTGGAGTACAATTGTAAAGGGTGGTTAGTAAAATAAATTTTTAGAACAAATTATGGGAATTGTGCAATTAAACTCTGCTTTCTTTATATTTGGGTTTAGGTCGGTGCATTTTAACATAGTACCAATGAGTTATTTTTATCAAGTCAAGAAACAAGGTTCTCATTATGCCTTAATTTGTTATAAGCAGGTTCAGCGGTATGCTGAAAATTTAACTAGTTTATTGTATGATCATTACAATATTCAGCTTTACATTTTACTCATTAGATTTTATTAAAGACAAATTATCTTCAACACAAGAATTTATCAAAGATTAGTTTACTGACAGGAATCTTTTTACCATATATTTTTAAAAAGCATTTTTCAAGGGTAATTCATCAATCAATTTTTTCTTAGGACTAAAATATTAGCTCGAAAACTATTGTAAATTTCTGTACAAGAAATCCTAGAAAATACAGAAAAAGCTACACATAAATTAACCCCCCCTTGTTTTGTAGAAAATATTATTCTAGTGTATTTTTATTTTTAAAGTTAAAGATGATTTTCATGTTCAAGAGAGTAACCCGGAGTATTTTTATTTTTAAAGTTAAAGATGATTTTCATGTTCAAGAGAGTAACCTGGAATGTTTTATTTTAATTTAAAGCACTATCAATTGTTAGGACAAAATAAAAAAAATCCATACTTTTCATTCTGTAGTAAAATTGAATGTTAGAGCTTCCCATACATTTGAAGCAGCAAAAATATTTATTTTCCAAAATTTAAAAAGAATAACTTTTTACTGTCAATAGAGATAAATATTAATTTAAGCATATATGCATTTACAAGTAAATCAAAATTTTAAAAAATTTCTAATTTTTATTATTTAAAATTAGTGACAGCTACTAATTTTTTAATACCCAAAAATATTTTACAGCCATATTCAGTCATCAGTGCTGCAGTACAACAAGGATAATTCAAACTGAAGGAGCCATCAAAATTGTTCCAATGAATTAAAAATTAATAGAAAAATGAAGGCATTTAAAAGCATGTGTTAAGAAATAGTAATGAATCAATTTTGTATTTGGGATCGAAAAGTTAGTTAAGAAAAAAGAGAAATCTTTGAACTATCCTCAACTTTTAAATGAAGATCCTTTCCTTGATCTATCAAAGTTGCACTGTGTGCACAAATGAAACAAACTAAAAAATTTTTACTAAGAAAACAATATTTTATTTGTTCAGAAAAAGTTAAAGAAAACTTGAAATAAAAAAATCATTCGACACAAGTCCATATATAAAAAATAATCCTTTAATTGTTACCAAAAATAATTTAGAGGCTGTATATTACATAAACTAAACAAAATTACAGTTTTTCATTCTTTTATAGTCTATTAATTAGGTATACCAATTTGAAGGCAGAATGTAATAAACAAATTACTAAATGTAATGCAAACACAAAAATATATATTAAACAATAAATTTTAAAAGGGTTCCATCTTCAATTATTTATATTCCAATGATAAAACTGGTCTTTACTCAAAAACCTAAGGAAAAATATTAAATACACACTTTAAATTACATGTAAATTCAATTAGAGGAAAAACACAAAAAATATTGAATATATTAAGTACATTAGTAATCAAACTCACTATGCTTCATACAGTTCAGTTCTAGAGATCAGAGATTAACAGCCATATTCATAGCCATCAGCGTCGGTGTTAACTAGTTGCTAAAGAAAGAAAAATTAGCTTTTCGCAGAATCTGATTGGTGGAATCCTTCTTTGACCAAGGAATTAACACCGACGCTGATGGTTGAGAATATGGCTGTAAGAGTTTAACAATATCTTAATTACATATTAACTCCATTTTCTGGAATTAATGGTCGTGTCGATTTGAAATTTTCTCCAAATGTTTCGCCCTCTTCTTCGGAAGGAATCCTCAGTGGAAACACAAAGGGAAACATTAGGAGAAAAATTCCAATCGACATGACTATCAATCCTGGAAAATGAAATTAGTATGCAATTTTCAGCGCGGAAGTTCTTGTTATTTTATAATCTTAATTGATTGTTAGATAATTAATAAACTAAAACTTTATCATACTTTGTTCATTATAAACTAATTTCAATTACATGCAATTTTTGTAACAAAAGATATACCGACAATGATAAAATTGAAAGTAATATCAATAACTCATTACAAATTACAATAAAACCTAAAAAATAAAAAACTATCCCAACTGAATTATTTAAAAATTTGGACAGTTTGTAATGTAACCCTCAGATATGGTGCATACCATTTCAGAGGTGGTGTGTAGCACCTTGGACATCAAATACCGAGTACTACCGTGAGGTTGGCAAGTGTAACCTCAAAAATTCTGCGTACCACCTACTTGGGAATGGTGTGAAACATCTCAAGGGTGTTATGTAGTAGTTCGGGGAAGAGGGTGTACGACCTTCAGGATGGCTTGCAACTGAGAGTGGTTTGTGCCACCTGGGGAACTGCATGTAATACCTCATTGGGGGGTGTACCACCTCAGGACTTGCGGTAAAATGCTTTATAAAAATCCCAAGGTATTACACACCACCCTTTTGAAGTTATACCCAAACCCCGAGAGGTTTCACACCACCCTCATAAAGTTTCCCAAGAGAAGTTTGAAATGGTACTTTCCATTGGATACCCGAGAAATTTAGTTTTATAACCATTAATATAAATAATTAATTTTTACTCGATTGCATTTTTGAAAAAGTGAACCCCCACTTGAACTACCCAAAAGCCACCAGTCATTTGGTGACACACAGGGCCACCGAGAGCCAAGTCGGGCCCCGGGTAAAAGGTTGAGAAGCGGGCCCCCAATGACATATTCTCATTTCGAAGTAGGGGGTGAAATTTTCTGATGTACCTCCACCCATGCATTCATACGCTTAATGTAATTTTTAGAATATTTCTAGGCAAGATCTGAATTACACTCAACTTAAAAATATCGTTTTCTTGATAATATGATGAGTAACAAGTAATAAAGGGGGTCTCGGGGTTTTCCCCCAGAAAATTTTTGAAAATATGCCCCTAGAAAACTGGGAATTTACTCATTTTTGGACCTTTATGTGAACAAATTAATTTCTAAAATATTCAAAATGATATCTGTCTTAGTACTCAATATGAAAAGCTTTGGGTACCGGGCCCCGGGGTATCATACCCCCTCGCCCCCCTCTCTCGTCAGGCCTGGTGACACACATAGAAGCAGTGGCGAAGCAAAGTAAAAAATCTAATGGAGGGGGATAGGAGTAGTTTAGTGGTTTTCTATGATCAAAAATTTTTCTGAGTTTCCAGGAGGATACGCCCTAACATTTTCAAAGTAAAAGAACCTGTGAATAAATAGTTATAAAAATTTCAAAGGGTTGTTGAACCCTATACTCATTCTCTACATACTGCTATACTTACATGCATAAAAAGCTTTTTATCTTTTAAAAAAAATTGGGAAGAAATGTAGAAATCATTCTCGAAATTCTTTTTTCCAATATCTTGACTCGACACCGTTAGTAAGAACCTGTTGAATAGAATAAACAGAAATATAAAAGGAATTAAGCAACAGTACCAGTGTTGTTACTAAAAAAATCAGATGGCGATATTGGCAATTTTTATGTATGGGGAGAATTTTACTTATTTCAACTGCACTATGTTACAACAGGTTGATGTGAGGTGACGACAGACTTTCTGGCTATCTAATAGGTGAAAAAGACAGAGCAAGCAAGAGTCATCTCTGACTTGTCAATTAGGTAGCTAGAAAGTGTGGAGTCTTCTTACATCAACCCGTGACCCGTCACTGACAAGAAACATAATCTAGTATAATTCATAATAAATTTTTAGTTTTGGGAATGAGTACTACAACCCCAACACCCACTGGCTACACCACCAGTAAATAATGTGTTACCACAACCATACCGGGAAATTTGGTGTTTTTGCTTGACTTTGGTAAACATAAATTAGCATCTAATTCTAAAGTATTGTGCAAAGCAAGCACACACACTATAAGTTGTGCTGTAAGAAACAGTCTCACAAAATAATACCGAGCAAAAAAAACTGTAATGTACAGAAAACTTTGGTAACAAATATTGACCTTTCGTTTTCGAAAGGTATGGAGCGGAATCTTATCCCGGATAAAGTTGAAAATGTTTTTATTTCTTTTTCATGTATTGCTAGGGGTTCACATACTTCGAATGACCTGCCACTGTGAGTGGCAAATAATATCCCCATATAAATAAAATTTAAGATTTGCAATTAAAAAGGTGAAAAAAGCTTGGATGCATTGCTATAAGAATAGAAATTTACTGCACTTAGCCAGTCATCTCATTCAGGATAAATATCTTCTTCAGTTTCAGACTACATAAGATAATATTCTAAACTTCTGTGGAAGAGAAAAATAATTGAAATGCTAAACAATTGTACAGAAATCATATTAATTGAATCACAAACTAAGAAGAATATTAGTAACAGACATTCAATAGCGAAATACAATACAATTAAATAACAATGTCTTTACATACCTAGCAGGTTCAATTTTAATTATTATGAATAAATATTTGTATTTTGCTAATAGCACCTAAAAGTAAATGTTAAACTTTAAATAACTTAGTCATTTAAGCAACAACTTCTAGAGATCTACAGGGGCTATAATAGGATTTTTTAAGTAAGGTAAAAATGCTTTTTTCTATACTTTAAACATGCATATTCTGGATGGGCAAGAAGCGATTCCTAAAAGAATGTAAACCATGTAACGGTAATTATTCTAGTTAAGTGGTAGAGCAACGCCCCTTCTAAAATATGCGAGAGTATTGGGTAAAAGCGACTAAAAGGCAACCTATTTTTTTTTAGCGCCAAGCTTGGTCAGGTATATCCTGGTATGAAATCACTGTCTCTAACAGGAGTAACAAACTGTTATAAACCATCATACCGCCTGGACAAAAAGTTTCAACAACTGCCTGAATCGGGATATCAACCATTAGATCAATCTCATACCTAATATAATTAAAAACATTGTCTATACAACCAGTTCTGATTCTGAGGGGACATAGGGAGGCGTCGTCACAAAATATTTTTTAGACAGTCCCCGAAATATTTTAGCCATCATCTTAAACTGCTATATACACCGAGTAAATTCAATTTCAAATCAAATAAATAAATAATTAGTTTTCGGTACAGCTTTAGAGACTTCAGCCGCCTTTTTTACCCACAGCCTCAATTATAACAACCATTTAGGTCCAATTTTAAGTATTATTACTAGATCCTAAAATAGTAGTAATTGCTATTATTGTTAGAGACAGGGCCCGATTTAGAAAATTTAGAACACTAGGCCCAACATGCAGGAAGGGGCCCCCCGTTGCCATATTTGGTGCTATATAAATGTAGATGCGTTAAAATTATTGTTTGATTAGTATGAAAATTCACTATCGTCAGGGTCAGACACGTTCTCTGTTATCTTTTACGTTTTTTACATTGCTAAAAAGTTTTAGATTTTTATTTTCGAGTTAAAAAATGTAATGAAAAAACATTCAAGGAAGTATAAAAAGTTATTTCTACTATAATTTTTTGTTAACTTTTTAAAATTAGGGGGCCCCCAAATTGTGGGGCCCCTAGGCCCGGGCCTAATGGTAAATCAGGCCCTGGTTAGAGATAGACAACACTCAATCGTGTTGCTGTGGGAGATGTGGTTACACATTACAGATGTGGTGACTGGAGGACTATTTCTAAAGCTGTTTCCAACGATATAATACAAAACAAGATAAATGTGATCACACGCGATATCAAGCTTTATTATCTGTTATTTTATAGCAGTGTCTCTTCTACAGGAAACAGAATCTGTTTCATAAAATGATGCAATTTCTTTTTTAGCATGAACATTAAGCTGTACATTGACTTGTAATCAGTGCTGAAATTGGAGGGGGACGCCGTCCCCCGAAATAATTGGACCGTCCCCCGAAGTATTTTTACCGTCCCCGTTCCCTAAAATATTTGTTTCCACGAAAAAAAATTATAAATTTAAGGGTAGATTTAAATACGAAAGAAAATTTATTTTTTCTGACCTAAATTCCCATTTGAATGAGTGTTCGGATTCGCCTATCAGCGTGCCAGCAGTTTCCCCGTATTCCGATTCGCAAATATATTCGTATTCGGATTTTTAGGGTCAAATTTCCAAAAACGTTCTGGGGAGGACCCCCAAGACCCCCTTCAAGTATTTTAATCTCTATTACTCACGATTTGCTGTGCAAAAAATGAGTAAAAACCCTGTTTTTAGAGTCTAATTTCGAAAAAAAATTTTAAAAAAAACCCACATTTTTATACCCCAAAAACATATCCTGGATCCGCCACTACTAACATAAAGATGAATAATGTTTTTTTTCTTTCCATCAATATTTGTAATGAATACTTAAATGTTACATAGTTTTAAGGTTATAAAAATTATAATAACTGCATTTATGCTTTTATTCTAGCATTTAAAAAATTTCCCATTAGCCCCCACTTTCCCCTAACTATGCAATTAAATGTAATCTATAATTTGATTATCAATTCAAGTAGGTACTACTAAAAATTAGTCATATTTTACCCTCCATCAATCATCTACTCTGTAAAAAGGTGAGGGTGAGTCCCCCCAAATATTTTTCTCCAATTTCAGCACTGCTTGTAATGCAAATTACATACAGAAAACAACGCCAGTATTACGATTGAAATCAATCGCGAGAACAAGTACTTTGTTTGTTTTAAATAAGAAATCACTTTACAATCATTTTCAATTGAAATACACTTTAAACCAAGAGAAACGAAAATTGAACTTACGCCATGTTTGTAGTTTATTGTTGATGTTCTCTAATCTTCGCGGCTGCCGATGACGGAGAGCAAAACTTTTTTTGCTCCCGTTTTCACGGGCCGCGTTTGGTTGTTCAAAGGCGACCGCAGCGCCACCACTTTTTGCCAACCAAAGGGATTTTTCTGATGGCGGATCAAGCAAACGCGGGCCGTCATCCGCGAAAACGGGTTCATATAAAAGGGCCTTAAGATAATTATCCCGCTAAGTTAGAGGAATATACTAATTTTGAATACTTTATAAATTAATTTTTCACCCTGAAAGCCACCGAAAATAGTAAATTTCAGTTTCCAAGAGGGTTATTCTCTAAAATTTCATACTCAAGATAAATAATTATTTCAAAGGATCCTAGGCTTAACTTCATATCAGAAAAAGCCCATCCCTGGGTGTCTTTCAATTGTTGAAAAGTATCCAAAAATGAGTTTAAAATTTCTTTTTTAAGGGTCGAAATTCCAAATTTCCTGGGGATTCCCCCAGACCCCCTTTAGTGCTTGTTACTCATCCTATAATCAAGAAAACGAAATTTTTAAGTTTATCAAGATTCAAATCTTGCATAGAAATGTTCAAAACTGCATTAAGCCTATGCATTTACGAGACAATTTTTGCCCTCCCCCTCAAAATAAGAACTGGGGGGCCCGCTTCTCAACTTTGTCCCCGGGGCCCGGCTTGACTCTCGGCGGCCCTGGATGGAGCCATTAAGGCCCTTTTAGATGAAGCCGTTTTCGCGGATGACGGGCCGCGTTTGCTTGATCCGCCATCAGAAAAATCCCTATGGTTGGCAAAAAGTGGTGGCGCTGCGGTCGCTTTGAACAACCAAACGCGGCCCGTGAAAACGGGAGCAAAAAAAGTTTTGCTTTCCGTCATCGGCAGCCGCGAAGATAGAACATCAACAACAACAATAAACTACAAACATGGCGTAAGTTCAATTTTCGTTTCTCTTGGTTTAAAGTGTATTTCAATTGAAAATGATTGTAAAGTGATTTCTTATTTAAAACAAACAAAGTACTTGTTCTCGCGATTGATTTCAATCGTAATACTGGCGTTGTTTTCTGTATGTAATTTGCATTACAAGCAGTGCTGAAATTGGAGAAAAATATTTGGGGGGACTCACCCTCACCTTTTTACAGAGTAGATGATTGATGGAGGGTAAAATATGACTAATTTTTAGTAGTACCTACTTGAATTGATAATCAAATTATAGATTACATTTAATTGCATAGTTAGGGGAAAGTGGGGGCTAATGGGAAATTTTTTAAATGCTAGAATAAAAGCATAAATGCAGTTATTATAATTTTTATAACCTTAAAACTATGTAACATTTAAGTATTCATTACAAATATTGATGGAAAGAAAAAAAACATTATTCATCTTTATGTTAGTAGTGGCGGATCCAGGATATGTTTTTGGGGTATAAAAATGTGGTTTTTTTTTTTTAATTTTTTTTCGAAATTAGACTCTAAAAACAGGGTTTTTACTCATTTTTTGCACAGCAAATCGTGAGTAATAGAGATTAAAATACTTGAAGGGGGTCTTGGGGGTCCTCCCCAGAACGTTTTTGGAAATTTGACCCTAAAAATCCGAATACGAATATATTTGCGAATCGGAATACGGGGAGACTGCTGGCACGCTGATTGGCGAATCCGAACACTCATTCAAATAGGAATTTAGGCAGAAAAAATAAATTTTCTTTCGTATTTAAATCTACCCTTAAATTTATAACTTTTTTTCGTGGAAACAAATATTTTAGGGAACGGGGACGGTAAAAATACTTCGGGGGACGGCGTCCCCCTCCAATTTCAGCACTGATTACAAGTCAATGTACAGCTTAATGTTCATGCTAAAAAAGAAATTGCATCATTTTATGAAACAGATTCTGTTTCCTGTAGAAGAGACACTGCTATAAAATAACAGATAATAAAGCTTGATATCGCGTGTGATCACATTTATCTTGTTTTGTATTATATCGTTGGAAACAGCTTTAGAAATAGTCCTCCAGTCACCACATCTGTAATGTGTAACCACATCTCCCACAGCAACACGATTGAGTGTTGTCTATCTCTAACCAGGGCCTGATTTACCATTAGGCCCGGGCCTAGGGGCCCCACAATTTGGGGGCCCCCTAATTTTAAAAAGTTAACAAAAAATTATAGTAGAAATAACTTTTTATACTTCCTTGAATGTTTTTTCATTACATTTTTTAACTCGAAAATAAAAATCCAAAACTTTTTAGCAATGTAAAAAACGTAAAAGATAACCGAGAACGTGTCTGACCCTGACGATAGTGAATTTTCATACTAATCAAACAATAATTTTAACGCATCTACATTTATATAGCACCAAATATGGCAACGGGGGGCCCCTTCCTGCATGTTGGGCCTAGTGTTCTAAATTTTCTAAATCGGGCCCTGTCTCTAACAATAATAGCAATTACTACTATTTTAGGATCTAGTAATAATACTTAAAATTGGACCTAAATGGTTGTTATAATTGAGGCTGTGGGTAAAAAAGGCGGCTGAAGTCTCTAAAGCTGTACCGAAAAATAATTATTTATTTATTTGATTTGAAATTGAATTTACTCGGTGTATATAGCAGTTTAAGATGATGGCTAAAATATTTCGGGGACTGTCTAAAAAATATTTTGTGACGACGCCTCCCTATGTCCCCTCAGAATCAGAACTGGTTGTATAGACAATGTTTTTAATTATATTAGGTATGAGATTGATCTAATGGTTGATATCCCGATTCAGGCAGTTGTTGAAACTTTTTGTCCAGGCGGTATGATGGTTTATAACAGTTTGTTACTCCTGTTAGAGACAGTGATTTCATACCAGGATATACCTGACCAAGCTTGGCGTTAAAAAGAAATAGGTTGCCTTTTAGTCGCTTTTACCCAATACTCTCGCATATTTTAGAAGGGGCGTTGCTCTACCACTTAACTAGAATAATTACCGTTACATGTTCTACATTCTTTTAGGAATCGCTTCTTGCCCATCCAGAATATGCATGTTTAAAGTATAGAAAAAAGCATTTTTACCTTACTTAAAAAATCCTATTATAGCCCCTGTAGATCTCTAGAAGTTGTTGCTTAAATGACTAAGTTATTTAAAGTTTAACATTTACTTTTAGGTGCTATTAGCGAAATACAAATATTTATTCATAATAATTAAAATTGAACCTGCTAGGTATGTAAAGACATTGTTATTTAATTGTATTGTATTTCGCTATTGAATGTCTGTTACTAATATTCTTCTTAGTTTGTGATTCAATTAATATGATTTCTGTACAATTGTTTAGCATTTCAATTATTTTTCTCTTCCACAGAAGTTTAGAATATTATCTTATGTAGTCTGAAACTGAAGAAGATATTTATCCTGAATGAGATGACTGGCTAAGTGCAGTAAATTTCTATTCTTATAGCAATGCATCCAAGCTTTTTTCACCTTTTTAATTGCAAATCTTAAATTTTATTTATATGGGGATATTATTTGCCACTCACAGTGGCAGGTCATTCGAAGTATGTGAACCCCTAGCAATACATGAAAAAGAAATAAAAACATTTTCAACTTTATCCGGGATAAGATTCCGCTCCATACCTTTCGAAAACGAAAGGTCAATATTTGTTACCAAAGTTTTCTGTACATTACAGTTTTTTTTGCTCGGTATTATTTTGTGAGACTGTTTCTTACAGCACAACTTATAGTGCGTGTGCTTGCTTTGCACAATACTTTAGAATTAGATGCTAATTTATGTTTACCAAAGTCAAGCAAAAACACCAAATTTCCCGGTATGGTTGTGGTAACACATTATTTACTGGTGGTGTAGCCAGTGGGTGTTGGGGTTGTAGTACTCATTCCCAAAACTAAAAATTTATTATGAATTATACTAGATTATGTTTCTTGTCAGTGACGGGTCACGGGTTGATGTAAGAAGACTCCACACTTTCTAGCTACCTAATTGACAAGTCAGAGATGACTCTTGCTTGCTCTGTCTTTTTCACCTATTAGATAGCCAGAAAGTCTGTCGTCACCTCACATCAACCTGTTGTAACATAGTGCAGTTGAAATAAGTAAAATTCTCCCCATACATAAAAATTGCCAATATCGCCATCTGATTTTTTTAGTAACAACACTGGTACTGTTGCTTAATTCCTTTTATATTTCTGTTTATTCTATTCAACAGGTTCTTACTAACGGTGTCGAGTCAAGATATTGGAAAAAAGAATTTCGAGAATGATTTCTACATTTCTTCCCAATTTTTTTTAAAAGATAAAAAGCTTTTTATGCATGTAAGTATAGCAGCATGTAGAGAATGAGTATAGGGTTCAACAACCCTTTGAAATTTTTATAACTATTTATTCACAGGTTCTTTTACTTTGAAAATGTTAGGGCGTATCCTCCTGGAAACTCAGAAAAATTTTTGATCATAGAAAACCACTAAACTACTCCTATCCCCCTCCATTAAATTTTTTACTTTGCTTCGCCACTGCTTCTATGTGTGTCACCAGGCCTGACGAGAGAGGGGGGCGAGGGGGTATGATACCCCGGGGCCCGGTACCCAAAGCTTTTCATATTGAGTACTAAGACAGATATCATTTTGAATATTTTAGAAATTAATTTGTTCACATAAAGGTCCAAAAATGAGTAAATTCCCAGTTTTCTAGGGGCATATTTTCAAAAATTTTCTGGGGGAAAACCCCGAGACCCCCTTTATTACTTGTTACTCATCATATTATCAAGAAAATGATATTTTTAAGTTGAGTGTAATTCAGATCTTGCCTAGAAATATTCTAAAAATTACATTAAGCGTATGAATGCATGGGTGGAGGTACATCAGAAAATTTCACCCCCTACTTCGAAATGAGAATATGTCATTGGGGGCCCGCTTCTCAACCTTTTACCCGGGGCCCGACTTGGCTCTCGGTGGCCCTGTGTGTCACCAAATGACTGGTGGCTTTTGGGTAGTTCAAGTGGGGGTTCACTTTTTCAAAAATGCAATCGAGTAAAAATTAATTATTTATATTAATGGTTATAAAACTAAATTTCTCGGGTATCCAATGGAAAGTACCATTTCAAACTTCTCTTGGGAAACTTTATGAGGGTGGTGTGAAACCTCTCGGGGTTTGGGTATAACTTCAAAAGGGTGGTGTGTAATACCTTGGGATTTTTATAAAGCATTTTACCGCAAGTCCTGAGGTGGTACACCCCCCAATGAGGTATTACATGCAGTTCCCCAGGTGGTACAAACCACTCTCAGTTGCAAGCCATCCTGAAGGTCGTACACCCTCTTCCCCGAACTACTACATAACACCCTTGAGATGTTTCACACCATTCCCAAGTAGGTGGTACGCAGAATTTTTGAGGTTACACTTGCCAACCTCACGGTAGTACTCGGTATTTGATGTCCAAGGTGCTACACACCACCTCTGAAATGGTATGCACCATATCTGAGGGTTACATTACAAACTGTCCAAATTTTTAAATAATTCAGTTGGGATAGTTTTTTATTTTTTAGGTTTTATTGTAATTTGTAATGAGTTATTGATATTACTTTCAATTTTATCATTGTCGGTATATCTTGTGTTACAAAAATTGCATGTAATTGAAATTAGTTTATAATGAACAAAGTATGATAAAGTTTTAGTTTATTAATTATCTAACAATCAATTAAGATTATAAAATAACAAGAACTTCCGCGCTGAAAATTGCATACTAATTTCATTTTCCAGGATTGATAGTCATGTCGATTGGAATTTTTCTCCTAATGTTTCCCTTTGTGTTTCCACTGAGGATTCCTTCCGAAGAAGAGGGCGAAACATTTGGAGAAAATTTCAAATCGACACGACCATTAATTCCAGAAAATGGAGTTAATATGTAATTAAGATATTGTTAAACTCTTACAGCCATATTCTCAACCATCAGCGTCGGTGTTAATTCCTTGGTCAAAGAAGGATTCCACCAATCAGATTCCGCGAAAAGCTAATTTTTCTTTCTTTAGCAACTAGTTAACACCGACGCTGATGGCTATGAATATGGCTGTTAATCTCTGATCTCTAGAACTGAACTGTATGAAGCATAGTGAGTTTGATTACTAATGTACTTAATATATTCAATATTTTTTGTGTTTTTCCTCTAATTGAATTTACATGTAATTTAAAGTGTGTATTTAATATTTTTCCTTAGGTTTTTGAGTAAAGACCAGTTTTATCATTGGAATATAAATAATTGAAGATGGAACCCTTTTAAAATTTATTGTTTAATATATATTTTTGTGTTTGCATTACATTTAGTAATTTGTTTATTACATTCTGCCTTCAAATTGGTATACCTAATTAATAGACTATAAAAGAATGAAAAACTGTAATTTTGTTTAGTTTATGTAATATACAGCCTCTAAATTATTTTTGGTAACAATTAAAGGATTATTTTTTATATATGGACTTGTGTCGAATGATTTTTTTATTTCAAGTTTTCTTTAACTTTTTCTGAACAAATAAAATATTGTTTTCTTAGTAAAAATTTTTTAGTTTGTTTCATTTGTGCACACAGTGCAACTTTGATAGATCAAGGAAAGGATCTTCATTTAAAAGTTGAGGATAGTTCAAAGATTTCTCTTTTTTCTTAACTAACTTTTCGATCCCAAATACAAAATTGATTCATTACTATTTCTTAACACATGCTTTTAAATGCCTTCATTTTTCTATTAATTTTTAATTCATTGGAACAATTTTGATGGCTCCTTCAGTTTGAATTATCCTTGTTTTACTGCAGCACTGATGACTGAATATGGCTGTAAAATATTTTTGGGTATTAAAAAATTAGTAGCTGTCACTAATTTTAAATAATAAAAATTAGAAATTTTTTAAAATTTTGATTTACTTGTAAATGCATATATGCTTAAATTAATATTTATCTCTATTGACAGTAAAAAATTATTCTTTTTAAATTTTGGAAAATAAATATTTTTGCTGCTTCAAATGTATGGGAAGCTCTAACATTCAATTTTACTACAGAATGAAAAGTATGGATTTTTTTTATTTTGTCCTAACAATTGATAGTGCTTTAAATTAAAATAAAACATTCCAGGTTACTCTCTTGAACATGAAAATCATCTTTAACTTTAAAAATAAAAATACTCCGGGTTACTCTCTTGAACATGAAAATCATCTTTAACTTTAAAAATAAAAATACACTAGAATAATATTTTCTACAAAACAAGGGGGGGGTTAATTTATGTGTAGCTTTTTCTGTATTTTCTAGGATTTCTTGTACAGAAATTTACAATAGTTTTCGAGCTAATATTTTAGTCCTAAGAAAAAATTGATTGATGAATTACCCTTGAAAAATGCTTTTTAAAAATATATGGTAAAAAGATTCCTGTCAGTAAACTAATCTTTGATAAATTCTTGTGTTGAAGATAATTTGTCTTTAATAAAATCTAATGAGTAAAATGTAAAGCTGAATATTGTAATGATCATACAATAAACTAGTTAAATTTTCAGCATACCGCTGAACCTGCTTATAACAAATTAAGGCATAATGAGAACCTTGTTTCTTGACTTGATAAAAATAACTCATTGGTACTATGTTAAAATGCACCGACCTAAACCCAAATATAAAGAAAGCAGAGTTTAATTGCACAATTCCCATAATTTGTTCTAAAAATTTATTTTACTAACCACCCTTTACAATTGTACTCCACTAGGCAAAATAATTTTTTTAATAATAGAGGGAAGTAGTACATGTATAAGTATTTAAATTTCAGCAGGTTTTGATGTTGTTAACTTTAATAATTAAATCTTCATCAAAAACAATACTCGTTCATTCGATAAGCAAATTTGACTCCCAGGCATCACTTCCTGTGGGGCAAGATATTTTTTATGACCAAAATAAAATTTTCATATTGACATTGAGTTGAAGAAAACATATGTAAAGCAAGTTAATTTCTTTTATATTACAAGATTAATCTTCCAGGCTATAGGGCCATGGTCTTGGCGTTAATGAACTACGCGTAGTACAAACTCAAGCTGGGTAAGCCTTGATTGGTCTTTTATTATTGTTCGTTCTCCTTTGATTTACCATTAGGCCTACGAGACCTGGCCTTCCTAAATCTTAAAAGTATCTTAAAATTAATAATTAAATCTGTATCCAAAACAATACTCATAATCACAAAAAAGCAAATTCTTTCACATACATCTGCGGGTATTTTGTGAGAATACATAAATATTTCTAGTACTACTGACCAATTTTTATTTTCTGAGGTTTATGTTATGAGCAAAATAGTTTTCAATTAATTGAGGAAGAAAACATGTAAAATCAATCTAATTTTTTTTTATTATAGTTTCATGTCTATGTGGTATAACTATCAGGTTATAAAATTAATAACATACAAATACTTGAATCTATTCAAAACATAACCCTAAATCTCAAAAGTATCTTAACGCATAAAACAAAACTTACTTCTTATTTATTGAAGAAATTGAAATTGGAAAATAAAAGTCTAAAATAAATGGTTTTACAACAGTACATAAGTACCAATTATTGCGTGTTGTGAAATTTGTTTTTATAAAAAAACATCAAGGGGACTCCTTGCAACGCAGTGTGCCTACTATGTGGAAAATTTTCTAAATCTGGCCCAGATAATCAGGTCTTGATATTAGGGTAAAATTAATAATTAAATCTGTATCCAAAACAAGTCATAATCATAAAAAAGCAAATTCTTTCACATACATCACACTTGCGAGAATGTGACATTATTGCAGGGTATTTTGTGAGAATACGTAAATATGCCTAGTACTACTGACCAATTTTTATTTTCTAAAATTTATGTTATGAGCAACATAATTTTCAATTAATCGAGGAAGAAAACATGTAAAATCAATTTAATTTCTTTTATTATTGTCTCATGTCTATGTGGTATAACTATCAGGTTCTGAAATTAATAACATACAACAAATACTTCAATCTATTTAAAACATAACACTGCCTAACATCCCAGCACATAAAAAATGTGTGGAGTAAATAATTATAGTATATAGGCTTTTCTATCGAACTTGGAAGTACAAGATATAGTTTTTAGGGAAAGTGTTTAAAGTAAGTTTTGATATATAAACTTGAAGTAGGGTATTTAAATGGTACTTTAGTTTGCTTTAAAAGTAAATTATCCTTTAAATTTTACTTCTATGACCATAAAACTAAAAGCAAAAACATACAATACTACGGAAAACATATAGATTCTCAGTACTATTTTTTTCAAATTCTACAAAACCTTTTATATTTTAATGGTGACAGAACGTGTTCAACTTGTTTTTCATTGATTATTTTTAGTAAAAATCAACAGATGAAGCTTTTTTCGTAAAATTAAGCTTAGTTTACTTTTGTAAACAAAACACCATTGCATACGATACGAATACGATGTTCTCTTCGGTGTTTCGGAGATTGGTGAATTTCTATCACGTGACCCCCTCCGTTTTTGACGGCCCGAGAAAAAGTGCGAGCTGCCTGCACTTTTTCTCGGCCCGCGATGTCGGGCGTATCACGCCTAGCCATTGGTCCGCGCGCTCACGTGACCACCTGGTTTGGTTGATCCGTTTTCTGCCTCAAAAATAGGGATTTTTCTTGTCGCCAACCATCGCGCCAAGACGGATCGCGGCCCGTCATCCGGCAAAAAGGCTCCATGTAGAACCAGCTCAACCAAATGATTACCTTAGATATAGAAACTGTTAAAAAATATAAGAGTGATATTACGTAAGGGAAAAAAGTCGAAAAATGTTATTCGGATTAATTTTCTATTAGCATAAAGGATCTGCATAAAATTTTGATTTCATTTTTATTTGATTCTCATGTAATACAATGTACCAATGCTATTTTGTGATTTTTTTTCGAAACTAGTTAGAGCCGCAACATAATGTTAAAGGTGAACCCTTCATTTTGATAGTTTTTTCTTTCAGAAAATACCAATTAAAATAAAAAAGTTATCAAATTTTCCTGAATTAAGTAGAATAACTTATTTATAAAACAAGAAGCTTTTTCTTAACTCCTTTTAAGTGTAACAGTAACATGATGAAGATTTTGAGTATGAGAGATGATAAGTAAAGTGACTAAACTTATAATTAAATTCTTAAGATAATTGATGGTGAATTAAGTAGCTGTAATAAAGATTAACAGATTTATTTACGAAGTATCTAGCACAAGGGGCCGTTGAAATATTACGTAAGCATATTTTTGGCCATTATTTTGAACCCCTCCCCCTTTGTCAGCAAAGACAAGCAAACCGTAAACTCCCTCATAATTACGTAAAACTGACCCCGAGGAGTCAAAATTCTTTACATGTTTTTCCTAGTTTAATTTCTTTTTTAAATTTATTTTTGGTTGATTTTGAAACGAGAGATTTGCGAAAATGCAGTGTTTGTGACATCTACGTAAGCATCCCTCCTATCCCCTCTTCCCCTTGTCAGGAAAAATAAACTAAGAGCTAAACCCCAAGTAAAGTTTAATAAAGGTGAGTAATGATCAAATTTTCCAAATTTAAGGGGAGATCTTTTGAGTGTGGTTTGTTGTTCCTAATACTCGAAAAAAAAAATAGGATTATTGTATATGATAAGGCGATAGTCTCTCTTACTCTACTTTCGTCTTCGTTTTATTTAACGCTACTTTTTCTCTTTCTTTTTTTAATACTTTCAGAAGTTATAAAGAAAAAATGAAAATCGAAAATGGCTATACTAGAAGAGACATCACAAAATAAGTCAATAGTTCTTACGTACATTCTAAAAACAAAAGACAGCTTTAAACCTCCAATACATTAATGTATCAATCCGATACGGGGCTATTATCAGGCATCGTGTAAAGGTCGTTTCAAATAATTACTCTCTTAAAAGATGAACACAACTCCTAAACAATTAGGCACTTGTTAAAAACAACAGCCAAGGCTGGGAAAAAAATCCTTTCTTCTCAACTCAACTCACGTCGATATCCGAAATCCACCGAACACCACCGGAATATCGTCAGCAGAAGGGATCACCCAACGAAAAACAACACTTGATCTCAGCTCCACACCTGTGGCACGGAATAAATTATCATTCCCTTCGAATAATTGCCACTATTCGTAACCGTGACAGCTACCGAAGAACACACACGAAGAATGAGAGCGAAAAGGAAAAGCTGCCGAAAATGAGTTTTGATTAACTTTCGCCGCCGAAAGGAAAAGTTCCATGGCGGAATTCCGTTCTTTTCCGATCGTATCTTAACGAGTTGGGTCGTTTATTTGCTGGATTTGCCCCACATTGGTTCTCCGGTACGCGTGTTGGTGCCTGCAGGTGAAATTTCCAAAAATGGGGGTTGGAGCACTTTGTCACTGTAACCGAGTTTGATAAGTTGATATATGGCTCTGTTGCTCTTAAGTGACTGGAGCATTAATTGGACTTGAAATGAGAATAATTAGAAACTTGTTTGTTAATTACTCTATTATACTTTCATGAGAGATAAAAAAGGAACATGCATTGAGAGATGCGATCAAAATAAACTTCGGACAGGAAGAATAAAAACAAAAACCTCTATTTTAATTTTCTACAGTTGGCAGGATTTCACTCAGAACCTCAGAACTAACTAGCTAAAATGTAAGCATAAACTCAATTATTTGTTAGAGAAATTAAACAATTTCGGAAAAGAGAGGAAATTATTAAATATCATTCACATTTTCAATTTTCAGTGACATGCTATGAAATTATTTGTTAATACTGCACAAATATTTAGTTAAATACACACTTGAGTAATTATAGTTACATATACAAAAATGAATGCAATATGTTAATATGTATCATTTCACATTTAAACTTTTTTCCATAGCAGAGGTTGTGCAAAGATATTGTGCGTTATTATAATTATTTTATTTCCTTTAGCTAAAGTAGAGACTGGGCATATAGGAGGAGTAGATTATTTGGATTATTAGTATCATGGTCAAATGATCATTCTTTAATACAATTACCACCATTGGAGGTCTATCTTAACATTTTCCTCTTTACAAATTTATAAATGAAAAATTCTATTTTTGTATCAAATTTTGAATTTATTGCCACTATATTGCTATTTTCGTTAACCCTTTTTATACACCTTCAAAGCCCCCTGGGGGTCTCTTAACCATTGTAAAATCGATGGTTTATCCTACCCTAACCACTGGATTTCTTTAAATGACTTTTAAGGAATTAGTTTCCTAAATTAGTGAAATAAATGAACAACTCTTATTCCCGCCTACACAACAAGCTTTTGCACTTCAGAGTTGTCTCTTCCATCTAAAAAACATCACATTTTAGAGGACATCGAACCTAAACCTGACAATTATTTATACAGCACCCAAACCCTCCAAAACAATCATATCACAGATCCAAAAACGCTTCTTCAGAGATGGAACGCCACACGGGGCATTTTTATGGCACCGCACGGCATAAGCGCTGTGTCATAAAAAGACATTTTACGAGTCACTTCCTGACGGTGGAAAGCCATACCTCAGCACCTAACGACTGCATCGAATCGGGCTTTTCTCACGCACTCTGCTAATAGGCGTGCCTGTTTGTCTAGGCCTCCAGCATAAATAAGCGATCGCTAATCATTGGGCAGGTAATCCATGAATTACGAGATCCCCTTGGGAAGCGAATAAAGGACATCGGTAGGGGACAGGTGATGACTGTGCGAAGTGTAATTAAATCGGTGGTCTCTCAATGTTCTCCGAAAAAGGGCTGAGCCTACCCAATATATTTCATGATTGATGAAAGTAATGGTTTAGGAAATGCGACTGATAAAATTTGAAAATGTAATTGTGAAAGAATTTTGGAAAAAGTTCAAACAAGGCTTTCAGTCAAGGGCGTGTATTATAGGGGGAAAGATCCTCCCCACGATATTTGGATTAAGTGGAGAAAAACGAGTAAAAAACCTGCTTCCCCCCTATGGGATTGATTTTCAAAAAATTCTCTAAGGTAGGGTTACCCTCAGAACCCTATTTTTTTTTTTGCATTGAGCTACAAATATCTAGCTACGAACCTGGCGATGTACTGCTACATTTCTTTAGAAAATATTTGGGCACTCTCCTTAACAAATTTTAAAATACGCTTCTAACCCACCCTTTAATTACTCTACATTGTATTCAATTCAATCGCATTTTACAAAAAAACAAGTCACAAATTGAAATAAAAAACATTTGCATTATTATACCATTGGGATTGTTGATACATCAACACTAACTCTTAGAAATAATAATTGTTTCCTAAAATTGTTATAAAGCATACTTTATAAGTTAAATTCACGGATAGTTAGGGTCTCAAAATGGGTTATTTCTAAATAAATTACTCATTTTAAAATGTCTTCATATCTGAATTTTAGGTTCAGCGCACCCATTAGAGTTACGGTGCCCTTTTAAAAAAAAATCCTCCACACCGCAGTGTATATTTATCATCCGTCAGTCGTTGAAATTTCCACAAATAAACATCTACTTATAAGGACTAAAATACTAAACACAACAAAAAGGGAAATTAACCACTTCGCTCATAGAATTCGGTCACCACAACAAGCTATTTTAATCACCCTTCTCAACTCAACCTCTAGGCATAATCACGCACTCTCTAAGAATACAATTAGACATTGATATTATTAATATATTTTAGAGAAATGCTTTTCCTCCATTTTCCTCTAACACGACTCAATTAAAGTGATGGTGGTGATGATTCGTGATGACTCCGAACCAAAGTCGTTTCAATCCATTCATTCCCACCAAGCTAATTTTTGTCACGCTTTTGACACCATCTTATGACTGATGATAGCGTGGAATAAAAAAAAAAGGATAATCAGTTTGTTTTCCGATTCGTTCTTTTATTATCGTGCGTTGCGTGCGAACCCCCAACAACGTTTCTTATAGTCAGTTTACATGCAGCGATATGACGTAGAGTTACGTCATCATTTATAGGTATTTTATAGGGAAATTTCGACCAGTTGCGTCGCTCTGGTCGCTGCATGTTAACCCGCCCTTACAGTTCTCTTTTCATAAGACATATATAATATGAGAATGGTAATATTTGCTTTTTGGTTGGGCTTGTGAAAATTGGAGCCCGATTGAAACTCCAAGATAAAAGATCAAGGGACTTTGCAATAATAAAGGTAAATGAAATTCATATAATTGCGTGGGCATTGCATAGAAATTCCAAATGAGGCTATTTGTTCCTATTTTTCTTTTCATAAGACATAATAAAGAAACGGTATTTTGTTTTTCAGTTGGGCTTGTGAAAATTAGAGTTCAATATAAAATTTGCAATGATAAAATGCAAATGAAATTATTCATATTTAAAATGTAGTTTCTTTAGCAGCTATAGAGTGTTTTCAGGTGACGTCACAACCAGTTATTTTCTTTTAACTGTGTACCTTCTGTAGGGCTTTTAACTGTTGCTAAGGCCGTTGTTTATCTGTTGCTAAGGCTAAGGTGGTTTTTAGGTATGGGATCACGTGATTGCAAATGCTCCAATAGAAGAATTCCACGGCTAGTCATTTTCTGTAACTGTTAACCTCTGTAGGGCAAAAAACTGTAACACTTATATTGCTAAGGCCGTTGTTAGGTCCGAGTCATGTGATTGAAAATGCTCTATTTAAAAAAAGGAATGGAGTCCCGTGTTAACTAGTGAAATTTCTCAGGGAAATAAGTGATTAACTAATCAATTCAGTCAATGAAATAATTTGCTCCCTATGTATTGCAAGACCATTGTCGCTAACCACATACTAATTTTTCCTTTGATGAACAACTGCGAATAGCTCCTGAACTTTTTTCAGCTAACGAAATTAATTACAAATCAAAAATTATGAAATGATAGTAACTCAATCGCATGTAGTTCTTTCGGGAAGAAAGGAACGTTGGTATTATTTAGAAAGGAAAAACTTATAGGTTTAGTCGGGTAATGATACTAAGATATTCTCATAACCATAACATTTGATGATTTAGGAGCCAAATTATGAAAAGAAGCATAAGACAACTCTCCAAGTAATTAAGTAATAAATAAACTTGGTTTAAGAAGAAAATAATAGAGTAGTAGAAGATTAAAATTAACAAAGAACAATTCGTTTTTGCATTTTGAGGTGAGAACGCTTGAAACCAGCCTTAATGAGTAAACTAGAGCATATAACTAATTTTAAGTAAATTATGTAACTATCTAAAGTCTAAAAAACTAAACGTAATTGAGCAAATTTTCCTAGTTTCCCCTCTTCTATTCATATAGCATTGTGGTGAATTTCATCATGTTTCAGGGCTTTAATTATTCCCGACTTTATTTTGCCCTACTTCAATTTATTGCGTATGTATATGAAACTCATTCATTATAAGCTTAAGAAACCTACCCACCCATTCACTAATTACAAATTAACTTAATTATGCATAACAAAGAGATTAACTTAAATTAGTTAGTTTATTATTCAGCAGATTGATTATTAATTGTTCAATAATGCTTGATCAATTAGTGTTGAAATCTTTTCCCTTTGAAATATTTCAAAACTTGTTTAGAATTCAAAGATATTCGCAGCTTCACAAAAGCAACCTTCCAAAATAAACACTTACAAAGTATACAACTCTAAAAACAGGCAAGTTATGTTTAGAAAACTTCTTTAAATTTAATGTGCTACTCGGTATCCTTTTAAATGTAAATTCTGCTGAATAAGAATTAAAACGGAAGCAAAAAGACATGGTATGAACCAGGCGAATACCGCACAAAAAAGCATGATACTATATCAATAATATCCCCCCGAAGTTAAAATTTTTTCACCTCAGGAAAAAGTAAAACTGCCCTGAATCTTCGGAAATTCCAAAATCCTCCTTCGAAAAAGATATTTACTACATAGATTTCACTGTATTAAAAATCACACGCCCTTCAATGCTTCTAAACCAATTAAATAATTTACATCGTGTTCAACTTTGAACAGAAGCGCAACCTTTCTTTTTATTTAACAAACACTGCAAAATTGTAATTCTAGTCGGTAATGTCAAGAACACACTAGTACCATAAGTTTCCACCAAGATAGCTCTCGAAATCTCAAAAAACCTAGCCACAACTGAAGAATCAGAATCGTGCACGGAATACAAATCAAACTTTTCAGCAGTTGATTGAAAATGAAGTCGGAATCACGCAACCTGATACATCCAACTAGGAAAAAAAATCCCTCGCGGGCAGAAGTTCTTTTCGTTCCTTCTTACAAGATAAAGCCGTCAAAATGAAAGGGAGACGGAGAACAAGAAAACCGGAATTGGAACTAAAAAACAGAGAGCTATCTTTTGTTAAGATCTCAGCGGCTGATAAAAACGTGATAAAACAGTCTTCATGGTACTCGATGTTCATTAACTTAGGATTAAGAAGTTTATAAAATTCATTAACGTTTTGAAGTTTCCCTTTCTGTGCATAAAATAGGTAGACAAACCTGTTGTATAATGGTATTAGAAAAAAATACTGTGACATAATTGAAAGGTTATGCAATTAATTACGCCACTCTTTAGAAAGAGTGTGAATGGGTATGTAACATATAGACACAGATTCCAAGCTTTTAATGTAATTTAAGTATTTTGTACAAACTTAATTTCTATTAGTGGAAAATCAAAAGAAAAAATAGCAATTGAGCTATTGCAACTTCCTAACTTGTTGAACCACTAAGGTAATATTCAGCTTTGTCATTTAAAAAAAATATTTCAAAATCCACCAAGAAACGTCTTTAGCGATAAATTTAAGGAGAAAACATTACTTTCAGAGTAAAATAGGTACAGAAAACGAGAAATGAGTAAGAGTCTCAGATAATTATTAATTCATATCTAGCAATGAAAATTTCACACAGATATTGATTTTGTTCACAGAAAAATGAGAGTATTAGAACAACTGTAATGCCAATTCATTGATGCTATAATAACACTTCCTTTTTAAGACTCAAACTTGAAAGATTCAGGAAGTTATTCCAAAAAAGCACGTCTTGAAACAAGGTGTACCTATAGTCATAATGCCATATCATGCATTATATATACATTATCCAATTAGTTTTCATCGTAAAGCATACGGACCGTCAAAACAAAGAATAAGTAGTATCTTAAAGGAACAAGGCACAACAGTACGTCAAAAACATAAAAATTCCCAGAGCAAACGAGAACCAAAATCTTTCATCTCCTAAAAAATGAAGCCATCTCAAAGCCATTCAAGCCATGAGGAAACCCGACCGTCCAGAAAAAAAATCCTTTTTTTCCACCGGGAATCCGGACGTGATTGCTGCCCGATTACGGATGATGGATCAGCAGGCAAAAGGCACTCGACACTTCTCCCGAAACGGGAATCGGGAGAATTCCCGATTCATGAGACGGAATCCTCCGTATCTCAATTTAAGGAGAAGGGATGCATCAGGAGGTATAAGAGATGATTTATGAGGGAGGATGATTGGTGTTATGGCTTTTCGGACGTAAGCTTAAATAATTGCTGGGGATGATTTCTCGCTATTCGTCTTATGAGAGGTATGACAGCAAATCAAGAGAGTTTTTTTTATCTCTCCCAGATTTGCTTAATTTTCGATGAATGTCGGAGAGGGATTGGAGTTCGTAGTTAGATCTCGGCTTTCGGCTTTCAGAGGAATTGGTACTTAAATTGGAGAAAATCTACTGCTACTTAAATGGATTGGAACTTATCTATTGAATATAATGTGAAGTTTTAAAGCATCCTTCTTTTCCTGAAGGTGGAACGGGGAACTTACACCCAGAACGGGAAAATGCACTGAAAAAAAATGAAAATGGCATTGAAGATTCTTGTAAAGAATTTCTTAAAAAATCAAATTGATGCAGGAAATTCTTCAATGAGTAGCTTTTAGACTAAACAGCACAATTATTCTTAAAGGTTAATTTTCAAAAATATCTCACTCAGATTTTATTTCGATACAAGTTTTTAAAGATGTCTAGTAATTTCATCGATGCTAATTGTTAGTTTCCCAATGAAAACCTCTTGGAATAGAATGGAAGAGTAAGAGGAGACAGAAAGAGGAACTTAGAGAAAAAGATCAAGTAAAGAGAATTTGAAACGTTGAGGGGGCTCTAGCAATTTATACGAAGAATATGCTCTCAGTTTCAAATTTTCATTTTCAAATGCCTCGTATTTTTTGTTTTTAATTAAACTGCAGACATTGATGCAAACACAAAACATAACAACACATTTTGAATTCATTCAAACGCCTAAAAATTATTACCTATTATTAGAGTTTCTAGCAAGACAGGTTTTGAAAACCAATATCTCATCAACGACTATTTTTGTCAAAATGTTAAGATGTAACATGTAGCATAAATGGTTCAAAAGCTATTTGCAATATAATATGGAGAGGTTGAAAAGTATTATAAAGTTGCCTTCATCTACAGGAGCAGGAGAAAGTAATACTGAAATGATTAATGACATGAAAGGAAGGAAACTTATATAATAGGATAATTACTAGGGCTGTGTTGATACCATTTGTCTCAGAAAATGGGAGGCTGTATGATGGTGGAAATAATCGAATAACTACTTGATTTTCCCATCAAAAGGCTATTTCTTTTACACGGAAAAGAAACATTACACTGTCTTATACTATAACGGCACAAGTTTAGACTTTTTGATGATCCACGTTGGCAGCGTTTGTTAGTTGATAAAAGACCAATTATATAGACTTAAATAACATGGCTGGCATTACCAGAAATTGACAGATTATTCAATACCGCCAAGCATCAACGCCACTAAACCTATTTTATTCGTATTTTCTATTTGCAAAAAGAATTCCACTTTTTGTCTTTAAACTCTTCACCCCTATGTAAAAGGCAAGAAAGAATAAAAGTAATTAAAGGGCCTGCATGTTTCTGGTTTTTGTCAAACTATCAAGACAGAATTCCTGCATAATTATTTATTAGCATCTTAATTATTAATCTACAAAACAAATGCCAGATTAACTCTCCTAAGAAAAAAATGACTCACGTAAATTACCATTCCTCATTTAAAACCCCATTATTACCTATTACTACTCTGCTCTACATCTAAATACAACAAAGAGCAAGGCACAAAAACCCTAATGAAACAAGACAACCCTAAATACCACTTAACAAAACCAACTTAAGCTGCAAATCGATTTCGAAACCACTTCCCCTTATGTCATCTACTTAACGAAAAAAAACCCTCAAGTTTCTTCAACTCACTTGTGGTAGGTAAATACCATACCATAACCATCCATAAGATACAATATGGGACAATACCGTAATAACTCTGTTCTGTTTCTTTCTTTAATAATGAGTGTAAGGAAGGATGTGGCGTATATCGTGACAATGTGTCGAAAGGAGTCGTAATGATTGAGGGCTTTTTATGAGCAGAGGGATTTAACCTCAGCCATAACAAGGAAGGGATTTGGAGGATTCAAAGGGCAGCAACCATTAGCTGCGTTGTGTGAGGTAAAGCTTTGTTTGACCTCTGTAAAAAATTTCTCAGGCGGTTCTTACTTACATTTTGGAACAGTGTTTGTGTAAAGGGAAAAGTGATAAACCGCGGGCATTATTAATAATTCGTGAAGTGAGTGAGGCGGGAAATGTGAGAAATTCAATGACATCTATCATTGAGTATTTATCACTTTTCGGGTATTATTAATAATTATCGGATTTATGACACTGCCCGTAATACAGCCCAAATGTGTTTAATAAATTTCTTGGCGAGATGGATATGACAGAAAGAAAAAATACATTTTATTTCTCAATAAATCATGTAAACGTGTATTGGAAATGCAAATGAATGATAAGGAAATCTGAAAAAGATTTGAGAATTTTTTTTGAAAATATTTGAGTTAATTAACTGATTATTAGAGTATCTTTCTCTATTCATATAAGACATTAAATGTAATAAGTGGGAATGGGGGGTAATTCAAGACAAATCCAATGTAAAAAGTAATATTTTTTTGTTTTCTCATAACAAGAAAATAGGTATACAAAACCTTTAACTTTAAAATTTAAGTATTAAAACAAAAACTTGTAGTTCGTAAATTGCAAAATATTAATTTTAATTTTGATAAATTAAAAAGCAAATGAAAAATATTATACGAATCAATCCTTATTTATGCTTAATTAGAGAAAACAAATGCTCTTAAAATTTTTCAACTTTTTATTGAAGGTCTACAGTTTTGACACTACTAAAGTAATTTTGCGAGTTGTGATAAGAATAGTATATTATTTGTAGTTGCCCGTACCCATTCTTTTTCAGAAGTCAATTTTCTATAAATTTTATCAGATCACCTTCATTCACTTGACACTTTAAATCGATAAACCTTTTTTGGACTTATAAATTTGTGTAGGACTTAAACGAATACACTAAAACATTTAGATTTTGTATTCAAAATTACTATTTCCATGGGGAAAATATTAAAAATTCTAATTAACTCGAAAAATACACTAAAAGAATTTTCTCACTTAAGAAACTCACACCAAACAAAAAGATAAAAACCTCCACAGCTCGACTACATAAGTTCCCTCTCACGAAATCTTGCCTGTCAAGGTAACTGTTTGAGCTCATAATATTTAACGCCTAGATGTCAAACAGTGTGATCCATGCCACAGTCTCTGCGGTTATCAGCGGACACATCTACATTCCTGCACCCTTGAGAAACACCGCAAAAGAACAAGTAGAAGAGAGACGAGCGCATTAAGAAAAACTTAAGAGCTAATCCTTTATGTCCTCGCAATCTGCGGTGACCGGCCACTGCTGAGTAAACAGTTAAGGTGTGAGCACACTCTTTGTTAATGTCATGGGTTAATCTAATCCGGAAAGTTCTCGACCATTTTTCTGAATATTATGTATGAAATTTTTGTTGTATCAATACTGTAATTTGACGAATATTTCAGGATTTTATTCAGAGTTTTTCAGGAGTAAATTACAAAAAAAGGATGTAACGTGAAGAATTATAAACATTATGTTACGAACAGAAAGAGTTCAGAAGTAATTATGGATTTAAAAAAAGATTAGAATTTCACATTTGCACGAAATTTTATCCATTTAAAAACAATTACTTCTATCAAAGTTATAATAAAACTTTCTTTTGCTCTTGGAAAGATGTTTTTTTGGGAATTAGAGGGAAAATTCGGGAGAAAAATATTATTTTTGGGAGTATTAAAAGGGCCTTTAGAAAAATAAAGCAATTTTTTTTTCAGCAGGAATTTCAGGAGGCGTACGAACCATTTACTTTACTCGTGGAATCGTTACAATAAAGGACACCAGTGGTTTTTCTTTCTTTCTAGCTACATCACTGAAAATTACGAGTAGTAAAACTTTGTTAAAAACACTTTCTTTACGATAAAATTGGTTTCACTGAACTCACGTTCAGTAAGGTAACCAGGAAAACTTTTAGGAGGGGGATATGAGGTAAATTGAGTTGTTTTTCAATGTTTGAAAATGGGGAAAATTTCCGAGTTTCGGGGAAATATCAAAGAGAGGAGGTTCATAAGAACAAGGATAAAGGGAAGCTTAAGAGAAAGAAAGGTACTATGAGGCAAAGGGATGCTGAAGACCAGAAAGAGGCGAAATAGTCAAAAGATGCTTAGAAGCTAAGATATGCTACAGAACAGAGGGATGCAAAGGAACAAAAAGATGCTGAAGAGCAGAGAAATAATATTGAGAAACACCATAAATTTTCGTAAAATATTTAGGCTGGGATAACTTCGAGTTGAGAACTTTTGATTTAAGAACACTGACTGCATGACATAAATTAGTTCTGGTAAATGACTTTCAGTATTTGAAATTTTCCAATCATTAAATTGAGACCTCACACAAAGTGAACTGCCAGTGTCTTATCACCGTCATGAAAAATGCATCCAACGATATTGATGGAGACGGGCCATCCAGATAGCGAGGGAATACCTAGCTAGGAGGACAAATATCCCCTTGGGATGATGCAGAGATGACAATCTCATTGAGTTGGCACCATTTGCAGCAAACGATAAGATAAAAACGATAAGATAAGATTCGAATCCACCTCAAATCCTTCTTCAGAACAATGGAAGTGTTTTTTTTTCATCCCGTTTTTCATTTTCTTCGCTGAGTATGTGGGAGGTTTATGTACGCATACGGTTCTTTTTTGCCAGTAATGTATTCGAATGTTCCATTAATCACGGGTTAAAGAGAATGGGAATCGATGATTAATGCTTGGAGAGGGATCGATAGCATGCAAATGAAGCCCTTTTCATCTGAGAGGCATTTGGGGGTATTAGGGCGTTAAAAGAAAGGCTTTTGTTGTCTGTCTTTGGAATCAGCTAGACTGTTGTGAACTGTCGAGATCGAGTTGCCCCCTGACACGTTCTGTGATTTAAAGTGAGACAAAACACAAACGTCTGAAAGTTGTCAGTTCTATATTAAGTACGTAGGGTAAAGCGGGGTTATTTGATACAGAAAAAGTCAAACTCATTTTTTAGTGGAAAAAATTATTTATTCAGATGCTTTTTTTTTCAAAAAATATCTAAAAATGACGCACTTTTATGAAACTAATTAAAAAAAGAATAGAAGTTTGCTGAAAATTAAAATATAACTACTTTTGTAAAAATTCAATTTTGTATCAATGTGCCCCACCGTATTTTTTATTTTGAATAATTAAGTTTATTTTTTAAGTTTTTATGTTTTTTATAATTATTTTTATGAAAGATATTTACATAGTAAGTCAGTTATATCAAAGACAATGAAGTTGAAATGATATTCTGTAGATGTATTTTAATACCGCCTGTTATTTTAGATATAAGATAGTATAAGTTATTTTCAAAGCTTCGAAATGACATTAAGGAAAGTCTCTATTAAGAGAGGATAATTCATGAACATTAAAAAGGAGTAAAGTTTGGCTAAATACCAGAAAACCATCATTACAACAGGGTCAAATGAGAATTAGACGTTTCTGAGAAAAATATATACTAAGTACCCATCAAAAGTCTTAATAACTGCCCAATCAACACTTAGCTTTCAGACCGTTTAAACTTTTTATCGGTGCCTAATCGTGATAAAATCACCCTGTCTGGGAACCATTTCTTCAAATCTGTATTAAGGAGGATAAAAAATAGAATAATAATTGGTTCCAAACAATACTATAACCAAGTAACATAGTGAAGTACCAATGTTTTTGGCCAATATTGCTAATATCGATAAATGTTGGACATTTGATGGGATTGATTTTTTTATCATTAAAAACAAGGTCAAAAAGCATTTCGAATTTTTGAAATAAACCTACAAAATTAAAATGTTTTATCCCTCTTGTTTTATATTCAATGTTGGAGAAACGATATTAACGAGTAAAAAGCAGGCAATGTCTTCAATATTGGACAATATTTCAGAGGGGGTAGTTTTGACAAAAATTACAAATTGCTTTTGTGCTACCTAGGTTTTTGAAGAAATGAAGATTTTTTCTACAAAATCCATGAATGTCAGAAAAACGTTCCCTTAAAAAACAACAAAAATATATGGATGGACAAAAAGACAGCAAAAATTTTCAAATAAAATTAAAATGGAAAAATTTAGTAAAATGAAACATAAAATACCCGATTTCCATTCCATTCTGTAATAGAATAAGAACAAGTTTATTCAGCCAAGTGAGCGACCACTCCATTAAAGAAATAGCCAACTACTCTTGGTCATAAGGATAACCTGTTACAATGACATCATTGTGTAACATTAGAGGAAGTAACCCCCCTAATACAACACCAGATAACTAATATCGCTATTCTATGGAATGCTTTATCAGACTCAATCTCAAGGTTTGTAGAATAATGACACCAAAATTCCTTGTTGAAACGTCAGATAAAGTAGACAGCTGTGATTTTTCAAGTTAATGTGTCACCTAGTGTGACGAAAGTGATGTTTCGTAAAATTTGATGGTTCCTACTCTCCCTCTTTGTAGGTACTGCAAAAAGGCCATTCATAATAACTGAACTGAGAGCGCAAAAAAATTAAGAGCTTTCCTTGAGGATGTATTTGTTCATACAAAAATAAAGTCACGTTTCTGTGCTTTGGAATTGTCTGTAATTATTTATGGAGTATGTATTTATTTGAAGTCTCAATATAAAATAATTTTTCATTAAATGGAATAAGACATTTTTTTAGATATCTTAAAAAATTATAAAATCTGATTTTTTTTTACCGTGAAAGTAATTTTTTACTTAAGAAGGAGTTTAACTTTGAAAAAAGGTATGTAAACTTGTCAACAGTTCCGAAGCTGTCCTTAGTTTTCATCAAATCATATGCACTCCACAAAAAATAGCGTCAATAAAATAACAGCAACATGTTTAAATTCTCTAAATAAAAAGAAAACACGCACTTTAAATGAAATCACACCATTAACGTGATAAAAAGTTTAACCCTTAAGAAAACTATCAACCATAACCCTTTTGATTTAATAAAAATCTTCAAGAAGCAGTAGCGGAAAAAAAGATCTATTCAATGGAGCGAAATTGTTCTATCAACTTATTGATCCGTATCATATCCATACGATAAAAAATCTAAAACAATATTCGGCAGTGAAATGAAACGATATGACCGGACCTGACTAACGAAGTGTTGCCATAAAACCCTTTCAAAATAAAGCCTGCTAAAGACGTAATCAAATAAGCATGGAAATTGACCGGAAACTAGCAAGATGCATCTTCTGGAGAACTCTAGTGAATTAATTGAAAGGGTAATTCTTAGGCTTGAAAACTGGCAACAAATTTATCATTGATTAATCAACCATTGCTTCCGGGGGACATACAAAGGTGAGGATGTAAATCTTGTTTGCTCTTGAAGCATGGGTAAGTTCGTAACGCAGCGATGTGCAACAAGCTTAGTTCTTTTTAAAGAAGAATAGTCTTGGGTTGGTAGGCTGCTCCAAGAGTTCAAAGAGAGTGATATAGAAAAAATATTTTGGTGTTATAAATTCACGTAAGGAGTAGCCTAATGCTTATCAACTAAAAACGAGAAAGGGTCACGAAGTGAATAATTTGTACAGGAATTTTTCTTTATTGTTAAATTTCATAAACACACATAGTTAATTTTTACCTCAGAAAAACTTAATGAACGTAAAATTTTAAAAGTATCTAGGAAGTTCGCCCAAACTATGCCGAGAAAAATTTTTTGTGTGAGTATACATAAAAAATGTCCAGAGAACAATATCTCTAGGCAGACTTTTCTTTTTCGAAACATGTGACGTCAAATCCGAAAAAAAAAAATATTTCATTTCACGGTGTGCGCATGCATGCGTGATGGATATTTTATTACTTCAGATTGCAAACAAATTCAAAAATTCTTCTCAGCAAGTTCAGAAAATTATAAATGTTTTCCTTGTAGTTGTTGAAAGTACAAAAACAACGATAAACAAATAACCTTCAAACTATAAAACAAGATCTCTACAGAAAAACAAAACACCGATGCAGTATTATATATACGTAGATAAAAAATTCCGACTCCAATAAAGAAACACTGCTTTTAACTAAGAATTACAATTTACTTGTAAAAGTTTTAAAACAAATTACTAAACGCCTACCTCTATTAGAAAATCTCAGATTAGCAAACGACAATGAGTCTGACATCTAAAAGCTTTAACTACAAACATTATTTTCCACTTGCAATAAAAGTACTGATAAAAAAGACTTTTTCAAATTTATACTCTTCAAAGCGCGATCCGCAAAGCTCGTTTCTTTTCACAAGACCGAGATTTATCTTTGAACTTGTTCAACACGACAAACCAATTAGGCAGATCAATGGGGAAAAAGCGCCCGACAATATGTCACACGAGTTACCTAGCAACTCCATAAAAAGCACCAATAACAACTGCAATTAGATATTAGAGGAGTTTAATCAAGGGTACATGAGAAGAGAGGCACGCCCCAAATAAAAAAAAGCCTCACTGACTTAATTCCTAAATAGAATACAAGGGTCCCCCTGGGACTGTTGGTTGGATTTGAACCTCCAAAGATTATCCCGTAAAATTAACTTAATAGTTCTATTTAATAAACTCGTTTGTTCAGAATCAATTATTTCATTTTAAAAACTCTTTAGTTCTTTGGCTTAAGTAAAAAACGGAGCTTGTAAAATATGCCTGGAGTGTATTGTTTATAAATTTTTTACATGTTCAAAACCTATATATTCATCTATCACTCAACAGGTATTAATAGATGTTGGTTTTAAAATTTGAAATTTCTTGATACAACCTTTCAGATATCAAGGGTCGATTAAATCTGAAACCAAAAATACCCCCTGGATGTAACTCACACACTTCAGATTAAATCCTTGATTATATACTCTACTACAGAAACGTTTCCTGAACCCAGTACGTCAATACGCGGAAGGAGAAAATGAGTATACACAAAGCCTGTTGGGTTGCTAGAAGTTTCGGTACGCAAATTGTGATAAAAAGACACTATAATATATATGGGTTAAACAAAATAATCTTATTTTTAAATTGACGTTCTTCATTTCACTCAAAATTCAGACACCGTTCTGGGAACTACTTTGTTTGTTAGTGACGTCATAGGGTCAATTAAAGTTGTTGTCTAGTATAGTGGAGTCAGAACGCATTAAGCAGAATTTGTTCAACTAAATTACTCTGTTAAAGAACCTGTGTGGTTACAAGAGACTATTAAAAGAGAGAATCTAATGAATGTTTGATAGGGAAATTACAATGCAGTCGACAAAAGAAACTTCCCAACAAAAATTACAACTGCTGCAGGCCTATATTAACCCAGGAAACTCCCAAGCCCAAAATAACGCAAACTAAACCCTCACCATCGAAGGAATTCAATCACACAAAAAGACCCGCCCACCCAATCGGGAGCATTCCTCTGCTCCAGAAACATTCCGCGGAGTGCCTTATCAATAAGCATGCAAGCCGTGACAATATCTCCCTCCCTGTCTCGGGGGTGTTTTTATCCGCCCCACCAAAAAAAAAGACGATAAAGGAGGCAATAAGGGAGGAAAGGGAGGGGTGAGAGAAGAAATAAATGAAGGATCCGAAACCTGGATCGCTTCCAAAGTCCGGCGGTTCATCCGCGTGCCGGAATATTGATCGGAGCGGCCTTCAAAAGTCGCCCGCCCGCCCCTCCCGTGACAAAAGTTGGTGGGGAGGCCTTTGTGTTGAGAGTTGTCAGGCCCTAAAACGTAAGGTAATGAAGTGAAATTCGTTCAAGTTGAGAGGCTAGTAATAGAGACACTTTTTTCAATAGCAGATATTTGTAGGAATGTGAAAAAGATTAAGAAAATTATGAGGTTCTGCTAGCTTCCAGATGTGCTACGCCAATAATAAAAAAAAAAAAACGTCTCAAAATTACGAAATGTCTCTTGTTGTCGAACCAGAGTTTTGTCCTCGTCAAGTTCAAAAGGGGGTGGACAAAATTATTTTAGTGGGATAGAATTTTGAAATTTTTTTGGAGAGTTACCCCGCATAAAAGAAAATTCCCTTTCAATGGGAATTAATCCAAAAAACTCAGAATTCAGTTTAAAGAGATGAGTCTTCTTTCTAATAATCCATCTGATCTGTTGCATGAAGAACAAACTGTAGTTTGTTCACCTTCGTGATCAATAACAATAAAGAAAATAAAATTGTACACTATTTTTCTAAAATAAGGGGATCTCTTTAATTGATGCTCAATTAAGGAAGTCACAAGCTCACTAAAAATGTAAAAATGGTAAGTTAAAAGTCAGAACTTCTACAATGCAAGGAAAACTAAAACCTTTCCAAAATCAAAGGATAGGTAATGGAACCAAATGACTAGAAGTCTAAAATTTGACGCCAAAAATAGCTATAACTTCCTTTTCAATGATAACTTTCTCCCCTCTTTCTCCACAGTGTGTTGCTCACTTATTAAATAATAGAGAAATTGGGGAGAAATACTAAGGACATGAGGACGAGAGAAAATGGGTAAAATATGGAAAAAAACAGAATGAAAGAATAATTTTGATGCGTTCATTCCCCTCTAAAACAAACATAGAACTTAAATGTCACGTCATAATTAGCCAATCAAGCTGATTTCAGCCACACCTGGCAACCCTTCCCGATCTTTTATTTGAAGGGGGAGAGATAGGGGGTGATTTCCAGAGAGGGAGGGGATCGCGACCTCTGCCGAGATTGATGTGAAACAAACACTGAATATTTAGGGAGGTTTTAATGAGATGAGCGAAGGTCGATCCGCGGATCCAAAGGATTTATAGATCCTGTTTAACGCTGTCAAGTTGTCTTGATTGCAGCCCCACCCCTGCAGCTATCTAAGTTTCGGTATGCTTTTACATATCGTTTTTCCACCCACCGCCCATCTCTCTTTTTTTTTTCAAATTAGAAATCCTTTGTTTTAGATGACGAATTTCGATTATTTGGGATGGCGGGAAAACAAAGCGAATCCTTCGTAAATGTAAATTTCATTGACCTTGGTTCGCGGTTGGGAGGTGTATTTATAACGTACTAGCGCTTTCAGCGCTAGACCCGGCGTTGCCCGGGCCCAGTAAAACTTTATATTTATACCTATGGCGCACGCGCTATCCCGGCGTTGCTCAGGCATAAATGACGGGCTGCGCCCGTACTAAGTTCCTTTGACAGAATCTCATACACTTTAAAATAGTTGGGAAGTCATATTTGTTAAAAAATAGCTAAGGTGTAACTAATAAAAAATAGTTAAGGTGTAACAGATTTAGCATTACATAGACTGCACCACACAGAGGCCCTCTGCATTACCGTCCATAAAAATGGATTCAAACAGTTAAATGAATCTATTCGAAAAATTAAACAAAAATCAGTAAATGTATAAAAAGCCAGAGTTATTTAAAGGCACAGCTTTGATAAGAGTCCTTCAGCTGCTCCATAAGCTCAAATATGACACAATGACACATAAGCATATTGCTGTGGATAAATATGGCGGCTGGAGGACTCTTATCGAAGCCGTGCCAATTTAAATTATGTGTAATAAATGGACGAACAACCTAAAAGAAAAGGAAGCCTCAAAACCAAAACCGTTCAATTGTTATCTTTCCCGATGAATATTGCCAAGCTGTTTTAGTAGCTAATGATTAAGAAAAAGTGTATGAAATGCCACTAATGTAATATTTAAATAACTTTAGGTAATTATGTGAAAAAACACAAACAATTCTCAAACAAAAATAAGACTAAACTACTTTAAAAACAAAAGCAACTATGGTGAATTTGAAAGTGTGGAAAAAATGCACAACTGTAATCAAACTGATTGTAAACTGTTACATAGATTTTCTTAGTGAATGCACACAGAAAAGTAAGCCTTAATTACTGAGTAAGATTCAAAGAATAAAATGAAAATCAGTTTCAGGATAGCACAAAGCACTTAATGAATTAACGACGAACATCATCAAGAGCCAAACATAACAAAAAATACAGAGTTAAATAGAATAAAAAAGAAATCTATGCTCAAAAAACGGAACAAAAGTAATAAATTAGAATAGTAAGAAGCATTCACAAAATGAAGGGGGAAAACGTTCGCCGCCTCTCAGACCTCTTCGGATGTAAACAGCCAAAGCCATATTACTTAACAATCGGCGTCCGAGAAGTACGTTTGAGAAATAAAAAGCAATAACTGAAAAAGCTTTATACAATCCCCACCACAGAATGCTATTAAAATCCAAAAGAACAAAAGTCAAATCAGTCTCGATATAAACAGATAATTTTCACTGAATAATGTAAACAGACCGAAGAATGAGAATAACGTTGTTGGTTGTTGAATAATAATAATGTTGAGAATAACGCCCTTGGTTGTTGCCAGGTTCCAAAGAGAAAATGGCTACCCCTAGATCCCGATGATTTTTAGCATTAGGATATTTGACAGGACGAATCCTAACCACTCCGAGAGTAGGAGAAGAGAGCTTTGGACCAATCACATACGTTGTACAGGCATCGCGGAGAAACAACGCGGGTTTCCGGCACTTCCGGGTTTCTATTTTATTAGTATAGATATACTTTGCTTTGCGAAAGAATTTTTCTCGATTAAGTCCTTGTTTACATTATTTTATACAGATTATATTCCATAAACAACAAACACTTTGTGTCTGGTGATGTCAAAAAGTTTTAAGGTGTTACTAAAATAAAACGGTAAAAATTATGGAAATTAATATCATTATGTTATGCTAAGTTTGATTTGAAACCAAACAGGTTTTAGTTGCATTTAAGATGGAATTTTTAGCTAAAGAAGATCCATTGCAGTTTTAAAGGAATTTCAATAACATTCTAAAATTAAAAAGAATAAAATTACCCATCGATTACAATTGTTCATAGAAATCATAGACCAAAGTGGCATAATATGATTACACCCCAGAGCACTGACATTTTTTCCTCATCAAGCAATGATGCAGAAGGAGAAGCCCACTTTCAAGAACTTGACACGTAAATGTTGTTTTGTTGCTAATGTATACTTCAAGCAGTGAAAAAAACTTTTTGAGCGTGCACTGAAAAAACATTGGTGCATGAAACATCTAGAGAACATTAATTTCATTCACATAGGAATGAAATAAATACTCTTATTCATCAAATACAAATAAAAGTATCCATAACGCTTAAGTATCAAAAAGTTTCAGTCATCTACTTAATATTATGCATAGTAGGCATTCACACCAAACTTTGATTTCGAGATAACACCATACGTATTGTAAAAATTCGGTTACCCTTAACTAGGAAGAGTATAGTATATTCAGAAGTGTAAAACACAATAGTAGTTCAAATCAGAATATAAATTATTAAAAACATTGAGGTATGAAAATATTGTTTTGAAACCGTTTAGTCTGAGTTTAAATACCACCAGATAAAAATATTCCAGACGAGTTATAAACGGTAATTTGAGGCAGTTACATTTACAGCAGCTATAATATTCCATTGTTTAACGAACATACATGTTCTGCCGAGTTATAATGTACAAGCAGTCTGAATTTAGAACCTCTTTAAGCTTTATCAAACTGAAGTGTTGACACTGAAGATATGGAGGCCAAAACACGGAGGCTTGAAAATTTACAATACACAATTGTGGGCACTTGAGATAAGATTTAGGATGGAGATAGGAAGAACATAAAAAATACACGCAGTCACGCACGAAATTCATTTTAATCGGTTCTCTTGAAAGAAACAAATTGTGAATTTTTAAGATTTTTTAAATGAGTAGAACAGACCGTTTAAAAAAACACTGACAAATGCTTAATATGATCAGACTATAATATTGGAATTCATAGTCAATTACGTCTTTTCATACGGGAACTTAGCTCTAAAATTGTTTAACAGCCATGAATTGTAATAAAAAAGCACGGACAATATGTGCATGTTGTGCGTGATTTTTAACAGGCTGTGCAAGTTGAAGAAAATCAAAATTCTAGAGGGTTCTGTAAAACAGTTATTAAAAATTAATTACTTGTGCATGTTTTCCTTAAACTTAAAACGGCATTTATTCATTATGAAACTGTTTTAGGAGAATTTACTTAAGATGCTCGGGAAATAAGACAGAGGCTCAAAAGACTACCAAGTACCAAGCTTATTTTTTAATAATTGTTATCCAGTGTTCCTATAATAGAGAAGGAATTTTCTAAAGTCTATCTAAGCTAACACACGATAAAAAAAGGTTTAATAAAAAACCCAAATCCTTTTTATGTCAAATTCAGTATGGACGTAATCATCATTATTCTGAGCTACTCATTTGAATACAACTTTGCTTTACTTGCTTTAACTCTCTATAAATCGTTACATGACACTTGACTTTGTTTTTCTTTCCTTAAAAATAGCAGAAAAACTAAAGTTATCGAATGCTATCCTTTCATTAATGACCTGTGATAAGCCCATATCTATTCCAGTGTCAAAACGTTCCATCACAGGTCAACACTCCTGAAACTATAAACGACACAAAGTAACATCACAGAAAAAAGTTCTCGCTTTGCTCGGTCATAAATCATGCAAATCGAAAGTGAAATCTCTCCGATGGGAGATTCGGCACGACTTCCATCCTTCTTTCTGATGACACTGAGGCCGGTTGACACATGCCGCCCGAGCCATCGATTTTCGGTTGATCGTAATTCCGGCCGAAATCCCGTCCAAGTCGATCGCACGTGAGTGAAATGGAGAAGAGATTTTGAAGGGGGCTTTTGTCAGGTTTACATCAAGGCCGAAGGGGAAAAAGAAGTTTGCAAATATTTGGAATGACATCAAATGCCCTCCCCCAGTACATGAAAATAAGGTATGGATGCAGGGATAAATAAAAGGAGATACTGACGCTTGCATAGTGATGAGATATCAGCTAAAGTTTTATTGTTTTTAACTGAAAATTGAATAGTTTCTGAAACTTATAGTTTAGGATGGAAGTTGTCTAGTTAGAGAAATCCTTCAGCTTAACTGAAATTCTTACTTGTCCGTAAATTTTAAGTTCCAAATTCATAATACCTCACTGAAATTTTTAACATTGCCAAAAAGTATTTGTATTAAAGTGAGACATTGTAGAATTAGACGTTTTAGTGTATTAAGATTAAACGTTTTTTTATATATGTTACGGGCAAAGTGATTAATCAGGCATTATTAATAATGCCCGAAGTGGAGGCGGGCAAAGTGATAAATTTCATTCATAAATTCCGTTGAATTTATCACATTGCCCGGGCAGTATTAATAATGCCCGGATGTTTCACATTGACCGTAACATATCTACATTGTTATTGCCAAAAGGGTATACTTGGCCACTTGGAATAAAGGTATACTTGGAACTTGGAATATCCAAGCTCCATCCTCAAAGGATATACAGTGTATTTCAAATGGACCACCAAAAATTACGAATTATACATAACTTAAAATAAAATTAAGTTTAATATAAGAAGTTCCATAGAACTAAATAATGTTCAATTAAGCGACGTTTGATAATCCTAGTTGATTTAAAGAATGTTTGACAGTTTACGGCTTATCGTACATCTCCAAACCTGTTGATTAGATTTCAAGTTGAATCCGATAAAAGTTCGCAAAGGTGATTAGACGTGGCGTAAAAGATGTCAGGAATAGTAAAGCCTGTCTTAGCGTCGTTCGATAAAGTGATCGAATTAACATCGCATTAGGATTAAGGACACATCACAGAACTTGCGCCAGAAATATCCATCACAAAAATTGAATGCCAAATGTTAGAAACACAATCCCATTTATTTGACATTGAAAGATGTCCCTCATAGAGGAAAACGATTCATTCACCTTCCTGTATTAGTCACATAAAACAAAGAGTAAGCCTCATAAAAGAGAAAGTTGATAAAAATGAAAGCTAACTGTAATCAAACGAGAGAAATGGGCTAAACTGGGTCAACTCCCTCCCTAAGAGTGATTCCGAACCATAATCACTATATTTACTTATCCCTGCATTCCCTGTATATATCAAGAAGCCACAAACGTCCCACGTCGAATCAAAGCACAATCACAACAGCGACCGACACCCAAGGGAAGAGAGAGGGAGAGCACCCAAAGGGAATAATAAAATCCGTGGGCCGCCGCCAAATAATTAAAACCACATCACGCGTCGCTAAGGTAAACAAGCGGAAATGTCCGCAGCCCCCTCAGAGGCGTCTTTCAGAATGCAGCCCAAAACGGCGCTCCTGTCGTCTTCTGTCATAAATCTTTTCCATTCATCAGCATGGGACCTTCGGAAGATGCCGGAAGATTTGTTACTCTATATTACAAACGAAGGAATTCGAAAAATTTCGTTTTAAAATTTTTCAGGAAAAAAGGGGTCATACTCTTATATTCCCTTTTGTCACATTTCAGGGAGAACCTCCCAAATTGGGAAGTCATGCTTTAAAAACTCGAGGTTGTCAGTCTAGTTCAAATAGTAAACTTTATTTTAATTGTTAGAAAATAATCAACGTATAAAAAATAGACAAACGTTTTGACAGAACAAATGGTTTGACTCCACCTCCCCCTTTGTCACATCATGTTCCACATACAGGGCCTTACTTGTATAGTACCTCGTGTAAAACCTGTAGAAGGAAAAGGGTATCTAAAGGCCATCCACTTTAAAAATTTTGGAGAGTTTGACACTAAAGCAGGTTTCTACAAATTGCTAGGCATCTAGGATCTTTTGGTTATCACCAGTTATGCAGAAAATGTTTCAGAGCTCGATATTTCCCCTGAACACAATTAATTTTTTCTGAAATTTCCCCCAAAAATGTCTCCATATTTTCATTCCATTTTATGTTACCACTAAAGTAGAGTTTTTATTATCAAATATAATTTTCGTAATTAATGAACTTCTGTCAGGTTCAATAATTCCAACCAAATAATTCATAAGTTTTATTTTTTATGGACTTCATACCTTCTTTTATTTTTCTTCATTCGAATTTTTTTTAGTGAAAATCACCAATCTCGTCACGGAAACGTTGTTTTTCCTGCATATCAATGATAACGCAAGGAAAAGCGAACTTTCATGTATTCATCAAGGAAACTCGCTTTTTCGACGTAGATCCGTAGTTTTCACCTAATTTCCGTAGTCTTTGGAGGATATGATATCGTCCCCAGCCAAAATATGTGTTACTAATAACAACTTTAATTTGTAGACGTTTTTTTCTTTATAAACTTAGGCGAACATTTCCCCACAACTATCTGAATTTCCCCCGAAACTCGTTCAGGGGAATTCGAACATATTCTGCACCCTTGGTTATCACTCCTTTAAATGGTGAAACGGGCGACATTCGGGATGGACCTCGCCCTCCTTAATACGCCACTGTATAAAAGGTAGATTTAAAAAATACCTCTCAAATCCCTCTCCCAACCCCTTCCTTAATACCCACCAATCTTCCAAAACTTGTCCCCCGACACAACATCAGCCCTACCTCATCTTCCGCTTTATCTTCTGCTGGTGAAACACAACAGGATGGATGATGCAGTTTAAAGTCGCGAGGATAGAAGGGGAGTCTATATAGGGTAATAAAGGGTCCTGTGTGGGGGAGGTGAGATAGGAAGGCAAAATGGATGTTGAGGCGGGTTGTGTGCATCGATTTTCCATTTGGTTGTCGACAAGGGGAGAGAGGATGCTCTTATTGAAATTGATTGGAGAAGGGGGGCATTGTTGACCGACGACATCTGTTTAATTTTAAGGGGGCGACCTTTGAGTCAGAGTGTTTTTTATTGAAAAAGAGGGAATGACATGACTTTGAGGTTAAGCACGCGGAGGGAATGGAGTCATTATTGAAAAAGTTAGAGGGGGAAATTGAAAAAAAGCTTGAATCTGTTACTTTTTCTAGGTAGTGCATCATTTAAACCGATATTATATGAGACGGTATTAAATTGAAGATATCACGTGGGGGGGAGAAAGCAATATCTGCTTCAAACCACCAATTGAAAAGATGTTATTCATCAGCATGGATATTGTCTACTTCCCCCTTTTTTGTTCAACTGAAATTGGCATTTATACATATTTGATGAAAACTTGTATGTGTGTTGTGCCTTCTCCCGACCACTTCTGAGGTCACGGATAATCGGCTGGGGAACCAACCATAGCTGTAAATGATAAAAGTACTACTTAGCGAAGATGTCGTGGAAGACGTTTCCAATACTAAATTTAAACATGCTAGATTGACCACACTATGAATCCATTGATTTTCCATCCCTAACCTACATGTGTCAAGCTAAACTGCTTTTTTACATGTGAAAAAACACATGACTAAGTCAAAATATGTTATTATACATAGCTCAAAAAAATTTTCGCATCTTTTGGCGGGGGGGGGGTCCATATGGGTCAATACCCTCTTAACATTTTGGGGAGATTCCATTTTTATTGGCAAATCAAATTTCCAGATCCATCAGGGACAGCTTGCCTCCCCCAAGGTTTTTCCCGCCAGGTAAATCCGCCCATGTCTATCCGAACATCCTTTTGTCAGCACCAAAGAATATCACGGATTATCCAACTCCAGCCTCAGCAGTTGTCGAAAAAGCTCAACAGCACACATCCAATTAAAACCTCCCACACGTGAGCTTTCGATTGTTTCTCTACCTCCCCCTGAAAAACCCTCGTGGGGGAGGCTCAAGATGAAAGGACAAATGGGGATTAATGATCCTCCTCCCCCCAACCCCACCGTCGTTGGATTATCTCCTGGTCGGTAATGGAGGCCATCGACCCGAATGGATTTTCGTTCAATCTTTGCTCTGACCTGGATGTTTGTCCGGCATGGTCCTCCCCCACTGCTGTTTTTTCATTTTAAACGTTTGAGGGAGTTTGTTTGGGGGTTATTGTGGTTGCTGTTCGATTGAGGGGTTGGTATGTGAGGGTCTTTTTTGTGGGGGGTTGGATTTCATAAAAGCGATGTAATAGATTTAAGTATTGTGTGGAACTGAATTGAATGATTTCCACTTTAATAAAGAAATGCACACTTACAAATTGTGCCTAGGGTCTTTTCCAGATTTTTTTTTTAAAAACCTTCTATTTCGATTAATATCCCTATTAATGTATTTTTCATAATAATAAAAAATAAGTAATTAGTATTCTGATGTTTGCATAATCAGTTTCACACTATAAAACACGTTTTGGGGATTGAAAAAAGGCGGCTCTAGATACACGAATCTCCCCTTAGGTTAAAACACCTGAAAATTAATTAAGAGATAAATGGCGTCTAAAGGAAGAAATATTTTTCAAACATCCCAGTTCAATAAAAACAGCATGTTTGAAATTATTGACTTGGGGAGTCTCTTAGAGAATAAAATGCTTTTAGATCTTAGGGAAAGATGCAAAAGAGTTTAATTTCGACTTAACCAACTTCAAAGGAATGCGAACTGAACTTAGACTATTTTTATAATTTCAAAACTAAATTTTAAAAATTAATTTTCCAAAATAAGTCATAAACAAAATCAAAACCTTTGTGATCAACTTACATGACCTCAGATCTCTTGAGGTACAGCTTTCAAAATACCTCTTTTAAGTTACAAAACAAAGAAACGGTAATTTCATTAAATACCCCAAAACCCACATTTCCTGAGAAGACATTTCTACTTAAAAACCCCCATTCATTACCAAACTCTTTCCACAAACTTCCCCAACCCCTTTCGAAACCTGTCTGAGTTAAGCATTAATGCTAACATTACAACAACAGCGGTAAACCACAGCTGCAACAACCTAGATAAAAGCTCCATCTCTTTTAACACCGCAGATTAATTCCGCCAACACTGAGGATGCGTTGATTAACCATCCCCATATCTGCGCAGACAATGACGCTGCTTTGTGTGTGGTGCAATTAGGGATAATAATAGCGCTATTGGTAGAGCTGCTGCAGATACAACTTCATTGAATGGGAGAGAGAGAGAGAACAGTAGCAATTCGATAGGGATAAAAGTATTAGTGCAGAAGGGATTGGATTTCTTGTAACATGGCCGATCCTATACCAAAGAGAGAGAGTCGGAAGAATCATACGGTGAGCTATAATGAGATGGCCAGATGCACTCCAATGGAACTAGGTTGATAAACTGCTGACACATTTCTTAAATTCTTCCAAAATGTCTTACTGATGAGACTTGGGAGAAAATCAGTCAATACATTATTTTGAATTTATTAAACTGAATTACTATATCAAATTTATTACATCAAAAAAATATTTTACGGAATTGATTTTTAAAAAAGAAAGTTTAAAGGTCCTTAAAATTTATCATAGAAAGCAATTAAATATTTTAAGGCAAGTTTTCCTCTATCAGTGTATATCTTCTGTACTCTGTAGAATATGTTTTTTTCTGTGTTTTCCTAACATACAGTTTTGCTTCCTTTGAAAATTGTTATAAGATTCTTAATAGTTCTGAATTTAATAATAGTTGTTTTTAATTGTTGTAGAATTTAATTAATAGTTGTTGATCAGTAACCACTGATAGAGGTCAGTTTTAACATCACGAATTTTCCTCTTTTTACGTGAAATACCTTAATTTTTAAATTTTTGAACGACCCCTTCCCCTCGATATAGCAACCCCACCTTTACAACGACCGATAATAAAAATACGAATATCAAAAGAATCAAAATAATATTATTTTATCAAAAGAATACTATTCTTTATAACAAACTTATGTTGTTGGTTCCAGAAGAAGTAGCTCTATCAAGGTACTACTAGCATGTCCTTCAACATTAAAAAATATGAGTGTATGATACTTTTATTTGCATATTATTTCTGGTTTTGGTTATTTCCTTGCCAAACATACATCAAATGTATCATTGATTTCGACGAAACAAGACATAAAAAGCCATACTTCCAACACAACCTCCGTATCAAAGTGTCAGAGAAATGAAAAAGAGACAACCTTTCGAGAGTAAATAGTTTCTCTCAAACCTGAAATACATTTTCTATATAAATCCAACACAAACAGTGCTTTCTCTATACAAGGTCAAAAATACACCTCCGGAACCCCACGGAAACATCAGGGAAAAAAATCCCTCCCCCATATAGCGTGCCAAAGAGCCGAAAGTTATTCACCCCCTCACCGTATAAAAAAGCCTCCCCCGAACAATTCTGGTCACCCCTCATCTCGAAATAGACCCCCACAACCGGCACCTATGTTCTTCTGCCCCCCTTTTCCAATTGGAGGTGAAAACCTACTTCTGGGGTTGAAAACATGAGGGGGAGTCCCAAGAAATACGACCGCATTTGGGGTACTATCTGCCAACCATCTTCATTCATTGGCTCTTGGGAGGCTGCAGGGAAGCTCGTATTACAGGAGGAAAGGGAGTTTATTGCGGAATTCGGGGTCTACAAAGGTAGGGGAAGGGAGTTTTTCTCAATAAAGTTGGTATGGTGTTCGTGAGAGGGAGCTTAAATGGATTACCGCACGGTTTTCTGCTTGTTTGGGTAGGAGGAATACAATTTCGGTTTGGGTGTGTTGTGTAGGGATGTGAGTTTCTTGTAAATCAGTTGGTTCTAGGGTTTCTGATTTCCCGGTGTTTTTGTCTTCCCGGGAAATTCCGGGAATAACAAGATCATTCCCGGGATTCCCGGGAATTGATTAAAATTTTAAACTTCTTCATTTATAGTTATTTTTAAACATCAAAATTATTTGAAGGTTCCTAGGGTGCATAAATATTTCTTTAAAAAGGGATTCAATTTGAGTAATATTGCTATATTAATTAGTTTTAGACAGGAAATATTTTTTCATGATTCCAGGAAGGATTAAAATCTAATAAAATTGAATACAAGTTTCTCACAAGCACAGAAATTGTTGCCATGTCTGGCAATAATTTCTCTGAAAAATACTTTGGTATTTCCCGGGAATATTTTAAATTGAGAATTTAATAATATTTTTTTTCCGGGAATGCATTTATAATATTTACAGTGAAACCCCGATTTAACCTCTTTCAAGGGACCAAAGAAAAATAACGTTAAATGCGAGAAAACGTACAGTCGGAGTAGGACAGTAACGTAATACTCATTTGGGACCAATGAAATCTGACGTTAAATGCGGGAAACGTTAAATCGGGTTAATAAATTTGAAATACTAATATTTCTCAGTAAACTTCAATATAAATTTGAAGTCCAATGATTAATAATCCAAAGTAAAAACATGTAACAAAATTTTAATTTCCTTGTAATATTACCATAAAAATGAATTTTCCTATTGATTTTCACTCTTTTTCATTTCCCGGGAATTCCCGGGAAATAAGATTATTTCCCGGGATTACAAAATGTAGGAAAACTTAGCTATTTCCCGGGATCCCGGTATCCCGGGAAAGAACCCCTAGTTGGTTCTGTGGGAGTTTACAAAGGATTCAAAACTTGATGTGATCACATAAATGCCTTGACCATCTGAAATCTCATTTTTGAATGAGGGAGAGTTCAAAATGAAAGAATGAATAAAAGATGAATTTAAGGAATGCCTAACACTAGAGAAAGAGAATGAATAAAAGATTAATTGAAATGAATATTTCCATTTTTTCACAATTCCGTTGAACTGTGTTCGATCTACATCTGTGTGTGTTATCCAAACACGTTGGATTCAAAGCTTGATGTGATCTTATAACGGTCTTCAAAACGTTATTTTTTATGTAAACAAGGGAGACATACAATAAAAAGAAAAGTTTGCAGAAAAAACGTATGCATCTATCATTCCCTTGCACAAATATTTATTTAACATACTAATTTTTTTTCTCAAAAAATTGTCACACCACCGAGTCATATTTAAAAATTTATACAAAATTGTTGAAACAATACCTACAATTAATGTTAATAGTTAATACCCAATACGTCTCTCTCGTAGATTTTCAAGGTCACAACTCAATCAGATCAAAAAAACGTTAGCAAAACAAAAAAACACCCCTTACCAAACAAAAACTTCTCCAGCATCCATATTTCACCAAAAAAAAATCTCCAATTCACACACAAAACTTAAGACACACTTAAAAATTCACCCTTCCACAGTCCCCTACAACAACACACAAACAAATCCCGGCAGACACCTCACCTGAAAAGCGACAGTAGTTGCCAAAAATCCCTCCCTTTAAAAAAAAAAGCCACCGGAAAACAAAACCAGAGAGGGATGCGGAGCCAAAACGCGTTTCGCAACCGGAGGTGTCGGTCGGGTCTAGTGAATCGTCTTCATAAATATTAAGCGCAACGGGAGAGTGCAATTTGTCGAGAGGGGGAGGGGGTGTATAATTCCGGAAGCGAAATCCGAAACTGGGTTTGGGAGGGGTATGTCGCATGGGTGACGGTTTGGAGGAGACGTAATTTATTTCCCAGGGGACCCTCCTTATTGCCCACTGAATGGGAGATTGGTGACAGCTGGCCACTTTCCATGTATAGTATATTCTCCCAATATTCTCCGGTCTTTATGAGCCGATATATGGTACTCAAGATTTTGATAGGGAAAGTAGGGGCGTATATAAGGGGACGAAGGCCCCCCCCCACGAAATTCGGAAAAAATGGATAAAAACGAGTAAAAATGCCGTTTTAAGGGTCAAATTTTCAAAAAAAAATTCTGGGAGAGATCTCCAGATCCCCCTTTTGTACTTGGATTTCTGTATTGTCCATTTTTTTTTTTACTTTAAGCTAAGAAAATATTAAATTATACCAAAACATGTTCTAAAACCGGCATTTTTTTAACCTAATATGAATGCATGTAGGAGTGAGGGGAATTTTGGGTGGTCCTGGTCATTTCCCCAGGAGCAAAAATATATAGTTGTGGGCCTTGTACGATGGGGAATGGATATTTGGGCCCTCTCCGAAAAAATTTCTACATACGCTACTGAGGGAAAGTATATTTTCTGTATTATTTCCAAAGTTTATCCAAGTTGATAACATTGTGTAACTGGAGTAAGAGAAAGATTATAATGAAAGAATGAGAGAATATGAGAGAAAGAAAGAAATTATTAAGATTAACATATTGAAGGAGAAAGAATGTTACGTTGAAAAATATTTCAAATTAAATTGAATAATTTAATTTTCTATCTCCATATGCAGGTTAATTTCAACTAAAACTTTACAGCGAAATGTTATAGATTCCTATATAGGACTACAAATAAATGAGATGTCGGCATAGACCTTGGATGTCGGTAAAACGTACTTTTCGGGATTTTGAACGGATTCGTGATATAGCAATAGTGTTATCCATTTGGAATGTTGAAATAAAAACGAATATTCAAAGTACTTTCAAACAGCAGTTTCAAAAACAACTAGTTAAAAGTCATTAGCTAGTTTAGTTTTTACGTGTTTAATTAATCAGTGATAATCATAATTGACGTCCAGGTAATAAAAGGAGGGTTTTTTTTGTATAAAAATGGAGGTAGGTTGGATAAAAATCGGTTTAATAAAATAAAAATTTAAATCATACTAAGTACTGATAGATCACTTCGAATATCAGCAACAATCACGGTGTTTGACGCGAAAATACGCCAAAAGAAAGCAGAGATCCTTTTGATTAGATGTCAGTATTTATGGATGGAAATTTTTCTCCCTGCTGCTGGCATCACTGACATTTTCTTGGAAGGATATCAGGAAGGAAAGGTGGGGCTATAATTTAAGAGCACTCAGAAGGATATTGAAGAAGAAATTTTTCCATTATGGGTATGGGTGGAAAAAGCGCCTGGGTAGTGAATGGACTTTTCTTCATTTTTCATGCTTAGAAAAGAAACATGAATAAAAGCATTCAGGTTCCAAAACCTAATTTTTATGTTATAGGAATACTTGAGGGATGATTGAGTAGATTTTTCTTAAACCTTACAGGTAAACCGTCTAAGGGGCTGGGGGTAGTAAACAACTTCTTTGAAAATGTTTAATATTTTTTTTTATGGTTTAATTTTATTCTTTGAGTTCAATAAACTAAAAAACACCTAATAATTTTGTACATGCATAAACTATCTATCCAATAGAATACGTAAATAGAAAAGATAATCTTTGTTAGGTATAAGTAGAAGAATTTAAAAAGTCTTGCAATACATAAGTTTTACAAAAATAAACAGAACTTCCAAAGATTAAAATTGACTTTTAATTAAATGCCACTTTTTTTGCAAAAACTCTTACAATTTACATGATTTCAGGGACCTTAACTTGTAATTCACTAACTTAAAAATTACAATCAAAATTATACTAAATTCTTCAAATTAAAATTAAATTTGATTTTTTTATAGATTTTAGTAATGATTTAAAAACACTTATCCCTCTTATTTTTAGATAATCGGTAAACCATGGTTATTAAGCTGATTATTCTATTATACTAAGCATATAACGGTGATGTCCTGTTTCATCTCTTCCGCTTTCATCCCCTTGTCAAATTTTGTCCTCTTTCATCCCCTCGATAATTTATTACTATTTATTTGTGCGCTTTCGTCCCTTCCTTCAAATTTGGCGCAATCAATGCAGTTTGGCTTCAAGTTGACTGGAAGTAAAATGTTATAACCTTTCCGGTAGGAATATATAGTAAATTAATCCATTCACTGTGTATTTAGGTACCCAGTTTTGCATTTCAAGGCATTCATTAATCAGTAAAAACTTTAAAAAAAAAATCTGATGGTAAAGATAGTATTTTATAGTATATAAAGAAGTATAGTATAGTATAGAAATTTAGTAAGATATCATGGGAAATGAAGATGTTATGCTAAAGTGTTTTCCTTTCAATTTTTATTGAAAAGTGTGTAAATTAAAATAATTTTTGTATTGAATCAAGACAAAATAAACTTAAGAATATCAACAAATTGAATGTGAATTAAAGTATTTTTATTAATTAACAGTGTAAAAAGTAACTGACAGGTAACACCTTGACATACATAATGATATTTTAAAAACGAAACTTTTTAAAAGTTATTTATTTTAGTAATAATTTTAATAGGATATCCAAGAAAAAACTGAAGCGTAACTAACAATTGTTCACCTTTTTAGAGGTTTTATGCCAATTATGGTAAACTCAACACCCAGGGGATCAAACAGGAATAACCAAAATTTCATTTAACCCTAAAGGGCTCAAACAGGAAAATTTTTGACAAGGGGACGAATCAGGAAGAGACGAAAGAGGACTAAACCCATATTATAACGATCAGTTTTTCAAAAAACTGTTCTAAATTTTGGTATTTACTTCTGAATTAAAACACGCTTAACTGATTTAGTTAATATACTTAACCTTTAACTTTCTCATTATATTAGTACTTAATGAAGATAGCGTGAATTTCAAAGGAAGAAGTACAAGTTAATAATTCAAAAGTACGAAGACACGTAACGAAATAAAACCTAGGGGAGAACATTAATTGTATCCCTAAACCCCCCCAAAATGAAGTGGGAAAATTTATCTTTTTATAATTAAAAACTTTGTTGAAATGAAAAAAACAAGAATGAACACAAGAATGACGATAGTGAGAGAAAAGCGCAACTCAGCAACTCCAAAATAAATTGAGTTTCCCCACTTAAACCCTAAGTTTAAAAAAAAATTGTTGGAACATACTATATCAAGTAAAAAAGGCGCTGACCGCTGACTCAAGAAACATTTATTTCTTTTAACTATTTCACGTTACGTTTAAATAAAAGTAACCATCGAAAGATTCAACTAGAGTAGTTTCTCTAAAACTCAGCTAGAAAGTAATACCATAAAATCAATGTTCCGTGGATAAAAGACTCGAAAGACATAAATAACTTATTACTTGACATAAATCACCGTTTATTTCTAAACTAAAGCTTTCAAACTGTCTAGAATTGATTTTTTATGTTTAAAGTGTCTACTTTAGAACACTTCATCCATCTTTTCCAAATCAATACATATGGAATCGAATCGACCATATGAGCGTTTTTTGTTTTATTATTTAAGTTTGTCGTGTTTTACCCATAGGTTTTATAACCTTGGGTTTTATACTATAGATTTTAAAAAATTTCCGATATAGTACAATTTTTAAAAACGATCTCATAAACAGTACCTATACTAGCAAAGAATGTCTGCGTTACAATGATTTGAAACGTATTTAATATGTCTTAATGAAGCAATCTCAGTATCAAAACAAACTTTTCTTTTGTTATAAGTTAATATTGTTTTATGTATTTAAAAGCTTAGTTTGAAAAAAAAATTAAACTTAATTGTCCGTACATAATGTTTGGTCAAAGTAAAACAAAAAATTTCGGGAAAATGTTTGCTCTGGTTTTTAAACATTTACAACGATACAAGATAACTTAATAAATTTTTTAAGTACTTAAAATTTGTAAATAAATTCTGTTTGAGAGGCATGCAATACAAATAAGAACGATTAAGAGGATTACGAGATGCATCCCCTCTGAAATTCAGAAAAATTTTCTCTTTTGACCATAAAAAAGGACAAAATTAACTCCATTCCCCCATTAAAATTTTAATATTCCTCACCAGAATTTGCTTCTGTCTAAGCCACTGGATATAAACTTCACATTAACTTAAGAGCAAGTAGACCAACATCGGTTAAACAAGGTTCAGTTATGTAATTTTTTTAATCTCACACACCTAACTGGAAGCTTCACGTATTGATTTAGAGTTCTAAAATGAGGAAATAAGAAAACAATAAAAGTTACGGTATTAAAATACATGTTGTTTCGGTTTCTTCAAAGAGCTAAGCCTTTCTGTAACCGATAAAGAAGATCGATAAGATGGGTGGTCTATCGACATTTAAGCCTCAGTAAATAAAGCGATTTGGAGGAGATAGGAGAGAATTACGTCGATTATGACCCAGATGAACATTAGTGATGGGTTTTTGGGGATAATCTATTCGGAATATTTTTTTTACGGAGATGATCTTTTATAAAGAATTTTAGATAGTTTCCGCAGCTCATCCCAGTTTCATTTAGGATATTGACATATTGCTGTACAAAGCTCTCCTTATCTAAGTCTTTTACAAGGTCCAATTTTGTTTACTTTTGGTTGTAGTTACTTAAACTTGACATATTTTGTATAAGCTACTAGGGATATTTGAAAATTTCTGTTGCTCTTTGCATCTTCCTATTTATTTTGTTTTAAAAGTGAGGAGCTACTAATAAAGATTGGCTAAATATAACAAACGGAGAGATTTAAGCGACTTAAGACTGAAGCTGGTAAAATTGGAATCAGACATCAAATTCCTTTGTGACATAGGAATGAGATGGTTTCATTACATGTTTTAAATTAAATTTGTATTTCTAAGGGTATTCTTACTGGAACCAATATTACTTGAATTTCTTCACCTGGAACAATTTTCATACAAATAAAAATGTTGATCTACTACTTACTGGTTTGAATACCAGCAAGGTTGGTCCATTTGCATTGCCAAATCAAGCAAATCAATGTAGAGGTTGCCAGAGGCTCAGAATACCACCGTAAGACTTTTAATTGTAAATTTACTGTTGAATATTTATCACAGAGGGAGCATGAGAAATTTAGAAAGACTTAAGGTGGGGAATGGACGTTGAAAAACAACTTTTAGTAGTTTTTCATACGTTTTTCACAGTATCCATCAAATAAGAAAGCAAAAAAAAATCCTAACTTGAGAAATTAAGTTCAAGTAAGCGACTGATGATGCCAACCGAGACACATAATCGTGGAAAAATCACAGACGATTTTTGTTCCCGCTCCAGACCGAGAGGCGCCCTCCCTTTTTACAAATCGTTTGCGGGCGCAACCCAGCAACCAGACAGCACAACTCCGCTTCATTAAGCCGCAACAAAAAGCGTCGTTTTCGCGCATGGCTGAACTTTCGGGAGCGAAGAGAAGAGTGAATCTCTCTCGCCTGGCGAAAAAGGGGTGGAATGATGGGAAGAAAAGAACAATGGAAAAAAGAACGTAACAATCGAAAGTCGTTTGCATCCATCCACCCCACCGCACAGAGAAGTCCGTGTTTTTGTGGCAGTGAGCATCCCCCAGTTCCGCGAAGATCGCTTGAGCTGTTTCGAACAAAATATTGGAATTGTTGTAATGAAGATGATGGATAATTTCGGGGTGATTTCCGTGTGGGGGATTGTGAATGCCGAGATGTCAATATCCTGTAAATATAAACTCCATGCAATGTGAATCTTCATTGAATTTAATATTGTAAAAAGTATTTTTGCTTACCTAAACTTTTTTTTCCAATTTCCGTCTACCAATAAACTCCCCCTAGTTCTCCTCTCTCTCGGGTTTTTCAATAGAATTACAAAAGGATATAGAGAGCTGGGGCTTAATCAAGAATACGTCTTAAGTAGGACAACGATTTAATGGCATTTTACAATTCCATCTAAAAGTGTAAAATAATAGAGGAAATTTATCATAAAATACCCGTACAAAAAGTAACTCAATCTAACTCGAAAATTCCTCTTTTACCAACATGGGTTGCAAGGCGTACAGTTTAATGGACTACATTTATAGAAAACCATCCTTTCACAACTTCAATATAGTTTTATTGAAGTCTATTCACGGCTTACTAGATACTTATACAGGCTAGCCGAGTTTTAAACAATGAAAACCATTTGACAACTTTTCCCGCTTGGAGCGCTACAAGACCTACCTATATCACCCACCGCCTTCAACACAGTGAATATGCTTTGCCAGTTGGTCTAGTATTGCCATCTGGATTTGCAATGATTTCCGTACTCGGCTAGCCTGTATAAGTATCTAGTAAGCCGTGGTCTAGTTAATTCAGGGTCTGTTAAGAAGACATTTGGGTCCGTTTTCGGACCCTTCAATAAATATTTCACCTTAAAAACAGACCCTTCACAAAGTATTTTAGCTTTTAAAGACACACTATTTTTCACAATAATACAAATAAGGGACCGTATTTTCACAAGTTCATAAAAACAGGCTCCTGGCTGGAAAAAAACTAATTTAACGCAACTTCAAATTCAAAATATTATGAGTAGAGTTTCACAATTTTTACAAAAACCGGACCCTTCACAAAAAGTAATATTCCCTTGTACACATGTTAAGATCAAAACATTTTCGAAGTAAAAAAGTGAGAAATTTAAAATTTCTCTCTCCCCTATCCTTTTTCCTCTCTCTATCATTCTCCAAATCTTTCTATTTTCTTTATTTTTCTCACCACTCACATTCATACAAAACTGTTTGAAAAACAAAATACAAAACTGTTTGATGATTTAAAGTTTTCATTCAGTTTCCAAATGAAATGGTGGGATAGAGTTCCAAATTTCGATTCAATTTGACAGTAAGAAAAAAGAGTTCCTTCAAAACCCAAGCAGCCCAAACGTTCAAGATTCGCCCAATTTTTGCCATGTATGGCCAAATTTCGTTTACTTCTAGTTGCAGTTATACCTAAACTTGACATATTTGGTATGAACTGTGCTACTATAAGGAATCTGTTAATGAACCTTACTCCTCCATACCAGAATTACAAAGGCCACGTGGGCATACTCATCAGGAACAACTTTCTTTATTCTAAAAGTCCATCCAACTCATCATAATCCCCCCAGCAAATTAAAATAAAAAAAGACAATAGTCATTAACCGCAGAGACTTAGCATTTCCAGGCGTATTCCCCTTCCCTTTATGTCACCCTTTATCACCTATTAGGACATCCGCACATAAATAATTGAAAAGAAGCCCATTAGCATACATTACTAGGCACAGCAGCAAATAAGAAGAGAGCACTAAGATAACAATTCGCTCATAAACCGTTTCCTGCCTGCTGATGCCTCACCCTGCAAAAGAGCTCTATTGAGCGCGGGTGAGGTCGTTGATTCAGAACGATCACCCACCTACCACTTGGAGAGAGATTTGTAGGTATAATTGCTCACACCGGGCGAGTAATTGAATAAAACGCACCTGAAGATGGTTCATCGATCAAGATTGGAGGCTGGGTGTCAGGGTAGTCTTGCATGTACGACGGTGGAGGTAAGATTACCAAAAAAAACCTGCTGCGGTGCGGTGGGTAAGATTTAGATTAATCCTTCGAGTGATTGGGCTCGTACGATTTAATATTAGGGATTTAGCAACATTTATCCCTAACATGGAGGTCTATAAGTTATATGAGGATTTTGAACCTATTCAACATTTTGTATCTTGCACCAGGTCATCTAAAGTTTTCACTGTGTTGACCACACAGTTTCTTGGCTTGAACAGTTTGTTCGGAATTGAACAATTAAGATTTGTTTTTATTTAATTTAAGTAGCATCCTTTTAGAGAGGATTAGAACCATGGTTAGAACTTATGCTGTTTTATAATGAAAGTGTAGAAAGGTTTCCAATAGTATTTGATTCGAAAGTTTCCTAATGGATTTGAAGTTATATCATTGTGTGGACCAGAATAATTTGTTTTCCTTATACCGCTAGCTTTCTCTTTTCCCTCCACCTTACAAAGGAATGAAAAACAGAGAATGAGAGAAAGGTGAAATTAGAGAATTTGAAACAGAGAATAAGATTGAGAGGAAGAAAATAGGACAAGGAATAGAGAGAAATGAGAAAGAGTATGTGAGGAAACTTATATAAGTGAGAATTCTCTTAAGAGATACACAAACTGTAAAAAAATGAGTAAAATCAAGGGTCTGTCCAAGGAAAATTTACTACCCTTTATAGAAACCTTTACTTCAACATTTGATGAATTAGTACTTTCACAAATTCAGATTAAGGAAAAAAGGTACCTTCACAAAAACATTTCCAAAAAAGTAATCCATTCTAAACAAAGTTTCAGGTAATTTTTGATCTTCTAAAAATAATGAACCTACATGTTTAATGTTGATTTTTTAATTAGATACAATTGTTAAACTTTACAAATTTATTAAAATTTTAACAAACCATTTCCAAATTTCACAAAATAGATAGTTAAGATAAAAAAACTAGAAAGACCTGAAAATTAATTTAGTTGATTAGATTAATAGGTACTAAATTTACATTCAACTTCCCACAAAGCCCCGTATTTCACAAATCCGAGCCCATTAAACGAAATCAATATCCCGAATCCGCAAAACATAACACTAACAAGAAGACTACTCTTTAAAGTTCGTAGTGCATCCCCCTATATTGCCATCCAATTACCCCCAAAGGGGTGAGAGTCGTGAGGCAGGCGATTACCCAACCCATGACCACCACGAGCCACACGATCTCATTAGAATAATAGCGGCAGGTGGTCGGAAAAACAAAGGATTTAATATTGTGTCGCTCGCTCTCTCTCTATCTGTATATAATGGTTGGTTATTGGATTGGGAGAGGAGAGGGGTTGGCAAGTGAGGCAATTGCGGTGATGGAGACGTCAGGTTTCTTGTTGAGGTGATGGTTGGGTAATCTGGATTATTTGGGTATAAACAATTTGGATTCGCGTGTTACATTTTTTTTGTGATGTGCTTTCAATATTATTTCTGTGAAATGCACAGTATAAGAAGAGTTTTATGCATGTTATATTTATAATGATATACATATACTATACAATATTTTATCTATGCTTTTGTAAAATAGTAAAAAATAAATATAATTATTTTATTAATTAAATATTCCTAAGAAAATTCCTTTTTTATTTAAGGTAAAACTAAATCATCTCTTTCAGGTGCTGAACTGAGAATATTGGCATGCCAGGCATCCTTGATTAGACACCGTAGGCTTAGTTAATAACTACTAGGGCCTATTATTGACTTATCAAATCACCTCAGAGGAGTCTATCCAGACTTTTAATGAATTGTTCGTTTTTTGTGAAAATCTACTCACTGTTTTGTGAATTTGAAGATAGCGTTAAAATTAGTTTTTTTCAGCCAGGAGCCTTTTTTTGTAAATTTGTGAAAATAGGGTCCTATATTTGTAGAATTGCGAAAAATAGTGTCTGTTTAAAGGCTAAAATACTTTCTGAAGTGTCCATTTTGAAGGTAAAATATTTTGTGAACGGTCCGTTTACACGTTGAAATATTTTGTGGAGGGTCCGAAAACGGACCCAAATTTCTTCTAAACAGACCTCTGCACCTTATCAACAAATAGAGATTCAATTCGGGGGGAGAAGTTTGGGTTTATCAATATTTTATCTCTAAGAGAAAAGGTTTAAAATGATTCAAAAGATAAAAATCTATTATTCGGAAAGGTTCTGTATAAAAGTAAAGTATTCAAAAGGCAACCCAATCCCAAAAAATGACTGTAAAATTCCCGCGAACAAGAAAAAGGGGCGAAAAAGTTAAATAACGAAAGGGTAGAGGGGGGAGGGAGGTGATGGGCAGGTGCGGATCGCCAGTCACGCTCTTCACGCTCCTCGAGTACGTGGTGAAAAGTCCGGCAGAGCGGGGGAGGAGAAGCTTTTTTTCTCTTTTTTTCTCAAAAGGTTGAGGGAATTTTAGTTTTTAAAATATCGAGTTTCAATACCGTTTTTAACATTTTTGAAACCACTCTTTAAGAACTACCCACTTAATATTGTTAATTACACACAACTGTAAGTTTATTTAATTAAAAACAATGTTCTAAACGTGATAAACAACGAAATAACCCTGAAAGGGTGGTAAAATGTTGCCCCGTTTGATAGATGAAGTTTTCCCCAATACCATTTTAATCTTTCTTCTGAATTTTATCCGTCATTTTAAAATGTTTTTAAATTACAGTAATTAATAATTATATTAGATAGTACCTATTAGAAAGCTTTGAGCTCTGCATCATTTGAAACGCCTGTTTAAAAGAAGGAATAAGTTCGAAAGCAAAGTTTTGAGAAAATCGAAAAAAAAAATGTACAAGTAATAGAATTTTCATTTTATATTTATAGCTATTAAATTTTTACTGGAAGTAAAGGAACTTATTTAGAATACAGATGAATCATCGAAAAATATAAGTACAATTCAAAAATATTGTACAGTATGGACTTGTACTACAGTTGAAAAAAGTTGATACTTTTTCCCCTTTTCAAACTCATGAAAAAGGGAAATTATTTAATCTTAAAAACTACTTTAAACAATTAAATTATATAATGAGAAAATAAAATTAAAAAATATCACGAAACTGAATCATTAAGGCAGTTTAATGAATATCAATGGAGTTAAACTTTCACTGGATAAAAAAAAGGTAAAACCCCTTTTTTAAATTAAAAACAAATTTTATTTCAGCTTAGTTAACAGCACAAAGAATGATAAATGAATGAAACATTTAATCAATAAATACAATCTGTAACTTGATCAATAAATACAAAGAAGGGACATAGATTTCGCCAAATTCAGGGGGCTATACCTATATCACTGATGCACTACAAATTGACACAGAAAATTCTGCTACTGAGCACACACCCGGCCCGTACGTAACACAAGAATCTGCACCTTTCGCAATGAAATAAATCTTCGGAGAAATCGCACACAACAAACAGCCTATTTCCCTAAACCTTGAAGACAGCAGTCGCACCATTTCGAACGACGACAATAGACCTTCCGCAAGAGGTCCTCAAAGAGGGGAAAAAGATGCAATCATCCTTGCATAGCTAACGACCCGTCTTCTTCTGCAGGTTTCGATATGCTGACCTACAGAATGAGGTAATCTTCGCGAAAAGGTGCTTCCTATTCCTGTCAAAGGATTGCGTAATCCGTATCTTCATTGATCACTGACGGTGAGGTCAGATGGTGTAAAAGTAGTACTTACTGCTGCACATAGGGTTATTAAGTGTTGAGAAATGTTTGCGTACATGGTAGTGAAGTTTTTTTAAATGACTTTGCAAGTTTTATGTCAATTCACAACGGGACTCCTAGCGGTTTTGCATCCAATTAAAATTTTTCGTATGGTTTTGATTCCTTACACTTGTGCTTGTGGTTATACAACCTCAATATGAGTTGATAGGTTACAACAGCCTATCGTAAGATAATCAATTAAATACCCATACTAAAGTTCTCAGAAAGATTTTATCTGGCTCTCTATAAATATCGTATGTTTTAAAAGCTCATAAAATTCTCAATGTGACCCAAGATCTAAAGAAGAAAGATTGGTGAAAAAACATTTTATACAATTTCTGCGCAGAACAGAAAATATTTTTTTGAACTGTGATTTACACCGATATGAAAAATAATAGATGAAATAAATATTATACGAATAGGCCATATTATGGTGTGTTTTTTTTTTCTACAGTTTTAAATATCCTTTTAAACTGTCATTTACACGGATATTAAAAATACTAACATGAAATAAATATTGTACGACTAGGCTGTATGGTGTTTTTTCTATAGTTTTAAAGTTTTATTCAAACTCTAATGGAGTTAAAACTATTTTTAATTGCATGGCTTTTCAAAATTAAAAGAAGTGATTAGATTAAAATAATTATTTCAATTGTACATTTTAGATTTTGACAAGCCCCCAGGTCAGAATTGATTTACCCAATCTGTAATAAGTGATTTAAAATTAAGGAGAAGAAAATAATAGAGCTCCAGAAAACATTTTCATCTCTTTTAGTTTTCTTTGCCATTTTGTACCAATCTCTTAAAACTTCAGAACCAAACTACAGATGAAAACTTTTGCCAGTTCAAAACAAACCTAATAACGTAACCTCCTCGACATAGAAGGAAAACCAAGATAAATGAAGCAACAGACGAAAAGCACTAAAAGGACAAAGCAATAAAATGTAAGAGAAGGAAAAGGCAAATAATCCTTATAAAACGGTGAGGTTTAGTTTACGTTTTAGTTTCCTGGAAGAGTTCAAAATACTTTCTTCAAAACAGTTTCCAAGATCAAATATAACAAATTGGTTTCATTTGAATGCTAATCTTTCCCGCTCCGAAACATTAATTCTAAATGGAGTTTCGATTAAATTTTTCGTAGCTTCTTAAAATGGAATAAATTAATTCTCTCTCCTCGGCACGAGGAGGTTATGAAAGCAATTTTCGTCAGCTCCATGGGTCAATAAGATGGTTGAATGATGATTATATCGCATTGGCGCTCGGCCAAAAGATCATCAGAATTTCACCTTGAATTTTAATTGCAAGTTAGATGATGAATTGTTAGAAACTTCCTAGATCTTATGTACGGTCGGTAATAATTAAAAGGGAGGGTGGTTAAAACCAAGGAACGCCGACGCTTAATTAATTAGAGGAAATTGCTCAATCTCTTGAGGATTACCCAGTTTTTAATAGTAATTACCAATTACATAAGTAGAATGCTTGAGTGCATCACCAAAAAGTCATCTAAAGTTAATGATGTCAAAGTTAAATATTAAAATTTCGGCAAACTTTTGAAGTTGCTTTCAGTGGCTGTTATTTTTAATTGGTTAACAATATTTGGCAATATTTCCTTATGTTTGGCGTCCAAAACAGCTTGGCATTTTTTAACAAGATAGAAAGCAGAAAAATACCAAAAACACAAGGATCAGGTTATTTAAAAGTCAAATACCTTTCAAAAACAACTTTTAGTTGAGCACGAATACTTTTTTTTCATCTTTTGTCCTTAATTTACATCGACGTTGTGGAAAACAGCTTTCCTTAGTGGGGTATAATTTAAATTTTTGGCATTCTTTCTCTTCTTTCTGAGAGGAATGCGGAAAGCTATTTTCATGATCTTCTTCAAAACAAGAATTAAAGAAAATCCGCTTTAGTAAAACGATTTTTATTTCACCCCATTGACAGCATTCCATCTTTAAAACACAGAATACAGTTCTAGTATAAGTAAATAAAAATATTTGCTGGTAATTGAATTGAAAAGTATTTTTAGGTCTACATACTTTAGGTAATTATGTAGACCTAACCCGGCTTTAAAGGTCTATACTAAAACGTAATGCTAAAACGTAGGAACATAAGCAGTTCTTAGTCCATAATTATCTCAAATTTTCCCTATTTTAATAAAAATTTAAATTAAATTTTATCGAAAATATTTTCGAATACTAAAGGTGCATAAAAGAAAAGGTAACTTCGAGGTCGTAATATAATTGTATGTACTTAAAAATTACCTAGGCCCAAAAAATTAGGTAGAAAATTTACAACACGACACTAAATACATACAAGCAACTGAAAGAAAGTGCGCATTAAAGAAAGTGACTTTCACTTCAACGAGTAAAAAAATCTAGCTTTAAAAAAGTCCTGAAATAGGAATGATCACAACAAAGACCTTCGGCATTTTCATGGGCAAGCATACCCGCAAGGTTGAACAGAATGCTTCGACGATTACGGAAGAAAAAAGTCTGACCACTCTGACGGTTGCGATGGCAACGATGCAACGAAACATAACATCACCGTTTAGAGGTCTTATTTACCTCTGAATGTTGACGGGTTACGGTTAAAAATTCAGTAACGATTGAAAAGTCAATAGTACGTCGACAATTATGTGTAATCCACATGGTTGTAATTAGGTTAAAAGTATGTGACGGAGACTACAGAAATCCTATGTAACATCATAATGTTTGTTTAAGTATAAATGGAATGAATAAATTTTAACTGTAAAAACATACTAGTAGATTTTAATGTTTTTACATTAGGAACAAAGTAGAAAGTACATAAACGGGCATCAATAAAGTCAAACTGTAAAAGTAGCGACTATTTCTACACTCTATTTTCTACTACTATTTCCATTTCTATAAGCATACAAATTTCATACCAATGAAAATATTTTTCATTAAATTAAAGTATGAAAGTATCTTATTATTATTTAAGAACAGTTTAAAATTGTGAGCACCCTAACTGTAATCACAGGCTGTGAGATATATATGGTTCCCAAGTTCCCATCTCCCATCAATCAGTGTCACATATAAAAATTATTTTACAGTTGAAATAACTGCTTGAACCTCTATTGAACAGCTTTTTTAAATTATAACAAAAAAGCCCACCCTTTTTTATCAACTAAAAGACAGCGAAGAATTGAGAGCCCTAACGCCCTAACCTTTAAATCAATCTCTACATTTGCAAGTTGTTTTCCCTGCAACAATAGTACCATAGTAAGAAAGAAGTTTTACAGGAACCGATGTTTTATTTCGTACAGAGCTCTGCGCCGTTCGTTAGATTGGGATAACTGGCCAAAAAACATGCTTTTGATATTAGATACAAAGATAGTTCAAAAATTGATTTTATATCGAAATTTATGGTGTTTCACTGTTCAGTATTTCATTATACCACTGCTTTCTACCATATACCATTGCCTCTGTATTTTACAGGCAATAGTTGCCATAATCTCTATTGACATGAAGAAAAATCGCAACTTTTCAATAACAGATTCCCACACTACCAACCATTCTACACGATGGCTCCGAAAAAAAGGGCAGCAAAAATCACAGTTTACTGTAACCATCTTATTTCACACGAACAGATGAAAGAAGCTTCACAAATGATAAAAAAACACTGTTTATTAACAAACCTTTCTAGAGGTCTTTCACACAATGTTTAAGAAGCTCCTTGCTTTTTTTAGAAAAAAATAACAAGTCTGACACAAACAATAAATCCCAAATCACCCATAGCATATTTCTCTCAACTAAACCGTACAGGCAAAACCGTTGTCCATCGAAACCCAAACATTTGCCTCATTCAGTTCCGTCTCTCGAGGAGGAAAAGGTGATGTTTCCATCGCAAATAATGACGGAGGGAGAGACAAGGCCGCCCATTCATCCCGGCAGATATGACGGAGCTGTGTCGCGTTCATCATCTGCTCTCCGTAAATCTGTCACGGCGCAGGATGTAGTGGAACCTTCGCAACGACGACAAACCAAAGCGATGAGAGGCATCGTTTATACATGTGCACTACTACTAACAATTTAATTCTGAAACATCTTGTACGGGTGTTAAATTTCTCATGAATTTTAATAAAATGATTACAAATTTTGAGTGTTTATTAGGTTGTGAAAAATAACACCGGATTTTGGTATTTTTTTGTGTTCGGGTAGAATCAGCATGGAACTTCCATTTGGAACATAACCTTACTTTTACCATTTAGGTACAGAGTGAATAAGCAATATAATAGCCTGACTTTCGTTCCATGTTACTTTGGGTGGCTTTTTCAAGCTTTATTAACTAATTTTCACAAATTAAAAAATATCCAGAGGCTTTCTTTTTAATGTGAATTGAATTGATCCTGAAGAGTAACGCAAACAAATTTGGTGTTATTAAGCCCTCATACCTTGAAAGATCCATAGATCCTTTTGTGGTTCCAAAAATCTGATAATATTGTCTTGAGGTTTCGTGGAAAAAAATTACCTTTAGGAAAACACATGAAAATGCAACATATATTTTCCAGATATGATTATTAAAATTATTTTCAACCTTTCTTGTTACTTTTTCGGCCTCTCCTTATCCAAAGAGTTAACTTAACTTTGAATGGCTGTATCAAGGAAACACTGGTAAATATTGAAGATCGTTACTTCATTAGCATTGTTAATGTGATGAAAGAATTCAACCACTCCATTCTCATTGAAAGACTCTGACAGGCAGAAAACAAATTTTCGCACGAGGATTGTAGAACGGGTGGTACCACCCTAATGGAAAGAATAGAACAAATTTATATTTCGACATAGATAAAGTGGGTGTAATAAAACTGGGTCTCACTACTAAAACATAAAAATATCTCTGATAAGAAATGAAGCAACAGAGACAGTAAATTCAGCCTTGATTCGGAAACGGAAAATTATTCAAACAGTAGCCACCAAAATTTCAACGAGGAACATTCTTTTGTAATTAATACGAACAGAACCGTTCATTAAAGCACGCTACTTTCACCGCCCGCTCTTAGCCAAACAATGGAAAATAATTACCATTAAAATACAATTCGTTCGAACACAGAAGTATTTACATTTCCCTCCTTGCTTCACAATTCAAATCGGAACCCACTTAATGTCAGGGGCACTTAACAGAGAACAACCTTCTTTTCTGCCGAATCTGCAATTCAAATCGCTGGAGGTGTAGTAAATTCCATAACTCGTTCTTTTTGAGAGAAGCGCCCGTCATAAAGAACAGCGAAAAAGAGCAATAATGACCTTTAAAACGAAGAAAAACGTTTTTATCTTCCATTTTCCAAACTCAGCATGCTTTACGGCCATTTTTTTTTTCAAGAATACTATTCAACAGATTTGTTTTTTTTTTTAAATGAAAAGTTGGGGTCAGCGCGAAGGGAATTTATTTACTGAAAACGGATTCTTGGAACTGTTTTTATGTTTCAAGGCCACTAAGCTATACAACAGCTTATATTTGCAGACATAATATATTTTTTTGGAGTTACGCATCAGTAATACAAGCTATGAATACAAGGTTGAAAGGTGGATTTGTTTATTGGGAAAAACGAAGAAGGGGAATTTATCCGCCATTAAAATTACAATAAAACGTGGTCAATGTGGAAATCCCAACTAACATTCCACAGATCCGCGGATTCAGTTAAAAAAAACTTTCCTCATTATTAAATAATTTTTTATAGATTTTGTAGAGGGTTTTTAAAAACACTAACTAGGAAAACAGTACCTACTCGATTCATTTATATGACATTATTAAATCTTTTTATGCCACTTTTATTTTATAAACGAAAACGTTATAAATTAAATTATTTGACAAAAACGCTTCATACATTTTGACAATTTTGAATTACTTAAAAGTTAGTTTATATTCCAATAAATTATATAGGATTTTAACAAATAAATTCATCCTTTAAAATTACAGTAATAAAAGATGGAGATAGAGTTGAAAGACCAAAAATAAGTAGATCTAAACTATTAATGTATTCTTAAAAGGTGGACAGCAAGTTCACCAGACTAAACTTCGCATGTTAAATTTATTTAAGGATTTGGACTTTCTTTTTTCAGAATAGTGTATGAAGTTGATAAAAAATGTTCTTGAGTACTATGGGAATTTACTAAGGGGATTTAATCATACAACTTGTTTAGGTTTCTATAAAACATCATCTTTTTATATTTATACAAACAAGAATGTGTTTTGTTTTAACGTTTTAAGTAGTTCTTGCAGGAAAAAAAATTGACTGTAGAAACAGTTTCACTGCCGAAATACATTTGTTGCTGTGAAGCAAAGTTTTTAATCAACTTTTTTTCAGTTCCTCTTGTTTTTTAATTGAGTATGTATTTAAAGGGAAGGAATAATAATTCAAAGATTGCATTGATGTACCAGATTTTAAAATAAATTTTGAAATTGCACGGTTGGATCCTCTTCATTTCGTGCTTAAAAAGAGAATTAAAGTTATTCTTGCAGTATGCGATCTACAGTTAGCTCATTAGGATTAGTAAGTTTATGAGAATTAGTTAGTTTTTAGTTAGTTTATGAACTTTATATAGTTAGCTCCATTAGCTAGAGAGAATCCAGCTAAAAAAACTGGCTCTAAAAAGTAAACCCTCAAGATCCACTTTTGGTACCACTGGGGGGTATGGGGGGCCTCCCCAAGAAAAAATTTTGAAATTTGACCTGTAAAAGTACGGTTTTAACTCATTTTGAGTACATTTTTGGAGTTCAAGGGGGGACACTGTCCAGAGTGTCCCCCTTGGATCCGTGTCTGGATTTTAGTTAGTTTATGGGCTTTAGTTAGCTCCATTAGCTAGTAGAGAGAATCCAGCTAACAAAAACTGGTAGATCGTATACTGCAAGAATACCGAATAAAAAACTCATTTATTCAATTAGAATACACAGTTTAAAAATATGGAATAGTTTGAAGAGAAATTATTAATTGTATTTAAAAACCCTTCCTTAATATAGTATTACCCCAATTTGCAAATTAAATGATCCATTTAAATTAAATTGTAATGTATCGTCATTATTGTTGAGGTTAGATAAGAAGAATAAAATATATATTTCAAAGAATATCTATAACTCGAAAACAGAATGGTTTGATTCTTTGTCAACTTATGCATGACGCGAAAAACAAAATTGTCCGTGAAAACGTCACCAAATGACCATACGTAATAACTACGTTGAAATCATGCGTGTCACGTCCATGTTGGCACGTTTCTCCAGTTCAGTCCTACCCGAGTCAGGAAGTCCGAAAAGAGAATAAAAATCATTTGCAAGTGGACTTTCTCTTGAATATGGAATGATATGCCGAGTGAATAGGTAATAATGACGTCATTCTAAACCACTTTGATCAGATTTCCAGAGGCAGATGTTTCACGAAAGATGAAACGTGATTATGAGTTGGGTTTCCCTGTTTTTGGAAAGTTACCAGCTGAATCGGGGAGAAATTAATAAAGGGATTCTTACTTAATAATTAACAGCCTTATAAAGTCAGATAAAAATTATGAATGCGCAATAAAAAAATAGAGTACCAAATTGTTTGGATATATATTTTTTAAAGACTTTTTTTTTTAGATTATTTCTAGCTAGACAATATTCGATGGTTAAAGTTTTTTTTTTAAATCCTCGTGGTTTTTGTCCTGAAAAGTCACTTCTATGAATATTCCATTCTTTATCACGAAATTTTGTCCTGATTTCCGACCCAAAGTAAGTAAAAGGTCAAATATAAAATGAATTTAATTGATACTCAGTAATGGTCTTATCTGCATTTCTTATAAAACGTATATTCATGCTTTTTAATACGTCCCTTCACTCAAAATTTTCGGGGGTTGCAATTATAAATTATTCAAACTTTTGTATATTCGTGTTGATACTATAGAGACGGCGTAAATTGTGCAACTAAGCACTGTTATTAAGTTATAATAAGAAATAAGGAGTCATTTAAAGATATCACAAATAAATGAAGTTTAAGATGACCCTTGACTCTATATCAATAAGTAAATAAAAAATTCGATTTCTTCAAATGGGCGATTGTTATTTATACGGAACCTATACATTTTGGTACGTTCATATGAGGTTTTAAATGTGGAATTCTCTTCATTATAACGCAAGATCAAACACTGAATAAATCAAAACCTCGCACACCCATGAAGAGTGTCACTCAAATGTAATAATCACACAGAGGGGGTTCGCCGATGTCACAGAATATTTGCGTGACCTACTTAATATGCCATCTCCGTACCACAATCGATAGCCTCGGTTATTCTCATCGTAACTCCAAACGCAACGAAAACTAAAAAATAAAACTGAACTAATTCAAACGCTGTTTCGATGGATTTGGACAGAATAGCTTTTTCTGGAACAATAAAATTTTACGTAACATAAAAACGTCTGACGACCGTTCTAGTCTAGTGTCGTGTAACAACGATGTGGTCAGCTCACGTACTCAAGGGTATCGGCGGAAGATATAATTGGCACAGCTGTTTAGGGTATACAGGTTTAGGACGTAATACTACACGTATTTTATGGTTTCAACGTAAGAATAAAAGGAGAAGTGTATACTACAGTTCTCCAAACGATCTTGTGTACTTAACAGAACACACAGTTCAATAAATTGAGTTTTAAGGACGTTTACGAAGAAGTAATAAGGATTAATTATTTTTCCAAAAAAAGGTATAGGGATGGAACAAAAATTTTTAAGCAATAATTTACAACGAAATTTTTGTGAGGTTTGCATACAACCAACTAAACAGCAAGCACAGTAACACACGAATAAGATAAATTGATTGCTAAGGAGAATGGTTTTAAGTATAAATCTATACGGATATCAGGCACAAAATGGCCCTGCGCCTCTAGCGATTAAACTTAGTTATAATACACAGTGCTTTAATAATTCATGGCATAAATCGTATTATACAAATTAAATTCAATGAGGTAGCCGCTAGCCGGAGAAAATTTCAGGAGGGTACGTTTATAGCGTATTAAGATACCACTGCTTTGATAGTTTATTTTATGTGTTGAAACCAAAAGTTTATTGCTTTTTTCTGGTAATATTTTCATCTCTACCTCACTGAAATCGCCTAATTTGGGAATAACTTATCGAAAAAGTACTCACCTCGGCATCCACAAGACCTTGTCGTCCTTTGCTGCTTCCTATCCGCATAGCGAATCATGTTGTCAAACAACAAAATCCAATCCGTGTCTTCGTCCCACAAAATGCTTGTTCCATTCGGGGACAACAATCCCTCAAAAGACTTGGTGTCACTCGTTCCCGAGTTCGAGTCCGTCTCCTCGGACCTTCCATTGCCGGGCAAGAGCAACATTTGGTCCTCCCCAAGCCATAATGTCGGATTGACGTCTTTTGCACCACTGTCTTCCACATTGGAATCACCACAAGTTCCGTTGCTTCCAGCAGACTTGACGACACATGGAATGTCTTCGTTGAATCTCACTTTGGGTTCGGGACTCGGCGTTTTGGAATGGCACTTGGATCCAGGATCATTGGAGGGTTCCGAGCCATTCAGGGTTCCAGGAAGTTCCTCTGAGCCTAGCTTCATTTCTGTGGAATGGCTCGTTCCGTTGGTCAATCCGTTGGTGTGGTGATTCCTTTCAGTCTCCAAGGTGCCATTCGATGGGACAGCAGCAGGAACCCCATTGGTCTGTTCTGGACTTGACTTGGTCGTTGGCATGGAGTGAATCAGAGGAGGAACCGGACAACTCTACTCGTCAGCAGCATTCCACGTTATCCACACTTTCTAAGATTTAATCGTAATAAGAACGCGAAAAATTGTGTGTTTAAGGAATCATATATCACTTGCACCAAGGCTAATAAATTTCTATAAAAATAATTCTATACAGTTCTAAAGGTATATGCTATTCCATGGACTTTTAAATAAGCATTGTGCAGTAAATAAACGCTTGTGATTGATTTAGTTCAATATAGAACTCTAGAGAAGGCTGGATGTGTAGAACTTACTAGCTTCTATGTATGTAAAAATTTATATATAATATTGATCAAAGTACCTTGGGTACTAAAAATGCTCTAGAATGGGTAATGATCCATGAAAAAACATGACATCACTAAATATAGTAGCGAAATGTATGAATGGATACTCCAATAACAAAATATAAACTTCCTGATGATATTCACACTTGGTATCTTCCCAGATGTATCGGACGGTATATGGAATGTAGAGATTCGATAGGTGTATAAAGCCAAAAAGGAAGAATATGCACAAAATCCGAAGGAAATCCCCGAAAACGCACGCACCGACGAATGGAATAAAAATCAAAAGCGAAACCAGTGAGTCAGCATGCCGTTGTAGTAAACACACTTTCGTCAGCCGCTTTTCGAATCCATGCGGGGAGAGGAATGAATCAATTCGAAAGCAGCCGGTCCGGCGTTCGGTCTGTTGTGTTGTGTCCCCTTCTCCCTCACGGCCGCCGTGGCCCCGCCCCCCAGCTGTTTGGGTGCGGGCGGCGGCCAATCAGAGGCCGGCGACCATTGAAGAGCGCATCGGATGGAGGGAAAAAGCGTAAATATTGCAGAGATCGCGATGACAATCGTACGCTCGGATCAGAGAAGGGAGAGAGATCACTGGAGAATTGACACCTTTCTTGATTTATTGTTAAGAGGAAATACGAGAGTTTTTCATCATCACAGGGGAATTTTAAAATAAATAGCTACCGTTGATGTAGATCAGTGGTTCCCAAACTATTTTGCTCGTGGACCCCCCCAATCTAGCTGTTGCCAATGCTCGTGGAACCCTGAATATTTTTCAATCAACGACTTTTCAAAATTTAATATTTGATATTAAACGAAACAAGCCAACTCAATGTTAAAAAAGTTGTTATTGAGCGAGTTCCAAGAACCATCAGGGGGTTCTGGGGGTCCTCCCCCCAGAAAATTTTCGGAAATTTGACTGTAAAAAGATTGTTTTAACTTGTTTTGGTACTCCTAATCCGAATTTCGGACAAACATTTTTAAGAATTTAATACATATTTTTGGTAGGATTTGCATTTTGATGAACTTAATATAAAAAAACACCATTCTTATTTTCTTTAAGGAAATATAATTTGTCAAGCGGAACCCCTAAATTTTTTCGTGGAACCCCAGGGTTCCACGGAACCTACTTTGGGAACCACTGATGTAGATCGTAGATGAACATTTACAGCAATTTAAGCTTATATAAAAGTGCTAATTATCCCTCCTTTTCTCTCCTCCTTCATAATTTCTCTCATTTGCTGCTCATATCATATATATTTGTTTCTCTCATTCTCTCTCTCCATTATTTTCCTTTTAGTTCTTTTCCATTATCTTTTCTCTCAGTCTCTTTTTTGCACATTCCCTCTGAATCCTATTCCTTTCTCTGTCTCTTTCACCCTTTTCTTTACTGTGACAATCGCAGTTTCTATGAGAAGGGTAAATAATGTATCACTAGTTAAGAGAGAAATTTTGCCTAAAACGTTTTACCTGTATCTGGAAGTTTTAATAAGGTTATTTAATTAGCAAAATTTTAAAATGTTTGATTATTTGCTTGATTTTAAAACAATGTTTTAGATAAACACTTAAAAGCAGTATAGAGTATGCTAGCTCTAGTCATTTAGTAGGCCCCTCTCTTCTATCAATCTGCTTCTCCATTCTATATTATTTCATTCTAAATGCAACTCTCTTTCACATATCTTCTCCCCCTTTAACCCCTTTTCTGTCTCCTACATTATCTCCTTTCTCTTTCATTTTCTCATTCTCATTTCCCCATTCTCTTTTTCATCCCAAATATAGCTAAATTTTTGCGTCATGTATTGTATGAATGTTATTAAAAGATAAAGTACAAAATATTTACTTTTAAGTTAAATAAATGTAGGATAGGGTTGCTACTATGTAAGAAAGAATGTTCTGAACTATAAAAAACTAGGCAAAGAACTTTATAAGGAGTAGAAAATAACTTCAATCTATAATTATTATCGATAACTTCATCCTTTACCCTGATTGTCAAAACTTTGGGTTACTCAACATCCGTATCTGAAAAGTAAATATTGGAGGTCACGTGACAACACATCTAATCTTATTGTGTTTTGTTGGTCTTTCGAGAGTGATGTCATGCAGGGAAAATGTAAACAAAGCAAACAACTCCATCCGATATAGATAGATAGGCAAGATTGCGATACTTGGATCAATGGACGTATGTTCCCGGTCATTGAAATTTCCCGTTTCCAATTATTTGAAGTTCTTAATAAATTCCATTAAATAATATTTGATATACTATTTTCTTTCACTCTGTTTCGAAGGGGAGAACGGGTTGAAAGAATTGAAGGAGTGAGCAGAAGCATGATGGCCACGGCAGAAGAAGGAGGTTTGTAACAACAAAAAATATTATTAGTCATGGACATAGAGTATTAGTTATTTAAGTTTTTCGCCCTGTTAATTTTATGGAAATTCGTTTTTAAATAAAATTAAATAAACGGCTACTAAAGTGATTATTTTTCTTAAAGTGAAAAAGGTTAAAATATTTCTAGGAAAAAAATACGCATTTTCTGTACATACCTCCTTGGATTTAACAAATTTGTAAATAACTGTATTAAAAATTCCAATTTCAGGTTCAAAAACTATAAGAAATCTTACAACTTGATATCTTAATAAGATTAATAAGAATTTGGCCTCTCCCCTAATGATCTATTCCTAAATTCTTCTCCATCCTGCGCCCCCCGAATAGTTTATTATCTATACCTCTCTCTAGATCAGGCGCGGATTCAGGGGAGGGGCACTCTGAAAAGTGCCCCCTTCTTGGGCTGAAAAAGAAAGGGCAAGAAGGGAAGGAAGAGAAAAAAAAGGCTTAAAAAAGAGAACGAAGAAAGTAGATTCTAATGAAACAAAACATTTTCAATCATTTATTTTTTCATTTAACCCTTTTTTTTTTCTTCCTTTTCCCTTCTTGGCCCCTTTTCAGAGCCCAGGGGGTCACTTTCCCAGATTGTTCAAAAATTTTCGTTCGTCAAGCGCTTTTGCTGATTAAAAAGGACTGATACTGATTTACGGACAAAATCCCTACAAATTTCTGGAGGATCCCGAGACTCTCCTATGTCACCATCTGAAAAAAAAAATTCATCTTAAAAGACAATTACAAGTTCAGATCGCGATAGTAGATTGAAATATTGTTTCGCTTAACCTACTTAGACTATTTACCAAATATGGGGGTGTAAAAATAAATTTCATGGAGGATTTGGTGGAGATCATGTAGAAAAAAAGTAAACTTTTTTCTATTTATGCCAAAGGTATAGGTGATCCTCAAAAAGTGCCCTCCCCTTGCAGCCCTGCTGGATCCGCACCTGCTCTAGATTCGTGATACGGTTCCAAAGTACCCACACAAACAATGACAGAAAGTGAAAGTGTGCGTTTCCTTGCAAAATCTAACAGTACGAAGTCCCCGAAGATCGACTCAACACTTCCCAATTTCCCATCAGCCGTTGAGTTCACCACATTATCGTTGTTTGTCCTCCCATTAGATCACCTCCAGACTGTTCTTCGTCCAAAATGCGTGACTTAGAACATGGCCAATAGCTCACACGGCATAAAAACTCGAACACTGCGGACCACACGAACTGTGCCAAACAGAACAATGAATGCCACACAGAGGCTCATGACCCGAAAAGCACGGCCGTTTCAGCCGTAAATATCGAATTCGAGGGGTCTTTGGAGACACTCACGAAGACAAACAACGGGAATAAAACTCCAGCAAGCGAGGGACAAAAAGCTCATAGAGGTGATAAAGCTTTATTGTTTTAGACAGCGGGAAATAAATAAGTGGTACATAAAGGTATGGAAGCATCGGTAAAACATAAACCGAAATGTTTCACTTTCGCTTGACGTTTGAATCGCTTTTTGTGGGACAGAAGGCACAGGGAGCTATCTCAAAAGGTCTCTCAGACAGAACGGAGTACATTTTATCTACAGAGGGTATATTTAAGGAAAGTGTTTTGTGGTTCTTTTCGTCTTGCTTGCACACTAGTTGATTTCTGGCTTGGAGGAAAGCACTCGGGAATCACCTACAATACCAAGCAAAGTGCTTAAAATATTATCAGATAAGTACTGGTGATGGAAAGAATCCCACCCAATAACGCTTCTTGAGAAATATTTTAAATATCCGAGAAAATGTATTTTGACAGCTTCATAAACATAGCAGATAAAAAAAATGATCTTCGGATCTAATTTAACCCAATCCATAATAAACCTTTCTAAAAAGGGATTTAAAGGTTAAGCTAGAAGAGAAGCTGGCCCATTTTCAGTTTTGTAATTCTGAATATTGTTTTACATGCCTACATGCTAATATAAGGAAGAAATTCATATCAATAAAAGGGGATAACTTACATATGTTTTATTCCGATGACCTAAATTTATGTAGTTAATAGTAACACTATCATCAATTAAAAATTTTAAATTTTTATTTATTTAACACAATATTTTGAGGCAAAGGGTCACATTCGCAGGTTAATATACTTCAAAACATTAGAGCCTCTGGAACTTGTTTTGTTACAAATTAACCCCTCTGTCTTTCCATTGATCTTTGCATGTTTCCCCTCTTGGCCAATTTAAGATACCCCCAGTGGAACGTGTACTACAGGCTTAAGAAACACTGCTAATCTAATCAGCTAACAATTATTACTGAATATTCAATCAGCTAACAATTCAATTCACTTCTCTTATGATATATAGTACTTTTAAACTTCAAACACCCATGAAAAGGCATTAAAGTCATGTGCCTCCTCCTCATACATATTCAATACCTCTTAATTATACTCACTCAAAAGTTTAAATTTAATGGCAAGCCCAGTTAAATCCCCTCCTCCCCACTACAGAGAGGGGAAAGCCTCCAAATCGCCGGAAAAGCGACGATTTCGAGGTTTTTTTTAATATAAATCGATTTTGCGATAAGGGATTATTTATTGCGATTTGGTGAGGGGGGAAAGCGTAATTTAAATCCCCTAACGATTCCCCATTACCCGGTGCAGTTGAAAGGCTTTTGAAAGAATCTTTCTGTGATATTGGACGACTTTGAACATTTCCAAAAAAGGGATCATCTCCTATCGCGAGGGGCGAGTATATGGGGAGGTGGGCCTCTATTAAGGGATTCGTTGTAATGAACTTTGTAGCATCTGAAATAGAGTTTATTGAGCCAATAATTAATTACAAGACGACTTACGAGGGAGTCAAATATGTCTACTAGGGAATCCGGCTCTCCAACTGAATAATGATGTTTTCACTCAAAATGTATAATCGAAATTGATTATATTTTAAAATTATCTTTGAATTATTAGGAAGAAACTCCAACAACTTCTTTGTACCATTAATTTGGTAAAAAAATAGTGGCAGTCGCTCTCAGAGTAAGAGAGCGCATAGAGTCGTCGTTTATTCAAAACTATTTGAAAAGGTATAAAATAAGTTATTTTCCATTTAAAACAGAATTGTATGATCAGATATTTTTTTTCAAGAATTTTTTAGTTAAGTTTTATTGTTAATTGTACTGAAGATTTTTGCATAGTCCCACAGAAGACTGTAGCTTCTCTAACGACATAAGAATAGGCACAGGACAAATTTAAGATAAAAAAACCCCAGATATAGAGTGTTTTCAGGTGACGTCACAACCGGTTATTTTCTTTTAACTGTGTATCTACAACTGTAGGGTTTTTAACTGTTGCTAAGGCCGTTGTTTATCTGTTGCTAAGGCGGTTTTTAAGTATGGGGTCACGTGATTCCAAATGCTCCAATAGAAGAATTCCACGGCTAGTCATTTTCTGTAACTGTTAACCTCTGTAGGGCAAAAAACTGTAACATTTCTGTTGCTAAGGCCGTTGTTAGGTTCGAGACATGTGATTGAAAATGGTGACTGACTTTAACCGAGACTCTGGCTACTAGCCTTTTTTTTCCTATGAGAATTCCTAATTTATACTCAAGAGGGTAACATTCATTAACAACAAAAACTCCCGAGTCTAGTTAAAATCTGCTGAATTTCAAAAACCATAATTGTACGGGCAAACCAAGGTGAGGTTAGTCACAGCATTGGGAACATATTTTATTGACACATTGGGTGGCAAAATCCAATAAGGACAGAGCAAGACCGCTAATTCGATATTGCAACAGAATATAATTTGGCCACAAGAGCAATTTCTACCTCAGCCCCACCGTACTCTCCCCTTGCACTCCCTTCTGTCCCTTTAATATCATTTAGGTGGAAACACACTGAGCCTTAGTACGGAAGTAGGCAGTCAAATTTCTTGGTAAGATCCTAATGTCAAAGTGGGCCTTGAGAGGCGCGGATCCAGCAGGGCTCTAAGGGGAGGGCCCTTTAGATTACCTCTACCTTTAGAGAGACTTAAATTGACAAAATTTTACTTTTTTTTTTCTGTAAAGATCTCAGATGCCCCGATGAAATTTATTTTTGTACCTCCTCCCTGTTTGCTAAACAGTATATAAGCAAAACAATGTTTCCGAACATATGATTGTGATCTGAACCTTGTAATTGTCTTTAAGTGTGTAAATTGTTTTCAGACTGTGGCAGGGGTCTGGGGGTCCTTCTTAAGAAAATTTGGTGATTTTGAACCTTAATAACTTATTTCTTATTTTTGATCAGTAGAAGCGCTTGATGAGCGAAAAAGTTTGAGAAATCTAAGAAAACTGACCCCCGCCCCTCTGAGCTAAAAAAGGCCAAGAACGGAAAAGAAAAGAAATGGCAAAAAGAAGAAAAAAAAGTAAATTTTTTAAATGACTGAATAAATAATTTTTGATGTTTCATAATCTAATTTTTTCTCTTTTTTCCCTTCTTACCCCCTTTTTAAGAAGCCCAAGGAGAGGGCACTTTCCGGAGTGCCCTCCCTTGTATCTGTGCCTGACCGAAAGTGGGCTTTTTAGAAGCCCCCATTGTGGCTTTGTATGACACTGACTTACCAAACCGGACACTCCCCGCCGGAACATCCACATTATTATTTCTGACTGATGCCGCCACAGTGCTCAGTATGTATCCACCTTTATGCTTTATTCTTTCTCTGTTTTCATTTCACCTCCCCGTTTGGATGTATTTGGTATAGCTGTGTGAAAAATTATGTTAAAATTTAGGGCGAAGGGGGAGCTTGAATCCCTATCCCCTTGGATACGGCACTGAAAGTTATTGCTTAATTGGGCCTTCCTCGTCCCCTTCTTTCCATCACTCAAGAGAAATAAGTAAAAAACATTATCAAACTTGAATTCGATCCCTTTTTGAGGTTTGAACAGTTTCATGCATTTTTCTTCAAGTTAACTTTTAGGTTCTTCCAGGCCCGTTCCTGGGTATGAAGGCGCCTCCGTGCCAATAAATTACGGCGCCCCTTACACCTCACCCCCATTAATAATTAATTCTAAGTTAATTAATTTTTACTTTTAATTAATTTTTAATTAATTAATCACTTATTTTAAATTATTTGTTAATTTTAACTAATTAATAATTACTTTAAACAAATTTGATATTACTTAACTTAATGATACAGTAGAACTTTGATAAAGCGACTCCTTATAGTGCCAACAAAATGCGGACGTTTTAACGAATAAAATTAACAATATTGTAATAAAAAGGTGCTTTTATTACCGGTTGTTGTAACGCAAGGGTTGCTATAACAGAGGGTCGTTGTAAAGGGGTTCTACTTATTAATAAATAAATAATATTGGCATTACTTATTTAATTAAAATTAGTTTTCAGTTAAAATAAATCAAGCTTTTTTCAATATATTGTGGGGAATTTTTACAGTTTTCAGTTTAAAGAATAATGATAAACTCATTTTTTGGTGGTGGTGGAGGGGGGGGGGTTGGGGGTTTTCCCCCAAGAAAAATTTCTGAAATTTGACCCCTAAAAGTAGTATTTTAACTCATTTTGAGACCCTTTAGCTAACAACCGAAGAGAATTGCTCCTTATAAATTTGCAGAATTTTCAATGAAAAACAGTATAAAAATTGATGTCAAAATTTCGGAAGGGGTTTGAACCCCCCTTGGATACGGCCCTGGGCCATAAACTCAAAAATATTCACTTAGGATTACTCAATTTTCGCCTAGTTCTCGATAGAGGCTGTATGGTTTGGCTATTTATCTAACCAGTAACTGATGGTTACCAGTAATTGACACTTTAAGAACAATATAAAAATTAATTAGCTATTGCGACTTAATAAAACTATCCTGAAAAAACTTTTTGTTTTGAAAAATTAAATGAAGTTTCAATATTTATCTAGAGAACAATTTGTTTGAAAAAGTAATTATTTTCTATTTTTAAAATATTTTTAAGTTGGCATGGTAGCAGCACCAGGTGCATCTAATAAATTTACGTAAGAGATATCCATTCGGTTTTTTACAATAGTCTTCTTCAAAACATTTTTCACAAGTCAAGGGCCTATTATATAGAAGTTTTTAAGGGACATCTATTAAAATATGATTTGAGGCAAACGCTTGATAGCTATTTAATAACTGGTGAATCAAATCTTCATCCAAGGAGGGCGCCTATTAATAGATTCATACAATTCGGTTTTTCTAAGACGCCTTACAGCTTTCAAGTCCGGAGTGTTTAAATTTTAACTCACTCAGAATGGGCGCACTGGGCGCCCTGAATAGATTCATTTGATGGGGGCGCCCATACAATATAGTATAGCTTTTAAAGTTGGGAATGTTAAAATTTTCACTCGCAGGTCTGGCGGTCTTTGATAAATCCATTTAATTAAGACAACTCATACAATTTGGTTTAGCTAAGTAAGACGCCTTACATATTTCAAAGTCGGTGTGTTCAATTTTTCTCTCAAGGTGGGCGCTTTGAATATATATTTATTTGATGGGGCGCCCCATACAATTTGAAAGCTAAAAGGAGTCTTCCTTATAGCTTTCAAAGTCGGGCATATTAAAATTTTTGTTAAGAGTTGGCACCCTTTAATAGATTCACTAGATGAGGGCGCCCCATACATAAAGTTCAAAATGCACTTTTCTTAAAAGGCGCCTATATTAGTTCTCTTAAGGGGGACGGGTGTGTATAACCCAGTTAGGGCGCTCTTTACTCGTTTGTAGGCGCCTTTTGAAGCTTTTTTTGTAAAGGAAAGGAGATCTAGCTTACTGCTTAGGTTTGTTTCTTTTGAGTCAGAACGTAACGGAATATTTTTCCCTTAAAGTTAGGGGTCAAAAAAAATTTCTAAGGCGCCTCTTCATCGGTCGGCGCCTCCGTGCAGGCACGGCCAGCACGCCCGGCCGGAACGGCCCTGGGTTCTTCTAGTTTTCTGACATTTGCAATTAATGCAATGGTGTATTAAAAACATATATGTGGTGTTATGGTTTTAAAGAGAATATAGGATTGTAGATGGCAGCACATGTCCATAAATTTTTAGGGTTTGGTTTTTGATTAAACAATTTAATAAGTAAAACATTTTCTTGGTGCCAAAAATAGGGGGCTCAGTTTGTAAAGATTAACCCTGGTAAAACTCACAAAATAGGGTAAAACCCAAACTATAAAATTTTAGTAATTTTTTTTGTATGTTGGCATGGCATTGGTTATTCATTATGTTTTTCACATTTAAAAAATGGCAACAGTGCAAGTTCTAAAATTGTAAACAAATATGCCATTGAATTCATTTGGGTACTGGTAGTTGGAGGATAGTAGACGTAGATAATTAATCTTTGGTGAGATAAAAATCATATTCTCTATATTTTTTCCATTGCACTAAAATGATAATTTATATATGATGATGATGCACGACATCGACAATGAGACTAAATTGTCGTGGAGGAGGTTGCATTTAAGCAGAGCTAAATTAAAAGCTTCGAGCAAAACATCTGCCCTGCTGTCCGGTTTTGCGATGGTAAGTCAGTTCCTTTAATAGATATTAAACATATGCGTTAGTTTTCTAATGATGATTTTATTATCTTAATATTTTATCCTTATTTCTGTTGCTCATGCAATCTGTCAATTAGGATGTTACGACGCTTAATTTGTTTCCGTTCTAGCCGGATGGGAAAGATGGATTCCTGGACAACCGAGTTATAACTTCTATAGTTTTCCTTTTATACTAAAAGCCTTTTTTATTTCATACTTAAAGAAGGCTAGATGAGTGCTTGAAAATATCTAATGGATGCAAAAAAAAAAAAAAATTAAACTACTGTAATAAATCAGGTTGTATTTAAACGGATGAATCCTTTTTGATGGGTTGTATGAATTTACTGGAAAAGGTTTTGCATTTAGAGCCTCATGGGGTTACCAAAATTGAAAACCATTGGTTATGTTTTTTAAACATGTTAAAATTAAAATGTTTCAAGATGTTACCTTAAAAGTTTCAAATTTATACAAGAAAACCTTAATTTTTAAAAAAAAATTTTGTAAAAAATGTCCCATCCCTCCCCACTCTCCCCTACAATTTTTGCTAGTAGAGTTTTTCAGTTATCCGAGTTGGGGTTGGTCCAAATTAACTTGGATAATCGGGATTTTACTTTACAGGCCTAAGGGGCCGTATAATATTACCTAAGCACCTACTGTGGGAGAGGGGGTTTGCTTTGTGCTTATTTTTTATGACAAGAGGGGGTAAGGGCATGCTTATGTAAGATGTTACAAACACTGCATTTTCGAAAATCTTGTTTTTTGCATAAATAATTTCAAAGAAGCAAACAAAGCAAAACAAAAGAGTCTAGCAGTTTTCTTACATAATTATGTAGGGGGGGGGGTTATAGTTTTCTTATCTTTGCTGAGAAGGAGGGAAGAAGGTCAAAAATTATCAAAAATAGGCTTACGTAATATTTGAACGACCCCTAAGGGTTGGTTTAGAACAGGCATGGCCAATCCGCGGCCCGCTTGATGTAATTTTGCGGCCCGCGAGAATTTTCGTAAGTTTAAAAAAAACTTTACTCTTCGAGCTATAATTTTCCTTTAAGAACAATGTTTAGTTGCAAAAATGCCCCAATATTGCCCACCTCAAATGTATTTCCAAAATTCGGACTAGGTGTACCAAAACTATTTAAAATCTTGGTTTTTTTAGTCAAATTTCCAAAAATTTTATGGGGGAGGACCCCCAGACCCCCCTTTGGTACTTGTAGTACCTTTATTACTCACAACTTTTCTAACATTTAGTTGTTTAGGACGCAAATTCTACTTAAAAATTTATTAAAAAGTTACATTGGACCTATTAAAAATACGTGAGAGAGGCTGAGGAGTAATTTTGGGCCCCTCCCTTAATAATTTTTTACATAAGCCACTGATCTCATTAATACATATTCAATATCTTAATTACTGTCACTATATCACACCATACTTGCATTCATAAATGTAGTAATTTAGACGAAGAAATAAAATATCAATTAATTTTGTTTTTATTTTTCACTAAATATTTTTGTTTTGGGACTTCGTCTTCAGACTTGAGAGATTATTAAAATGACAGTAGTGCGTATCCACCTAACTTAGTTTCGAGTAAGTAATTCAGAATGTTTTTTTAACGGCACCTGTTTAATTTCTAAACTCCCTAATCTAAATACCCATTTTATACTTTTCAACTTATGTCACTGTCATTCTGAGGAGCTCATACCTTAAAATTTTATATGCGGCCCGCGGGAGTATTGTGGTTTTCCAAAGTGGCCCTCAAGATCATTTGGGTTGGCCATCCCTGGTTTAGAATCTAAAAGCTAACTGTTTTATGATGCAAAAAGGCTATCTGAGGGCACTAGTGGTCAATTATTGCGCTAAAGGTAGGCCCTCTTTGCATGAGAGTCTGGGGGGGAAACACAAGAATTTTTTTCCTCTGTTTTTAAAATCCCTTGGAAAAATACACTGGAAATAAGCTATTTTTCTTGGGTCTCTAAAAAAAAAAAACCTTGGCTTGAAGCAATCATGCTTTGCTAAGTTGGAGAAATTTCACCAACTTGACACGATTGTACCCTGCTTATCAGATATTTCCCATTAAATGGTATTTTGCATCTCTTTTAGGTTGCCATGGTGGAAATCCAGTTAACTGATAATGTGCCGAAGGAATTACTAGTTGCTTTCTCTGTGTGCACCACTCTGTTGGTGGCAGTACACATGCTTGCCCTTTTAATATCTACCTGCATCCTCCCACACATTGAAGTAGTTACCAATACTCCGTGCTCCATCACAGAATCTCCCCACGACAAGCTTCACTATTACATTGAAACAGCGTGGGCCTTCTCGACTGTGTTTGGCATACTGTTGTTCCTTTTGGAAATTGCCCTTCTGAGCTGGGTGCAGTTTTACGAGTTCAGCTTTGCTGCTGCTTGGTGCACAACAATCATCCTTATCCCAGTGGTTATTATCCTGTTGGCTTTTGCCGTCCACTTTTATAGAAAATTGGTTGCACATAAGTGCGAACTGTCTAAGCATGGACTCAGAGAATTGGAATCTCTTGCCACTCGCTTGCAGTATGACCCAGATCGGATATCAGATCACTCAGTCCTCACTGTCTGATTGTCGGTTTTTATAATTATGTATTCTACTGGGTTGTTTCAAGGAGTCTGCCAAAACTCTGCTCAGCCAGATTCCTTCTGTGGAGTAGTTATATAAAAATTCTCACAGAACTATCCTTTATGTGACCCATAGTTTTCGAGAAAATTGCAACAGAAAAAGGTTTATGGAAAATGTGAGAATAGTTTGTTTTCACACTACAATGTTAAAAATATTTGTTGTGCATGCATGCGCACACTGTGGAATGAAACAAATCTGATATGTCACATGTTTTTAAAAATAAATGTTGTAGATATTTCTTTGGCCTTTTTCGTTTCTCATACATGGAATCTTTCTGTGCAGAGTTTGGGTGGACTTGTTAAAATACCCTGTGTATGATATTGGCTTTATGGATAGTTATTGTTATCCAGTATTTTATATACTACTAAACTTTATGTGTTCAGTTCATATTCTGAAATGTTTTACAATGGATTTTAAGGATCTCAGTATTTGACTATTGCATTTCTAAATGAACTGAAAATTTAAGATGAGATCTTTACTACTTATTTTTGTACAGTTATTAGATATATACTGAGATTTTTTAAAAGGGATTTACAAGTTTTTCGATACCAAGGAATAGCCAAGCAATATACATAGTGTGATAAATCTGTGATACTAATTGAATAGTGCTTACATTATTAGTTATTATTTAAAGTTTAACCATTTTATTTTGATTAGAAAAGAAATGCCCATTATTTGCATATTTTGGACTAAAGATATTTTTATAATCTGAAAAATAGCTTATAAAATCTATTGTTCTACGTTCTTGTATTGTAAAAATAACTGTTTTAAATCCTCATTTTATTACAAGTTAAATTTTTGTGTGTCCTTTTTCCGACTTTGCAAATGTTTTAGTACAGTATGAGAATAAAGTAGTAATATTATAATGAGGGTTTAACTCCTGTAGCTAATTAGTAAAATTCATCATTTACTCAGGTATCATAGTCTTCTAACATGATGTCATCTTAGCATGCATCCCACATCCCACCTTTTTAGCATGCTTTCTTACACCCCAACAGTCAGTGGGTGTAGCCAGATTTTAGAATTTTTGAGGAGGTAAGGGTAAGGGATAAATGATTAGAAAAGGAAAATTTCTGAATTTCGGGCAGGCGTGGATCCAGCACGGCTCCAAGGGGGGGGGCACTTTTTCAGACCATCACCTTTACCTTTTGAGAAAAATGTCAAAATTTTGGGGATTTTCTAAAAAGTATCACTCAAGATCCCCAATTGGTACCGCTGAGGGGTATTGGGGTCCTCCCCTGAAAAAATTTTGAAATTTGACCTGTAAAAGTAGGGTTTTCACTCATTTTGAGTTCTTTTCGGGACTTTTTTTGTACTAATGAGTGATTTTTTGGGTTCAAGGGGTACAGTGCACTTTCCAGAGTGCCACCCCCTGGATCTGCCACTGATTTCGGGGGATATATCCCCAAATTCCTCTTCTGGCTACACCCCTGTAAACAGTGTTAAAAGCCAAATTATGTAGATGTTTCTATCGAAAAGTACTAATAAAAATTTACTATACATTTCTGATAAGTTTGTTATTTGGTCAACTCTCAATTCAATTGGTCTGTTTAGGATCACCCCATCAGAAAAAGGACATAAATAATATTGGCATTAATAATCTAAATACACCTTATGTGCCAAATTAGAGATTTAAGAGTTTTTTCACCTTTTAAAATAAATTGCATTAAATGCATTTTTATGTTTTCCTCTCAATGACACTTACCATCGCCACATTTCCTAGCACCATCCCGCATTGCAGACTAATGTGCACTGCAGTTACAGTGGCACGGGTTACTAGTATTTTTGCACTTTATATAGATAAGATTTAATTTCTTGGTTACCGCAAATAGTTTTTTTCAATTCTAACACTCTTGCTGCTTTTAATTTTGGTAAAGGAAACGTTGATAGATCAGTTTGATAACCAAGCTGTCAGGTTTCTTGTTAGCAGACTCATTGAGAAACTAGTACTGCAGATTTCTATTAATAGTATTAAATATCTATGTTCCCATATTGTAATTGAATCCTTCAGGGGTGAGATTCTTAATTTTTTTGTAATATTTTTCTGAAAATTTTCCAATTTTTTTTTTTCCATTAAAGAATTGTAGATTTACTGTATTTTTATCAGAAATGTTAAGATTATTAACATATCAATAAGCAATCATAATAATTGTTGGTCTTGAAATCCTTTCTTTTATGGGACAAAATAATGTCATACAACTTGCAGTTTTCAGACTTCTTGATTTATGCCAATCTCATCCCTCAATGCTAGAGAAAGGATTCACACATACCTTTGTGCAATAAAAGGCAGTATTAGTGCCGATTCAGAATTTGTGATTTTGCATTCAATGAATATATTTTGTATCTATATATGTCATTGTCTATAATAAAATTACTACTTTTTGATCTATATATTTGAAGTTATTATTTAAAGATTAGAATAAATATAACCTTCTCACTGTTTAATTGGGTCTTTAAATGAATAAGCTTGCCAATGTTTTGAAGAAAACCTACAGTATAATGAGTTGTTTCTCCAGAGTAATCTTTGGAACATGATCTGTTGATAATCAGTACTTTAAAACTAAACTACTATTCTTTTGGAATAAAATGGGATTTATTAAATTAAAAAGAAAGTAAATAAATGGAAGTATTTGAAAAGGAGCTATGCTCATTCTGTGTTCAAAACACATCCATAGCTCAAGGAGGAAAGATATTTTTATTGCATACCAACCTATTGTCTTGTATGGGGAAAAAGGCATAAATAAAAGTTATGACCTGAAAGCAATTGCAGTAAGGAATTAATGATTTCAAAAGGGAGTCGTAAAATCTGTAGCTGAGGATAAACAGTAATGCATGGCTGCCACTCTTCAAAAATTGCAAGACAAGAACTTTGAACTATCTTTTTAATCATTTCCCCACCAATATTGCAATTTGTTTTTAAACTTGTAGAAAAACTTTTTGTACAATTAAAATAATTAAGCTGTATCAGAGTAAAACAGGCTGATTAGTGGGCAAAATGTGCAATGCAAGTACTGAAATTTAGTACAAATCACTACCAATCAGTCAGCTGATTTAAACCCGGGACGAAATTCTGTTCACAGACCTTTTAGAAAGATAGCATGCCGTCCCCAGGATGGAAAAGTCCCGCCCATGGTAATGCTAGCCTAGGCTTTACTTCCAAAATCTTAGCCAAAAATTATCATTTAAATTAATGTGATTACGGTTTCATGTTAAATATGGTATGTAAAAGTTAGTTCTAACAATTCAATTAGGTATGAAAATTACAATAAAAACGATATGAACTATTATTGTTTGTTAATGGGATTAAATTATATCAAATGAAAAGGGATTAAAACACCATTTGGTTTATTTTTTATACTTTAATTAGTTTTTTTCTGCACACAGTCTATATGGTGGTGTGGCTTATCTACCCAAAATTTTGCTAATTAGAAAAAAAGAGAACAAAGTAAACATTTTAGAGTAAAAAGTACAATACACACAACTTGAAAATTTTCCAATTTTAATACTGACATATGACTGTACAAATGAGATGATAAAAATGAATGACGGTTAATATGTAAAATATAATCTAAATTATGATATGTATCTGCATGATAATTTTGTAAATGAAATAGCAACACATAACAAGCAGACTTAACATAAATAACAAATTTTATCCATATTTTTAAGCTACCTAAGAGAATATTCAAAAATATAAACTAATAATTTTTCCAGTTAATTGCATTTCAAAACTTGTTAAAAGAGGAAAAAATAGTGAGGAAAATCAATTGGTTAAATTAAAAAAAAAAAATTGTATAGCCTTAATATTATTAATGGGTGCAAATATATTTACAACTACATTAAATTTGTCACAAAGAGATAAAATAGTTTCTTACAGAAATTACTATTGTTTAACATTAGATTACTAAAATACAATTATTTTTGATTATTTATTTATCACTTGATACATGTCATTCTTGAAAAAAGTATGCTTAAAATATGATACCAAAGAGATTTTTTGTTTATAGGATATTTTTTTAAGACACATGTCATGGAATTAAGCTTTATTTCTTTTTTGGAGTGCTTTGAAAAGAAAAGTTACAATTGTTTAATCCTTGATACACTGAAAGAATAAACTATAAAGTAGCATAAAATAAATGTGAAATGTTGTTTATTTATGAACTTAAGTAATTAATTAGAAAAAATAAAAGTTGTTTTATAAATTGAACATTGAATGAAAAAAAATCTTGGTAAAAGACTTAAGAAAGACCTTAAACAGTTATTTCTTTTGACCTTTTAACACATTAGTTAAACATGCTAAGATAGATCTTTCAGATAGTTTATTGATCTAAAGGTATTATAATACCAAACAGGTATTTAATATTTAAAGAATATTCTACATGTTTTTAAAAAATGATTGATGAATGTAATGAAAGCTAAAATAAAAAAAAAACCCTAAAAATAGTAAAAACTTAATATTTTCTTATATTTTTGTGTAACATGGATTACCTTTATTAAAGATATAAAAATATACAATATCTGCTGTTGCTGTAAGAAATGATGATGAATAGGATACAAAATACAGTAATGGAAATAAAAATAGGCCCGTTTGTTGTACAATAAAGACAAATTTTATTAGAATCATAATTTATTTCATAAAGGGCCTAATACCATCCTTTTATAATTTAAAAATGAAAGCTAATAAAATTCATTATTAATTTATTTAAAAATAAGAATATACATAAATAATTTTATTTTCTAGAATTATAATTTATTAAAACATTAAAGAAGTAACAAATTCATGTCTTTATAAAGTTTATTCTTTTTAAACTTGGCAAAAAAAAAATTCCAAAAAATTTTTATCCATAACATTGGCCTTAAATTTATATTGATGCACTTATTTAAAAAAAGAATGATTATGGTTTGAAGTTTTGTTATTGCTATTTGATTATTTATCTATAAAAATGCTGATTTGAAAACTCATTGATTAGTACTTAAATTAAAATATGTGAATATGTTAATGATGACTTAATTTCATTGCTATTCTTTCACCTATTTATTCATGCCCAATACTGAGCAGGAAAAATACAGTACTTTATACAGTAAAACCTTGATTATCTGATCATCGGGACATGCCAGTTTTAAAGATAGATTTTACTCCTGTTTTCCTTTTAATTCTAAGTTAGTGTAGATTTGTACAATTTATTAAGCTATGATTAAGAAATAAGGAATTCTTAAAGAAAAATAACTATAAATAAAAAAACAGTGACAGTTGAAAAAAAAAAACAAGTTTTCTGCAAATACTTCTTGAGTAAATTTTATCTTAAAGATTTAGCTTTATTCTAAATAAATTTTCAGTTTAAAATGTTTTTTCCTTTCTCTTAAATAAAAATGAAGTTTTTATTTTTAATTTTTTTTCTTGTTCGATAATTTTAAGCTCTGTACTGTTTTATTCTCCTAAACTCATTGGCGCAACAGCCCTAATGGGCCAAGGCCTATGATGCCTATCTTCGTTCTCTTGATTGTGGGGCCCTGGTGCAAGGCATGTCCCGGTTAGGTGGTCAGTCTAACGCAAGACCCCCAGTGTTTAGTTCCCAAGCACGCTTGGTCCTCAGTTTATCGACCCACTGAAGGGATGAAAGGTTGAGTCGACCTTGCCCGGCCTGAACCCGGGAATTGAACACCGGACTTGTGGCGTGGAAGTACAATGCATTACCACTACGTTACCGGGCCTCTGACTGTTTTATTGTCTCCTGATATGACCATTATAACATTCCAACCATCTTCCCTTATCTCGAAGGTAATTTATAATCAAGGTTTTACTGTAAATGCTATTAATTTGCATGAAAGTGTACAAAGTATCTAAATAAGGTAACCTTTTATGCAGAATCGCCTAATTCTGATGGTAAAAATCATAATTAAAACTCGTAACAAATACATAAAATATTTTAAATTAAATATTTTCCTAAAATGTTAAGAAAATAAACATTTCCAAGTTATTGTAAAATACTTAGATTTATATATAAAAGATACCACAATTATGTGCTATTCAAATTTAAACATACACAAAGATTATATTAGCATAAGTCATGATTTATATGTCCCCAACATAATATTCAACACACTAAAATTTAGCTGGAGTCTTGTGTACAATTACTTGCTTTGAAAATGAACTATGAGGCAAGCTTTCCCTAATACCTCAGGGTATTTTGGAAAATCTTTCCGCAAATTATTAAAGGTTGACTAGGGCAACAGAACATAGCATAGAGTTAGTAAGACATATTAGCAAGTCTAGTTCAAAATAAAAAAGGCACTTTGCAACTATATTCCAAATAAAAATTACACAACAGGTAATTTGAAATGAAAACCTTCCTGACCACCAACTGCTGAATCAGTGCAATAACATATAAAGTCTAGAATATAACTTACAAAACAAAATAAAACAATTTGCTACATAAACAACTGATAAAGTAACCAACAAGGTATGTAATTTAAATTATATACTTTCTTATAAGCTCCACGATTTCTGAATTTTTTCAAGAGCAAACAACTTAAAAGTACGAGAATAATCCCAAGCTAGATAGATAGCTTTTATTTTCAAATAATTGATTTTTGAATGTTTATCAATTGAGGCAGTTGCAGCAACAACAAAGTAATTCCAATGTAAAGCTGTTGAGAGTTAGCTTGTTGCTACTGAAAGTAACTCAATTAAAAACAAAACAATGAAATTTCATGTCCTACTTTTAATTTAATAAAAGTAATAATTAATACAGAAAGTTATTAAAAAACTATGTCTGAACATTCATAACGAACTGAAAACGGAATGAATTCAGGTTATACTGAAGTAATTTTTAAAAATTATCAAGTAATTTCAAAACTTTCCAAGACTACATTTGTACTTGAGACTGAGTTAAAATTCTAAGAGTCATGTACATTCTGGGTAGACAAGTCTTTCTTTTGAAAACGCTGCATTTAGAATTTCAAATCATCAGTGTCATCAAAAGGTGCCAACTTGACCCAGATTCTAGGATTTAAACTTATTGTATAACAAAAATGATTATAAAACAATGAAAGCTTAAAATAAAAAAAGATTAATTGTCCTAGCTAGAGGATCCAGAAACAAGATAAAACATAACAGAACTTTTCGACTTCAGAGATCATCATCAGCAGGATAAATATACTTCCTGAAGCTTGAGTGTCTAATTTATACTTGAGATTATGATGTGCTACTTAGTCACGGGTCATTTTTTTATTTGCTGCTGATGACTTCCAAAGTAGAAGTCAAAACAATCAGTTTTGTAAACAAGTGAATGTGATGCTCAACTACTAACAATATACTTCACCACTTAACATAACAATATAGATGTTTAATCAGATTATAATGAAAAAAATCCCCAAAATAAGACAGATTTAATTACATCAGGAAAAGGATTCTCCCAAAAAAAGTATCAAACTGATTTGAGCTACCATAGTGTCATACCTTAAAAAACATTCAGGACAACACACTGACTACCAACAAATAATTTTTCTCAAACTCTTTACTGCAAAGTAGATAGTTGATTTCTCTTAGAGAAACAAACATTATACTGGATTTACTTTCAATTTAATTAGTGTCTAGTGTGAATCAAGTGAAATCACTTTAACATAAAGTGTCATTGAGATCCGAGCAGTAAAGATGTTGAAAGTAAAGCAATTTTAAAAAATAAAAAGCAAAAAATGTCTGGAGATAAAAGGCAAATCCAATTGATCAGTTAAACTCTTCATTAGTGGATTCCATTCTTCATATAAATCATGAATTCATACTCTTAATAAATTATGTATAGAATACATAAAACCTAACTACAAAGAAAGAAAAAAAAATGATGAGATACCAGAACTGTGTGCCCAATGCCCATACAGTAACCCCCCCCCCTCCGTTTAATGTGATCACATTTGTTCAAGATCAGAATGATAACAATATTCAATTGATAATAATAAGCGGTTCTATAACAAAAAGTGGCAAACAGTGTAACAAGAGTGTTTGCCTTAAAATCACAACCGTGTAGTCCTAATTTAAGTATTTAAAACGATTATTTAGTATGTATTTTGTAACTCAAACATTCTTAAAGAAAAATATAAGTGTGGATTGTATAACACTACTACATTAATGACTCATGTTGTATATTTAAGTATTAAAAATTGGCCTTCCAACAGGAAAAAAGGAGGTTTTTAAGTGATTTCACCAAACTTTTTGATAACATTAAACGATATAATGATAACATAAAACAATACATTTTGCATTATTTTAAATAGGAGTGATCGGGACCAGTCAATTTCATTAACATTTTCCAATTGATAACATTAAGTGGAGTCAACTGTATAAACAAGCTTGGTTCAAGTCACAGTACCTCTAAATTAACTCTTAATCAGAGTGTCAAGAGATCATTGTAGCTATCTTATGAGTGCCATGACTGAAGTTAGGGAACCCCTGATTTTAACTATGCTAGAATTATTACTACAAAAATATAGATGCTTAAAAAACTCCAGCTTTTGTAAAATCTGAAGGAAGTTTCCTTTTGAATGACTATGTAAATATTAGAAGAATAAATTTATTTATGTAAAGTAAATTGCATACCTTGTTTCAGCTTTATAAGAGAAAATCTAACAATTAAAAAGTAAAACGAAAATCACAGTATCTGCTCATTGAAACTACTCTTACACATCCTATATTTAAAATGATAATGAAATAATGCAGATGATTCTAATATGATGCAATCTTTACAAAATATGGTAGTAAATTTGAGTATGAAATTCAAATTTACAATGCAAATTTTTTGAATGTCTCTGTAAAAATAACATTTTCAAAATATGATCAGGCTCTTACTGTATCTTCTCTGTATATTCAGAACTATTTTTATATACATATTTGCAAGCCAAAACTCAAGAAATTACTTCATGGTTTTGTTCTTCAAAAGCTGATACAGCATACCTCTTTCAACTGCTTCTATCAAAGAAAAAATGAAGATTATAAAATAACATGTTCTTTGCATCTGACATTAAAGTTGTCTTATGTGAGTCTAAGTATAAACATATTTCTCTAACATTTTTAAGAATGTTTGATCAACAAAATTAACACAGATTTGTATAAGGTGTTCGAGATGTTTAGGCCCCAACCCCTTAACTTCGGAGCACCTTCAGCTTATAGCCATAAAAGTTGGGTTTTGTATAGTTACAGTAAAGTGATTATGTGCTGTTTGATGAGACTGCTTACAGTACCCCTAGTAGCAAGCTTCAGTTAGAATCCCCATTTTAAAAAAAATTATTTGAGTACACAAAAAAGTCAATCTCAAAATGGTTGATCAATAATGATTTAGTACATATAGATACCTTGAGTAGAAAAATTAAAGAATAGAACACTGCTATTGTAAGAATGTTAATTTAATACCTTCATAAGTTTATCAGTCAAAATACTTCATTCTTATACACTACAATTGATAAAGACAAACAGCTAAAGAATATTTTGTTCTGAAGTATTTTTCTTCACACAAAAAAGTTAAACTAACTCCTCTTTATGGTAAAGATAAATACTTACCAGGATTTTCGGATCCAATAACAGTAGTTTCTTCCAACACTGAATCAGATCTACCTTTATCATTTTCACTAGCAGAAGACAAGTCTAATGGCACTTCTGAATAAAAAAAACATAAGAAAAATATTAGAATTGAACATAAGGAAATTTATTTAAGGAAAAATTCTCTTTAATATCACACACTGAAGAGAATAGAACTATTAACCTCACTGGCTTTTATAAGCAAAAATTTATCAAGTTTTTAGTACTATATAGTCAGGGATAATAATGACCAAGACAAGAGTAACAATTAATTTATAAAAATGCAAAAAAGTTTGATTCTTAAGCCTGTGCAATTTAAAACTTAAACAACAAAAGCTTGATAATAATGTTGAGAAAAAATCTATTTCTAAAAAAAATTATCTGTGAACTAATAAAACTTTTTAATTTTGAAATCACAAAAAAACACACATTGTAGCTGGAAAGAAAACCTACCTTCTAATGAGTAATCTTTGGTGCACTTGGATAAAGCACATTGGTATGGAAGATTACAATATGTGTACACACTGGAGTTCTCAGAGTCCTTTCCAGGAGAATATTCTCGGCTCTCCTTTCCTACGCATTTTTCACAGGGTGAGTTGTCAACAGTTTCCTCAGGGCACTTGGAGCAGTTGTTTGTTTCTGTACAAGGCGATTCCCTACTCTGTGCCGCTGATCCGTGATTGGAAGACGGGGGTGACAAATCGTTACTGGCAGGTTGCAGGTCAGACTCAGAAGACATCACTTTGTCCATGCTCTCCGCTCTCCCTCCTCGGGAATTGTGATTATCCACATGGTTATGGTCCGTCTTGGCTGACAAATCCAGAGGATTTTCTAAAAAGTTACAAATTTGTTAACATGATTTAGGGCCAGCTAAAAATGTAATACAGTAGAACCTTGATAGAGCAACCCCTTCTGGGACCGGCAATGCATGGTCTTTTTAAGGATGTTATAACAAATAAAAATAATACTGATAAAACAATCAGTTTCTTTGGGTGTCAGTCATTGTAATGTAAGGGCGCTCCATAAAATACTCTTTTGAATGGCAAACTTTCTCGTAGTTTTGGCTTTTAGAACTTGCTTATTACTTAGTACAAAATTTTACATTTAACATCATTATGAACTTACTTAATTGTTCAGAGCCATTTCTACTAAATAAAACATAAATGTATGCTGGGCACCCTAGGCCTTGCTTACGCTTATATTCCTTTTAACTGTTTAGTGCATTCGTTGCAAATTTTGAGCAGCATTTTTTGAAAACCCATAATTATAAATGTTTCTTTAGTCAATTAAATTATACCTTGTGTTTAAGATTTATGTTTTGAATAAATCTAGAAGTCTGGCCAGATTAAAAAGTGACCAAAAAGCTCAAATGTAAAAGCAAATAAGCTTTTCATGGAAGATAAAATTCACAATTCTAGATAATTCAGGTGGTTCTTTAAAGATGACCTGATAAGCAGTTACAAGGAATTTTACCAATTGATGAAGAAAGGGAAAATTTTAGTGTATCTTTATAACATATGGGCCTTTTAGCCTCTGCTAGTCTCTATAGATTAAACAGAATAGCCACAGAAAACATATTTCAAAGTTATCCGATAATTCCAGGTTTTCCTCAGATATTTTATTAATATAGTAAATTCTAATCTTCTAGAAAATGGGAGAATGACTAAAAATCTGGAAAGCTGGAGATAGAAGAAAAATCCAAAGTCTCCAGCTTGAACCAGGAGGTGAAACTCTGTTTTTAGAACATTTGCAACTCACTAATTTATATGCATTTAAGATTTTATTTTGTAGGAAAATCACTTGAATCATACTTGAAAATCAGAAAAATGTGGAATTTATTTCTGAAACTAGCCAGATTTTCAAAATTTCCCTGATAATTTAAGGTTTTTACAATTTTCCAGGTCTGTGTCCACCCTGTTAAAGCTTTTTCTTATCTTTTGAACATACCCCACATAATGTGACTTTTGGCAGAGATAACACTGATAAAAATATCTGATTGACAGTAATAACAGGGTTCCCCACACATTTTTTAAAATAAAATTCCCCTGCTTTTATGCATGTATTTTTAATAATTAGCACAAAATTTCATTTTCTGACACAATAAAATAAAATTCCCCTGCTTTTTATGCATGTATTTTTAATAATTAGTACAAAATTTCATTTTCTAACACAAAAAAAATCAGATGCTAACATTAAAATGTCTTATTATCAAGGTTTCCTGTGTGAATTTTGCAGGTTTTAGCAAAAATAATAAACTTTCCCAGACTATTTTAGTTCATTTAAAGTTCTAACTTAACAGACTGAATTTTCTGTTAAATTGTACTTATTTTCTGTATGACACAGAGTTCTGATTAGGAAAATGACACAGACTGTGTGTTTTTCTTAGTATTTCAATGTGTATTTGTGTGGTTATATAAAGATTCTCCTTCTTCAGGTATTTGTGTGAACTTAAATCATGTAATAATAATAAGCAATTTTTGTCACACGCAGCAAAACTAGAATGTTTACATCAAATCAGTAATCATAATTAAAATAAAATGATTTAATAGTATAAGTTTTGCAACAATATTTTAAGAAAAATAAGAGTAGTAGTTAAAACACTTAGTAAATAAATGACTTATTTTTAAAATTTGACCATAGAAACTAGAAAAGGAGCCTGTTTTTTTAAACAGATGTCAACAAAATTTTATAATACTACTAAACAATTTGTTGATCTTGTAAAATCAAGGGGGATATTTGAGGGAGTACCTAGGTCGTTGGACCTTCAAACTCCAGTATAACTAGCCCCACTGGGTGAGGCTTGAGCTGAACTGTTACAGAACATGTGACTGAAAGTCACGGTCAGCTGAGGAATGGCTAGCTTGATGCTAACCCCCTCTTGATTTCCCCAAGTAACCTTGGTACTCATTTTATCAACCCCGGAGGGATGAAGGGCTGAGTCTGCCTTGCCCGTGGACTGGGATTTGAACCCAGGGCTTGTGGTGTGGGAGAGCAAAGCGCTTCCTCTACGCCACCGGGCTTCTCTTGTAAAATGATGCATGTTGCTTTATTGGTAACTTTGAGTGATCAGGGCCAAGCAATTTTGATAACCTTAACCATGATCACATTAAGAGGAGTTGACTGTATAAAATATTTTTCACAGATAGTCAACAAATTTTCATAAAAAATAATATAATCATTGAACAAGTATGCAGCAATTACCTTTTGAAGGACTTTGCAAATCAACAACATTAATGGGTGATAATGAACAAGGTGAAGTTCTTACAGGATATGCCATAGGCCACTTGCCCCACTGTTTCAATAATGAACTACTGGAATGACTCGGATGGGGCTGGTAACAGAGGTTTTTCACCGACGTCTTACTGTGACTCAAGGCACTTCTATGATTTAGCACTTCCTGTTTGTACGGAGAGAGGGTCCCGGAGTGATTCGGAGAGTTCTTACCACCCACAACGCACTTGGAGGCACTGTCACTCGTCGAGCAGTTCTCGGAGGAATTACTGTTCCCTCTGGTGTCAGTCTTCCCCCAACACTCAGGATCGCCGACCTCCCCGGCCGAATTAGAGTCCACCTTGGCGTACCGTAGGTAGGAGAGGACTGGGGACACGTAGCCTTCGCTGTTCTTGGATGAGCAGTCATCCGCTTCGAGCGTCTCTCGGCCATCCGCCACCGGAGGCATCCATGAAGAACTGCACAGCAGCAGCCCTTGTTTCTCGCTCTCGGTGAAGTCATACTCCGACTTCAGCCTCGGCTTTTTGACAGGGGATGGATCACAGTCAGCTGAACTTCGGCCGGGTAGGGGGGTCTCCTCTGGCCTCTTCTTCAGTTTGTGGGACTCGGGAGTGATCGGGAAAGGCCCATTCTGAATGCACCTTTTCTTGTGTCTCTCCTTCTTTATGTTGTTATGTTTTGGCAAGTCGATCGACTGTACCCATTGGCACTTGTTTCCAGAGCCACTGCCTTGCTGAGCATTGAGTTTAAGTACTAAACGTCCCCCTAGAAGAAAAATATTCAGATTAAGTAATCGTTTCATAGGATTTTATGTGTAGCTTTATTTATACTCTGTTCCACCCCAACTTGTCAGCACTGCAAAAGGCAGAGAATGTAACAATCTGCCCGAAAAAATAGTACAAGGTTGTATTGCAATTTAAAGTAAAGAATATGTAGACACATTTTTAAATATGTGTCATTACATTATAGTTTACTGTGATTTTTATCTTATAACTTAATTTAATCATACATTAAAAATCTTTAAATCCAAGTGAATGAATACAGTCCGTAGGGTAGAGCCGGGTAGAACGGGCAACTCGTTCCGGCTGATTGGCCAGAAACCGGTTTCCTGGCTGTAATTCGGTCACCGTGGCCTTTTCTCCACTGAGAAGTTAAGGTGTAACAGAGTATAAAATTTAGAAGGTAAACAAAGTAATTTAAGTGTTTGAAAAACTTTTAAGACTTTCAACCATACCTCACCATGCATAAGTTAAAACTTTTATTACAGAAGTTTTAAAATTTTACTAATGAAATATGATAAAATACATGATAATTCAATACACCAGTCAGACTTACCATCATCTTTTATAAATTAGGCATATTTTGAGATGTTTTTTACTTCAATATTTAGATTGAGTTTAATATAGCATAAAAGTTAATTAATATTTCATTGCTTTCAATTACAATAAAAACTAATATTTTTGTATTGATTTCTAGCTCTAGACTGAAATCTTGAAGTCATGCGCACATTGCATATGGTTTAGGAAACATTCAAATAAATAATAAACAAAGCACAAACAAAACATAGCAGCTGAGATAGGCTCACCTAAAAAAAAGTTTAAACTCCCAACAGTCGAAGATGCCTTGACTGAGTCCTTTTCATCAACGGACATCTTTAACTCTTTGGGAGATGCTCTGCAAGAATCAGTGGCTCTGGTTCTTTCTAAAAAATTAATTGTATCTTTAGAAGCATCTTCAACATTTGAATTGCTCTGGGTTTCTGGTTCTTCCTGGGAAGCTTCTTCTTTCACACCAGGCTGCAAAACCAAGAGAAATATCATAAGGAGAGTTTATTAGAAAAACAAAGTTCCAAAAATGAACTTGCATAGTATATCATTAGTTTTGAATGCACATGTCAAAAATCTAATCAAATTTTAAGAACAATCTACAAATTTTAAGTTTAGATTGTCAAAGAAAAAAACTTTACTGGAAATAGTAGTGAACTGTTGCATTTTTGATTCAGAGGTTATCTCTTAATTTTATGAACCCTGCATTATAATAAAAATTGTTATCTTGTTTATTTACAAACATTATACATCGTGACATCAGACACTTTTAGAACATTTTTGAAAATGTATCTTAAAAAAATATTTTTTAGCAAAAAGAATGCTTAATCTACCTGATATTTTGTTTGTACCTGAAAATTTGATTTTGTCTGAGGAATTGAATAAAACATAACATTATTAAATTAACATAATGATGACAGCTTCTTATTAAACATAAGTGCCTAGATTGGAATATGAAACTTCTGGATACTAAGGTGGAAAAATTTTATAAAACTTTCAATGCATAGATTTATAACTTAAAATAGGAATTTAAACTATATGCTTGATGTATAGGAAAATACTTTTTCTTACCACTAGATAACTAAATATTCTCAATTTTAGACTTTTAGTTTCACTGGTATTAATTTTTACTGAAATTTCTCTTATTAAATACACAATACTCCATTTTTTATATTTTCTTCTTTTTAGTGAAAGCTTGCCTCATGACAGCTCAAAGATGCTAAAGAATTTGTCAGCCAAAAAATTCATAAGTAAGAAATTGCATTCAATTTAATAGTAGAAGTATGCTTACTATCATGTTAAGACAATTGAACATCTAATAAGTCAAAACATTATGTAGTGTTTATGCAAAAACTATACTTTGTATAGCATTTTTTACAGGTAAAACTTTTCTTTTGAAGCTGAGGGTAATGGACATTGGACCATTTAAATTTAATAGTTAAGTAACCCTTGACAATACAGTGAAAAAGTAATTGCAAAAAATCATACAAACCTTCTCTTCACTTGAGCTAGAAAGACCAGGATTTTCCTCCTTTTTTATTTGATCATATATCTCAGCCTCAAGAGCTTCAGATTTTTCACCTTTAGAGTTATAATAGTATTCTATTATACTTCTAATAGGCTTCCATGGTAGCTGTAAGAATGACAATGAAGGTAAAAACTGTGCAGAGGCAAACATCTTACAATATCTAACCAAAACAAATAAAGTTGGTTTAAACCATTTATTATAAATAGTCCACAACCAAAATTTATTTAACTGCCAACAATATATTATATATAATATTAACATAAATGAGTTAAAGAAATTATTGTATTAGGAAATACACAGCATTTAATACCATCAAAAACAACAATTAGTAGTTTCAAAAGATTATTAGCAAGAGAAACTGGAATAGCTTATATTGCTACAATATAACAAGCAAGCACTGACTCGCAAATCCCCTTAAAAAAAACACCAAACACGCCATGGAGGGATTCCTCTATAGTGGCTTTTGTTTTTCGTAAAATGGGGAAAAACCAACATTTAGAATGCTAAAAAACAGAAGACAATTTTTGCATAACAAAGCAAACAGAAAATTATCCGAGATTGGCAGCAGTGAGGATTTCCTCGTAGCTATCACAGGCTTTATTTATTTATTTTGATTTTCTATGAATACTTACATATTTGAAACTTTTAACTAATTGGAGAAAAGAGATACAACTATTTTGCTTGTTTTTTTTACAGTTAAAGCCCTGCTTTCATGGTTGAGCCCCGTTTAGCACCTTAACTGCCATATTCACAGCCATCAGCGTCGGTGTTAAATTCTTGGTCCAAGAAGGATTCCACCAATCAGAGTCAGCGAAAAGCTAATTTTTTTTTCTTTAGCTCCTGGTTAACACTGACGCTGATGGCTGTGAATATGGCTGTAAATGTCTGGTGAGTAGTGTGATAGTGTTGATTTTATTGTATATCGATTAAATGTTCAAGGCTATATTGGTGTGCATTTCTTAGAGTCTGATACACAAGACAAGCAGAGAAAGCATTTCTTACATATTCTCTTTTAATTGCAGAGAAATTTTTCCCACAAGCCTCAAATGCTTGAGCAAAAAGTTGAGCTTCTGAGGCAGACCAGTCATTTGAAGTGGAAGGTTTTGAAGATTCGCCGCTTGTGGAAGGTGAGGCAACTTTGCAACCATCATCATGGTGACAAGGGTGGTGAGAAGTTACAAATTCAGACTGAAAAAAAAATCATGGTTGTAACATTAGGGTGAGTGGTCCTGATTTTTCAAACTCTGAATTCTTAAGGTCTCACTACCTAACCTTTTGCAACGAAATGAAAGCATATAAAATATTCTTCCTATATTTTTACATTAACACGAACCACACACAGGCGCATAGCCAGAGGGGGGGGATTTGGGGATATATCCCCCCCCCCGAAATCTTTTTCTGGTTACGCCACTGACCACACATGCTCTAAGTGAAAGTTTAATATTAAACCCCCGATATTAAAGTTAGGTTCAGATATAGTTTCAAAAGTGTGGCCTATGGGGGAGAGGCATAAAACTGTTGAAAATTGGGCAATGTAATTTGTGGTCTCCAACATATTAAAATTAAAAATGGGAAAACTATGAAAAATGGTAACTTGAAAAATACTCATTATGAATATTTTTTTTTTAAAGTTTAAAAAATGTCCAAGGATTTTAGATACATTTCTAGCCTTTAACTTTTAAATATTTCCTCTTCCAGATTACGTTTATTGGTAGAGAGTTTTAGCTGAATTCCCCCTATTTATGTGCGAAAAATATCTTGGTTTTATTAAGTTCTAGGAATTAACTTTTAATTAAGGAGGTTAGATAATGGAATAGATATTTGAAAGTTTCATAAAAAGAATTTTAAGTTTTAGATCTTATTGAACTCAAAATATTTAAAAGGAAAATTTTATGAGCATTGAACTTAATTTTAAATTAATAAAGATACCAAAACCATTATGGCTATACAACATTTTATATATAAAAATGATTAGTTCTTACCAATCCCTTTATTGCTGACTGTAAGGAATTTTCTGACTTCTCAGATGGTTTAGGGCTATCTAAAGATTTTGAAAATAATCCTAGGCCCCTAAAAATACAAAAATAGATCAGTTTAAGAATGGGTAAAAACGCTTAATACTGAGCTATATACACATGATAAATCACAGTAGAACTTCGTGTATTAACCACTATGAATTATCAGGATTATTTTCAAACAATGCAGCGACCAATCCAGAACTTTAAACTTAATCCCCATTTTTGTAAAAAATTTACATGGCATTTTAATTTTTTGAAGTTTTTGGAACTATTATTAATGAAAACTATAAAATAAATGAAAGCAACATTAAATTACTTTTTTCTTCAGTTTTATAGCAATTTAAATACTTACCGCAGCTTTACAATATACTTTTAAGCGAATACATTTTAGTAATAGCTTTTTATATAGAAGAAATTATTGTAGAATTGCTGATTTTCGGCTATGTTATTGTGAATATGTTGATTTTCAGAAGAATTTTTGTGAAGGTATCGTTTTTGTTAATACATTTTTTGCGAAGTTGACGATAAACGATACCAAAATCAACTTGTATTGGTCCCTGAAATGTGTAAAATTATTTTTAACATCAGTCATTATACATAGAGTTACTACTGTACAATTAATATAAACTAACTTTCATTGTATAATCTAAACAATAAATTATTTTTTATTTAAAAAATTGCTTATTTTCCAAAATATTCAGTTATTTTGATTTTTTTTTGGTCTCAATTAATCCAGCTATCAACAAAACAATTTAAGGAAACTTATACTAACTTGACCATAGACAGATACTCCTCAATTGCTTGATCATTTAACTGATCTGGTTTCCATTTCAAAGTCTCCAAATCTTCACTTTTTCTCTCATCTTTCTGACCTAAGGCACAAAATAAGATTAAATAGTACAGTATAAAAAAATACTATTAAGAGCTATCAAAGAAAATAACCTGTTAAATTGCATAATTTTTGCATTCGTTTTCAAAGTTTTTTTACAGAGAAAAATGTTATTGCTAAGAGTCAGATTTCATTAGATGCAGGCAGGTCCTATAGGGGCCCTTTTTTTGAGGGAAAAGAAAAAATAGGGGTATCCTAAAATCATTAAAAGAAACCACCATAAAAATTTTAGCGAAATCAAAAGTTGTCACTATAATGTCCCCCCCTCCCCCATTTCTGCCTGCATCCTATAAAATCTGGCTCTTAAGTTTAAAAATTTTTGAAATTTATTTGTGTTGCTTAAAATAAAGGATTGAATACATGAATTTTAAGAAATATTGCTAACTTATTTTCTTCACAAGAGCAATTTTTTATAGCCTCAACTGAATCTATAATTCATTGTATATCTATTCATTAATAATGGTAGTACCTGCATTGCATTAAATTTTTTTTAACTTTTTTTTTTGGCAATTTTGAATTTTCAACCTTTCATTTAGCAGGTTTTAGGAGGTATATCTCTTCTCTTTATAATACATTTGAACGGAAAAGCATGGGAACCCACTTCTTGAGCATGCACAATAAAGGTTATCTTTAGCAAGAATTGCACTCTTTGGTTTCAGCCATTTTTATCATCAAGCCCTCAGCAAGCTCATAAAAAATAATGTCCAAGGATGTGACCTTTGCAAAGGTCATTCAAAGCACATGCTTACGTTGCTACCATACCATACACTTATGCAAAACAAATTAATCACAGTGAGTGATTTCGATGAAACTTGTTTGCCAAACAGTCACAAAAAGGACAGGGTATATGTTAGATAAATGCAGTGATGAGAACATAAATTTTTACCGTACTGTTTTGAATTTGGAATGGTATTACTTACAGTGTTCTAACTCATTAACAATCAAGTTATTATCATGAAGAAACATACAATAAAACAATTAATCAAAAATGAAAAAAGGCAGCGGTTTTGTATTTGCACGTTTAATAAAATGTTAAAATTGTACAATTGTTTCGGGGATACTTAAGATCCCCTTCGTCAGCAGGAAAAGACGAAGCTGCTGACCTTCCTGCTGACGAAAGGGATCTTAAGTATCCCCGAAACAATTGTACAATTTTAACATTTTATTAAACGTGCAAATACAAAACCGCTGCCTTTTTTCATTTTTGATTATAATCTTGCACAGAGGATTTTCATTCTTGAATAAAACAATTAGTTGCAAGAAATTAGTTACCAGGCTTTAAGAGGGGTGGTATTGTGGCTTGGTACTGACGACCAACTCTTATTCTATTTCTATTCTTGTTCTTGGCTTCATAATCCCAATATGAATCAAACTCAGCATCTGCAAAATTAAACATAGCTTTTTACATCACAAGTTAAAACAGAAAAAATTCTTTGTTCATTTTGCATGTTTAGGACAGTATTTCAAGCTAAGATTACAGTACTGAACCCCCTTCTATATGCTATTGTCACACAGCATGGAATACTATATAACAGTGGATCCCAAAGTGGCACCCAGGGGTCCCTGCAAGGAGCTCAATTGAACCTTATAAAATAATCTAGTTTAAGGTGCAAAAATTATGCATAATTAAAACATTTGTAATTTTATATTTAGATGGACTAGATTTTCAAAAATGGAAAACAGTTTCCTACTCCAAAATTTTACGTTAAGAATACTAAATTTACAGAATGCAACAGCATCCCACATTGAGCTACAACTCAGAGAGAAAATTTCTTGGAGAAGACAAAATATAACTATTCTTAAATTTTCCTCATTGATCATGGCATCTTTATTCACTTTTTTATAGCTCCAAACAATTTTCATTTTAAAAATCCTATGCAGCCTTTAGGAGAGTGATGTGATGCGATTTTTTTTTCAATCCTGAATCCTGACCAAACAAATTTTTAGAAAAAAAAATTGCCAATTTCAATAGTTAAGTAAATTGGAATAATTTTAAAATCAGGGTCTTTCAATTAGAAAAACATTCGTTAGACCTGGTAAAACACCCAGCTAACATGTAGTTTAGAAAGAGAGCATAAAATAGTTTCTAGTATACAAGGTGTAAAATATATTAAATACAACAGTACATATTGTGTATTAGAGCCATGAGTAAGTTCCTCACATCTGCCTGAATTTACCCTGAACATGGAACTTCCCCCTGGAAATGGAATATTAACTGGCTTCAATTCCATCAAAGCTTGTCTTTATTTATGGCTTTTATTGATATAACTGAACATTTTAATCTATGAGTTTGAAATTATTTAGCAATATTTCTAAATTTTGGTGTCAAAAAGAACTTGGTGGTATTTAGTCGAACAGTTATTGGAATTGAACCCATAACTTATTACTTGATAGAAAATCAACATTTATAACTATCAAATGGATGTATGTGGCTAGTATTAAGTTAACTCCTTTAAAAGAGAACTAAGAATTTTTGCAACCCAAATCATCAATTAAATAAAAACTAAAACCTTTAACATTTTAAAACTATATTATGTGTTATTTCCAAATCTTTGTTCTTCATAGAAGTCACAGGATTTTCCGCACATAATATATTTCAAATCCATTATCTCCTCATTAAATATCACCTCCTTGCTGATTTGATTGCCAGAGATTAGAAATATCACTACCTAAACTAAAGTAATGCAAGTATTAATTAAATGTTTATTACATGGATGACAAAAATAGAAAATTGATGATATTTGAAAATAAGTGTTGTCCAAAAAGCCTTGGCAATTTATACCTAGGGAATAGATAATAGAATTTAGAGAAAGTTCATGGGTCTTTTACAAGAGAAAATACTACAGCCTATAATTAAAATTTTGAGCAGAAAGTAGGGATACTTTTTTAAAACTAGAAGCTCTAATATGAAAAATCATATCTAATTGATAAAATAGTATAAATACTAGGTACTACACTTGACAGCAACATTTCCTGACCCTATGATGTCACTAACAAACAAAGTTAGTTACCAGAGTGGTGTCTGAATTTTGAGTGAAATGAAGAACGTCAATTTAAAAATATGATTATTTTGTTAAACCCATGTATATATAGCATCTTTTACCACGATATGCATACCAAAACTGCTTCTAGCAACCCAACAGGCTTTCTGCTTCTGCATAGTGACATCATAGGGTCAGGAAACATTGTTGTCGAGTATAGTTAAGATTTTTATTTATTTATTTAGAACATATTTTATTGATAATAAATTTATATAAGTTGTTGCATACTACTGGAAAAATGACAATCAGACTACTTGGGTCATAATCCTTAAATCTTCATAATAAAAAGGAAAATAAACAAAAAATAAAATTACCCCAAAATTAAAAAACAATCTAAAAGTTTTATCATAGAATGAAGTCTATGCTTGTTGTTTGCCAGAAAATATTTTATCTAGCCCATAGTAAAAACAAAACTTAACATCATATGGTACACTTGTGTTTAAATAAAGGAGTAGGTACAAATTAAATAGTATTTTGGCCCGGATAGTCAAAATTAACCTTTAAGAGATCTTAATGTTTTGAAAAGTTATAACAAGTTCACTTAACTAGGAAGTAATGTAGTATTACCATTATTACATTCACGCCTCCTTGTAGTTTACGATCGAGAGGTTTCAATACCATGTCAATAGTGATCGCAAACAATAAACACTAACTTACATGGAAACATAACCAGTTTAGATTGTCTTTAAGAACTTAATAAAATAATCTAAATCTAATTAGTGAGACACAATAAAAAAATGCAACATCAACAAACAAAATATTCACAAGACTAAATTTATAACACACCTGAGCTACATTTATCCATCAAAACTAAAGATCATTTGGTGATTGCAGTGGGGACATCATACTTAAGATTCATTTGGTGTTTGTAATTCTTAAGAATCAATTAAGTTTTAATTTTGTAATAGTTTTAACCTCTTCAATGTCAATGACTAGTCCACTGCTAAACGCATCGGTCGGTTCAGTTCAGACGGGCGAGGTTTTCGGCCAGTTTACGATTACGACTGCACGGTTTCAATATAATGCAATAGTTGATTGGAGGCGCTCTTCGTATTTGTTAACTTTTTAACTATTCATGATTTTAAGGTGGCAATAGAAAAGATAAGGAATAAAAATCGAAATTTTCGGATCCTAAATTGTATAATTTCAGCCCTAAGCAGGTGATTTTCATTCACACACCTCTAAACATAGCAGTGTAATTACTCTCAATCATTGAGAACTTCATTAATATAAAAAATAATCATAAAAAATAAAAAATCATTAATATGAAACAAAATGGATCGAAAAACCTTCTAAAACTTGTTTAATGTTATACAATTCCTTTTAAGAATCCAAAAATTATACGGTGAAGAATAGGAAGAGAACTTTTCTTGCTAGAAGAAAATAATCATCGATCCTATCAGCAGCAACCGGAATCTCTCAACTTACAACAGAAATGCAAACGGAGAACTCGGTGTTGTTTCATTTCGTTTATGCCACGTCTAGATATTAATTTTATGGATAATTATTTTAATATATTTATTGTTTGATTCTGTATTGGAGTCGTATTAGCTAAACTTTAAGTGCTCATCATGTATATGTTTCAGCAAATTATTGTTATTGCTAGTACTTTTGTGGCTGTTAATTGTTTGATGTTCCGATTACCCGCTAACAGCAGACGGTGTTTAAAAGAAGAAATCCATAAAGGTGTATTAGTTAGTGGTGAATATGATCTCACTGCTGCACCAGGTCAAAGGACGGATTTGATTGTAAGTTTATAAATTTTTGAGTTTTATGGCTGTTATTTATACTGGTATAAACATGCCCTCAAACTAATGTTATGTTATGGTTACCTAAATGCTAGAAAGAGCTCCGCCCTTACTTTTATATTGAAAAGGTAATGTTATACAATATGAATCACATCCAAAATGTTAAGTAACACTCCTCCAGTCCCCATGTGTAACCACAACAAACATGCTTAACAACAGTGTTGTCAACATTTGAGCTCTGGGTACACATGGCATCTGGAAGACTCTTTCTACAGCTGTTCCATGAAATTTTGTAACAGTAACTAGTGCAAGTCTATATGGCAAAAATTTTAATTGGTGCTTTAACAAACACCTTCCTTTCTTATGTGCCAGATGGTTCAATGAAAGATTCAAATCAGTTTAGCTAAACAAGGTATTAAAGTCTGCCTTTCTTTGCTAGGCGGAAATCCAAGTTTGAGTAGGGGGTGCGGGAAATTTAGGTAGCTAGATAGGCAACTCAAACATCTTCAAATAAGAAGGGACAGTGGTCTGTGCAAGGCAATTTTACTACCGTTTTGCGGTACCTTCACAATTTCACCAATTGATAAATAGGTACTTTCACAAATTCAGTTTTAGTAAAAAGGTACCTTCACAAATTAAATTTTTGAAAGAAATTTCTATTTAGGAAGCTATATTTTCTTAATATTTAACTTTTTAGCCATTCTAGACAGAATTATCTTTTGTTTTTAATGTTTAAAAATTATTTACATGAGATTTGGAACATATTTTCATAAATTCACAGCAAAAGTTTCACAAATTACCACTAAATTTTCAAAAAATAGGTACCTCTCGAAAAAACCTAGACAGACCCCTGAGGGAGGTGGGAGAGAGATAAACTGGTTACTTCTCGCCAGTACATAGTAACTATCTAGTTATTGGCAAGAAATAACCAGTTTGGCTCTCTATATATACCTCCCCAACCCTAGAGAATGAATGGCCTTGCTCGTTTAGGGTTACACTAACCGCCTAGCAAGAAAAGACAAACTTGGTTCTGAATCTGACTCTCATTGAATGGTCAACGGGCTAATGTGTAAGTGCAAATACTACCAAAAATATTACTGTTGTTATCAAATCAATATTACAGTAAAGGTCATAAAATTAATCGGATCAGCTGGAATAAGAGTCCTCCATTTGGCGATTGCCAACTGTACACTATAACTAATCGTACCGCTAACTTGGCGACCGCAACGCGAGTCGCCAAATGGAGGACTCTTATTGCTTATTCCAGCTGTGCCTAATCTTCAGTTTTTTTAAGATAATTCTTTTATTTAGTGCCAAAAACAGTTGGGTGATTTTTTTTAACAAAACAGTTAATGAAATTGTAGTTACCAGAGTTTTCTCAAATTTGATCTTAATTTTTTAGTACTTATTTTTAAGAAATAATAGATAAGGAAACCTTTTTTTTATTAATTATAAGCTATTTAAGTGGATTGATTTGTTATTTTTGGCTAATTCTTTAACGTTTAAATAGCTTTGCAATTTTTAAGAGTTTGGATAGCAAAAAAAGGGTAGTATAATACTATCCTGTTAAAAATCATGAAGCTGTTTACAATGCAATTAAAATTACAGGTTGTTATTTGAAAATGGCAGAACCGTAAATCTTACAACCTTATGCTAATATCTTTGAATTCCAGATAAATTCCTTGATAAGCAAATGCAAGTTAAGTTTCTTTTGCTGTCTAATGTTTATTTTAATATCCTGATGTTTTTTTCAGGTCACTGATACTAAAGGACACATACTGGTGTCAAGAGAAGATGTGGACAAAGGAAAATTTGCATTTGTCACAGATGACTATGATGTGTTCGAAGCATGCTTTGTTTCAAAAGCTCCTGCTGGTATGTATAAATAAAACTCGTGTACTTTGGTCAGTAAACTGATTTCCTTTTAGAATTTCAGTAATAATTTGATTTTAGAATTTTGATGCATTCTTAGTAGGTACTATAACAAATATTCTAATTTTGTAGATAATGTTACTTATGGAAGTAAGTAGCTTTTCAATGATATGAATTATTATTTTCTTATAAAATTAAAACACCCTCTTAAAAAAACTTAATTGTTTTATCAATCAATTTTTTATCCCAATATTCACAAATTCTTGGTTATGTTTCTTAAGGTAAGATCATTGGTGCAATTCCGTTATCTATCTCAGGGGTTCTCAACTGGAGGGTGTTAGGTCATATCCTGGGGTTGTGCAATGTCGGAAAAACAATAATAGAAATAATTAAATTGAAAATAAATCTGAATTTTTTAATTAAACTATTTTGACTGTAAAAAAATTGCTGGTTTCATTACTTGTCTTACTTATAGTGATGTTTAATCATGTTTTTTAATGTGTTACATATGATTGTTACGAGTTAAACTTTGAAGATTAAATAAATACCTAACATTATAATTTAGAGGGGGTTGGCAAAAATTTAACCTTCAAAAGAAGTCACTGTATCTAAAAAGTTGAGAACCCCCGATCCATCTTGTTAAAAATCATTAAGCTGTTTTGAATGCCAAATTTAAATATTGCTAAAAATTTTATTGCCATCATCAGTAATTTGCTTTATGTTATTATAACCAATTGGTTGGTTTGCAATTTTTGGCAATATTTTTAATTCTTGTCATTAAAAACTGCTTGGTAATTTTTAGTGGGATAGATATCCCACTAAAAATACAGAAACATAGAAAAATATGTCACAAAATTTGACTACTATTATGTTGTGTATTCATCTGAATTAATTTTTTTCGTTTTTTTAATCTTCTTAACTGATCCTTTCTTTGTTAATAATTTCAAGTTTTAAATTTATGTGTAAGTATTGAAACTAAATTATCATTAAATGTTTAAGCAGTAATTTTAATTCTTTTACTCATGTTGAAATAACTGACCACTTTCAATCATAGGTCAAAGAACACAAGATCGAGATGTTGTCTTGAATTTGAAACATGGTGTTGAAGCAAAAAGCTATGACAGTGTAAGTAATTTTATACAGAATTTTAATCTATTGATTATTTTAAAAGTATCTACCAATAATTGTTTATATTTTTTGTGTGTACATTTAATCAGTCATGTTAGTGTTCGTTAAATTTTTAATTTTTTCGAAGTTTCTTTTTTCTTTGGTCAACAAGTAAGGGCTCTAAATAGGTCAGAAATATTATTCCTGGTCCATATTATGTCTTATGTGATAAGTTTTGCTATTCTGAAATTGGTTAAGTTCTGTTATTTGTCTCATAAAACATACCAAGATGTTTTGGTTGTCAAAGGTTAGAAAAACCATCAAAATTTGCAAACTAACCAATTAGAGCATACAATGACAACAAATATTTAGCAACTGAAACACGGCTTGGCCATATTCAATTGGACAGGTAACAGAACGAAACTGTAAAATCATTTTATTTAAAAAAGAAATAAAAATGTTCTATATATAATTTCTAATGTGTTTTTTTTTTCAGATTGCTGAAGTTGGCCGATTGAAGCCGTTGGAAGTTGAGTTGCAGAAACTTGAAGATCTTTCAGAGTCCATTGTAAAAGATTTTGCATACATGCGTCAACGGGAAGCTGAAATGCGTGATACTAATGGTAACTGGAATTTAAGTTTTCATTTATGGTTCTCTCAACACATCTAATAAAAAATTAAAATATCCTAAATCATGTGAATTAGGCTACTTCTTCATTAAATTCTTAGTTTAACATGTTAAAATCTTGTTTTTTAAGAGTGGCTACATAAATCAATAGTCAGATAATTTATTTAGTATATGTGGCTTGTAGTGTGTGTGGAAAAATGAAAGTATTTTTCTTGTTGCTTTTGTTTTTAATGCTTCCATTTTTCCACACTTATTCTAAATTTTACTGAAAAGTTGGCCTGATATTTGAAAAAAGCACTAAAATATAGCAATAGCCTATAGACATACATGCCTATACTACAAAATTTTTAAATTTGTTAAATATTTAAATTTTTTAAAAGAATTTTTGTCTTTTTAAAAGTTAATAATTTTTTAAATGATTTATAATCAAATATTGTTAAAATATATTTTCTGTTTCACTTGATTAAAAGATTTTACCTAGCTATTTTCAATGTCCATTTTAATCAATTAACTAATAATTAAGTGATCAATTGTGTTTTTTTATGTTATCTAACTATAATATCCATGGAAAAATTAACTTGACAAATGCCTCAAACATTTTTAACTGGAATTTTTTAAAAAGGGAAACCGTTAAAATTAGTACTTTTGCAGTTGTTTTGTGGTTTTGAGTGGTGTTTTAATTTTTTTAGAAAATCAAATTTTTTAAATTAATTTTTTAATGGATATTTTAGATTCTTTTTCAATTTAAATGAAATGTTTGTATTCAGCACTGAAAAATAGCCTATAAACATATTTCCCAAGTCTTAATTACTATTATTTGAATTTTTAATAAATATTGTGGTTCTGCAAATTTCTATTTTTTTAATAAACCTCTTTTGAGAGGGGGCAGTAAAGAATTTTAAATCAGAGGGGTGCTGTTGCTAGAGAAAGTTTGGAACCACTGGCACTAGGGAAAGTAAACTACTCTGAGATGTGTCGCATTCATGTGTGCCACTCTTCTGTCGGGAGGACGGAATTCCTTTTTAAAAGTTCTGTAAACGGAATTCTGTCTCGGGTTTATTACAAAACACAAAATCAGCTGACCGATTGGCAGCAATTTGTACTAAATCGCATATTTTGCTCACAAATGAGCCTGTTTTACTCAGATACAGCTTCAACCTAAGATTTAAGGACCTGTTAAATTGTTCATATATCTGATGTTTTATAAGTTTTTTTGAAAAAGTTGCTAGACTGGAGGAAAATGATTAAAATGAGTTCAGTCTTGCAATTTTTGAAGAGTGACACATGGTCTTATTCCAGTTAGTTAAATATTTTTGTCTGAAGTGTACACTGCATGGGTGATTGTGTTCCATTTTTTTTTCTTTGAGATGATCCCTTCCAGATATTTCAGTTGTTGTTTTTTAATTTACCATCCTAAGGTTTTTTATTTACCTCATTCATTTTTGAACTTCCAATTTCTTCTTAAAATATCAACATTTTTCACTAAATCATTGAGTTCTTTCGTTGCCTAAAATGCTGAGTGGAATGTTGGTTCTGTGGCTGATGCGAGCCACGGAATGATACCAATCTTAAAGCCCTACAATTCAAAAGTATACCTTGGCCACAACCACCTATATACTACTTTTAGAGCTGAAAATTTCTTACTATGGCTTCATTTGTGAGAGAAAATATATTAAACTGTGTAATGATTAAAATAGTGAACATGTTTAAAATTAAACAAAGGGAAGTAAGTTTCATAATTGCCTGGCTGGTCGGTCTAAAAGCCACTTCAATCTGATAGTATAATAAAAGGAATACTTAAGAAATCAGTTATATTTGTAATCTTCGTGTCTCATTATGTGCGTTTATTTTTATGGGAAGAGTGTTTTATTGTTATCTTTATCCTTTCAGAATCCACCAATACAAGAGTGCTTTACTTCAGTATCTTTTCCATGTGTATCCTTCTATCATTAGCCACATGGCAGGTGTTGTACCTGAGGAGATTCTTCAAGGCAAAGAAACTCATTGAATAAATTAGTTTGTTATTCATTTAATTTTTCATTGGAGATTCATTGAAATGCTGTACACAGGATGCAAGAGCTCAAATTTGACTGTTTATTACTTTAGAGTAGTAACCTGAAACAATTTTAGTTGGAAAATTTTATACTAAGCATTTCAATGTGATCATATCAATTATTGATATCACATTCTGCAGTTTTAAAAAGCATGCTGCATCAAAATAGTTTTGCTAAAGTCAAGCTTACTGTATTCAAACTGAAAATTTTTTACTATGGTAACTGACTTTAAATAACTTTTTTCTTTAATATGGCTCCAAAACTTAAAATCAGTATTTTTTAAAAACAGTTTTGCTTAAACATCATGGCTAACTGACATTCATGCACTTGTTTCTGAATGTTCATGAGTAAATAATGAAGTTTTAAATTTGAGTAAGCTGGACTTTTTTTTATGAGTCTAAAATGTGTTAGTGTATTTTGTGCCTTTAAAAAATCATGTTTCATAGGCTGGACATTTTGGCTTAGTTTTCTGATTTTTATGTGATGTTCTTTATGTCAGGACTAATGATAGATTTGTATTGTGTGTGTACATTTTAGTACATGACTTATTAATCTCAAAAATAAGTTGGCTGTATATATTTTGCTTGTGTTTTGTCTTAATGTTTTAGGATAAAAATAAATGTATTATTGTGTAAACTCTGATGACTAACATTTTATCTTTAATTCTTTGTTTTGAAATTATTGTTTGTGGAAATATTAAGGGTTTAAATTGTTAGATTATCTGAATTTGTATGCTCTCAATTGCATTTACAGTGAATATTAAACTTATTTTTAAAGAAAATTGGGCATATATTTCTGTTCAATCTTTTCATTCAAAGGGAAAATTTTCGGGTTTTATATTATTTCTCATTCTGAACTTTTTTACATTGCACTAATATAAAAGGATGTCTTCTTGAAGTTATCAAATTGTCCTCCCTTGCCACTGATGTTTTTTCATTAAATATTCTCTACTTGAATCTAAATATTTTATTTTCAAAATACAAGCAAAATATTACAATCATGTAAAAACCATTTTTTAAAAATTGGAATATTAAAAGATAACTGATGTCATCTCCTGAAAATATACTGGTAAAATTAGAAGCTTTATATTGTTTTTCTGATGAAGGTTGTGATGTTAACCCGTGGATTACATTGGCCCTTTTTAACTTCAGTTTTAAAAAAGAACTTACAAAACTGTTAATGTGCTCAGATCCTTGGAAGATATTATTTTTTGTTTGAAAATAAAAAGTGAACCTTATCTATCTTTCTTTTATAGTTTTTTTTTAAATTAAAATTATCCGTTTATGCAAAACATGCAAAATTCTATGTATACCATACATTTCTGTGTGAGCGAAAGGTAAGTTTTACTTCAAACCAAAATTTATATATAAATTGAGTTAAAATTTTTCACCATTGCTCGCATGAATCACCAACAATGCTGCATGGGCATTTTGAACTATCAGATTATTCTCCCTCTTTCCTATTTTATGAAGTGAATTAGTTACTTCCATTTTAACATGTTTCATGCCATGCAGCAACCTCAAAAGGATGTAAAATATCCCTGACCTGTTCAGAGTCCTGATCTAACATGGAACATAGGTGGAGTGAGTAAAGTGGTGCTTAAGCCTTTCAGCCTAGCTACCCCAAAATTTTCCATAGAATCCAATGGTGATCTCGGGTGCCTAAGGTGTGAAAGAGTTGAAGACCTCATCGAAAAACTTCAGCTGTACTGGCTGCATTTTTGCAGCAGGGATGCAAAAAATGATGCTATTGTTGGAAGAAGGTCTAGAAGGGTTCCCCCCTAATGTAACTGCACCATATGCCAATTTAAGCATCTAGTATTTTCCTCTATCCGATCATGGGTAATTCTGTACCTGAGGTACTACTAGAATTGTAAAAAAATATTAATTTCACATAGTCCTAAACTTTTACAGAAACTTATCAAAATGCAGCATCAATGTTTTTGCTAAGAATGACACCAAAAAACTTTCATGTAAAAAGTATTTAATTTTCAATTGACAAGAAATGCATAGTAAATTAACACTCAATGGTTTTTTAATATTCTTCATGAAGCATATTTAAAAAGAAATCTTGGAACTCTTCTGTAGAAAATTGGAAACAAATGGGATGTTTTTTTACAGCACTTGAGATGGGAGAGGAGATAGACAGGGTATTGAGACTAGTCATAGAAAAGTTGTTCATTAATTTCCTGACAAAAAAGTTCATACAAAAAGTAATAGTGGGTGAAAAATAAAGAAAAATGTAATGATTTGAAATCTTTTCTATCGATTTTTATAGGTTAAGGAATTTTAAGGATCAAGTGCAGAAAAGTTTCATTTCATAACAATGCGTTGTTTGTGCATTTATATCACAATAAAAATTTTATTGGGATCATCATCATTCTGTATTTATTGGTAAGTATCGCATTTTTCTGGATTCTGTCAGTAGACTGGAAGTTATCGCTCTTTGGGATCTATGTAGCTAGAAATAATGCATATTTCATCAAATCATGTAAATCAAACTAATTGAGGTAAGTCTTGTTCTGGAAATCAGGGATTATCATTCTAAACCAAACCTTATCATTCAAATTTGAAAATCCAACTGGTATATGGGGATTCTATAAATGCCCAAATAATAGCTACGTATTAATTTGTAATTTTTTTCTCTAATGTATCTGAAATGTTTTCATCTTTTTTTCTAATTTTTCATGAGTAATTCCTGGATATTTTTTTCCAAACGTTTGGTTTTACGCGCATGTTCTCTTTGTGTGCGCCTGGGCGAAAATTCGACCTTTGTTTTGCGTGATCAGGATAATTATTGACCAAAATATTCGGAAAAATTATGAAATATATCTGCGAATTTTGAATTGATTTACCAATCCTAAAATTAATTAGGTACGTTTACCTATTTTAATTTTATTTCCACGGTTATTTTAAAAATTGTTAGCCTATTTATTGCGTTTCTTTTATTGGATTTTTCAGGTATTAATATAGCTATTCGGCGATTTATACTTTTTCTAGAAGAGCTTCGCTTTAAAATGGGCTTCTCCTTGCCTTTCACTAGTATTACAGAAAACCAATATCGAGCGCTGTTTAGGCTTACCCATATTTTCTTGAGCTCAACCCAGGACACTTTGTCGACCTATCGGTCCATCAAAGATTAAAAACTAAATAAACACCCAAACTAAAAAAAAAATTAAATATTTAAACTGAAATAACATACTTTATTCAATAATTTGTACTTTTCACTTGACATCACTTTTTCAAAAATTCTTTGTTAGATTTAATTAAATCATAAAATTCACAACAATTAAGTTCAGAGCTAATTATCACATTTAAAAGGTGTTTGACAGTACAAATAGAGAGTCTGCCACTTTCAGCAGTCTAAAAATGAGTAAAGTGAAGCCGTAGAAGTAGGTAAAAAATGCAGTTCGAAAATTTCACAAAAAATTTTGTCCAGTCTTAAAATTACGAAAACCCAGGAAATTTTGGGACCCAGGACAGTCTCCGAAACCCAGGACTGTCCTGGGTAAACCAGGAAGACTTCATCCAACAGAAACGTTCTCTTGTTGATCTGAGATTGGAGTGTGGACGCCGTCACCGAAATATTTGGATTGTCTTATGAAATATTCGGGCCTTCCCTTAATAGATGAGATTTTAAGAGAAAAAAAAGTGGATCCCCTTTTTTAAAATATTTTTTTTTCCTGGTAAACCACTAAAAATAATCAGATTTCAAGATGAAAAACAATTAAAATTTCCCGGCTAATCTTAAAGTACCTGAAATTTTAATTAAGAGACTTGATTAATTTTGCTGCATCCGTAAAAATACAAATACATGGATAAGGATTTTGTATTGGATATTGTAACTGAATTTCAATGTAAGCTAATTAACTTTTGTTTACATTCCACTTTTATTTTGATTGAAAGGTTCTAAAAATAATCTTAAAGAAAGTAAAACTTGGTAAAATTTTAGTAAGGGTCTTCGTCTATTAGGGTCTTCGTCTATTTTGACCGTTTTCTTTAAAATATTTAAATAGAACTGATGTAGTGCAAGCCAACTTGCTTTATTTTTTCTTCAATTTCAAGAATTACCACACATTTTTCTCTTTGCTTGATAGCTTTTACATTTTTTATTCCATATTCCCCACAACGAAAGATGACGGACATTAGAAATGTGTATCAGAAAGTAAGTTTATTAATATTACCTAACCATTTTTAAGTCATGCTGGAAACATGTGCACTTGTACAGTATTCGTCTTCTTGATCTGGGTACAAAAATTCGCCTTTTCATTTTCTATAACAGTTCATGGCCAAACCATTCTTTTTATAGAGGTGCGATTACTAAAGTTTGAGCCAAAACCAGGGCGCTTTTTACACGAGTTGTCTTCCATTCATAAAAACGCTCTTTCTAAAAATAACAGGAAAGTGTGAATGAAACTTTTTAAACTCACAAAAAATTATCCGAATACAGAACGCTATACGAGTTATAACTGATGGAACCTGCAGCTAAAATAAGAGAGAGAATAGATATTTTCCAAAAAAAATTCAGACCTTTTGTATGGAACAAAGGAAATTTTATACAACACAAGTTAAATGAAAAATACAAATCAATCAATGTATGTAATTTATAACTGTACAATTTTAGTGAGATAAGTGGATTCTTTCCATTGTGCTCATTACTTCTGAAATGTTAGGTTCCATATAGTTGAAACTTGAAACCTTAACTCTAAAATCCGATCCCAAGTCTAGTCTATTCCTATATACTATTTGTTTTTCATGAAACACCTTAAATGAAAAGGCCTCTTCACATCGGTAATAGGTGGTCGGAAAAGGAAGATTGGTGGAAAGGAAGAAAGGATAATGATGGTTACTTCTAATTAAGGAAAATAAAAAAATACTTAATTTCGCAGTGACATTTCGCGGACCACCTATTGGGAACCCCTGTATTAGAGATTTGATCCTATCTTAAACTTGCAAACAGTCTGAATTTAGAATAAAAATTGAACTTCCGAATTACCACATCATTTTAAGAAAAACTTTAAATGTTTGAATGTATATGTTATGTTGATGGAGCATTTTCAACGTACGTTTCAAAACTTATCAGACATGTCTAGTTATCGTTTTTGGGGGAATAACAGTATCGATGATTTCACCGATTGCATGGACTGTTACATTACATTTATACTGTTCCTAATAAGTTTCATTAGAGTCAGTAACTGGAATTTTACAAACGGTAATATTATAATCAGTAGATAGGAAATTTATTCTCCGAAGAACAATTATTACAATATATTTTCTTCACTTTGTCTTGTTTTGTAACTAATGTATGGAGCAAATTTACCCTTATCACCAATACAAAATTGAATAAATCAAAATTTTTCGTCTTAAGGATGAAAAATAGAAAAGAGAAAGCATGTTAATTTCTATAAATCCTAAAAAGTTCTTTAAATATATAAAATAATCAATTCCAAACCAACTTTAGGTTTGTAATCATATACGAGTTTTGGAAGGGGTTTTAGCTCAAAATTAAATCTTATGACCCAGGGCCGTAACACAGCCCAAACTTTTGTTTCGAGGGAGGTTCACTCAAACGTTATTTCTTTCTAAAATACCCCTTTACAAATAATTTTATACGTTACGTTTTCATATACTTACAAGTAGGATATTAATCTTGGTGCACCGTTAAAATTTTGTGTACGGAAAAATATTGGAAATTTGACTCTTAAAAGTAGTGTTTTTATTCATTTTGAGATGCTTTGGTTACACCCAAAAAGGACCGCTCCTTGTAAGAATTTTCAAAGAAAATAGCATTATAGAGTCTATAGACGTTAAAATTTTGGAGGGGGGGGGTTTGGGTCTTCCCCCAGATAAATTAAAAAAATGACCCTTAAAAGTACTGTTTAGGGCCCCTTTGGTGTGACCCGCTTTATGTCCATGTACGCCGAAAAATTGTTAAGGGAAAAACAATATAAATACTTATCAAATTTTCGGAGGGGGGAGCTGAACCTCCAATGCCCCTTTTTGATACGGCATTGACTTTAGTGCATAGTTTTTCAAATGATAAATGATTGTAGGTCCGGATTACCTAGATTTGATTTGGAAGGTCGGCTGATCCGACCCGCGCGGGTCTTAATTTGTGGATCCCTGCATTAACAACAACAAAAGAGAGATTTCTAGTTACGTCTTTTTTTCCTTTTCTTGTTCATTTTATTTTTATCCTCTCCAGCTTTTGGAGGTGACTCAGTGGAACACCTGGCGCAATGCATAAAGGGAAGGCGAAAGACACAGACGGACGTCACAAAACCGGTTGCGTCACCTGTTGGGGGATCGTGTGCACTCGAGGAGAAATGATTCTCTTTTCACCTCCGTCCGTCGAAGGAGGCGGAATATGAAAAAACATCAACTCTGATATGTGACAGCGGATATACATGCACCTTTTGGAATGACGGAATCCCGTGTCAACTGAGGAGGTCGTTTGGGATGGAAACTGCTCCCCTGACACCTGATGCAGCAGCGAATGACTGTCTGTGCAGGGTGAAATGTGTTTTAGTGGGGGATGGAGCGGTGGGCAAAACGAGCTTAATTATTGGATACACGACCAGTGCTTACCCCAAAGAATACAGGCCCACGGCATTCGACAAGTACTCGGGTAAGTTCGAAAAATGTGATATGTTCATTGGATCATGTTAAACTTTTACAACCACCGATTTTAGACTTTCACTGGGCAAGAGGAGAGATAGCGAAGGGAGAAAGCTCGAGGAGGATAGACTTTTACGGCCCTCAGTTTATGCCCCCGGTCTCTTTGTGAGGTCAAATAGCAAACAAAAGAAAACCCCTCTTAGGACGGGAGTGCGAGGGAAAACCCCCAAACCACACAAAGTAATCGGGACTATAAAGTTTATGGTCAGAAAACTCTATCCTCGCCCTTTGTGTGGTTTGGGGGTTCATCCTCAAACTCCCGTGGGGGGAGAGCCTCCCTTTTGTGGTCTAAAATTGACCCCTGAATGCCTTCGGGAAGCCTTTATGGTCGTAAAATCGGTGGTTGTAAAAGTCTAACATGACCCATAGGGCTCATAAGTGTCACACTTCCCCTACCCCCTGATGTCACTAGTAACTCTGTCCTATCAAAAAATATGTCAAGCAAAAGGTTGGCAAGAACCAATTCGACCTCCCATTTATCTGAATGTCCTCATCTTGTAATTTCAAAGGGAACTCTTATTTTGATTGTATAGTTTTTATAGAAATATCTTTTATACCCCTATGTTAGCTTGATGCATTTTCAAAATTTACCGTCTGGAATATTTTTAAACCATTTTTTTTATCAATTTCTGTAAGTACCCCCGAGATTGAAAGGGGCGGGGGGATGTCGTTCCTCGAAATATCTGGGCCATCCTCTCCATGTGGTTTACGACAAAGAAAGATTAATTCAACCAAATAATTTTTCCCAACATTCCAATCACTGTACTGATCAGTACCTTGTTCTCTTCATTAGATATTTAAATGCAATAGCTCTATGCTTTTATAATTTTTTTTTCGGTTTCGCTCAAAAATTTTAGACACATTGGAATTATTCAAAGAGATTTTTTTTACAGATGGGAAAATTTTTTGTTACAATAGGTAGATATCCCGTTAAAAATAATACTTCCCTAATAAAGTCTATGAATAGGGATTTGTCTATTACTCAGCTACCAGTTCTTTAAATTCATAGGGTTCATTAGCAGCTTGGTTGTCCTGTCCATCTCAGCACCCCCTTTAGGTAGATAATGTTCTTAAAATTTGAACCCTGTCAAGCCTATTTTTAAAAAAATTGTACTGTTTCACACCCCATCAAATCAAATACTACAAACTACATTTTATTAGAATCTGTATTAAAGTAGGGGTGGAACAAATTATCGAATATTATAAAATATCTACTAGACAATGTTTCGATTAAAAGTTGATTCTGCTGATATATTCGATTCATTATTCATTAATATAGACTGCCACTGTTTGATAGTGAAATCTTCTTCAGCAAATTTTCAATATTAATTTAAATGTGATTGAAATTTGTTTAGTGTATGGTCAAGATTCCCTCGAGTGATCAGCCATAGGATCTTTATCGAGTTTGATAGCTTTTAAAGTACGATTTAATTTCCTAATTTCATTGTCTATCATAAAATCGTTTCCTGCGAAGTCGCTGTCAAACCAACCAGGCGAGTAGTTTAATGTTTCTCTGTACCTAATAGACCGGAACGCTCTTGAGTTCACTGCTGCTATATAGCTTTTTCGTGGAGTTTCTTGTGGAGACAATGGTTCTCTCATTTCATATATGTGGGTGGAAATTAAAATGAAACGTTTAATGACCTTAAGCCTTGCATTCTCTTTAAAATAATTCATTTGAATCTCTGACGTTTTTGCTGTCTTTTATGAATATAATTTGGCTTGTAAGAATTTACCTTAAAGAGTTGAAGGGTTCACTGTATTTTGGTGAAATTAACCACGCATCTTATTATCTGAACATCTATTTTTATTTTAAAATGATTTAAAAGTTAATCTATCAAATTTTTATTAGTATAATTATTATTTAATACCAGTTATTTTTTAAGCAAGTGATTCTAATTCTAATTAACTAAAATAAAACCACACCTGCATCAACAGTTAAGATGTACAGAGACGGTGAAGAGTCATCATAGAAGCACCTTTATTATTATTTTTTTTTTAATTTCAAATACCCGGTGTCCCATATTTCCTCAAAGACGTTTCAAGCCATAGCTCTGACATGCTTTATTTATATTCATTTTCGCGCCAGTGATTCAATATGCGTCAGTGCTCTTCGTCTGCACGGATATACTCTTCATGACTTACTCCATCACTGTGGGCAAGGGGTGTTGTACTAATTTAAGTTGGGGGACATCTCCTGGGGTAGGTCCTTCTCTCGTTAAATACTATGCCATTGCTATTTAATTAATTTCCCTGTATTAAGAAGCTTCTAATTTTTTAATTTAACTTTTTATCCCATAAAGTTTTATTTCTATTGGTGGAAAATTTTAAATAATTGAAAGTAGTTCGAATAAGCTGTTTAAAAGTTTAAGCAAATAATTTATCGACCCTTATAATGAATATCTGATTTGATTAAATTAGGGGTGTTAGATAAGAGGGGCCAGACCCGTGCTAATTCATTTAAACTTTTTCCTTGAATTAACTTTTGATTTAACCTCACGCGTAATTTTTACAAACCTAACTTACTTGAAATTATTTGTTAGATAATCTTAATTTTCGGTCATTTTTTTTCTCGCGTTTCCTTTGAAAACTTTTGAAAATTATTACTGAATTTATTTTCCATATATTTAGGTGAATTCTAATTATTTCACCGCTTGTGGTAATCATCACATCAGTCCTCATGATAGTAAATTAATCTTCAATAAACGCATTTATTTGCTACTTGATTGACAAGTAGTATCCTTAAATCAGAAACCTTTTGAATGATTCCTATGAATGAAGTACCTTTATCATGATTTTCCAGTTTTATAGTCTCAGGAAGAGTTGGGGGTTTAGTCTCATTGTTTTAAGATTTTAAATTTCATGTGCAAATTAAACGATGTTTTTCTTACTTGTTTATATTCTCATGAGTTCAAGGATTCTCCCATACTAACAATAAACATCCCTAAATTCCATCGAAAATAATTAGAGATCTTTAGGCAAAATCTGGCTTTACAACAGCTCTCTAAGTCTTAAAGATGGAGTTAATTAATTATTTTTGTTGAAATTTTATCGTATTATGGGGAAATAAGAAAACCATCTACCTAAACACAATAGAGAAAGTTTTTCCTATTCTTATATGAACTAAACTAAACTAAAAGTTAACGTCTTCAAGAAAATAATTTCGTTTAACGTCCAGCAGAGAAACTCCTTAACGTAGGTAGATATCATTTTGTTGAAAATGAAACTTTATTCAGCTGCGCGAAAAGTTAGTTAGTTATAGCTGGCTATGTTTGTAAAGGAAACACTAGGCAGGTATTTGCTCACCTTATGTTAAGTCAAGTAGAATAACCTTTTAGAAAGTATGACCACCCGGAAGGATTAGTAAGACTTCTCAAAACTTTAAATGTTAGTGGACAATGTCTGTGTGATTTAGAGACATGTATTACCATTAGTATAGTGGTTGGGAAATAAAAGAGATTTCAGCAAGATTTTTGTAAATTTCCGTAAAATAATTCAATAAAAGCTGGTTTTGAGGATTTAGTTCAAAAAGTTCTCAGATTATAACGCCCCCAAAAAGTTCTTCCAAACTACTAGTTTAAAGGAAAGAATCTTGTGACTACAGAATTTATATTAAAAATATCTTTGCAGTGCACACATCTACAAAACTCTTGGGAAACACCAAATTTTAAAATCATTGTTTTTTATTTCTACTGATAAAGTTTAGATTTAGATGAGCAATCACATAAACAGAAATAGACAAACAGTGATAAAGATAATGCTAAAGCTACAATTTGTTTTACTGATTTCAAATTTTCAGTTTTGGTATTCATTACATATAGGTAATAGATATTTTCTCATTAGTTTGGTTTAACGAGAAAATAAATAGTTTTTTTACTTCCTCACGCTGATGGATTTCTTGAAAATCTTCATTAAGTATTTAATTTTAACTGCTTAACTTAAAAATAATTTCCATATAAAATCTATGCAAAAATAAAGGGTTCGATCAAACATTACATAAGGGGGATGGGGGTTACTTAATGGGGGATAAGCGATGCTTAAGTGTGACATTAAAAACACTGTATTTTTAAATCCCTTGTAACTTGCAAAAATAATTTAATTTAATAAAGTCAATTCAAAAAGTTTATAAGTTTTAAAATAAGAAATTAAGCATACATTTTTTGTTTCAAGCCAAGTTAGTTTTTCATTAAAATTAATTTTTAATTAATAATTCATTTTAATTTTAATTTAAAAGTTTTAATGTTTATTATTTGATAATTACTGAAAGTTTTGTTCAAAGATATCTTAAGCAATTGCTTACGAATGAGGTTAACGATTTGCGTATTTTTCCTTATACACAATAGGGAATTAAAAATCACCAAAAAATACAAACGTAATATTTGAACGCCTCCATAGTAATTTTTGGGTAGTAATTTAATTTAATAATAACATTGAAGGAGTTTAGGGGAATTTTCCAAGTTTAGAAGAGACAGTTTACAAATATGTATTATGATGAAATATTATACAAAGTAAATAATAAGAGAAAACAACTCTAGTCTGGGATTGTTCTTTAGAAGCAGTAAAAATAGAAATATCATCAGTTTCATACTTTGGATTGCTTTGGAACCGAGAGCCTCAAGGGATTCCATGCGAAAAGTATTGCATTTCGTTCAGTTCTTCTGACTTCAAACAATTGTAGTAGACAATAACATAAAGGTGGAATTCCATAAATTTCTTGATACTATTAAAATAAACTGGTTGACCTTATGTTAGAATTTGATCCAAAATCTTCGAATTCTGGTACAATTTTACGCTTGCGTGGGTCATGGTTTTGACGGATCTAGCCATTCTAGAAATTCTTCCAGCTATATAAAGCAAAATAACTTTATGGTGTGGTACAAAAGTGTAGGGGCTATAGCTTCAAAAAATATGTAACTTAAAAAAACATAATTATATTGAGATTATTTTCCACTTTTCTTTTCATATACAAAACTAAAATAATGTCAAAAAGTTCAAAACTTTAAAAATTTAATTACTTCAAAACTGATTCGAAAATTCGAAGAAGGGGTGATTACGGGGCAGAAAATATTTAAATTTTGACATGAAAACTCCGGAACTAATAATCGCATCAATTAAGTTTTTTACGTGAATTTCCTTGAATCATTTTTTTACAAATGTGCAAAATTTCATAATTTTCCAACCAGTAGTTTTTGTGTAATAAGAGTGAGTTTGAAGCCCTCAAATTTTCCGATACAGCAGCGAGCAGCGGTGACTGTTATTTTCACTATTGAAAGATGCATCACCATTACAGAAACATAATTTCAGTTTGTGGCAGCAATAAAACTTCATCACACAAGAAATTAAATTTAAAAGTAAATGTTCTGGAATGCCTCCTTAAAAAACATCCCTAAAGCCGTGCATCAATTTGACCCGCACAGGAAAGTGCATCGCACAACTGATGATGATAATAATAGAACACAATCTCCGCAGATGACAGAAATCGAATAACAGGCAGTGAATAATAGTATATTAATAACACCCTGTTCGATTTACTAATTAGATTTCCAGGTCAATCTCTCTCTTCGAAATCCTCAAAAATGACTTTATCCTGTATCCTCTTTTGCGACAAAGCCGCTTGCATGATGTCTATAAACTATCGAATACAAAGAAGAACTCGTTGAGGTTCGTGACGATTGCAGCAGATGATGGCTTCACCTGTCTTTACGTCATCTAACGCTTTAGGCATCCTAATGGGCGATAAGATCAGAACCTTTGGTCACCAATCCGCTTATTATTTCACATTTATGGCAATACTACGATGACGGGAAAACGTGAGGACCTGTTTTTCGCGTCGTTTTGTTGTCAAGTCCTCAAATGGAGTTATCCATTTTATTCTAACCTTGGATGTGCGAGGGTGAGGTAGTTTTTATTCGTTGTAAAAACTTGCCTTGCTGTGTGACCCACATTGTGGTTGAAATAATCGAATATAGATGTTTAGTTTTGATGGAAATATGTGGCGGCACTGGTATAGGGTGTGTGCAGCATCAACCACACACACCATACATCGATATAAATAAAATGAAGTTCAAAAACAAAAGTCTTGGCCCATGCAACTAAACTCTCTTCACGGGTAATTTAATTCCAACTTCAAATTAAGTTTAAAGAATAAATGAAGCTTTCATAAGTGGAAGAAAATTAAGTAAGTTAGATAAGTTAGTTTTAATAAGTGGAATTCCGGCAGCGTTAATTCTCATAGTCGCATCTTTTTTTTCTTCACCCCTTATTTGCCTTTTACTACATTCTTTTCTTTTTCTCCCTTTCAATATTATATATATTTTCTCACCCTTCTCTTTACTTTTCCTTCCCTTCCTTCTCACTATGTCTCTCTTTCTTCCCTTCTCTGTCTTGTCTTTTCTCTTTTCCTCCCTCGTATTCTTCCCTCCTTGTCCCTTTCCAATATTTTCTCTCTATTTCTCATTTTCTCTCTATTGAAAAAATAGAGAAAGTGGGTGATAATGAAAAACGCTAAAAAGAAAAATATGTAGGGTAGTTGGGGGTAAAAGGGTGCACTCTTAAGAAGTTTTTCAAAAATTTCAAAAGACGTGAATTTTTAATTTAATAATTTTATGCGTCGCTTATAGCTGGACTAGTTGGCTAAATTTTCTCCAATAAAAATTTCGATTGGAATAAGACAATAATTTCTTGCGACCTTGGGGAACACGACAATGTGTGCTCCCCTGGATTTCCAGCAAATAAACACCTTATAAGGTCTTTAACTGGTTTGAAAAACTTGTCAGTTCTCGGAAAATTCATAAGGTTCTTGTCGGCATTATTACCGTGACCTCGAAAACCTACCTATATTTTTGGCGAAACACCCACAGTATCATCCCACCTTGCGGCTCATTATGAGCGATGTCTCGATCTTCCCTTTCTGTTTTTAACGTGCCCGAAAGTGGAACACAAACATTGAAACTTTACGACGTAAACTAATGCACGGCGTGCTTTTTGGAGACGGGAAAAAATCACCTCTACTGGGAGAAACTATTATTTTTAGGAGCCGTGACCACTATGCTGACCTCACAGGAACTTTTGATGTATTTTCTGAGACTCATAAATTTACTCGAAAAATTACTGGAGGAGTCCTATTTTCCAAATTTTGAAAATTGTAAATTGAATAGATCTTAAAAATAATTACAAAACAAAAATAAGGGATCAATTCATTTTCCCAACGTTCAATTGTCCCACAATTCGACTTCCTTCCCCAGACGGCACAGTAAGTCAGAATCAAGCTTGATTTCTACCTTGAAATTGACCAGCTCAACCGCTCAACCTCGATTATCACTGAGTTCAAGCTGGATGCAACTTCGGCCACTTGACGCACATCCAGATTGATTCCAGTTTGATTCATGGCATGAATTTAGCTTGATCAAGCTGGAATATTCCTTGATTTCTACTTTATATTTCAGTTAATATCTGATTGAATTTAACCTGATTTCCACCTTGAAATTGATTACATTATTTTGTATGGTAGAATACCATTGATTTGATCTCGACTATGGATTTACGACCTCTGCGCACCTCTGCTATAACTTATGAAATTAAGTAAAATATAAAGAATGTACATACATTGTAGTACATCATCGTTAGACTAATATTTTTGTTTTGGCAAAAAAAACCCATAATTTTTCATTAAAAGGTAATTAATTGTTTTCCTGTATAATAAATTACATTTTCTTTTATGGAACATTTTCAGGTATCCTATCTCAATCTTGTTTAGATTTTGACCTTGAAAAAAGCAGTTACTATTAGAAAAGCAATTAGTATAATTAGGTCAACTTAAACAGTCCCATTATTATTATTATTATTATTATTATTACCGTTATATTCAAGAACATAACTTGACATTGATAAAGTTTCCTCCACAGAATCAGAATCACAGTAATTGAGGATGGCCTCCACTTCTGCAAGATGAATGCTTTCTGACGCAAATTTCAGCGTTTTGATTGGGGATTGGCGTGAAATTATGGAAAAAACAGATATCGGCTGTTTGTTTCCCTTTTTGAGAACGCCTGGGATAATTTTCTTATATTACATTGTTTTTATTGTTATTAAAGAGGGATTTTTTGAAAATCCTTTGGATGTACGTAATACACTTGTTTAATTTTGAGATCAATGATATTATACCACTGGATTATTACGATAATTATGTATATAAGTGAGATAATTTGAAATAACAATGATTATCTATTATGGAAGGGTAAAAGCAGCTTTCGACAAATCATCTTGAAGCTTACAATCCTTCCTGCTCGTTTTGCATTTTCTCATTAATTATTCCCGGTTGTAGCCAAAGGTTTCGGAGTAAGAGTACGAGTAGATTTTTGAACCTACTGACGCATTTTGAAGAGAAGCGAGGTGTTTTGATGAGCTTTAAAAGATTTGGAAAGTATCCAAACCCGCTCAACGCAACGCCTCTTATAATAAAAGACACCAGCATCGTCTCAAGGATCTTGTCATCAACTAACATTTTGTATGTTCTCGGTCTCTTGGAGACATTTACAAAAAGTGTTTATGGATGAATGGAGATAAGGGTGGGGTAAATATACCGTCCTCCACCTGCCTCCAAGTTTGTAATTACAACTTGTGTAATTAACTATCAACTGTTTTTGAATAATGAGGACTATAGATGTTGCATAATTTAAATGAAGCGAAATTAAGAGTTGGATACTTAATGTATTTCCCCAAATTATTTTCAAAGAATATTCATTTAATTCAAGCATATTTTGAAAACCAGTTGTTTCCCCAGAAAATTTGATTTTACTCAGTTTGAAAAAAATTCAATTGTAAAATATTTTAACTGGTTGAAATTAAGATAAATATTTTTTATTTCATAAATTTAAAGGGTAATCATATCTCAAAGTTCAAAAAATGTTTAAAAAATATGGGAACAGTGAAAAAATTAAATTTACTAATTGCAGTAATGCTTTTTTAAAAAATATTATTCTTATTGTGTATGCTTTCATTGAAAATAAGCTTCACATAAAAAAATACACTAAAAGAAACTGTGGTATAAAATTTAATAGATTAATTAACTAATGGAAGGGGACCATAGTGAGTTATTTCCCTCCCTTCTCTTGTGGTTATGGTAATCTGTAGGATCTCGCCCTCTAAAGATAAATACATAAAGGTTCTTCTATAGAGCATTTTCAATCACATGACTCTGCCTAACAACGGCCTTAGCAACGTTGTTTTATTCCTCCAGTGACATCATTTGCGAATGCTTCTATTGGATACTTCTATGTCCCGCCCCTAACAACAGCCTTAGCAACGTTGATTTTGTCCTCCAAGTGACGTCATGTGCGAATGCTCTATTGCAGCTGGTTTTAATGTCTAGTTTTATGGTAAATTGATATGATATATAATTTGTATAAATTGAGAAACAGGTATTAATTTTACTTTTTTATTTTCCAGTTACTGTGAATGTGAATTACAAACCTATTCGGTTTCAAATCTGTGATACTGCTGGACAGGTTAGTATCTAAAAGCTTTAGCCACAACTTTGATAGTTACATTTTATGCAGTGTGTTTCAACAAGTCCACCCAAACTCTGTACAGCTAGAGAGCTAGATTCCTTTACAGGGGTACCTAAAAAGTGCTCAGAGAACTGTACCTCTACGAACTATGTTTTTTTTTGGCAAAATGTGTCATTACATCCAATAAAAACTTTGTTTCAAGGTGAGCGCATGCATGCGTAGTGATATTTTTAAAATCATAGTCTGCAAACAAATATGTTCCCGTTTTCCATAACCATTTTTGTGTAAACCAGATAGAACATTGACCTTTTTCTGCGTGGTCCTGCATTGTAAAAAAAAAAATCTTGGAACGTTTCTTGGAAGAACCGGGCAGCTGGGTTGCCCATTTTTTTCCAAGTAATATTCCTAGAAAATAAAAGGAACGTTACGATAAACATTTAAAACGCTCCTCAGAAATACCTGGAGCTGGTATTTCTGAGGAATATTTATTTTCCTGGAAATATTATATATTTTGAAAAAATAAATGGACAACCCAGCTGCCCAGTTTTTCCAAGGAACTTCGGTGAAATGAAGGTAATCAGAAGGTTAAAGTAAACAATTGGGTAAACTTAACTAATAAATAAATGAAGCGAGAGACATGGCGTGTCCGCTGGAGGGAGAATCCGTAGCGATAGTCTGCTCTTTTTTGACCCCGGGGAGGGAGGGGAGCGTCCCAGCGAACCGAAACCTAAAATCGGGTCTCGATTGGCTGCGAGCGCGAGGCGTTGAGAGATTTAGCGGGAGCTCGGGATGCTACCATCACAAAGTAAAATTTTTCGAAAAATAAAAGTAGTCATAAAAGTATAGTTCTTTGGTTATTAATTTATGTACCCCACTCAAGGAAGGAATCTGGCCGTGCAGAGTTCGGGCGAGCTTGTCGAAACACCCTCCTGTATTAAAGCACAATTTATTCCAACCTCTCCTCCCTTCCTTTGCAGGATGACTTCGACGCCCTCCGTCCGCTCTGCTACCCTCGCACGGACGTCTTCCTGCTGTGCTTCAGCGTGGTCTACCCCACCTCCTTCTACAACATCATTGAGAAGTGGGTGTATGAGGTGCGGCACTACTGCCCCAAAGTGCCCATCGTGCTGGTGGGCACCCAGAGCGACCTGCGCAGCGACATCAACGTTCTCATCGAACTGGCCGAGTACAGGGAGCAGCCCGTGACGGTGCAGCAGGCCCAGGCCCTGGCCGCGCGCATAGGGGCGGCGGCCTACATCGAGTGCTCGGCCGTCACCCAGAGGAACCTCAAGGAGGTGTTCGACGCGGCGCTCGTGGCCGCCCTCAGGACTCCCAGGGGGGAGCATCATCAGGAGGGGTGGGATCAGGAGGGGAGGAAGAAGAAGAGGGGGTGGAAGAAGCTGTGGTGCTTCTCATGATCGACTGTTAATGAGAGATGCCCCCACCCCCGAAGGCTTATCTACAAAACCTCACCCAGGTTAGAACTTTGATCCAATGCGCATGTGTGTGGACTTGATTTTTGCTGATTTTTTTTTGAAATTTTAATGAAATAAGGCACTGTCTTTTTTACCCGGCAACGGTTCTGATTGGAGCGCCGGGACTGCTACGTAACCGCGAGACCTACGGCGCATGCGCCAACTGCCGTTTTTGCCGTCCAAATAGACACTTTCATGCAATAATAACTGGGGATAGAACCCACGAACTGCTGCAAGCACGCCACCACTGCTCCAGCGGGGATACAGTAACTTTAAAACTTTTTCGAGCTTATTCCTTCTTTTTGTCCACACGCATACGCATTGAGTCAAGTTCTAACCTGGGTGAGGTTTTGGCAATAAGGCCCCCAAAGAGGTAATCCATCGAAGTAAGATGATGGCTTGCTTTTGCTACACTGTAAAAAATAATTGTTTTAAAAGAGAAAAGCTCTGGAGCAAAAGTTGCCTGAGCTTTCCTTTACAGTGGAAGAAAAGGTTAAGTACAGGGTTAGTGGCCGGTCGACGGTTCTGGGCATAATTTATTAATTACCTCTATGGGGTGTCCACTGTCTTATATGGGCGGATTAAGGTATCGTTTATTTTGCGTCAGCTGTGGAAGGAGCTAAGATGTTTTATTACTGCAGAGGGCGAGGAGAAGGAGGTAGCGCACATAAGACCATTTACCTATTTAGTTGCGGTGGGAATATAACAAAAAGAGGGAACGGGAAAACAGTCCATTTCCTCTTCTCTCTGTCTCAAAATAACACCTATTTTTGTTATATGAACCAGCCCTTGAAGGGATTTATGGGAGGCACTGGAACTTCTACATTTTCAGGACTTGTCAAGGTTCATGCTCCCCTGGGTCTTCCACCAAAATCCGCCCATGCTGTCCAGTGTCCGATCTTATGGCTGTTCTGTGTCACATGAGAACTTTGCCAGTTATTTACGGGCCGCACAAATTCAGAGGAGTTCTTCACTTAATAAATAGAATGACTTATTTATAAAAGATCAATTTTTATCGAATTGTTAAAAAATTGAGACAAGAAATAATAAATATCTATGAAATATAGTAATATTCATTACGTTCAGAACAACCACAGTTCAGTTTCAACAACAGAAACTGGTATTTTTGCATACCAGCGCAACATTTTAGTAGGTACCTTTAAACCTTAGAAAGCCTGATTTTGGTCTAAAAGAACAGAATACTGAAAATTTTCTGTTGGTTTTTATCAATGTCCTGCTTGTTCAGATCTAACTATGTTGAGCTACTGGTTTAGAGCAACTTAAATCAAAGCAAATGTCCTATGATTTATGAACCCTATTATGCTCAATTAAATCATATGCTTTTAAAAGAAATCACTTGTATCCATCCATCTTTACACTACTTGCTTCATCGCATTTGAGGTTATTTCTTCCATAACCATGGTGTTTTAAAATGATCGCAAACCCCCAACTTTGATGAAGATTTTTTTTTATGTTGCATGATTCAGCATTTCCTTTCATTTAGGGAATTGTTTCCCCTTTTTTCTGTGGAAGAGAGTGCAATTTTTCTACTCCATAATCGCCTTGTCTATGGGCCACATGTTTTTTGAACCAACACACAAATGTGTTTTTTTCAAACAAACAAACATATTTTCCAACTTATCATACTTCATAAAATTGAAACTTACAGAGCTTCTTAAGAATATAAATATGCATCACTGATGGGGACTTTTAAAATCAAATTGTATTTATTTTTCTGTAAAATAACAACTTGTAAATAGATATTTAATATGTAGATATAGAATGGACTTTAAAAAAGCAAACAGTATTTGAAATTAACATATTTTAATTGCAATATCATTTCCTGAAAGTTTATACACAAAGAAAGGCAAAAATATATGAAATTTTGTTCTTACAACTGTTTTGAAATTTATCGAACTTTTTTGAATGTTTCACAAATGAATTTGTCATTAATGTATCAATATGTATAGTTTGAAAATAAATAATTTGATTTGTTTGTGTAAATTAATTGGTATGTTTAGAATTTCATTAAACAAATAAAGGCTTATTAAACCAGAAATAAGAATTAGACTAATAATATGAATCAACTTTGTTTTATAGGGAAAAAGTTTTAAATCTTTTCACTTAAAGTGATTTAAAGAAATATAACACTCATAACCTGGTAAATTCTGTGTTGATGTATGCAATTTTAGTATTAATATCATAACACAGGATTAAATGGGTTTGGGTATGGAAATTTACTTAATAAGTTGAACATTTGAAGAATTAATATATACAACCAGTTTTTCTTTTTAAAAATTTAAATGAACACAATTATTAATTATTAGTAATAGTACTTACAAAATATTAAGACATAACATGATATTAACTGATCAAGTTCCACTAATATTAAGTTTTGGAATATAAAAAAAAGCTCACCTATACCCGTTCATAAATCGTTCAAATTCTTATTCACTATAGGATAAAAAAACCAACCAGATAAAATATTGTAATACATTATATCAATGATATAATTCAATGTTTATTGCAGTAAAACATGGTAAATAGAAGCTTATATAATAGCACAAATACATAGTGAAATTTTTCATAAATATGTAACAAAATTCAAATATATAATTCAAAAACCAGTGGTCATGTTAGACCTTGGAAGATAAGGCAAACAAGAGTGATTGATAAGGACACAAAATGCAAGTTTCTAACACGACACATTTAGAACAAGACATATACAATAGACTTTCTCAACTATGGTACAGCTCATTCAACTGGATGTGATTTATTAAAATAATTAGTATCAATTGGTAAAATTATGCAAAAGGTTGTTGAATTTTGTGCTTTCAGCAGAAAAAAAATATGCTAAAATGACAAAAATATTTTAACTATGAATAAAGGGTACATTTCCAACAATTTAACACATTTTTTTTCTCTGTTCGAATCAGAATTTTCATAACATTGGTCCAAAAATCTTATTCTTAAAAAAAGGTTTTCAGTTGCAAATAGACTGTAGAACGATATTTTGGAGATTGATGTATTAATATTTGTTTCCAATTAAAATATTTTAGCCACAATGTTCTATGAATGCTGATGTTTGAAACCTGTAATCATCATGAAGACAGCTTGAACCCAGAATCTTTAGTTTTAATATTGTTTAGTTAGTTGTTAGAAGAAATTAGGTGATTTAATATCTTTATTAAAGCAACTGATAGCAGCTGTGAAATGGAAGGAGAAAGAGAGTATCCAATACAATAAAATAAAAACACCACTCTAACTTTTAACAGACACATTAAAAAAATTAATTTAATATTTAAATTTCTTATAGTAGTTATTAGTTTTTAAAAGTGTGACTGTTTGGATAAATAATGTAGGAAGTTAGGGTAAGGATTTTACATTAGGAATGCATAGTTTTACATACAACTTACAACAGCATACCCAGAGTGTGCAAGTGCATACACCATGACAGTTTTATTGATCAAACCCTTAAACATAAATTTAAAACTATAAACACCCAAGAGAAAGCACTGTGATAAATATCTAGTGTTCGGCTCTAGTTAACTAGAACTAGTTGCAACTAGTAGTTAACTACCGATCAACTACTAGTTAACTAGTAGTTTAACTACTTTTAGTTTAAAGTAGTTCAACTATTAGTTTAACTACTTTTTTAATTAACTACCAGTTAAAACTACTTTCAAATTTTCAACTACTTCAAAAAAAATTTTATTTAAAATTTAAAATGATATTTAAAATTTTTATCAACGGTAGAGTACTCAAATACCACAACCATAAATAAAGACAATTTTTGCGCGAAATATAAACGTTTTTTGTGACATAGATAAGAAAGATGTATTAGAATTTTGCCAAAAAGTAGGTTATGGAATTAAATAGACTAGTTAACTAGTCGTTAACTACTTTGGGAAATAGTTAACTTCTAGTTGCAACTAGTCCCAGGAAAAAATAGTTAACTACTAGTTGCAACTAGATTTTCCCAGACTAGTTAGTAGTTGGTAGTTAACTATTTTTTGACCACTAGTTGCCGAACACTATAAATATCAATTATAAACTATCGATCAACAGGAATGTCAGTTAAGCACTCAGAACTGTTTTCGGCAGATAACTTTGCTAAGACATCAGATTCTACAAGACGTTGAAGTTCTTCATAAGTTACTCCTATTTTTTCTGGAAACAACTTTTTCTACAAGAAAAGAAATAAAGGAATATATGAGATGAGAGATATGGAGAGGATTTAAAGACACAAAAATGTACTTGTAAAAGCTAAGAGATAAAATAAAGTTTTCTATCCATAAAATTGTAAAAAAGTAATCAACAAATAGATATGCTAAATCTAAATGAATAAACCAATTAAACCACTGAAATATGCCAGAAAAATTAATAATAGATTAGTTGAGGACAATGAGTTTTTAAAGAGTTTCCATGAATAAATAAAAAACTTTCCAATAACTAAATTGCTTTAAAAACACACTAAGAACAATAAAAAACAAACCAAATAATTTTAGAAAATACTAGCTGATATGCCCAGCCCTGCACAGGTGAAGTAATAGTAGAAGTAATAATTCATTAATAGTTGTTTTTTTATTTTGGATCAGAGTTATTAAAATCAATATAGGTATCAAGCATTTTAAAGCAATTTTTACAATTACCACAAACTATACAAAAAAACTGAAAAATGTAATTAGAAAGTAAGAAGAAAAAATTTCTCCCAAAACTACTTAAACATGCTTGCATTTAGTGCCCTTGATGAATCATATCTTTAAGATTTCAATTAACACTTTTTGATAAATTATTCAGTACTTAAATTAAATCATATTAGTTATATACATTATATATTAGTTATTTTATCAGTTATACATACACGTATGTATTTATACACCCAACCACATTGAATTTTATTATATATAAGGTTATGATACTTTTATATTATCCTGTTGACCATGCTGCTAAAAACGAAAATGTATAGCTGAAGTCCATTAACTGTGCCGCTGAAACTAACGATCGATGGGATAGAACAAATATTACTTTTAACCAGTGAATTATTCAGAAACTTCAAATTTTAGGAAAATTATTTTTCAATAGAGGTAATTGAAAGATGTTTTAAGCATCTTATATTTTTAATTTGAAGAATTATTAAAATATTACAGTTATATTTTCATAACTCTAATGTAGTTCTTGTAACAGAAGAATTAAACTAATTAAGTGGATTAAATTGATTTAAGAAACTGAAAAAAAAAATTCTTACCTCAACATAGGAAACTGAAACCTCTCTATCAATGTCACTTGATAATGCTGACATTTGATTAGATGAGGACATTAGTCTGCTCATATAGTCATCTCTAGCTTTCTGGAGTACTGAAATCATGCCTTTAGAAGTAAGATTTTGTCCTGATCCTTTTACTTTCGATAATCTTGTTTCTAAATGAAAATAACATTCATAATCAATCACTTACATAAAAATATAATTAACTCATTCATATCTACCATATAAAGGAATTGCCAAACCTTTCTTTCAGAAAATTGTTTTGGAATTTCTCAGGGGGTACTTTTAACCTTCCAGCAGAAAATGTTTTACTTTATTATTTATGTGTGCACAGAACATTGTTTGTTTCTTACAATTCTAGATATGTTTACTTGATTAGGAATAAAATAAAAATGCACATATATTTTCAAAGTATTTCAAACAGAAAATTATTTGTAATTTGAATTCTTAGAAAAGATACTGTTGAAGTAAGAGTTAGGGAAAAGCCTTAATAAAAAGAAAGCAGTAAAATCATCACTGAGATCATCAAATCAAAGGGAATATCTATCCACAGTTGATATGTTGAACAGTATTGCTTACAGTTTAAAGTGTCAGTCATGTAACATACTCCCCTCCATGTCTTGTAAGAATCCTTTATTGGTTCAGAAAGAGTTCTTATTCTTTCTGTTGCTAGGAGTGAAAGTTGCAAGCTCATGCCCAAGGTCCATACAACAACATCTGTAAAACCAACAGCAAATCTTTCTGAAGGAAATTCCCATGTCATCCAAAGAATTCAGGCCTGGTGCCAAAGGTGACGATGGAGTAGTAAATTCTGGCAAACCCGTTGTGTGAAAAAAAAATTGTACATAAACATTTAACGATATTGGAAACACAAAACTTTGTCAAGGCCTGGACTGTTTGAATTTACCAACTTTTCTACGTTTCTACTTCAATTATTCCTATGTTAATTTCAACCATTAAAACTGCTAGTTTACACTGACTCAGGGTTGTTACGTTTAAAACACTTGTTTTAAACACGTTTAAAACAAAGCAAAAAAAAACATTGTTTAAAACACATGTACTTTTTAGTAATTCTTTTTCTATGAACAGATGGCATTAGTATATAAAATTGATTTTGATTTTTATTTGATTGACTTTATTTGATTTTTTTCTAGAAAGTTATTTAGTAAAGAATACAAATAAACTTGTTTGAAAATCATATTTTTTTTTATAATTGACCTGTTCTTTGTTTTATTTTAATATTTTAAACGATCAATGATGCTAATGTCGTCAAAATATGCAATGAACTAAAAAGGACTGAAATGAATATGCATATAATAACTTATAAATGTTCAGCTCGTATCTTAAACCTTTTAGCAAAATATATTGACATTTCTAATATTAAAGCTGAAGTTGTTGACATAGTAACATATTTCCAAAACAATCATTTTACTTCGGCCAAGCTCCAAGAAACAGGTGCTAAAAAGCTCAAGATGCCATCTGATGTCAGGGGTAGCTTTGTTAATCCATTTTCAATTTTAAAAACTTAATTTAATTTTTTTAAATCATGGTTTTTTTTTAGAATTTCTGTGTCGAGGGTAAAAAAAACAAATAAAACGTTTTAAACAAAAAAAACACGTTTAAAACAAAAAAACCCATGTTTTTTGTATTTTAGAAAAAAACGTGTTTTTTTCCAACCCTGCACTGACTACATAAAAAACTTTGGCACAGCTTCAATAAGAGTCCTCAAGCCACCATGTTTATCCACAGCTCCCTCAGCAATATACTTCAAGTGTTGTCATCATTTGAGCTTAGGGGTAAACATGGCAGCTGGAGGACTCTTATCGAAACTGTGCCAAAACTTTTAATTCATGTTTTATTGTGTTCATACTGAGTATAGAAATAATGTAAAACTTGTACCATCAAATAATTTGATTACAAGAAAATAATAATTTAACTAGACCTAAACAGAGTACAGGTTCTTATAACATGGGAAGAGAAAACGGTTCAATTCCGTTAGAGTCCCCGCTAAATATCGCCAATATCCAAATTGCTAAATATATCCAAGTATCAACACATTTTTCTGACTTTTATTAATAAACTGAATAGTTATTTATCTAATCAAACATTTTAATTCAGGAGTTTAAAATTATTTATGAATATTTCTACTTTTTATACTACTATAGAACTGGGCGATATTTAGCGGGGACTCTTAACGGAATTGAACCATTAAAACTTTTAAAATCAAAACAAGTAACTATAAGGCTGCGGTCAGCAAGAAAATCAGTATGGTATCTGTTCAAAAAATCTGCAGTATCTGGTTATCGGACAATAGGAAAACCGCAATCAAACCCCTTCAATGGTCCCTCCAACAAAAGACAGCCCTCGGGGAGGAGCGAGAAGTCACTATCGGGTGTCTGCTAATTGACTGGGGGAGGTGACTTCGGACTCCTTCGCTATTGTTGGAGGGGTCATGAATGGGGAGATAGGGCAGATTTTTTGAAGAGATACCGCAGATTTTTTGAAGAGATACCATAGGTTTTTTGGCTGACCGTGCCCTAAAAGTTTAGTTTGAAAAAGAGCTACCACTAAAATAGGCGTATTTTATTACCCAATTTCCTGATATATAAATCAGAATCTGGTAAATGATTAAATTGCGAGGCAGCAGCACTTGACTGATGATCATCCTTAAATGCTTCAAATTGTTCCTGCATATTTTAATGAATGAACTGGGGGCTCATACAAATTTAAGTTAAAAACAAATCCCTTGAACAAAAAATTCCCCAAATCGTATACGCTACCCCGAATCGCGAAACAAAATTTGTTATTTGTTTACGATTTTTGTAGCAGACAACGACTATATATTTTCAGTTCAGTTTATAACAGTGCATGTGAGTGATTTTCATAAAGTAGTGTCCTTGAGAAAAATTTCGAACGTGTTTTACTCTAAATAGAATGTAAAAATTTAACTTTTAAATTACTTTAAATAAAAAAAATTCCAATTGTAATCATTTTGAGACAATGAATTTAATTGTTACGAATTTGCTAAATTTACTGAAGTGAAGAGAAAATTGTCAGACGAAAAAAAAATAAAAAGTTAAAGTAGAAAAGTAAAGTATTGAAAATAAACGTCTACTGTGTGTGTTTTTGTGTGCCATTTCTTCTTCAATTTACTGAAAATCATTTCAATAACCTGTATTTTATGGCCTCTGTGTCACCCAAAGGACATGGTAACGTGGACGACAGTGCAACAGATGCTTTAGATAGGTTTATAGACAACAGCGGATGTGCTGAATACCACTATAAACTTCAGGTATAGGATGCTTTTACTTGCTGAACATTAACATACTTAAGAGTTTTCTGTTTGTGGTGTCTTCAAGGTCGATTTTTTTTGGAAATTTTCTGGTCCTGTTTTTAAGTTGATCATGGATGCAAACATACCTTTACCAAATGCCACTCCAAGCGAGGCATTGTTTTCTAATTTTATAGCCGAGGTCAAAGAAATAGAAAAGAGAGATTCTGTTCTGACTCCTAAACAACAAATTGATCGATTGTTGCGACCAGGCAGCACGTATTTTAATCTGAATCCTTTTGAGGTTCTGCAAGTGGAGCCAGAAGTCTCTTTGGAGGATGTAAAGAAGCAATATCGAAGATTGTCCATATTGGTGCATCCTGATAAAAATCAGAATGACCATGATCGCGCTCAGCAAGCATTTGATATAGTTAACAAAGCCTATAAGTGTTTAGAAGATGATGCACAGAGAGCAAAGGCCTTGGAAATTGTGGAAGAAGCCAAAGGGCGTACTGATCAAATGATTGAAGAGAAGAGGAAAAAACAAAAGAAAGCTGGTAAAGGTACTAAAGTGGATGAAGATGATCCTTTAAAATACAAGCATGCTGTCTATGTGCTTACGATGAAGCTGTTTGCGGATCTTGAACGCAAAAGACGACAGAATGAGGAGAGGGGCATGGAAGAACGCAAAAGAAAGCGGGAAGAGGAAATCGAGGATGAAGAAAAGAAAAAAGTTGACAAGGAATGGCAGAAAAATTATGAAGAGAGCAGAGATAATAGAATAACCAGCTGGAAGGCTTTTCAAACTAATAGCAAATCTAAGAAGAAAGTTAAGGAATTTCGTCCTCCCAAACATAAGGCAGAAACTCGTTAAATATGGGAATAGTTGTAGTGTTTCCTCTCAAAGCATCCCTTTCATTTGAGGAGACTATTATCCAACTCATGTGCTTTTAACTTGTTGAAAAACATATAACTTTATTACGTATTTATACACGTGTAAATTTTATTCATGACTAGAAAATTTAATTGAAAAAAGAAGCAATTTAATTTATCAGTTTGATAATTTTCTAAAAAACAAAAGGATGTGTTGCATTTATGTCTTTTATTACTAAATAATTTTACTGTATAAATTGGCTCAAAAATTGGATTTGTATTATGATGTTGAGATTTCCTTAATGAAAGGCATTACTAAGAGAGGTTAACTACTTCTATCCTTGATGCAATTGGATTTATTTTCATGGACTTTTATCGACTATTAAGTCTTTTCACATTTGTAATCATGGATAAACATTTACATTACTTGGTTCCCAATAAGATTTTGCTCAAGGGAATTACTTTTTGAGATAAATTCAAGTTCTTTTGAACACTTTTTAAGAGATGTTTTTAATCATTAAGGCAGAACTAATCTTAACTATTCATTTATAAGTTGTGTAATTTAAGATCAAATACGAAACAAACCTTAATAACTACTGTGTACCATGTTTCATGTTATGCTCCCAATAGTCTTCCTCCTTCTATCTTACATTTTGCATTGTAAAACTGAAAAGTCTGTCTTCTATTTTTTTTCTGTTTGTAGTTTAGCTATTTGTTTTATGCAGCACATTCATTTTAGTTTGGGTTAGAATGTAAGATGCTTGCATATTAAAGAATAAATGACTTATGCCATGGTGATGTGTGCCATCTTCTTTATAACATCATATGTTTTAGGTTCTTTTATGCATCATACAAAATATGAAATTTTATTTTCAGGACTGTTTTGCTGATACAAGAGATTGGAGAAAGTGTCAAAATGAAGTTAAAGAGTTTCGAAATTGTGTTAGTGAGCAAAATAAGAAAAGCAAGAAGCCTATGCAAGAAAAATAATTGCATATTGAACCCTTTCTAGATTATTATTTCTATTTTTCAGATTTTTGTTCCATTGATGGATATGGCCTTGTAGTTATCTTCCTGGCCAAGGTCATCTCTATTTTAATTTAAAAGGTCTGTATGATGAAAAGAATATTTTTGTGAAAATGTAAATAAGATTATCAATTTGATAAATGGTTTCAACTTTCTTTGTCTTGTCTTAAAAACTTAAATTCAGATTTAGCTCACATTCCCTTGTTACTCAAAAATTTATGTATCGTAAAGTACCTTGTCAAAGTCATTAAGGCATGCTGGGATATGATTGAAAGTAACTTAGAAGGTATAGCATCTTGTATTGGTAGTTTATGCCCTGTTGACAAAGTTTTTGAATTGTTTTTTGTTCACTCATTCATTATCCGTATTTTTCATAAATTTATCACAAATCACTTCTGCTAATGTTAAGCTTGGAACTTAAATTTGTTTTAGTAAAGAAGTGTAAATTTTATGCATAAAACTATATAGAGACTGTACTAGTTAAGTAATTGATTGACAGATATTAATTTTATTTACTTTTAAGTTCAAATATTTCCTTTGAAATATTTAATATTTCAAAGAAACAAATTTGAGCTTAAATGTAAATAAAATTAATACCTGTCAATTCCAGAGTATATTTTCTTATTAAGTGCATAGTAGATCTGGCAGATAGAAAAATAGAAAGTTGCTGTGGTACCTAGTTTTCTTTTAAGGCATGAATAAACTTGGTATCTTAAAATTTTCAGTATTCTGTTATACTTTCATAACATTGAAACTATATCACATTTTTAACACGCTGTACAATTTAGTCAATTTCATCTATAAATGTTAAATTTGTATTTGTTTCAACTTGATAAAATTTTGCGTATATCATCGAATTGCAGGAGAAAGATACTAAGTCACTTCAGATTCAACTACTCTATACAAAATTACACCAAATTCGGTGATAATCCGTTCACTTTTTTGTGCCCAGCAAATTTACAAACCAACCAATTGCTTTTCAGCTTAGTGAGATTTTCAAGTGCATCAAGGCTTTGCTTGTTCATTGACGCTATCTACCGCTTTCAAAAGAATCGTAAGTGATTTGGAACCTTTCTCTTGTAAGACGAGGATATAATGATTGAGTGAAAAGCCAAGAGTGATGACGTTGGAAACATTTTTTATACGCAAGGTAGGAATGGTAAGTTACCAAATTACTCATAACTCACTGTAACTCGCATGTTTCAGCAATGTTTGTAATTATGGAAATTTTGCCTAGTGTGCAATGGAAATGTTTCCCATATTGTCACTTGTACCCATTGGCTTCTACCCACTCACAACCCTATTTTTTGAGTGGTGTGAAATATTAATTTTATTTTAATACTCTAATACAAGGGTTCTCAAACTTTTGAAAATTGCAACCCACTTTTTAAGAGCAGAATCTAATGCAACCCACCTTTACTTTATCTTCATAATAGTTTTCCCCACACTAACTTGACTAAATAAAAACATTTAAATCAGTGTTTCTTTACCTTTTTCTCACCATGCAAACCTAAAGAGTGGGTTTTGGTCCCCAATATTTTTTATATTAGTTATATTCACATGAGCTGGTTAGGATGAAAGTGGTATACGTCCACTGAACTTCGTTTTGTGTAATTGAAGGTTTTCTAAAAACATCTGCTAAAAATTCAGGATTGCTTAAATTTTACCTTGTGGGGTGGATTTGTTTGGACTTAACCACTTTCATCCTAACAGATTGATGGGTTTCGGGAAGGAAGATAGATATTGGGATGTAGTAAATATACCTTCCCGAGCGACTGGTTCATACAAAGTTTGATTTTAATATTCGGTTTCATAGATTTTAATGCATAGATTACGAATATTTTGGTGGAAAATTTTTTAAGACCCATTTTGGGGGTCATATTCAAAATGGTGGTGTTCTTAGCTTGATATGTCTACCTAGTTTATTTTTCTATTTGGTTTAACTAAAGCTTAGGTTTAAATTAAAATAGGTTTTCATTTTTTAGAAACTTCTTACCAATGGGATTTTTAAGATGGCATCCAAGATGGCTGACGTTTATAAACTTCAGCAGTTTTTATGATAGATAGTTGAGCCACGGCTTACTAGATACTATACAGGCTAGCCGAGTATGGAAATCATTAAAAATCCAGATGGCAATACTGTACAAACTGGCAAAGCATATCCACAGTGTTGAAGGCGGTGGGTGATATAGGTAGGACTTGTGGGGATCCAAGCGGGAAAAGTTGTCAAATGGTTTTCATTGTTTAAAACTCGGCTAGCCTGTATATTATCTAGAAAGCTGTGGTTGAGCAATATATCAAATTGATTCATTTTGAGTTAGAAAATGGAAGTTTAAATAAAATAAAATTATTTTTTTGCAACAATAATCACTTTTTCAACCATTAATTTTTAATTTTAAAAATTTTAAATTAAAAAAGTAAACTTAAAAAATTACTATTTATGACATTTAATATGAAGTATGACACTGTTTGAATTTTAATGGGTTAAAAATTTCATTTTAATTTATTATTTGGGGAATTTTCAAGATGGGCCCAGTTTATAAACTACTATACATATGTTATAAACTTTTTCCATTTTTATGACAGATAGTTGAGCAATATATCAAATTAATTTATTTTGAGTTATGAAATGGGAAATTTAAATAATATTACATTGATTTTTATGTCAATATATCATTTTTTACATTTTTACGACCTACCATTTTTTTTTTAATTTTGAAAATAATTAATATTAAATTAATGTTTTTTAAACTAATAAATTTAACATAATAACATGGTTGACACCATTGCTTATAAATATTTTTAATTTCACTGAATTATTGGCTAGTCAATAGCAACTTAAATTTATCAGAACCTAAAAACAAGCCTTCAATAAAATTAAGCATTATGTTATCTAAAAGGTAACTTCTCTCAGGTTGTATTAATGAAAATTTAGCACCATAATCCTAACTTTAAACCTTCTAAAAATGTATACATTTATTTTAAAACCAATATCAATACCTAAAGTTACTAGCATACTGTAGTTTATACAGAATTTTATACAATGGTTGTTAAAATACATACATGATATTGACTGCAAAGGGTCATCTGTATTAGTCATGACGATTAAGAAGCTTTCCCGCCTAATCTAATAAAGTGCGGATTTTATTTTTGGATATTTTCTTACAAGAAGGGGGTCATCCATAAATTTGTAATTAAAGTTAACAAAAAAATTTTCTCCAGTAAGACTCTTTTTCTTAACCCCAAGGGCCCTTGGCCTTTGCAGCTGCACGCAAATGTCCTTGGGGTTTCTCTTATCAAAACAAATTCACTGAACGAAGCGGAGCAGTGGACTTATTTCACTTTCATCCAGACAAAAACGGCTGTTTGGGTTAGTCATTTTTTGAGTCACTCTCACGGGCCACCAATTCAACCTTTTCCTTAGCAAACAACTACACTAAATAAAAGACCTAAAACTCTATCCAAATCCACTCTTAACTCAACTTTTGTAATTTTTGGACTTAACCACTTTCATCCTGGTCAGCTCACATATTAGTTTAGAAACTGCAACACACAATGCTGAGTTCTATGTTAAAAAAGGGGTCTGGTTGGGAATTCTCCCCAGAAAGATTTTTATAATTTGATTCTTAAAATGGTTTCAAATTGTTTTTAGTAATCTGAGGTAGTTGCAGTCAAAACATTTCATAAGAAAACTCTCAAAATTACTGATTAGTGTTGGGGAATGCACCCCACATTTAGAAACACTTAAATTATTTTTCCAGGTATTATTTGAATAATTGACAAATTTTGCATCATCAGCACATTAAAAATGAATAATTTTTTTTACTTTTGAATTCTCATTGCAAAAACTATTGAATTGAATGCTATGAAACTTTGAATATTTGTAGAAAAATTGATGAGGTTTATTTTTCGTTACAAAAGCTCATAGATGCAATAACACTTCTTGATGAATGTGTAGCATTTGCTACAAATTTTCATATTTTAAAAACTAAGGAGTTATTACCCCCCTAAAAATGCAAAAAAATCATTAAAAAGGATAGAGGTTATTTTATGCTACTTTTTTTCACTTATTTTTTCCCCAATTCCTCTTTAAAAAGTCTTCACCAAGGACCGAATTTTAATGGAAATAGGCAGCAATGATTTTTACAAGCGGTTGAGGTGTTACCGCCTCCTGAAGCACCCGCAGAAGAATTTGGAAGACTGAATTGTGCTGGTGCACGCATGCTCAAAAATTTATTTGTGCTGTGAAAAGTTTAAAAATGACATTATTCTATCTTATATTTAAATATTTATTAGTCTTTCCTCAGTGGAAATTCTTCAATTCGTTAGTAACTGGCTGGTTTTATAGGGGTATTCAATGTTTTCAAGCTGTTTATAGATGCACTATTGAGGACAGCGATGCAGCACTTCAGAGTTAAACTGGTATGCAAAAAAAAGTTAAAATGCCTCCGACTGAATTTCAGCCAATTCTTGTGTAAAATGACCTCCTGAATTCAAATGCAACAATGGTCAGTGGTATTTTAATTCTTTTATTTGTATTCAGGGGGTTATTTTACATAAGAATCTCTTGTGTTGTGTTGATCCTATTTTTTTTGATCAAGCAGTGTAATTTATACTAGAATAATTTAATATCAAAGTCGAAAATTATTTGTTTTCTGCTGCGAGTTTGTCCCCAGCAAAATCTATTAACTGCAGAAGTATAATTTCAGTTCTTCAGTATTGTTTTCAAAGAATTATACAAAAAATGATCTTATTTTTGGCATGAATTCCAACTAAAAATTCCACCCTTTTGGACCCAAAAAATGATTGTTTTACTCTGCATACAATGACCACCAGGCTCTATGGGTTGGCAGTAGAAGAATGCAACATGGAAACTCTAAAACGGATACAACAAACTGTTAAATGTAAATGATCATGCAGGGATGCAAAGGAAGGTTCTGAGTAAATGCCAAAACACTAAATGTTTTAAATTGTTTTTTACTAAAAAAAGTTCTTACTCTCTGGACAACCCGTGTTTAATTAGGTCTAATAATACCAGCTATTAAAACACTTGAAAATGAGTATATGTTCATGGTCAGCTCAGCACTCTAACCAAACTTAAAATACATACATTGACTACTTATGATTTGAATTAAATTTTTTAATTTGTGCGACTTCTCAGACATATAGACTTTATTAGGAAACTTTTCGCATCCAATCAGTTTCCAAAAGTCAATTTGCCTGTTTACTGCAATCATTAATTGATCTAATGTTTTCAGTGCATTCAAACAAGGTTTTTCTTCTTTTTTTGGTATTTTGATACTTTTTAGCCCTTTAAGATTGTTTTTATATCAGCTTTTAAGGTTTTGTACATCATAGAGACTAGTCTGTCTTTTCTCGCTTGGCATGGCAAATAGCATTGTGGCAGGCAGAGAAAACCAGTTTTTACCGCCTAGCGACAGAAGACAAGCTATACCTCTTTGTAAAATATCAGAGATGTAGCAAAGAAAAAAGTTGGTTAAGTTTTTTCGAGTAAACATCCCTGCAGATAAACATATCATTTAAGGTAAATGAAAGTTTGTTAAAAAACAACCAAAACTCGAAGAGTTTTTTCTAGGTTTAATGATTAACTTACAGGGCATGTAATACAAAAATTCCAAATTGCAATATACTACATATTTGATTCAGTCCTAAAGAAAACTATACAAATCTAAATATTAGTGTCCATCAAGATTTGCTTTTCTTAAGTAGTTCAACTGGATCTTGAGACTGAATCTTCTCCTTGAACTTCAAATACTCCCGCTTCCTATTAAAATGTTGGACCTATAAAAAGAGAATGAATTCTCATTAGAAATGGAAATCACAAGCTGTATAATATGAAAAATTAAAATTATGCAGAATTAGAAGCATAGACTTAATGTAGAAATTTATTGTTTCATGGAAAATATGCGATAAGAACATAATAACATTATAAGTATTTGGTTCTTTAGAAAAATATTTTTTTTTCTCTTGTTTATCTTTTTTTCCCAATATCTCTCTATATATAATGAAGGTGTCCCTGGGTTCCTGGGTTTGTCCGGAACAGATTTGGCTCAATTTCTCCAAAACTACCCGTCCGAATCGAACCAAACTTGGTACACATACGTATGGGGACGGGGGAAAGACAATGACATCATTTCCAAATTTCTAAAACCACCCCTTCACCCCCTTTTACCCTTTTATCAAAAACATCCTTACTTCTCCGTTAAAGAAGACCTGTTTAACTCGCATTGTTGCAAAGAATTCAACAAAAACAATTTTACGCACAAAACAAAGTTTTTAAAGATAAAACCGGACTAAAATTGTTTTAAAAAGGTTATTATTAATTTTAAAAAAATTAAAAACGATCCTTATAAATAACTTTATGACAGTATTTTCTTATTTAAGACTTTATTTTCCATGAACTTTAAGTTGAAACAGAAAGTTTTAAGAATTAGACTGGTTAAAGTAATAATGAAAGTAAAGCTTGCATAATAATGCAGTTTTTTTTAGAAAGTTGATGATAGAAACACTAGATTAATTGTTTTTTAACCTTAAAGTTTGTTTCTTTGGGGTAGTTATGCGGGATTTTTTTTTTCAATTTAAACAGGGGTAATTACAAATTTTGGGATTTCAAATGTCTGTAATAATTTTAATTAATTTTTTTCACTTAGAATGGATAATTTGCTAACTGTCGTAATTAAATGTGCAACACCGAAATTGGATGGGTTAGGTTAGATTTACACAGTTGGAACCGGGAGGGAAAAGGCTCCAGGAACACCGGGATATGAAAAAGGCACCGGGAACATCGGGATATGAAAAAGGCACCGGGAACACCGGGATATGAAAAAATACCGGGAACATCGGGTTGTGTTACCGGGAGAACCAAGATATGAAAAACTACTGGGAACACCTGGATATGAAAAACTACCGGGAATTCCGGGATGATTGGTAATTACGGTTACAGGAAATTAGACATGTAACTTGAAAAAACTTTAAAAAAATAAATTGATACACTCCACCCGTGCAAGGCCGGGCATATCAGCTAGTAGGTTATATTTATGATGTGCTAAAATTATTAATCCTAAAACAGTTCTCTAACTAGATAACAGTAAATAACTTCTCACATTATATCCTTTTCTTTTAACAAAAAATTTGTTTGTTGCATTTTAAAGATGAACTCTTAAGGACATAACCTTTAGGTACCTAGTTTTTATAAATAAGTTAAAGCAGTGTGGTACAACCTTTAGCTACCCGAGGGCCAATTAAACTTTTTATAGGGAGGTGAGGGCCAGAGATATTAAAATAAAAAATTACATTTTACTATTTTAATACACGCAAGTCAAGTTTATTTTAACACTTAAACATTTATTTTGACTATGAAGATTCACAAAAATGCATTTCACTTAATAATTTTCTTGCATTGTATTCTTACATTTCTTATGTTACATTGAATATGCAATGCAAAAATGTTGGCTTCTGCAACATTTTTGCCTTCACTCTTTCATTTTTGCCCATAAGTTTTGAATCCCCCTGTATAATATGAGAAAAAAAATTCCAGTAATGTATGACTTTCCCAGAAATATCTAGTAATAAAATTTGAAATTACCCACAAATTCGGACATTCCTTTTCATAGCACTGTTTTTCACTATCACAACTTGCAATGTCGTCATTATTTTGGTCCAAGCACTTCCAAAAAGCATCACGAGCTGACCAACATTTCTGTCTTTTGTCTTTGTCAGGAAAGGACATCTTGTGTGAGGAATTGAAACTAACTGAAAAATACAACAAATTTATCTGAAGTGCATATTCATAAAATAAGTCAATAAAAAATAATAACCAATGTAATAGCTTTTATAAGAGTCCATTTGTTGGACTATACTGTTGACACTTACTTTTACAAACTCTTAAATACTGCTCAAATAATAGTTTTTAAACAAATATGCACATGCACCAAAAAGTTTTATAAACACTTTCAATTTTTGATCAAAAAGTACAGAGTGAAAGTCTAAGATTTAATTTTGTGTAGGGCAGGATTCCTGTTCTCAACTGACAAGACTTCATGGATTCAATAGCAATAGGTGAAAAGCATCAATTACATAACAATATTTGGTACTTACGTACTATCCTGGCGACTGTGCTGCTGAATCCAAAGTGAAATAGCAAATCTCATAGACTGCCACGGAATCTGAGAATAGAAGGGATAATACGTAAGAACCAAATATTTTATAGGTAAATCACTAGGTTTCACTTTCAAATTTGAGAATTTCTACCTACCTGCTGTTTTCCCATTAAAAATATCAAAGTGAATTTTAAATGCCAAAGTAGAAATATCACCAAAATCACTAACCAACTGATTAAAACAGTGATTCTCAACCTTTTTATACCTACGAACCACTATATATTTTACCAAATCAATAATGTATGAAATCCTCCTGCAGATGACATATTGAAGGGATACATAATCTCGACTAATGATTTGATTTTCATATCCAAGGACCACTAGATAAATTTTTATCAGGATAGATAATGGAAATGTATATCCATAACTACAAATATTTTAAAGAAAGATGGTACAATTCCTAATATTTGTCCCTTTAAATAGTGCCAAGCTGTTTTGGTTGCTTAAAATTCAAATGTCGCTAAGTTTTAATGGTTTTCATTGATAAAACTGTTTTATTTCATTGGTTAACAATTTTTGGCGATACTTCTAGTATTTAGTAACTATAACATCTGGGCAATATTTTACAAGACACATACCAGAATTAAACCAGAAAGATTTTAAGATGTCTACATTAAACAAATCCTGATGAAGAGTAAAGGAATTTATGAAATGAGACATCCTACAATTTTAGCTCATGAATGACAATGAAAATTATATGGCGCCTTTACACCGCGCGATTTGCTGCAAAAGCGACAGCTTTCGAGGCTTCCTATTGTCGCGGTTGTCTCGAAAACTGTCGCTTTTGCAGCAAATCGCTTGGTTTGAAGCCGCCAATAGACTATCACTGTGTTCAGGACCAGTTTAAGATTTCAAAATATTGTGGTTGGTAAAAACAAGCAACACAGCAAAGGTGTGAAACATATTTAAAAGAAATTTCAAGCAGATTTTTATTGAAGCAATATACAGTTGAAATACGAGATAAGAGAGAATGCTTATCTATATGGTAATTTTAAAATTGATTGAGATTGCTTTAATAATATCTTAAATATTTACAAAATTACACTTTTAGAGTAAGAGCTATTAGGATTGAAATGTTTTACTTTCAAATTTGAGTATAATTCAGAGTGAAATGAAGATTTAAAATAATTACATGGGGGTTAAAGTTTGATCAGGGCTTAAATTCTAACCAAAGCGCTTCTATTTCAGCATTCTGCTTAATAGTGACAGAATGGGACATTTTGTACTGGCTATTAACACTAGAAAGACGGCAGTATGCTGTATACCTAGAAAGACTGAGTGGGCCTTTTTGGCGCCTCCTTGATTTTTTGCATACGGAGCTAATTATACATCTAAAATATAATAATACCATATAAATAACTGTTAGAGTATAAGATAGAGACTCAATCTGCAGATTTCTATAGGATTTTAGAATTTTTAACTATTAAAATAAATTGTAATTATGGCCATCAAAAGTGCTTTGACTATATTTTTATCCATAGATCTGATAAATGAGTTGCTACTCTAGATAAATGACACTGATACGAAAAATTAATAAAACCCATTCAATAAATAAAGCAAAGTTTTTAAAACTGATCTGTTTATTAGTGTTTTTGCACATTTGGAGCAATGGTTACAAAGCACTTCTCTAAATTCGCATTTTCCACAAACCGATTTCTTACTGTCTAAACATGTCTTTAAGGTATGTTTTCCTTTACAGGATACTATAATTCTACATAATATAACCCTTTTTGTCACTGCTTTCTTCTCTGTTTATGCTTTTTCCCCTTTTATAGTAGAAATGGTTGTTTCTATGGTAGACACGAAAGGGGCACGGAGCTCTTCACAAAATCTCAAGATGAAATTTCTACGACTTAATTTCTTTTTTCCCGGTTTTTTCCTTGTATAGGATTCATACATTTACAGCAGAGATATCTAATATGTAATAGAAAACATGCATAGGTCAACGGCTAGAGCCTGATTTGGAGTTATACTGCCGTATCATTTGATCCACAATGATGTCAACTCCATACTTAGTTTTGTTGTAGTAAGCTATAGTATTCGGCTTTTTCTTTTCCTTATAGTTGTCGATAACTACGTTGTGTTGCAGTTAAGGTTATGTCTTTATTTTTTTAAATAAACAATTGTTGAATATAGATTTTTTTTCCTAATTTTGCAGTTGGCCGAACCCCTCTACGGTGTTTTCTAAGTGTTCCAACCAGGCTAGTTTTGCTTGGGATTTTAGTTTTTCACACAGTTTTACTATTGTAAAATAGCTGTCAGTTGTTATGTTCCTTTCTTTTCCCAAGAATGGCTGGGTACACTTCACTACGCATCATTTTCAATGCCTCAACAGGTAATGAAGGTTAGCAGTTTCCCCATACAAAGAAAACAGCTGTTACAGTTCAAGTTGTAAAATGTATTTCTTTTATGAGAAACAAACCCTATTGGTCACCTTGTAGGCCAAAATTCAATGGTGAGAACCGTTATCTTTATGGTGGGCACCATAAATTCATCCTTTGAAATGTCCTCCCCTCGACCACAACCCCTACTGAGAAAGGGGCGTTCTAAACCGAACCGAATCGAATTGAATGGAACTTGTAAGAGATAACAAACAAAAGAAGATCCCCTCCCCTTTCTATAAGAAAATTTCATGGAAATACGAGCGGAACGAAGCAAGGAAAACACAGCAGAGGTGGTACGGTCCAAAAAAGCCCGCTCCGTCTTTCTAGGTATACGGTTCGCTATCTTTGCTCCTATGGGACTAAAATGAAAACGGTTTGGTATGCACTTTAATAGAACCAAATAAGGAAAAGTCAGAAAATTTCAAGCCATTCGGTTGATTAGTGTTGAAATTATTAAGCCGCAAACAGCGCGATGGGCCAAAAAAGCCCATCCCGTCTTTCTAGTGTTAAATCTATTTCCACATAAGGTGGAGTCGAATTCTAACTTACAGATTATAGTAAAATTAACCGGAACTATTTTCCTTTATTATTTAAACCATTTACAATTAAATTGATATATTGGAAAAGAATTAAACAGTTTTAAAAGTAAATTAGTTGAATCAACAAAAACAAATAAAGTTTATTGTAAAATTTGATTTAATTTTTAAAAAGTACCGGATCTCCGCTCCGGTGCAATTTAAGCCCTGATGTTTGATTACATAACACGTTGAAATTATTTTTATAGGTCAATAAAAAGGCATTTAAGACGGAAAATTTCGGGAGATTATTTCTAATTTAAAGTGAGCTTTACTGACATTTATTTTTACCCTTTCGTCGTGAAAGTTAAATAAGCAGAGTTCAATTTCTAAATAAACAAAAACAAAAATGTAGTGATTATTATGATGCCAAATATGAGGAAACAACTTTATCCTTTACCTTTTCCAAATAATATAGTTTAGTTTCAAATGCAAACATGAGAAAGGTCCCTAGATAAAAAAGATTGTTGTTCTCAAAAATTCTTTAAAAAATTATAATAAATAAATACAGTAAACAGACTGTTGAAAATGATACCTCAAGACAAGATAGTTTCTGTGATATTGCTTATCTGTCTCTGTAACTGTGATTGCTCAACTCCATGCTTGCGGTCTGTTTTCGTTTCAGTTTTCAATTTCATTCAGTCTGTTTGTTTTCATAAGTTACGCATAAATAGATTACTTTTGACTGTCATTCAGTCATCGCTTACTGTTTTTAAAATATGCCTACCATGAAGAAAATGGAAGTGAATAAATCTACTTCAAGAATAAAAAAGATACCTCAGCAAATAAAAAATCAATTGAGACCTCTAGTTCAAAAACTCTTAACAAGTAAGTAATCTGTTACAAAAACCAATTGAGCAAGAGTTGTGACTCTATTAAGTATAAATTTGGAAGTTCATATCCTAATGACTTGAATACTGTTTTAAGTTGATGGTTTTTGGTTATGAGAGGGCATTAATAGTTAGAGGCTTTCTTTTGTAGCATAATAATTGAACATATTTCTGTTGATTTTCTCACAAAAAGATTGGTAAGCTGCTTACCGGTCTTCCATGCAAAATGGGTGATAGTGGTCAGGAATTGAAGACTTGGCAAATGACTGCTAAAGTTGACAATCGCCATGGAGGACCTACGTCAAATCTGTTCCATTGATTCTATTCTACCTAAGATTGACCTTATGATTATTTTGTTAAATGTAAATGGAATTTTTCTTCTGGTTCATAAAAAACTATCTATGAAGATAGGAGTAGTAGAAAGTGCTATGAAAATGTTTCACTATAATGTATAACTGAGGCTGTTTCACAGGTTTGAGTGTGTGCAAGTGACACTTCACTCCTAAAAAAGGATATACTGAGCTATTAAGAGACAAAGATGGTTAAGAAATGTGTGCCCGTTGTTTTTAGTGGTATTTCTCACAGCCTTAGGGTCGCTGAAAATTGCGTTAATGATTCCAGAAGAGAAAATTATTTCTTTAGAGAAATTGGACTGAAAATTTCATAGCCCAAGTTGGTGGTGTCAATAAAATGCAACAGCTGTATCTTTACTGAAACCTGGACAACTGATAGGGTTTCTATGTCATTAGAGATAAGGTAGTGGGAGTGGGTGGGAAACTGTCAGATTCTTAACTGCTGTGTCAAAAACTGTCAGTATGTACTGTGGAGGCATCAACATGCACATTTTTTTAGGGGCGAAGTTATGATCCGTTAACCATCTGTTTCAGTGGCATAGTTCATGGGTTTTGGCTATGCATTTTTGGCATGGTAAACAGGATAGAATGGAACTTCCCTTTGTTGTTACTTTGTAAAGAGACTTCTTTATCTATTACTTCTGGAGTGTTACAATTATGTATTATTTTTTATGATTTGCTGTTTAAAATCTTTAATTTTTCTTTCAGAGTGTTCAAATGTTAAAGCATTGACCAAGAATGCTGAATGGGATGAAATGGTTGAGATATTTGAACTTTTAAAGTCAATTGAAGATATTGAAAAAGGTAAATAAATATATTTTGCCATTTTTCTGTTTTTTATCCTATTAAAAAGTGATATATTGGGGTATGTAGTGGGATAAAATTTAGTATCCAGGAATGCATAAAAATTATTTATGAACAGGGACATAACAGAATAACAAAAATATTCAAAGTCTCAGTATCTTATACCAGACCGCAAACTACACCAATTTAGAGACCCAATTTGTGTAACAAATATCATCAAGATGTTTTTTGCATGCTATAAACTAGAAATACTGAAAAAAAATTCATTTTGACTGATTAAAATATACAGTAACTATAAAAACTAGTCAATATTTGAGTACTTAGCATTTCAACTGGATAAAAACCAAATTGTTTTATTATCTCTATTAGGTTTTCATAATGAGATGTAACTTTTCATTAATCATCATTTTTAGACAAAGTTTTCAAATTAGAAAAAATTCATAGAATGTTTTTGAAAACTATATGTTGCATTAACAATACTTTTATTGTGGTTATGCTTTATTTCTATTTCTACGCATCAGAGGTGACACAGAACCAAAATTTCCTTGTGGCACTTAAAATTCAAATGATTGAGATGAAAAAAACCCTTTATGTATCATTCATTCAGCATGATTCACTTGTAGGTTATAGGGAAAGAGAATTAAAAGGGTGAAACAAATAAATTGGGGAACTTTAAAGCTCTAATAAATGGTAAACGAAATTCCACAGTTTGAGTTGTTAAAGGCTAATCTTAGTAATGATTGACATGGCGGAGGGCCATGAAACTTAATCTGAATACTAAAGGAATACAAATTGAAGCCTTATTAGAATCTATCTTAGGATTGTTATGAACTTTTGGATTGTTTTTTTTCTTAGTTAATAAAATTATAAATTGTTAAATTAATTAAAAATACTAAAGGAATACAAATTGAAGCCTTATTAGGATCTATCTTAGGATTGTTATAAACTATTTGGCAAGGGTGTTTTATACATCAGCATAAGATAGTGAATACCAACTCAAGCCTTGTGTGAAGGGATACTAGTTAGTATTGGTACATGGAAGTCCTAATCAGTGTAAAAGATTTTTATTTTTACAGATTTCAAGGCACCACTCCCTGAGAGAAAGAACAATTGGGAAAAGTTTTATGAATGGTGCTCAGAGAATGGAGCTGAGTTTTCAGCCGTCACTGTACAAGAAATAGAAGAGGGTAATTTTGGTGTCAAAGCCAAGAAAAATATAGAGGTACACCAGTATTCGCATTTTTCTATAATTTTGTTCAGAATTTTTTTACATTTATTTTACTCAATTAAAAATTTGTTTGTTTAGAAAGGAGAATCCTTCCTTACTGTTCCCCGAAAAATAATGATGTCTGAAATATCTGCAAAGAAGTCCAAATTAGGTAATATAAATAGCATAAATTTTAGAATTGTTAGTTTGCAATCCAGTGTGTTTGTTGTGCTATAGAGCATCATGTTTCTTTAGTTGTATCTCAATCCTCAAGATGTGATGTAATTTATATTTAATTTAAATTAAATGCACCTTATTTTGAGAAAGTAAATAAAAAGTTTAAAACTTTCTGAAACCTGATTGAAAATAAATAACCCTTGTTTCAGTTAGACTTGATTTCAATTATATTTTGTCTTCAATAGTGATTAGCTTGTATTCTTTATTTTTGTGAATGATTTCAACTGTTTTTCTTATAGGCCCACTCATTGAAAAAGATGTTATTCTTCAAAACATGCCAAATGTTCTTGTTGCAATGCATCTTTTAACAGAATTCTTAGATCCCAAATCCTTCTGGCTTCCATACATTTGTATCCTTTTTACCAAATGTTTTCTTAAATTTCAGAGGTTGTTTATAAAGGTAATATAATTTTAAGCTAAACATTTAAATTTAATCAATCAATATATTCTTCCTAACTCTTAAACCATCTGACCAAACAAAGTATCTACAAGTAAACCATGCATTGTAACTAAAACCTCTAACAAGGAAACATTCTCAGGGTGAACTCACAGAATTGCATGAAAATTTTACAGGCATAAGAAGATGGCTAAAAAAACTTACTGTGACAAAATTTAGCTGCTAAATTTCATTAGGAAAGGAGTAAATTAACTTTGAAAATTGGATTCTGAGATGCCAACCACATTCAGTTAACACCACTTGGCGACTTGGCGAATTTTCTATCAGATGGAATCAGATGGGATGATTAAATTTGTATTTAACGTGAAATTGAGATATTTTGTTAAAAGTACTTCAGAATATCCATTAAAACAACAGTTTTTTAATTAATTTCCTTACCCTTAATTTAATTTTCCTCCTTTAATTCATTTTCAATCCTTTTTTGCATTTAATGAACCTTTATTTTAAACGCTCATTTAAACTACTTCAGAGAAAACGCGGCCAGTTTATTCTAGCATTTGGCACAGAGCCAAAGAAAGCACCCTCGCCTAGTACAGTTACATTTGGCGTTAAATATGATAGTTTTTAATAATTTTTTACAGCTTTTCTACTGTAATTTAGCAGCTAATTTTTTTACAGAAGGTGTTTTGAGTCATATACTAACCCCTGTAAAATTTTCGTCCAATTCTGTGAGTTCACCCTAGAGAATGTTTCCTTGTAAGATTAAAATAAATGAAGAAATATTCAGAATTATTAAAACTTTCCCTTTTCTTAATCAAAGCAGCTATCTTACCTTCTAGCTATTCAACTATATTGTATTTTACACTAGAAGATATAAAGGGTTTTCAAAAATCTCCTGTTGTTGGTATGTTTATCTTACTTTTCGTATTATAAATATTATAATTAAAATTTCTCTATTTTTACAGAATTATGTGATTTTATAACCTTCTGTGATGTAAAGAGCCATTATCAATGCTCTTTTAAATTTTGACAATTATTTTAAGTTGATTTTATGAATTTTTATGTAAAATTTTTTAATAACTTATTATTTTTCTGTAATAAAATAAATATGATGCAAATAAATAAATACATATTAAAGTGTACTTAGTATTTAAGTACACATTTTTGCTTTAAAAAGCCTGATTTCTCTCAACAGTTAAGTACCTCCAGTCTCATCTTTAAATTGAAGAAAAATATTTTACATTATTGAAATTTTTAAATATTAAATGAATGAATTTGTTTTATACCTATATAATAAATTTTATCATTCCAAAGTAATTATTGTTTTGTTTTTTACAATTACATGTTTTACAATTAAATTTCTTATTTCTATAGATGAAATCTTCAAAATATTACGGAGTGTTATTCGTCAGTACTGTTATTTTTTTCAACTGTTTGAGGTATTTACTTTATACTAACTAATTTTTATATGTTCTATCTTTATTATATATTTTTATATATTCTATCTTTATACTATACTAATGTTTATGTTAAGTTTTAATTATTAAAAATAGCTTAATTTACCTTAATGAAAAATAGATATTTTAATAGTAGTGTATTGAGACAATAATACATTTTGAAAAATTAAATTAGTTAATGCTGAGTGTCTTTGTTTAGAAAGAGCCAGTGGCTAAAAACCTTCACATTGGACCTTATTTCACATATGATTTGTATCGGTAAGTTGAGTAAAGGCTAGTCATAGCATTTTCAATTATTACTTATAGTTCTTCCCAAATTGTTCAGTGCTTTCCTGTTTGAAAAATATTAATAAAAAAACCCCATGGGTATAAGTTTGGAGATATTTGTGGAACTGTATTAACTTCTGAAATTGTGTTAAAAAGTATGTGATTGGTTTTTGGTCATTCTTGTTTGTGCAATGATTTCCATACACCCATAATTCCATTAAATTAGAAGATTCCCAAATTTTCCCTAATTGAATTTTAAAAAAATCTCCCAAGATAAAATTTTATTAAAAAAGGGATTTTTGTACTAGGAATAGGGAGAAATATTAATATTAGTTTTGGTGTATCCCTAAGCCCATTTTTCCAACTTTTATTTCCTTTCTTTTTATTTTTTATCATTAAAGATGATAACTATCTTTCAAAATCCACATTTAAGTTAAAGTAAATAATCAAGTTAGTATTACCAAAATCTCCTCAATTTAATTTTTTGTTGTAAAAATGCTTTGACCCAGAAGTCTTCCTAATTTTTATTACCCAATGGATACAACTTTGGTTTCTATTACTGAAGTTATTTTAACAAACAAACTTTAATTTATTTTTCTATTCATTGGTTGATGAGTTTAAAAAGTTAATTATTTAAGAAATAGCTATATCCTTGTTAATGCTTTGATTGGTCAGAATTTGAATATACTGTTCTTTTACTTACCTGTCATTAAAAAAAACCTCAATTTTTATTATGTTGCTTCTGATATACGTTAATTTATGTAAATATTTCTTGTTTTTAGTTGGGCGGTATCAACTGCTATGACAAGGCAGAATATCCTGCCTTCATCAGATGGTCAGCAGCAAGTGACTTCACTTGTACCATTGTTTGATATGTGCAATCATGTTAACGGAAAGGTAATGTGTTACTTTTACATAGGAGATAAAGCAAGGGTCAGCAAGTAATTTTACCTTGTATCCAAATCATTTTAAAAAATCCAATAATTTTAAAAGTTGAAAATCTACAGGTTATGAGAAAAACATTTTCTAACAACGTTCATTAACGTGTGTAAATTACTATATGTAAATATTTATGAATTATTCATTCATATTGTAAATTTTTGGCTGTCCAAGAAATAAACCTCATTCTATTGGGATGTGGATTGTGGTCCTCCAGTTGCGGACCCTTGAGTATAAATTAGTACTTCAATTTGAATTTTTAAATATATTTTCTTTATTCAAAGTTTTAAACAGAATATTCCTTAATTTTTTTCATTAAAATATTTTCATCTAAAAATTATATTTTAAGACAACATATGATTTTATGCTAATATTATATTGGAACTAAGGTCTTCCAGATAAAAAGTAGAGTGATTTTGAGGAAAATTCGTTTGAAAAGTAGCTTGATATTATTCCCTGCATTATTTTATGGGGGAAATGAGGCTGATTTCTACATGAAAAATTCACACACTAAAGTTGATTCTCTGGATTGTCTAGATTTTAGTGGCAATTTTTTCTCTTTGAATTTGAAAAGGAAAATGCATTGAAAATTCAAATGCCATTTGATCTATTTCAGGATTCTAATGTTTGTAGTCATTTACCACACTCGACACTCAAATAGTCAGCTAATTCAAATAATTCCTAAATAATACTTACTGAAACAAATATGATTCCTGAGTGTACTCTTGAATCTTAGGACTTTTTGTTTTGTCTCCCTAAAGCTTTTTCAATAATGGGCCAATAATGATTATCTAAATAAACATTTATAAATGAAGTTAAATGAAAATTGATTTTAGTTCATAAAACTTGGAATGAGAGTAATCAAATTTTGAGTTACTCAATAAAACAAGGTACTATACAAATATTTCAGGGACATCTTATTTGAAAGTGTGAGCAATAAAATTTTTTCAGATTGTCTTACAATAGTAATCCTAAAATTTGATCATTATTAGAAAGTTTCTAGTACATTACTTTTATTTAGAAAGATGAATTTTTACATTTTTTTGCATAATTGATTGAAAGGGTTCAATATTAGATTAAATGTATTGCATTAATGTGTATTTTTAGTTGATGAATTTAAAACTAAAATCACCTTTAACTTAAAACTCTTTTCCTCCACAGCTTTCAACTGATTTCAATTTAGAAGATGATTCTTTAATATCTTATGCATTTACTGCTTTTAATGAAGGATCTGAGGTAAACCCAAGATGATACTCTTTTTTCCTTTCTTTCATTTATGTTAATAGTAATAACAACTTAAGACAATACTTTCGTAGTAATCGTAAGTCCTAACACTGTCTATTTTTTTATTTAAATCTTTTATGCAATTTTATATTTCTGTATTTGGTATGGGAACCCTGTTAGTATTTCTTGTTCAATTTATGTTTCATTCTGATCCAGGTATACATGTTTTATGGTCCTCGAACCAATGCTGAGTTTGTTGTCCATAATGGATTTATATATTTGGAGAATGAAAACGATGCAATAGAAATTAAGTTAGGTAGGAATAGCTATTTTGCAATTTGTCTTTTTAACCAAATGTAGATTTTAGCTTATTAGTAAAAATTGTTTTCAGGAATTGGCAAAAACGATCCTCTGTGCACGTTAAAAAGTGATTTGTGTTGTCAGCTAAAAGTTTCAGTGTGAGTAGTTTTAAAATAATTTATTTAAATTTGTAAAATAATTGTAATTCTGTTTGGGAACTAATTTTTCATTTTTCCTTTTCAGAAATGGGCCATTCTATATCCATAAAGAATCTCTCATACCAGAGGAGCTTATGAAATTTTTAAAAGTAAATGTTACGAAAGGAGGTGAGAGCACGTGAAACATTATGATCAATTTTAAATTAATAAAATTAACTACAATTTTCTTGTTACATTATTTTTTTTGCATTTCATTTTACTTGCAGATGTCAAAAGTGCTCTGTCTAATTTGAAAAAAAAAAAAAAAAATTGCTTAAAACCGTTGATTTTGAATTTTAATAGACCATTTTTTTTAAAATTTATGAATATAAAATTCTATTAAAATGTATCTTTTAAGAATAATATTAAACATACAGCAGATTTGTAACTATTGACTCAACTGATTCAAAATATTTTTCCCAAGCACCTTATTTAATTTTTTACATTGTTTGTTTAACCACGGCTTACTAGATACTTATACAGGCTAGCCGAGTTTTAAACAATGAAAACCATTTGACAACTTTTCCCGCTTGGAGCGCTACAAGACCTACCTATATCACCCACCGCCTTCAACACTGTGGATATGCTTTGCCAGTTGGTCCAGTATTGCCATCTGGATTTGCAATGATTTCCGTACTCGGCTAGCCTGTATAAGTATCTAGTAAGCCATGGTTTAACTTATAACATAACTTTTTCATTAAAATGAGAGTTCATTTTCTTGCAGAGGAATTGGAAAAGTTGATGAATGACAAAGAGAATAGCATTGATAGTTTGTTGAATGAATCTGCTGATATCAAGAAAAGAGCTTTCACATTTTTGAGAGACAGAGTGAATCTTTTACTTAGATCATATGGTACTTCAGTTGAGGTAATAAATACTATCTAAACTTGTAGACACAATCATATGCTATATAATATACCCTCAAGAAATTACAAAACAAATTTTACTTAATACATAACTATTTATTCATAAGAGATAATAGAAACTGGGATTTTTTCAAAGATAGAATTAATATTTATTAAAACATAAAAGGATGTTTACATGCGAGAATTGATGATTAAACATGGGAGTTAAATATTAAATAAAGCATCTGAGCATAAAATAATTTTTATCCTACGCTAGCACATTCTACAACTATGATTTACTACATACTGCTATTCATATTGTTTCACAGGGATTCACTAATTCAAGAGTGGTATTTTCAGTTGTAAAATATGTGAAAATCAGTAAAATTGAATCTTCAGAATTTCTTCCCATCCAAAGTTTATAACTAGGATCATTTTGTTTTGCTGCACTACTCCCTGAGCATTGTAGCAGAAAGGTTAGGTCTCAATGAGGTGCAATAAGGGAAACCAGTATGAAAGATTATATTATAGACTGGGGTTTGGTTACTTTTCCAAATAATTTGAAAGGAATTAAGTGCACCTTAGTTTAAATTATAAAGAATGGTATGAGTGCAGCTTGAAATTAAAAAAGTAATATTATTCTTTCTAGCATTTCCATAGTGTTAACACAATTTGTAACCTAAGATTACTCTATTATCAAAATCAAAACGAAATTATAAGTTTATTATTGTTTTTATTTCATAGGATGATGAAGAACTTTTGAAACAAAGTGTTCAAGAATCAAACAATCACACCTTGGCATTGCAGCTTAGGCTGTGTGAAAAGAGAATTCTGAAAAGAGCTTTTGATTTTTGTGTTGAAAACATAGGATAATATTCGAATACAGCATAAAATTTTTAGCTAATAACTTAAAAATAGTTTTACTAAATTTTATGCCATATTTTTTGATTTTATGAGTTGCTTAGTATTTTTATATCATGTCATATTTCTTTATTCATCTATATACAGTTATTGAATATTTCAATATGCATGAACTTTTTCTTTTTTTCTGAGATTATCATTTATTTATTTTAAAATCATAATTTTTGTCTGTTCCCTTGTGTTGACAATGTATTGCAGTGGAGTTTGAGAACCACTGATGTAGTGCATTAACATAACCTAGTTTTCCCATGTTTTTAACAATTTATCTGATACACTCACAGTGGTTTCCGACTTGAAGATGTCTGCAGAGCTCTTTTCATAGATTGAAATCATGTACAAAGCATCTTCTATCCTTTTTCATACCTTAATAGGATTTTAACCTATCCTAATTTTATTCCTCAATGGAGGCAATTATTGTTTAAAATTTTTTGGTGGAGGTCTGAGAGACTGGGAAAAATGAAGTACCTATATAAATTTTCTTATAAACCTGGGAGACCAATAAAAAAATGTTGGAAGATAAGTTTGGGTATTTTTAATCCTATAATCACAAATCAAAATATTACGAGATAAATTCAAAAAGTTCTTTAAATGTCATATTATTAACTTGCTTATAAACCTCTCAAACTTCAAGAAGTAAATAGTAACTAGAGAAATCTCCGTTCAATAACAATTTTTATATGAGCTCTTGGACCCACATAGACTTCTTCTGAGATTCTATTGTGGCACTGTTTTATAGTTGAAAACCACCAATCTATACTAGACTCTAATGTTTCTTGACAATAGAAAAATAAGCTGACAGCAAACAAAGGAAGTAGTTCCCAAAACAATATCCAAAAGCCGAATACAATTAGACACTTTATTTTAGAAATCTGATAAGTTTGTTAAATCAATGCATATAATGTGTTTTTGGGTCATAATTTTCATAAAATAAGTATTTTTGATTTTGTGATGTAATACATTAATTTAGAATTAAACGCGCCAGCTAATGAGAGCTCACAGACGATCTGTTAACTAGGTTTTTCTTCCGCTCGCCGTGACATCATTGCCAAGAAAGGCTGTAATCTAGTATAGTTTTTATTTTTGGTGTGAAAAGAGCTTAAGTCCTAGAGTTTTTATGTAATGCAAGTTATCTAAAGTACATGATAATGTAGTTTGTGTTTTTTACTAACATATTTTGTGTGTTACGAACATATTGTTTTCATATTTAATGAAGTATTAATTTTTTGTGCATTTCGTAACTTTTAAACTGAACCTAACTTAAATATGTTACTTCTTTTTAAATGTGTTATTTTATATTGAAATAGCTAAGAATATATAGAATGTTTAAAACTTAAAAGTTACAGAAATTTGTGTACTTAAAACCTTATTTGGTTTATTTTTGTAAAGAAACTTCTAGAAGTTAAATACTTTTGTCATCCTGATTATTTTTTTGTAATTTATAAATCAGTATATTATAAATGTTGGTATTAAAATTTTTAAAATTGTATTTTTTTTTACCTTTTGCTATGCTTGGAGCATGTACTTAGTTTTACAAATAGTTTTTTTAATATATGTTATTGATCATTCTAGTATTAATATATTGTATTATGTTCACTTAATGATTGAATGTAACATTTTCATCAAAAGGCAATGAAGAAGTTTCTGGGATGCTGGGCTGTGGTCCATCTTGGTAAAAAATCAGACTTTTTGCCATTTTCTGCTGAGTATATGAGATTTTTATTATTTTCTCTCGGATTATTTCTCTGCTGAGTATATGAGAGTCAGAATTTTCCATGAATTGCAGCCATTTCTGAATTTGCCCGGATCCCAGAAACTTCCACATTGTCTTTTGTTGACACCAGCTGTGAAAGTCTTAATATTTTCATAACATTCTCATGTTTAACAAACCAGATGTACTAAGTACAATGAGACCTGAGGAAATCAATAAGTCAAAATTATTAGGTATAAATTAAGATTAAAGCATTCTTAATTTGTGTTGAAGTTTTGGCTACACTTTTGAAAAGTAAGAACACTGGTATGGAAAAAAAGCAGTTCACCAACTTCTTTACTTACCTTTAAATTCAGTACAATTTCTTTTGTACAATATATTCATTATTGATTTTTTATGGTCCCGACTATGGATTGACTCCAGTCCTAGTTAATTTGCCTTAAAAAAACTAATAATTTAACTCAAATGAAAGTTATTCCTCTAAGTTTCTTTTAACATTTATATGCAATAAAACCTTTCATTTAATTGATAAAAATTCACAGTTAAATGGTATTGTGTTGTAAATGTTTTTCTTATTATTATTATTGTTTTGAATTTTCTTGTAATAAAATCTTGGATGGATTGTTATTTTGAAAATTTTTTTTATGTTTTACCATTATAATTTATTTTTATTAATATACATTTTCATTTTGAAGTACACATACATAACAGGTTAAAGAGAAGATGAATGGAGGAGTTTGAGGTGACCATAAAAAAGATAAAAAGTGCAATTTTTATTTAAGAGTGAGACTAAAAATTTCCATCTAGTGGGAGGTAATATTCCTAACAAAACTTTTATCTGATGTAATTTAACCACCTCAAAGATATTAAGTATGAGAAAGAAAAATGATATATTCCTTCCAAAACAGCAGACTGTTTGTCATGAAAACATAAATGATTACTACTCGTAAATGCTTTTTAGTTATTTTTGAAGGCCTTTTTGGAGTAAATGAAGAGTTGCAATCCCTTCTATATATCTAAACTTCTAAAGCATAAGCCAAAAGATACGAAAAGTCTTTAAAACTACGCATTCTAGAAAAAACATACCTTTGGCATCATTAGTATTCATGGACGTATATAGGGGGGGGCTAAGGGGGTCCAGACACCCCCCTTAGCCTAGACCTAACGTCAGCCAAACAGAAAGGTTCCTGTCCCAAATATCCAAAAAATGAGTGAAAATACAACTTTTTCGGGTCCAATTTCACAATATTTTCTGGGGGAGGGCCCAGACCCCCTTTTTTGCTTGGGGGCATGTATTAACCACAAAAATTCACATTTGCCCTACATTTTACTCGGAAAGGGAAACTATTACAAACATTTGGGGGGCCAGAACCCCTTCGAAACAGTCAGGTAACGGCTCCCTTGGTCCTGAGGTCTTATTGGTTCTGCCCCCCCTAGTCAAAAGTTGAACCTATGCCTATGATACTCCATTTTGTCCCTCCTCATGATAAAGGTTAACCTAAGCCTTTATAACCCCTTGCTACGCTCAGAGGGAAATTCAAGGTATACAACCTCCCTTTCGAAACCTCAAACTTTTAATTTTTCTCCATAGAAAACGACCGACCAAAGCAAAGCTACTCCTTAACTTAATAAGGTATATAGGGGGTTCAGGGGACCTCCCCCAAAAATGTTTAAATTTTAGTATGCTAAAATGTCTTCTAAAGCTACTTTTTAGGGGGTTTTCAGGGAGTTTTGCGGGCCGCCAGTTGGAAAACCTTGTTTTAGTTAAACTTTCAGTGTCCACTGTGACCCTAAGTTTCTTGAACACCCCCCTTATAATATCTATAGCTACGTCAGTGTTAGTATTACTGGTTCACGTATATCACTTTTAACATGTAAAGTTTGTTTTCCCTCATTAATAAACGCGACTCTGTAAAAGTGGTTTTTCCTTGAGAAGAGTGTTGATGCAGGGAAAACAAATTCACATTTTAAATTAGTATAAGTTGCGGGCTGATGAGTCTGACTCATAAGTTTTTGGTCTGAAGGAAGCATAAGAATTTCATATTTTGTTCAATAAAATGTATTATATACAACTCAAACAATCTTGAAATAAATATAAAATTTTTTGATGCAGACAAATATTTAAAAGCTCTAAGCATTTAAGAAATTAAACAGAATATCTAAAAGTTGGGACATATTGATATGTTTAGGAAAACAATACCGAGTAAGTATACTTGCATTGCAATCAGTATGGAGATAAATAAACAGTTAGCAACATACTAGAAACTCTCTAAACAGAATATTCCTTCTCGATTGAGTGTAAAGCAAATCTATCCAAATTTTATAGCTTGCTTGTTTTTGCAATTATTTTGATTAAATTTGTTTAACAATATTTAATCTGGAGTGTAATCCATCTATTAAAATTAAAAACCAATTTTTTATGAAGAATAGACCCGAACAAGGTCCGTCCAAACTCTGCACTGTTAGATTATTTGCGTGAGTTCATAAAACAATGCCCCAAGAACTATACCTTTACAATGCATATTTTTTTTGAAAAAAAAAGTAACGTCATTACCGATTTAAAAAGAAAATGTTGCATTTCACGGCGCGCACATGCATGCAATGTGAATACGTACATTTTTTTTGGGGGAAGAGGTACAGTTTCGTAGAGATACAGTTCTTGGGACATTTTTTTATGTACTCCACCCAAGGAATCTGGTTGTGCAGAGTTGGACGGACTAAATATTTGTGTAACTATATTCAAATAATTTCGTTGACTCACGAATTCTCAGATGCATAATAATCTCCACATTCCCTCGAACATTCGTAAAATCCCTCAATACCCCGAAAAGGTTCCCCTCCAAGACAAACGAGTCCTTCCCTCCCCCAAGAACGCCTCCTTCCCTCTAATTCCCCTTCTAATTAAAAGCCACCGCAACCGAGAATTAATCACAGGGGGGCTCTGTGCTGCAGAGGAATCAGAATGAATCGCCCGGGATTATGTCTCGAGTCGCATAAACATTTCAAGAGCTCGCTTATGAGACTCATAACAAAGGCTTCTGTTGCGCTTCGTAATGACTGCGATGTCGGCGATGAACGTGGGGCGAATGGTCACTGGCTATTTAAACGAAGGGGACAGTTAATTGGGTAGGTTCAGAAGAATTATACTGGAAGGTCGAAAAATAGGTTGAATAAGTCAGCGGTTCCCAACCTTTTCCCCTTGGGAACCCTTTTGAAAAATTCGAAAGATTAAACTTTTTTGTACTCGTTGAACAAATTATAAAAAAAGCAAATATTTTTAGAAAAGTTAATTTTTGTTCCATTTGTAACTTATTTTTCTGCTATTTTTGTTGTAAAAATGTCTTTGTGCCTGTGTTTTACATTTTCATGTGGTAAAAAATAACGTCATTGCAATGTTATTTCGATAACTCGTCGTAAATCATCAAGGCTTTCTATGAACCACAGGTTAGATAACGCGGGAACGGACAAGCTTTGAAGCTCAATATCACCGGGTCATTCCACGTCAAATCAACACACTTTTTGGCATGACCATCTCGGATTTTCTTGAAATTTGGTACACATGTTCTACTTACAGAAACTCTGAAAAGTACCTACTTTCATCAAAAAATATTAATTGGTTCTGGAATTACAGGTGCGTAAAGTGGTCAAAAATGGGCCAAAAATGGACCAACAGGAGTTCTTTAAATTGCTCTAGAGGATCTTCTAATTGGGTTATACAGATGAAATTGGTGTCATTTTAAAGTATTTTAAATTTTCTTTTTAATGGTGTAAAATGTGCTATAAAATTTTGAAAAACAATATATTTTACAAAACAAAATAGAATTAAAAGTTCGATTTCTATCAAATGTACCACGTTTAAAATTTTGAAAAAAATTCCAGGAATAGTTAATATTATTCTAAATAATCTGGTAAAATTATAGGATGGGACAAAAACGGGATCAGTGTCAAAAACTAATTAAACCAAAGTTCGATTTTTCTTATATCCCCTTAAAAAATTTTAAAACTATTTTTTTTTTCATGGATTGGATGCGAATTGAGTTGTATTTGACTGCTGTTGACAATTAGGCCCCCTGCACAAACTTGGTGTACCCCGGGCTTCATATTTACAATCTGTATACTAATTCAGGCCATTGTATTGTAACAATGCACATAAAGTAAATATATAGCCCGGGCTACACCAAGTTTGTGCAGGGGCCCTAATTGTGAACAGCAGTCAAATACAACTCAATTCACATCCAATCAATGATAAAAAATTAGTTTTAAAATTTTTTAAGGGGATATAAGAAAAATCGAACTTTGGTTCAATTAGTTTTTGACACTGATCCCGTTTTTGTCCCATCCTATAATTTTACCAGATTATTTAGAATAATATTAACTATTCCTGGAATTTTTTTTTCAAAATTTTAAAAGTGGTACATTTGATAGAAATCGAACTTTTAATTCTATTTTGTTCTGTAAAATATATTGTTTTTCAAAATTTTATAGCACATTTTACACCATTAAAAAGAACATTTAAAATACTTTAAAATGACACCAACTTCATTTGTATAACCCAATTAGAAGATCCTCTAGAGCAATTTAAAGAACTCCTGTTGGTCCATTTTTGGCCCATTTTTGACCACTTTACGCACCTGTAATTCCAGAACCAATTCATATTTTTTGATGAAAGTTGGTACTTTTCAGAGTTTCTGTAAGTAGAACATGTGTACCAAATTTCAAGAAAATCCGAGATGGTCATGCCAAAAAGTGTGTTGATTTGACGTGGAATGACCCACCTTTGGTTTTGATACATGCAAAACATTTTGCTCAAATGTGTTTAAACGTGGAGCTAAACTTTAAACGTGGAGCGAATGATTTGTTGCTATTTAATCCTCCTTGCGAACCTTTTCTAAACGTCAAAATATTTGGTAAACCCCTGAAACAACTAAAATTCGGGAAAGTATTTATTTTTGCACTATTTGTACCGTATTAATTTTTGCGTGTTAGGCCAATCTAAAAAGCTTATGAATGTTTCGTTGTATTTTGCTTTTTTGTTGCAAAAAGTGTTTCTTGTACTGTCTACTTATACTTTAAAAAGAGAGGAATCTAAAAGTCTGCCAAGAGTGGACCACTGCAAGACCATTTGCCGATTCTGGGGGTTCACTAACCTTTGGTTGGGAAACGCTGGTACAGCAGATGCTTTTAAGTTTAACATTAATTTTCCTACTTGTTGAACAGTGGTAATGACAACTAAATGAAACGAGATTTTAATATTTAACGAGCCAAATTTATTTTGAATCGTTCCTAACGACTTTTAATACTTAATAAAATTAATACTTTAAAGAAATAGCAGAAACAATGATCTAACACCTCCCCCCCAAACGTGCAAAGAAGAATGCCCTTTTCAGAAAGATTACAAAGACCCTTTTAAGTTCACCATTTTTTCCTCTCCCCCTTCTATCTCCTTCTTTATTTCAAAGACGGGCGTTCTATAAAAATCTTTCTAGAAAGGAATATACATAAAGTGGCGTTTTCGAAATAAAAAAAAATATTTTTTCCCCATCGCATGGTTCTATGAATTCTTTAGGTCTCCTTCGATGCTTTTGATGAAGGGAGCCGCTTTCCATTTCCTTTATCTGTAATGCGCGTCTCTTATCGACATTTTAATGCATTCCAACACCTGCTTTTCAAACGGGGTTGATCAGAATGTATAACTCAGTTCTCTTTCATATCACGATTCTTTTTTTTTTTTTTAAAAAAAGGGCTTCTCTGTTCACCACATTATATCGAGTTGTTTTTGTCGGAAAATCATACTTATATTGAAGTTTTTTTATCAGATGTTTCGATTTCACTTAATAAAGCAACAGAGAAAGAATGAAATTCATTTTAAATACTAAAAACGTAGCTTTTACGTTGTTGGTACTTTAATTTCAGGTATCTATTCATTTTTATAATACCTAAGTAAATTCCTACGTTAACGTTAAATGACGGTTAGGAAGTGTTGAGTTTGATTAGAGGACTCCACATGGGAGAAGTTGCATAATGATATGAAGGAAGTGTAGTTTGGGGCATCCCTATTTATCTACATCGCTGATTCTTAGATATAGATACAATTATTTAGTAGTGGAATTCTTAATAAATAGTGGCATAATTAATATGGATTAATATGGTATAATTTTAGAAGCATCATAGCTTTTTAACTCTAACGAAAACTTTAACTTTAAATAACTTAACTTTAAATAACGAAAATATTCATTAATTTATGTAGTGTTAGTCTCATAAAAAAAATCTTTAGCCTATTATATTGTTATACTATTATTTTTCATGAGAAAAAAATTATATGAGATTTTTATAATTGTTTTCTTTTAAAAGGAGATAATTTGAAAAGGGTGGATCCTTAACGCATGAAACGAATAAATTTCCATATCACAGTCAGCTAATAATATATTCTTTTGGTTCATGATATCTAGAGTTAATAAACAATTGAACATTAAGAAACGGTGGCAAAAGAAATTAAATATTTAATATTTCGCTAAAAGAAAGAGGCGAAACAGCGTGAATCTGAGTTATTATCGAAGTAAGAAAAAGAGCGAAATACACACTAATGTCGTGTAAGAAAGAGGCGATTAAATTAAAAGACTTACGCTGAGAATTTTTTATGTCTTAAAGAAAAGACCGTGTTAAGTAGTTGAGAGTATTAATTCACTATTGTTGTTTTTAGCTTGTTTCTGAAAACTTTATTAAAGGGGATCTGGCGGAGAATAGATGCTCATTTATTTTCATTTTTAAATAACGTAAGTGGGATTATAACTGCTTGGTATTTCATCATTTGTATTTTTTTTTGCTATGATGTTAAAGAAGTATTTCTCTGTAGATTTATTTTAAAAATGTTCTGGCACTAAATAATCACATATATTTTTAACTGAATGAGTATAATTCTGTACTTTTTTTCATAAGTTCTATTCCCTACATGATTTTTCATCACAAAGGTAGACTCTATAGGAAGTCTTGTATTATGATTTTACTAATAACAAATTTAGAGATGCTAAAGGATTTTTTATTTCTTCTACTTATTACAACATTCACAACAAAAAAAAATTAAAGTTATTAAAGTTTACACACTGGCAGTTTAAAAAATAATTCCAATAATTTCCAATTATGTACAACATTTAAGAAGGTTAGTTTCAAAAACAGGGAAACCCTTACGTGGTCTTGTTTCTGGTAACGTAATTTTTGTCAGCAAAATGAGTCACAGTTTTCACAGCCAACAGAGGTTCGTTTTCCATGAAACATTTCCACTCTTTTGATCTCATGAAGTCATTGAAATTCTCCAAGATGAACTCGTGGGCCACTGAGGCCAATTGGTCGTCATGGTGTTTGTCCGCAAGGGACAGAATATCGCACGCGTTCGAAGTAGAAACGTTGGCGCAGAAGAACTTGGCGCATTCCCTTTTGAGGGTGGACACTTGGTACTTGTCTGCTGCGTAGTAGAGCTTGAGAGCTCCCTCTCCTTGCAGGTCCTCCACAGCCCCGGTGTAGAGGAAGGTTAAGAAGAGAGCGAGTGTGGAGGCGTCCAGATCTTCTATGTCCACTGCTCCGGACGCTGCCTCCATCATGTCACTTGTGAACATGGTCTTGAAGATGGGAGACCGGGCGCTCAGGATGTTCTTGTGGACCGGAAACGAAACATCCCCACACTTGAGTTGGAAGTCGGAAAAGTCCTGGTCCTGGTAGAGGCACATAAAATCTTTTGTGAGCACGGCCACTGATTATTCATCTGACTTGATTGAGGTGTCAGCAACTGGTCTTTCTGAAAAGCGTTCTTTAGAGGCACTTGCGATTGGGAATCTAAATATGTTCGATGGAATGGGCTGGATGTGAAATGGGATTTTATGAGATGAACCAACTGAATGCTTATACTTGCAACTGGGAATGATTTTCAAGCGTAGTATCGAAGAAAACCCTTCTTTCGCCACCTCTTCCCTTGTTAGTGAATGCGAAAATGTCCATTCTTCATCACTTCTAAACATACGTTCATCCTCTTCAGTTCTCACCACATCATTGTCCTTGTTTAGAACAGTCATGCGTGTGAGGACTGAAACATTTTTCTTAAAAGAATTCAGTCCTAATGTTAGCACTATTTTCGACATGTCATGAAGAGTAACTTTTGAGGCAGTTAACGTAAACTGTCCCATCTCTCCCTGATCGAGAGGGTATGCAAGCGATATATAGGTGTTATTGAATCCATTTAAAATGTCTACTATTTCAGGGGATATTCTGAAAGAGGCATCTAATGCATCTATCGTTGTACGCATGTATTCCACGGAATTACGAAGACTCTTATCCCGTAATCTCACAGTAAGCTGATCCGTGTGAAGATCCCTGTTTTTTCTGATGTAGGCGACCACCTCTTCAAATTTTGGTCCAAGAGGGAGTTTTAGAAGGCTTTGCCCCCTATCTTTATCCACTTGTTGCGTACAGAGAAGGGATCCATCCGAACCAATGTAGGACAAGTCACCAGAAAAGTTAACTCCAGAATGATAACGAACGTGCACCAATAGATGCTCGCCGTGGCCACTGAGACCTCTCGGAAACAGTTCCAGGGATAAGTATTTATTAACCGAAGTCGTACTTTTAATCACTTTACCGTGAATTTCACTGTTCCAGTAGCTGAAGTTCTCAATACTCCACTCCAAAACGTAATAACATTCGTCTCCCATTCTTGGTTTATTTTTGTCCACCAACGAGCGTTCAAAAATATGCAGTCTTGCAATTGAAACTTACGTCCGTTAAAGTGGAATTAGAAATAGGGAATAACGCAGTGCCAAGATAACGGTTAATCTACCTACAGATACTGCTATCTTAAACAATAGAATCCAAAGGTTTAAGATACCATCGAAAGAAAAAAAAAGGGTCTCATCACCTAACAATTTCATTCCCTTATCTTTCGGGTTTGTTGCTTTGTAACAGTTTTGTTTTTCAAACGGCAATTTGGAGATAATTAATTAGGGAGTTAATTTTGAACATTGCTCTAAACCCCCTAGTGAATGTTAGAAAATATGATTCAGCTAATATTAGTTTTTGGTGAATTTTTGAGACTGGTGAAAAGTTCACTGTTCTTTTTTAACAACAAGGTGATTATTGTAAATTTTAAATACATCAAAATAGAACCGTTGGTCAGTACGACTCAACATGTGGATTTTTTTGGTGTAAGAAAAAATGCTAGTATTACATACAAAGTATTATACTTTACTAGCTAGTATTACACAAAAATTATAGTATTACATATGAAGGGATAGGAGACCATAGAATAATATTAACACCTTAAAAATATCAATCCCATAGAGCATTTTCAATCACATGACTCAGACCTCTATCAACGGCCTTAGCAACAGTTAAAAGCCCTGCAGAAGGTTAACAGTTACAGAAAATAACTGGTCGTGGAATTCTTCTACTGGAGTATTTGCAATCACGTGACCCTATACCTATCAACCGCCTTAGCAACAGTTAAAAGCCCTGCAAAAGGTTAACAGTTAAAAGAAAATAACTGGACGTGACGTCACCTGAAAACATTGCTACAAGTGTACAAGTGCTACAAGTGTCTTCCTCAAAGATTCTTATCAATGAATGAAGCGGTTGGGTTTCCACAATCCTTCAAGTTATCGCTAATTTCATAGATAAGAATCTTTGAGGAAGACGCTCCAAATGTTAAAACGACCAGCTGACGTCTATTCGACCGCCCTACAGCCAGCTGACAATTTTTCTTCTTCTAGATATTGGGTCTACTATAATGTATCAAAGTTTTAGCAGGGAGGAAATGACTGAAAATTTTAATTTTTTTTTGTGTGGGGGGGGGGGAGTGTTTGGGGGGCTCCCACCGCTCAACCCACCCACGGACAAGCAGCTGACGCTCACCAGGCTTTATGATACAACTCCCTGAAATTTTCCACCAAATATCGCTTGAGCGGAAATGACTGACAAAATATGTTGCTGGCTCCCGGTCTATTAAGGGTATATGTCTCCCTGTAAGGCATTTACAATTCAAGTAGTGCCCGTAAAAGTCTAGTATTTAAGAAATACTAAAAAAAAATAATATATTGAAGAAATGTATTTAAATGGCAAAATTTAACGCAGCATTAAATCAACCTGTTAAATGTTAACTGTTTTTACCATAGAATAAAAAAATTCAACGTAGGACCATACAAGTAAGTGCCCAATAGCATAAGATAATTTTTTGTCGTACTTTTTGGAAATGGGTTGAGTACAACATAATTAAGTTATGGAAACCCGAGTTTATTTGATTTAAGAGGGGAATGAACAAATGCTGTTACACCAAAAGTTTATTGAGGGAATTCTTTGGAAAATATTTATAACAAACTTCACAAAATAATCAAAAAGTTAATATTTGGTAGATTAAACTTATTAAAAATTTAACTAGGTTTACCAAGAGTCTAATCTCTTATTAAGAGATCATCAGATTGAATTGACGGTTTGATTATCTTCGATCTAAGTTAATCTATTTTACCCCAAAATTTAATTGGCTACCACGAAAACGTTCCCCTAAGCACACCTCAAATGTGCACTTTGCTACAAAAGTCATGTTCTCTTAAATGAATTTTTGATCACTTTAATCTTAGAACTTTAGTAAATCGACCTTGGTGTTCATTATTTAGCATTTAATTTAACTTCCTCGAGTAAATATAAAATTCTGTAGAAGTTAAGAGAGTTTTTATAATAGGTAATAATAGGTTTGGCAGTATGAAAAAATATGGGTTTATACAGTGTTATTCCTAGGATTTTTTTGGAGGTGTAAAAATACTCCTTGACTTTTTTTAGGAGGGGTGAAATTCAATTGTGAGGAGTGAAATACGGAAATAGCATTAACTCATATGTACAGAGACAAATTTTCTATTAAATACCCTTACTTTTTAATGAACAAAATGAAATTGAAAAACAATAAAGAGGGTTTTTGGGTTTTAACATGTATAGCATAAAGTATTAATAGAAAATATTAAACATTATACATTATACACGGTGCATTTTTTAAGCTAAACCATCGTGAAAATTTCAAAGAGTGAAAATACTCCTAGCTTGTTTTTTAGAGAGTATTTCCGTTTTTCTAGGAGTGAAATACTCTCTCAAAGGAGTTAAAAATCTCTGGTTATGTGCGTAAATCAGGTTATACTTATGGAAATTAAAGTGTGAATCATGCTTCCACAGTCAACGAAAAAAATTGTGAATAATATAAAGAAGTATATTACCCCAAACATACTTTTTTAGATGGACGGGACCGAAACGGTCTAAATAACACTTTAGGACAACAATAGAGTAAAGAGGTGTTCTATTTAAAGGAATTTAATTTTGAAACCTTAATTATAAAACCATTCCATTTTCCGGGATTGTTGGTCGTGGCGTTTGAACTTTGAACTCCATACTTTTCGCCCTCTGCTTTTGTTGTGGAAGCTTTCTTTACTTTAATAAGACTATTGATAGTTCTATTGATTCAATTCATAAAATATTTTTAAACTGTATTGCCCATTTTAAAAGCTAAGAATCAACGTATAAAAATAATAATTTTTTTTTATCTTCATTGATGTATGTATTGTACTATACTTAAAGTAATAAGGAATAAAATAAGTTAATTTTATTTCTTTAAAGAATTTTGAAATTATTAAATTACACAAATTTAACTGAATAAATAGACTTTACCCAACTATTTTAATCAATGGAATGAAATATTTAGTAATTATTGAAGTCTACAACTTGGAAGTCTCCCACCGAACCACACGCAACTTATCCAAAGAAATAAATTTAAAGATCAAAGTCAACTTCAATAAATAAATCTATCCACTGCCTCTGGTATTTTACTCCAGCAAACTAATTAACAATCTTAATGAGGTGAACAAATTTTTAAACCGATTAATTATAAACATTCGGAATATCCTGAAATAACAGAAATACGATAAATAAAAAACGCATCTTTCGGTTTCCACTTGATAAACATTACACTGCAGTTCATTAGACCACAAATTGCTTCTTCCGATTTCATTTCGGTGTTTTTTTTTTTTGCAAATCAAAATATTTTAAACAGATTTGATAGGGAAACGCAGCGCGCCTTAAATTTCAGAAGATTCGATAATTACATTTAGGATGTTTTTAAAGAAATAGACGCTTCTAGGATTTTACTAACCAAACATCCATGAATTTATTTACTGCACTGGATAATTGCATTTATTGATATTTCTGATTAAATACTCATTCCCAAAGCATGAGTCTGAATTTAATAAAAATTAAAAGAGAAGGATTCGGTTGAAACCCATCAGATTTTCCGAAAACTAATTAAGCAATTCATTGCGGTACAAGTTATTGCTGATGTGATCATTGATTTGTTGTTTAACTGAAGTAATGTGATAAAATCTTTTAGGTGGGATAGTTAAAACAATTCTTGCATACAAAAACTATTGTTATGTGCCATTTTATACAAAATGCAGATGAATAGATGAAGCTTCTCTTGTAAAGAAGATTTTTTAAATGGAATTAAAATAAAATGTTCAAATTTTGATGTCAGTAGCAATTTGCCACGGGTAGAAAAAGCTGTTAAAAAGAAATGCTTTTAAAAAATTAATGTATTTAAAGACAAATTTCTCTTTAGAGGTAAAGGCTAAAATGAAAAAAAGTATTAATTCTTTGAAAAAGTAATTCTTTTCCTCACTGTAATTCTTTGTTAATTAATAAATGTTTTTTAAACTTTCCAAAAAGAAATCCAAAAATATCCAAGATTGGTCATCCCCCGGTATTCTGTTGCTTATTGCGTCTATGAGCCAAAACCGTATAGCTAAATATAACACAATAATGTATACTAGAAGTGTTCTATAGGTTTTCTAGAAACGAATGAATTTACCAAACTACCATTATAAGAAGTGCTTTACAGAGTATTCCAAAAAGTCAGCCCGAACTCTGCAGAGTAAGATTACTTGCGTGGAGTGCATAAAAAAAGGTCCAAGAACTATACTCTACGAATCATAGTTTTCGAGAAAATCACAACGGAAAAAGTAAGACGCCACATCTGGTTTACTAAAAAGAGTTTTTTTTTGGGGAAACGAGGATATTGAATGTGTTCACACATTAAGATATTAAAATATACATTTTAATATCTGTGGAATGTAGTAGTAGTTGAGTTTTTAAGAAATATGACATCACGTTTTAAGAAAAAAAATCGTCATAGAGGTATAGTTTTTAGGGCAAATTTTATCCACGCAAGGAATATTTCTGTGCAGAGTTTTGTGAACTTGTTGAAACACCCTATGAAAGGAACTCATAGGCTATAAAAGTTAGTTTTTAAATGTCTTAAATCTTTTTCACACTTATCTGTGATATATCTTCTCCAGAGGGTTGGGCCTCACACAGGTTTAGAAAGGCCGGATTAAATCTAGCAGAAGTGAAATAAACCTTGCTGGGAAGGGGAAATGCCAAATAAGCCTAATCTAATCCAACATCCGTTGTAAAAAACAACTCCACTCCACTCGTCCACGCACAGGAAATGACACCAAATCCGGGAAAATCCCGATTCATTTATTTCTCTCCTCTTCCCCCTGAGAAGTACCGTTTTCTGGTTCTGCACAGACTGAAGACATTTTGTTGGCGGTCTCGTTTAGCTCCAATTAGATAAAAATTCGCCATTTGTTTAAAAATTTTCTTCTTAAATTTTTCTTTATTTATTCTTATTCATACTTTTTGCATCAAAACAGATGCTTTTAAAGGTAAGTATGGGTACTGAATAGAAAAAAGAAGTTTGATGTGCTTTATTTTTATTGCAATGAATTATTATTTACTCCTGTTCTAGAGAAAAGTAACATAACAACAAAGTAAAGTTATTAACGGTTACTTTAAAAATACTAATGATTTTTCTTAATTATGTAAGAATACAATTCATTTATAAAAATTTTTCTGATGAATAAAGATATAGAGCATTTTCAATCACATGACTCGGACCTAACAACGGCCTTAGCAACAGAAGATGTTACAGTTTTTTGCCCTACAGAGGTTAACAGTTACAGAAAATGACTGGCCGTAGAATTCTTCTATTGGAGCATTTGCAATCACGTGACCCCATATTTAAAAACCGCCTTAGCAACAGATAAACAACAGCCTTAGCAACAGTTAAAAGCCCTACAGAAGATACACAGTTAAAAGAAAATAACCGGTTGTGATGTCACCTGAAAACACTCTATTCTTTTGATTTGATTAAAGGCATTTTTTTTCGCATGACGTAGGTATGTTACAAAAAGTTATAGAATATATCTAAAAATCCTCTAGTAATATTACAATAATTTACATAGGTTATAATTGGAACAAAATAATTGGATCAAGGCGGCAGCAATACGAAGAAGCCATACTAATCTATCCCCTACTCTCTTTTCACCACCAAAAATGAATCTTCCATAGAGTTTTTTTCTTCCTCCTCTGTTCGCCTTTGTCTCTCTCTTTATCCAGGCGACAGATTCTGTTAATGAATTAGGAGAAGTGGAGGAAAATCTCGTGTCCCCTCTGCTCTCCCGGTGGGGATTTAATTCCGTGGGAGGTGCGACCTAATTGATCATTGTTTTGACGTATGGGGAGGGAAGTCTAGGTGTAAGAAAGCGAGGTTACGGTAAGAGGAGTAGGGAAGGTGAGTTTTTTTTATTTATTTTAGTGGGTTGCTTCGTTTGCTACAAGGCTTACGGGCTTGTCTAGTTTTGAATTATGTGAAATTTGAGGGTCCCTTTTCCTGCCAGAATCGCCAAAAAATTTGGTTGAAGAATGTGGTAAAAGGTTGGCTATAAAAGGAAAATAGGCGTGGTTTTATGACGTTGCTGTTAGCCTTTGGCGATAGTTTCTTGGCGTAAGCCTGACTTGGAAAACTTGTTTCACATAGTACTTTTAATGATAGTTTATTCTGTCAAAAATAATTCATAATTAATATTTAAATATAAATTAAAATGTTCCATAATTAAAAAATCGCTCAGTAAAAAATTCCTCCGAAGCAAATAAGAAGGTTTAAAAAGGGGATTCTTTGAACAATCTTACAAACATTATTATATTTTGCACCCCTACTTACCTTACTCTTATCGAAAATTGAAACTAAGATCCATATTGGTGACAAAAATTTCATAAGAACTAGAACATAGAAGTAGATAAAAAGACATAAAAACTAGAAACATTGATACGGATATACGTATACTAAAAAACTGAATAAGACTCTTGACGCCATGATCAATTTTTCTTCTTTGAAAATTATCAAAAAGAACTTATATACTACATTTAATTTGAAATATCTGTTTGTTTCAAATTAGTTTAATTAGTTTCAATTCCTACTATAAACAGAATTTCTAAAGTCAAATCCCTCTTTGGCGGGAAATTAAGTCAACATAATTGTTCACGAAAATCGCTATATCGACTTAACGATTTGTTATTCAACCTTAACTACTAAATAGCAACAAAGATATTTTATAGAATGCTTGAATACTTTTAAACCATTTAATAGATTTTAATTTAAAAACACATTTACTTCCGAGAATATTAAATCGAAATGACGTAGAATTTCAATAACTCCCGTCTAACTGCTCTTGTTTCTCGCCAAGCCCATCAAATCCCTCGCCAAGGCCGTCTAAAAGCCAAGAAGCACCTCCACTACTTTTCCCAACAATTAAAGCGGGAATTCTAGCAGGGGGAGGGCTTTTTGTGAGGAGGAATCCCTGAATCTCAGTTAATGAGTCGAGGAATATTTCTGCTCCCCGAGTTTTAATTAACTGCAGAGAAATATTCCGCAATTAGCGGACATTAGCAGAAGTCGTAAAGAGCGAATATTTCGCCTACGAAGGGAACAGCTGTCGTTTGTTTGGGGAATTCGCTGCCGTTCGAAAATGAATTCGAAAGGGGGCGAGCGAATTAAAAAGACCGACGGAGATAAATATTGATTGCGTCCCTTCAGTCAGAAATGAAGATATGGGATTCCCTCTCTCGGGTTGTTTGTGTTTTGGTGAACTCTTTTGTTTGAAGGGAGCAAACAGATAGAGAATAGTATTTGGGAGTTGTCCGGAGGAGAACTATTTGCGAAACTTATGGACTAGTTTGAGTGGGAATGATTAAGCGCATACCTCTTCATAAAGTGTGAATATCAGGAATGTGTTGAGATGAATTGAATGTAAATATTGTTACAAGTAATGAACCTAATATTTTTTTTACTTCCAATGACAAGAGAAAATGAGAAACTATTTGTGAAAACGTATAACAACAAAAGGCATTGTCAAGGAACATTAGAATAAGACAGTCAATGTACCACCATCAATAATTTTTTAGCGCTCTAAATATCTTTAATATCTTAGATTCATCCAAGTGAGCGTCCACCAAAAATAGCAAACCATTTTGAGAACCGTTTTTGGGTCTTCTGTATAGAGCATTTTCAATCACATGACTCGGACCTAACAACGACCTTAGCAACAGAAAAAGTTACAGTTTTTTGCCCTACAGAGGTTAACAGTTACAGAAAATGACTAGCCGTGGAATTCTTCTATTGGAGCATTTGCAATCACGTGATCCCATACCTAAAAACCGCCTTAGCAACAGATAAACAACGGCCTTAGCAACAGTTAAAAGCCCTACAGTAGATACACAGTTAAAAGAAAATAACCGGTTGTGACGTCACCTAAAAACACTCTATAAGGGCGAGCGCGCACGGGCGACTTTTGTCACGGTGACAAAGACAAAAACAACGTTGCTAAGGCTGTTGTTAGGGGCGGGACATATAAGCATCCAATAGAAGCATTCGCACATGACATCACTGGAGGATAAAAACAACGTTGCTAAGGCCGTTGTTAGGTAAAGTCATGTGATTGAAAATGCTCTATTGTTTTCTAGTGATATTTTTGATACTAGTAATCCTGGTCGCCGTGACTTAAGTCACTCGTGCGCGCCCAGCCTAAGCTGAGCGTCCACAGAAAAATAACTTCCTTTTAAAGGGAGCGAGAAGTAGTGTGCCACTGAATATTTTTTTACACATTTTTTTGCATTGAAGGTAAAAATTTTATTTCCATTTATTCTAGTTTTAATTTTCTTTCTATGTTTTACATTTTTGCTATAAATTTAGCGACAATGTATAGTCTGTCTATCACAAGATGAGCTCTGGACTAGTTGCCTGGTTGTGGCGGTTGCTATAGAAACAATACTTTCAAATGTATGTAAGAAAAGTAAACGAGAGCTCATCTTGTGATAGACAGACAATATCTTAATTTTTAATTTATGTCCAGTTGATTATTGGCATTTACTCCTTCAACATTTATTAAACTTAATGACTCGGTTTAATTTTAATTTTTATTTAATTTATTTTAATATTTCTATTGTTCATATTTGTACAGTTAATTAAGTTAAATAAAGCTGCTCAGCTTGTCAATCTCAATGTATCATTAAACTCAAACAAAAAAGCTGTATTAAAAATAATTTCAAGCGATGTTTTTGATTAATAGTTAATTAGGGTACTGAAAAATATAAGCTAAGGAAAAATTAATTAACCCAAATTGAAATTTCTCATGTAAAAAATCTCATTAATTTCTACGAGGACGTTTGAAGGAAAAAAATAATTATTAGCGTTCAATTTAGATAGAAACTTCACCAAACAGGAAAGGATAATTTCTTACTAGATCAAAAAAGTAAACATAAATATTAGAAGTAATCAAGGTAATTTAAACGAATAATATTAATTGAATGAAATTTTAGTTTTAACAGTTAATTTATCTTTGAAAATGAGATGCCTACGTAGAAGAATGGTGCTCCATATTTTTTTAATGGTTGCAGAAAAAATACAACATCATCTTATGTTGAGGAAAAGAAATTATTTTCTGTTTTGGCTTCAAAATAATTGCGTTTATGGTTGCGTGAGCAGTAAGTTTTCATAATGAGCCAGTAATAATATCTTGGTAGCTTTTTTTAATGATTTGATTAACCTGCCTTACAATCTAATTGAGGGATAAATTTTAAGCTTTAACTAACAGTAAGATGCTGCTTTAGTTGTGTTTGTTACATCAAATAATATTCTGAAAAGTTAATGTAAAAATGCCTTGACATTCATAGTTGATGTGAAAAGTTTGTAATTAATTGCTACATTTTGTTTTTAATGTAAAAACTAAGTAAACGTTACTTGGTATTGAATACAAAGGAAATCAAGGAGATTATTTTAAAAAATATATTCTAAACTCATAGGTACTTATGAGGAGATTTACTATTCATTCTAAGGTGATGATTTCATCCTATTTTTATTCTATAGTTAAATTGAATTGATTCATAGAAACATCGCCATTTTTTTTCATTTTATGAAATTAAAAACTAGAGTAGTACAATGGAATAATAAATAGAAGCATCGACCAGGATTAAATTTTATTCTTTGATTTTAAACTTTTTAAAGGACAATCAGATATATTTTAAGCAAATATCAACGCAATTGGGAATAAACTGAAGGAATTTAATTTATTTCAGTACTTCAAAAAGATTTAAAGAAAAATATTTTCATTTTTAGAAATTTTGAAATTGACTTTTGAATTGTAATGTAGGTGCTTATGGATCTTTCTTATGTAATATTTTCTTTTTTTTTAGTGAACTTTCAGTTGTAAACCTATATGGCCTTGTTACAAATGAGATTTGGATATTTTAGCATCACATTGCTATAACCCTTTCAGGGCGACGGCGCCCGAAACTTTTTACTCCGGTTCAGGACGGCTCGGGCGGTTTTTCGGGCGCTTGAGGGGGGTGGGTAGTTTGGAGGGTCAGTCAAGCGAGTCTAATCAGGGGTAGGCTCGCCTGTCAAGAGTGATACATATGCGTGGGATTATCGAGATAAGCATTTGTTTTTGTTGAGTCCTCGCAACTTGTGTTTGTTGAATTCGAGTGCTTGCTGTGTGCGATCTCAATGTTATAACTTCAAAAATTAAATTTTATTTTTAATTAAATTTCTTAGGCACTTGTACCCCCCCAGAGATTGTAATTTGTGGAATTATACCTTTTAATATCAAAGTTTTAACTATATCCTAAAAAAGCTAGAAATTTCGCTGAATTAATTCTAAACCAATAAAAAGTATAACTTGTGATTGGGGTTTTCAACATCGTAATCATGCTATAATTTTTTGCACTAGCAAATTTACATTAATATTATGACCACAATTTACCAACATTTACCACAATATTACAAACTCATGCCATAAATCAAATACTAGATAACTGGTTTGAATTTTGAAAAATAAATTTACTATATCGATATACATAAATTAATTTATACTCCAAAAACATTCTATAAAAATTTAAATTTAAGCAACCTTATTAATATGTTATCAACTAAACGGTGAAAAAACTGATTTGGATTTTATTGAAAAGAAACTAACACAGGGGACTGTGTATTGTTATCGGCCTAACATTACAACTTATATTTTATAGATTTTAATTAAGATTTCTTAACCATTTTGAATTGAATATCCTTTAGGTATTTCATGATTAGAATACTAAGAATGCTAATCTAACACTTTTTTACCTCTTCTTATTAAATTCCAACTATTATATAGTTCGCACTCTTGATACTTTATACTATACTTTTGTTCTAATTCTTTTTTAATAATAATAAGAAAAATACTTTTTATTCATCCACTCAAGCTCAAATACATTTTTTTAAAACTTGTAGTAAATGGCACTTGATATGTTAATACAGTTTTTTCAAATATTAACTCACAAATTTAATTTATTAATTTTTGTTTTATATGGGATAAACAGATATTTTCTTGAGGAGATATAATACATTCATTAAAACGAAATTGAAGCTAAATATATTAATTTATACTTGACGAGTTCTTGATATTATTTTTTAGCCAATTTTTTTTGTATTTAGCTCCATATTTTTTAAGGATTTGAAAATCAAAAGATACTGTTAAGAATAGTATTTAGTTATTAATTGCAATGGATAATTTTTTTTTTTTTTTTTTTTTTTTTTTTTTTAATAATAATAATTTATTATGAAAAATTTTTCAACCTTTACATCCAATGAAAGAGAGAGAGAGAAAAAAAAAAGCGACATTATATTGTTCACTAAGGGGCCGAAATTGGCCCTTCCAAGTGAAACAAAAAGTTTTTCGATTTAAACATATATAAATAAAAAGAAATTAAGTACATAAATATAAAAATAGAAATAATTACAAGACATGGCAATGGACAGCACAGAAAAATATTACAGTTACTTTGTGGCTCTATACAAAAATACAACCCAATTTAAATAAAAGATAAGAATTTAAATAAAGATAAGAATTTAAATAAAGATAAATTGCATTACAATTTTGAACTAGTTTTCAGATTTCGGGCTTTTAATTCAGAATATCTATCTGGAAGTTAAAAAAAGCAAAGCCTAAATTGCAGATCCTGAAATTTTCTGCTATGTGTAGTTTCATCACCCAAGACACCGGAAACCCTCCCGCCCCGGTTATAAATCATTCGGACAGCTCTCCCCCTTTTGCACCAGCAATCGACGGTGGCGATAAGTAAACAAACACACCGGACGAGTCCACTCGTGAAAATGAGCTCTGATTTTATCTCAGGCGCGAAAGACCTAGCTGCGCGGATCGAGGGCTGTCGTCCTGAAAGGGAAAAGAAAACTTGAGATCAAAAACTTGCAGAATTTTCCATAATTTTTGGAAAGTGGATAAACAATTGTCAATGTATTCATATTTTATGTAAAATCCTCTGTAAAATTTTTTAAAACTGTTTTTTTTATCATCTATCTATTCTTTTTAATAAGCGAGTAAATGGAGATGATATAAATACTTTTGAAGAAAAAAAAACATTTCTAAGGCCATTCAGAAATCATGTCACACATTTAAAGGAAGGTGGGAGTTAAGTATGTGTTGTACACGTTGTGACACGCTCACACTTTAAAACTATTTCTTTCACTTCTAATGTTAAATCTAATGTAATGGATCCACTAAATGAGGTACTTCTTCCACTGATTGATAGATTGAATTTCTCAGCAATAAGAGAGTTTTATTAATAAAACTAGCTATAAAATGTGAGGAAAGATTCCAATATTTAAAAAAAGGGACATCACAATATGCCATGTGATGTCACTCACTTGTGAGAAGGGAGGGACATAAAGCCCTTAAAAACTGTGTAAGGGGACATCCATAAATTACGTGAGGTCAAAAGGGGGGACGGGGGGTCCAGCAAAATCTCACCAAATCTCACCAGGGGGAGGGGGAGTCAATTAAAATCTCACGTCAACTTTTAGTGTAGAAAATATACGTCTTTTCTTTAAGAAAAAATGCTTAGATTAGTCAAAACAGCCAATCATTAGCCAAACGGTCGTGGTAATTACAAGTTAGAATCATGTTTTCGATTTCAACCTGTATTGTATCAAAAGTTTGCAATCTGGATAGTCATTTTAATGCCGATAAAACAAAGCTAGTGGTTGAGAAAATCTCAAGTAAAAATTTGAGGGGGGGGGGGGTCCAGCAAAATCTCACTAAATCTCACCAAGGGGGGGTCCAAAATTTGGAAAAAATACCTCACGTAATTTATGGATGTCCCCTAACGTAGTTTTGGTTCCTTAGTAAAGAAAAAATGAGTTACTGGCAAAATCATCTAGCTTTACCTTAAAGTATAATTGATTGAAACTATTCTTCGAAATGATATATTTATCAAAGAATGAATATTGATGCTAAGGAAAACTTTCCCAAACAGCAATATCCTTCCAAAACACACTTTCTCTCCACCTTACATCAAAGAAGAATCCTTTGAGGAAACCATCAATGGTCTCCTCAGATACCGAACAGCACACAAAACTCTTTTCGCGAGTCAAGTCGGCTGGAAATTTCAATATCCCGACAGATCCGCCATTTTTATGCTGTCAGTAAACAAATAAACACTTGGACAGGAAATGATGTTCTTACATCCCCCTCGACACGCGTAAGCCTTTCTTCAAAGAAAAGAATTCCTTTCGACGACGCTCTTATTCTATTATTCTATTTTTAAGACGGGAGAAACTGGAATCGGGCAAAAACAGTTCTTTTTTTGGGGGGCGCTATTCATCGTCAGAAAAAGGATTGTTATGAAAATAAATCTGGGGAGAATTTTCGGTCGCCTATGAATTTACTCTTATGATCGGTATAACCTTTCCACATATTTCTGGGCTTTTTATTATGTCGAGTACACGTACTCTTCTCTTTCTCGAATCGCATCATCCTGAGTGTTCGGAGTTATGGTGTGACTTGTTTTTGATAGCGGATTACTTGAGAAAAAAGCAATCAAAAAGTAGTGCAGCTTAATGTGGAATTTATGATGAGATGGGAATTATTTAGTGCAGAGTGGTCCAACATAAAGCTGCCCGAGGGCCACAAAAGAGAAAATTAATTTTTCTTATTTTTATACACGCAAATCAAGGTTTTTTCAACACTGGAACATTTATTTCGACTATGAAGTCTCACTAAGGTGCATTTCATTTAAGGATTTTCTTACATCGAATATGCGATGCAAAATTTATCCAAAGTAATAAAGAGAAAAACTTTTTAAGAAATTAGGCAATTCACAACGTTTTGAAAATGAAAGAGCTAGAAGTGTTTAAGTTTACAGCTAAATGTGTTATTGCTAAATTAGTTTATATCCATAGAAAAGGTCGGGGGTTCCTTTTCTCAAGATGTTAGAAGAAATTTACAAACTGAGTTCTAAATACATAGACAGACAACTGCTTCCCTGTACTGAACACTTATGAAATTAAAATTGTAGTTAAAATGTTAATTACAACACTCGCATCTTCTGCTGATTTGGTGTATTATACATATTTAAAAAAAAACTATTAAATTACTGAAACGATAAAGTCATAAAAGGCGGTATAATTTAAAATGTATAAACTATTGCCACAACTAGAGCTTCTACTGATGCCATTTTGATGTCTCTTTAAAATTTAAAACCAAACAGGGGGTTGGTTCTCCCCTGAAAAAATTTTGAAAATTAGAACAGTGAAAATGGGTTTTAAACACATTTCTGTAATAAAAACTGAGATGTAGCTGTGGATTAAACTCTAAGTAGTTTGAATAAGCATCTAATTTTGTGGCCGAGTGCCATGAAAATTTCTTCGAGGGCCGCGTGTTGGACCACACTGATTTAGAGGAAAAAATTGTAGCGGAAGTGATTGATATCATCTGCACTTGAGAGCTTTTTTACAAAGAAACTAAACAGGTAAAGAACCTTTGCATTTCAATAAAGTTGTTCCTACTACATAACCAAGCTTAACGACAACCTTCTAGTAAATGGAAACCACTTCTGATATAATTATTGTTAGTATTATTGCTAATTTTATTTACTTCGAAAATTTTTACATATTTGAATATCTTTTATTTAAATTTGCTTCCTCAACTTACTTTACGGATTTGTGGATAAAGAACGTCTTTTTTCAATTCATAATAAAAACAACCCTTTACATTAATGTAGTACAAAAATATATCAAAGTATATTTTTCTGCGGCACTTTTGGATTCCCCTTAAAAACTAAGTATTGCACAACATGTAAAAATCATTTAATTAGATCGTAATTGAGAAAGTGAAAAGTCATAAAGTGAAATTCTTGAATTAAAAATGAAAAGTGGAATCTAAGCTAAGTTCTTCCATGTTCTAAGTTCTTCTAATAAAAATTAATTAAATGCTAACTCAAAAACTAATTGACTAAGCTCAATCTCGATTTTTGTTTCACCAAGGAGTAATTTTGAAGAAAATATTACTCTTCCCTTTTGTACGAAAGTTTTATCTTAAGTAGTCCAGGTAATTAGTTTTTAGATGAAACTAACTTTTAATTAGATAATTCCCAAGCATGAACCAATTATTAATTTTTTTCTTGAAACAACCCACACCAAATTTTAGAAACGCAAAAAATGAAGAATATGTGAAAATGTGTAAGTTTAATAGCTATTGAAAATAAATGCCATAATTTTTAGTTCCAATTTTGATACTGTATTCGCTATCAATTTTATTTTTATAAACTAAGGAAATGTTATTAGGCGTTTTCTGGTTTGCATTACAGAAATATCAGTAGACAAGCAAAGAATTCAAATAAAAAATATTTCCTCTAAATCTTCAATAGTAATCCTCCGTTGGCTTTAATCCCCGACGAAGTAGGAATATTAAAAAATGAAAACAAAGAATATGTAAATGGTTTAAAACGATAGAATTTGAAATGATGAATTAGTTTTCAAATCACAAATTAGAGAGTGTGAAACTTTTTTTATGATGTTAATTATTACCATAGAGATCATTACTTAGTTGGGGTTGTTTTTTTTCTGACATAGAAATCATTTTTATTGATATCATGAGGTAGTGGTAGAATATGAAAATGAGTGACAAAATAAATTTATTTAACTTGACAAAGTTTTGCATATTTTCATCAACAACTTACCACAAATGAATACGTTAATGATACTCCACTGCATTTACGGATGTAACTGTGGTACAATTTGATAAGAATAGTACTAATTTCTGGATACAACTTGTACAATTTCAATTCATCAAGCAATTTGTGAGATATTCCAGCTTATATTAATAACCCCTTTCAACTCGATATTATAAAAGCTACAATGAGGGACCAGGCTTTCTTCATAATGAGAATCTAGAATAACCCTCCATACATTACAAATTCCCTTCAAGTTGGATGCACATCTTCATTAACCAACCGCAGAAGCGTTTTGAAGAGACATCCTCTGAATCACCTCCGATATTGGAATGCAAATCCATCAAAAGTCCCGATTCCAATTAACGCTAAAGGCTTCACGGCAAAAATGAACGATTCCAAAAGAGAATATATTAAGAACTAACAAGTTCGGCGGCTCTCTCTTGTGATGCCAAACCGAAGAGCCATGCCGGATTAATTATTTGAGAGCGGCGCCTCTGCTTTTTAATTCAGTCAGGAGGGCCCTAATAACTGTGACCGTTCCCGAAGCTGTGTAATCCCTTCAACCCTTTTGGGCCTCACAGCAGTGGGGGGGGGAGTTTGGGGGTGTTTTGAAATTGAAATTCGGTTTTAACTCTTTGAAAACACAGCTTGGATATTGAGTTTATTAATGCTGCTGTGCCGGGATTTCGATTTCCTGATGTATGATTGCAATTAATTAGTGATGTAAACATATACAGAATACTAGTATGCTGTTAGTTATGCTTTCTGTAATTACTAATACTGTGTATAGATGTATGATGCACATTGGAAACTTTTAGGTTGACATCTAAAAGTGGAATTTGTTGATAGGTTATCAAAAATTATACTCTGAAAAATTTAGAAAAAATTAAAAATTTAACTTTAGAATTAACACATTATTCCTCAAAAATATTCTAAAGTTATCATTTATCATGATCACCAGTGCTGTTGAACACTGAATATTTAACCTAACTAGTTTCAAAACTGTTCTGAAACTAAACTTCATAGTATTAAAAACTTGACAACTTCTCAATCAAGTAGTATACTATAATATAACATATAACATTGAAGGCGATGATGAGTTCAAATAGTTTGAGAATTGCATCTGATATCATATCTTACCATTTAAAATAGTTAGTTTTTTTGAGAAAAAGTTCAACTCATCCTAAATAGCTCATTATGTCCCGGATTTATGACATCACTTTTCAGCTTCGAAGTTTTTCCTAATCCCACCATGTAATCTCAGTATTGATAGCTTCACCAGATAAGAGCTATGTCATGACAGAAATGTAAAGATTACTTATGACATGAAAATCCGTATATAAAAGAAAGACTGCCAGTCAGATTAAGGAAGCTTATTCTCCAAAATGGTCTCCATCAAAGGTGACAAATCTATTTGGATATCACACTGATATCTGAGATCGCTTGCCGATGGAGCTGATGATAAGCGAATGGAGGACAGGCTTTATGTATTAATCGTCGGATTATATGTCATACATCACGATGGGTGAAAGAGGGCAATTTATTCGTTAATGACACCCTGTATCAAAGATAATAATGGGAACTTAACTGCACTGCTGTATGTCATGAAAGTATTTTTATGGCTTTGCGGGTTTTCATAGTTGTCAAAGTGTTGACGAAGACTTGGTTCCTTTATTTTCCACAAACACAATTGAACTCGAATTCGGACTTGATTGTACGCTAAATTGCCAGCGTATTTTCAGCAATGAGATTCCAATAATATAACCCTAATATGGCTAGGGTTTCTAGAAATGGAAGAAAACTATGCCAATATCACGAAGTATCCAAAAGTCCTAACTTACCCCAAATTTAATTAATTTCATTTTCTTTGCATAAAAAGATTTTTTCAATTCAATAGGCATAAATTTTAAAACTTTGTCACCTTTAATGAAGCTATATATAGCATTTTAACCTCCACATATTACAGCAACAGGTTACATATACTTTCCAAAAGCTTGTATGCATCGATATGAAAAAATGTTTGTCATCAAAAATGAAGAGTGACGAATTTATTCCATCTAGCTCATTCAAGGTATTAAGTATAGCAGTTTATTTTAATATTTAAAAAAATAACATATCTCCAGAATATCATATTGGTAAAAAATGGAGGTGGTTTTATGTACGAACATCTTTGATTCACTGTCGCCCACACAAAAAATAATTATTCTTACTTTTTCCCTTACTAAGATGCAGCTAATGAAAATACCAATTCAAATAACATAGCAAACAATTTTGGAATTACTATTGATGGTGCATCCGTGTGCTCAACTTCTACAGTCACCTGGTTATAATACGTTAAGTTCATTAAAAATGCCAAACCTTTTCTCTTAACCAATGGAATAGATCTCATTTTCGGAAAAAAGAAAGAAAATTCTTCGAGTAAATTGCTTTTTTTGGGGGAAATGTCTGTGTTTCAAACTGTAAGACTAAACTTTTAAAGCTTCTTTTTCTCCAACAATTCTCTGGTATCTGCAAGAAAATAAACATCCGCCATGTCTTATAAACGTTTTCCGGATTTACAAAGTGAAATTCCATTTTGTTTAAATAGGGTGAATTCCTTTTTCAAAATCCCATTTTTAGCCCCTTTTTTCGATGTGGATAAAAATACTTTCTGATTTTGCATTCTTCGGGATAAAGGAGATGTATTTCCTGAATTGAATCTATCAGGAAATAACTGAAAGGAATAAGATTGTTTAAGCATAGTTTCGAACGCTTTGGTTTAAAACACAGAATAACGCCTAGAAGAAAAGTTCTTAGTAAAATGAGGATTCAAAAGAGTTGAAAGATTTCTTTGTTTTAAAAGCGTTTTATTTTGTTGGTGTCATGTATTAGAATGGATATTTTTATATCCATATAAGGGAATTAATCAAAATCTCTATGGGAATATGCATTTCTTTTGATTATGCTTTTGAAATCTGACCCAATATAGATTAATGTTTTTGGGAGGATATAGGTGATGAATTACTAATTTGTCAAGAAAATCGAAGGAGTGAAGAGTGAAAAGACATTTTAAACTTGTCACTTTGGATGATTCTTCCAAGGAAGATAAACATTGAAAATGAAAAGTCTAAATAAGCCTTAAGTTACTCTGTATGGACCTAGTTGCGTTGTACTTATGGAAAGATGTCAATGTTATTTGGCATATATGCAAATGGACCATGGAACACCGATATATACAGTAAGAAAATTGATGCTAAAAACTACGTAAATAAAGCACAAATATAAAAAGTTAAAATAACAAGGAAAATTGGTTCAGTTTTCAACCGATAGAAGGCGTTTTTGGAATGAAAAAAGAAATAATTACTTGATGTTATGTCCATAAATGATATCACGCTTGGAAGGGAAGAGGTGACTTTTAAATCTGTATTGGTTGAGAAGGAGGTTTCACGAATTGGGACATCATACACTCACTGTAAATCAACAAGTAAAAAAACCCAAAAACATTTTTTTCGAAAATGTAGGTATAATCAATTATAAAAGTTGTACAATAAAAAATAGAACTTACTTTTCAATAATAAAGAGAGGAGTAGGTAGTAAACTTCAGTTTGCATAAAAATAATGAGAGATCCCAGTGTCTTGCGAACATTGTGCTTCGCATATTTTAGGTAGGATATCGTGACATGTATGTGACACAAAATCTTCATAACGTGTTGTAGTGCTAGGGATATTTCATTTTACAGGGTAACAATTTTTAAAATCTGCAAATATTAAAAAGTGTGAAAAGTCAGTGTCTTTTATAAAGATATCCAAATTAAGAAATTTATTTGTACTTGGAATGTAGTACGTGAGCGTAGATAAAATTTAAAGAATACAGAAATCCCTTATTATTGTTTTTAAAGATTTTGCGTGTTTTGAGAAGTATAAACGCAGAAAAAATCCTGTCTCTGAAACCCATCGATCCGAAAATCCATAAGGTATTTGAAATATTTTCCCTAGCAATGTAGTGAATAATTTACTATAAATACATTCATTAAATGATTTTTAAATTACTAAAAGCAATTTTCCTCATTCCTAAATAACAGTCCTACATATGATACAATCAACTGATGGGGCTCTTCTGCAAATACCACTTATTTCCCCCAATTTTTCACCCAGTGCTGAAAAATGAACAAACTTTCCAAGATTGCACCGGGGGGGGGGAATACTCAAATGCAACATTGTTGTAAATAGTACTTCTTAAAACTCACTTTCGCTATCTTTTTGTGGAAGCATATTAATACAGAGACCACGGGTAATTCGCTCGCGGAAGTGAATTCTTCCGCTCGTTGCGTGAGGGGTCCAGTTTAATCATGTAAAGCAACGAGTTTCTTAGGACCCAAGTAAGACCATCTATTTCAGAAGACAAGCTGTGGAATCTTCCGCAACACGCCATATTACGACCTTGGAGGATTCTGCGGTCGAGTTTTATGCATGCTTTGTACCGTAATGCTACTATGACAAGCTTTTGGAGTGTACAGGTATTAAATTAAGATATATTTAGAAATGCAATTTAATTGAAAGAGTATTTAGAGTAAAATAAGTCGTTTAAGGGTTTGTATTTCCATTGAAAACGCATCGTTGATATCGATTCAGGTTAAGTGATCAGCTTTAATTGACTTTAGTTAATAACTGTAAATTATTGGTCAATTATTCCATTTTTGTTTTATTTTTCATCCTGATAAAAATAAAAGTTTATTTTTTAACTTAGTTTCTACCCATAGAAATGCTCGTCCTTATTTCCGTTACTTTGCAAGTATAAAATTGAAGCAGTTAATTTGCTTCTCCTACAGTCAAAACTACAGGGATAAGTGAAACCTGCTTGAGTGAAATTAAAAATTTCTCTCCAAAGCCGCGTTTACCGTCCCAAGTAAAACCTGGGTAATCACTATTAATTTAAATTTTACTTGGATAAGTGGAACGAAAACGTTAGTTGACTGTAATGATACCCCATTAGGCAGCAATTCTTCATTACTTTTAATACAAAGTAACATTCCTCCGACCGGTGCCCTTCATCGGCGATACGTGCATCCTTATAGTAGAAGATTATTACGAGACCATTCTCCATAGAAAAGATATCCCTCTCAAAAAAATGTCTCAAACCACCCCCTAAAAATACAAACCTCATCCTCAAAGTACTTCTATTCCATTCCAAAACCTCAACAGCAAGGGGGCGTCACGACAGCAACCCCTCTTTCAAACCACCCCCACCCTTCAAAAAACAACAAACACACATTCCGGTCTACTCCGGGGCTCGTACTACCAAACATTACCCGTAATTACTTGCTCTTGGGGGAGCTGTACGCAGGTAAAGCTTATGGAATGACGAATATTATGCAGCACAAGGGGTGTGGGTGGAATTTTCTTTAAAGGGGGAGTTTTTTTTGGGGGTGTTCTTTTTTTCTGGAGGAGGGGAAGGTTTGTTTTGCTGAGGTTTTGGTTTTTTGTAGGGAGATTAATATTTACATGTTCTTTCTCGGTTTGAGTAGGAGGAACTCTGGGGAGGTAAGGGGATCAATAAATGTAGGTTATTAGATGTGGTTTTGGAATTAAGGTTTGGGGTATGTATATCGAGGGTATTAAAAAATGCGAAGAATTTTATGCCTAAAAGAAATGCAAATTGTTGGATAAGAATGTTTGTAAATGCAGATTAATTTAATGGAAATCTCGTCAGAAAGTCAACTGGAAAATTGATGACGATATTATTTATCTGGTGAGGAATACTTTGACTTGCAATTAGTACTTGCATAAGTGCATCCTTAGAATTTTCCTCTCACTAGTTAATTCCGCTTCAGAAACATGCTTTAAGAGATTTCTTGTGGTGGAAATGCATACCTGTATGCCTGTTTTATAGGGTACTGTATAGAAAAACCAGCATGGACTCTAAGTGGCATGAGATTTTATTTAATAAAACACTTATCCTTTAAAAAAAATATTTATTAAAATAATGAAGCAAATTTCAAGTTGGTGTGCTAGCATTGCCTTTCCTCTCCCCTAAATGATAGCTTATAAAAACCAAAGATAAAATTAGCAATTTTTGCACCCTAACTAGTTGTTAAACTTAACATGGGAAATTTAACTTTTTTATTCCGGCCCCTTTTATTTTACATAAAAATATAAATAGTGTGGAATCTTTCATGGTTGGTTCAACTGAATACCTATCCTGAGTAGCAGTATTATCTTATTTCAACTAAGAAAAGAATCTTATAACCAACAGAGGAATCGGATGCAATATTCCCCATATAATGTTAAACAAACTAGAATAACAAAGGGACAAGATCGAGAAAATGAATAATCCTCCATTTTTGGTCATTTAATGCCAGCCTTATTCCATTCCATAAAGATAAATATAAAACTCGCATTAATAGTCCTATGTAACAATAACCCACAAGCTTACACTTGATCAATGAAGGTCAAGTAAACACAAAGGGTCTCTACTCTGAACATCGTGTTGTCTACAGCACAATGGCTGTAATGAAGAAGCTATTAATCACCATTGAATGAAGTCGTCCAGTCGTGTTGCGTCCGAAACACCACAATGGACGGACATCTATCTACTAGAGAGAACAACTGACACTTAATGGAATACGTCACAGGCTTTCCTGGAGTAAGGGATTTTCCCCGGAGGATCTTGAGTTTGTATCACTAATTTCATTACTTCAACTATCAAGGATGTAAATTGATCTCCAAGTTAGCTTTTAGTAGCAGAGAATGGTTTTAGTAATTAAATCGGTGAGATTAAAAAGAGTGCATGTCAAAATAAGTTATTAGACATTTTTATTGCACTACTAGATAGGGCTTAGAAGATTTATCCACTTCTTGCTAGCTGGGTACCATTTTAAAAGAATTGTTTTAGCAGTTTTTTTAAAGATTATTTTTTGAATTTTTATAAAATATCAAAACATTCTCTACTCAAATGGAGAACTTTGGAGAACTTATCTGTAATCTTTAAACTAGAAATTCTTTAACCGTTTACTTTTAAATAAAATACATCAAATATTTATATTAAAACCTGTTAGTTTTAAAAATATTTATATAAATTATATATAATTGTATATTATAAATATATTTATATTAAGCGTGTAAATAAGCAACATATTTTACTTGTGTGTAAGTTTGAACTAAAAAGAAATTACGTATATTCATCTAAAAGTTTTTAAAAGTTAGCTTTATGTAATTTTTTAAACTACAATATTTTTCCGATAGAAATAATAGCTACATATAAATTAATATTTAAAGATGCCTTTTATAAAATAATGCTATACATAAAGCTTATTTTCAATTCATGCATGGTTCAATAATTGTTTTAAAACGCTGATCAACCGACAAAGAAGAAAAAAATAATAATTAGCCCAATCACACCTTAATAAAACAGTGACTAATTTCTCAACTTTTTTAAGAACTAAAACCGTTACAGCCATTATTATCTCGTAACAATAGCGTATTAGTTCCATTCTTGCGTTATCGAGATGCATGACGTGATCTAATTAACAAAGTAGAACCCTAATGAGCTTTGTTTCCGAAGTGTTAAAAAGCTATTATATTTAATCATAAAATGAAGTTTTTTGGGATCATTAGGGTTATTATTAAGAATTTTTTTATAATTACCTTTTTTGCGAATCTGGTTCTTTCTATCTAGTGAATAAATTTGAAGTAGATACCTAGCAAGTACTCCTATTTCTTACAGTAAGATCCATGGTGGTATTGAGTTAACTGAGGCACAGAGTTTGGCTTGTTTTTCTAGCTTTGCTCAGGTCACGTAATTTAGGGTATTGTGTTCTCAGAAATATGATATTTTATGTAGATGACAGTCATATTGAAAACATTATAATTGCCCATTGGGTGTAGAGTAGAGAGTAGACACTATCTTCCATAAGCCTTAGTTTAACCCTTTCAGTCCTAGCCGTCCCAAATTTTCCGTAGCATTCAACGGCAATCTCGGGTGACTATGATTGAAAGGTTTAAATGGGTCTTCTTTCATACAGCCGTAAATAATTTAACCACGAAGTAAAAAAAAAATGAAATTTAACTCAGTAAATCGTCATCTATTGAGCCTTTAAAAATGAGTGCATACCTGTGCGTTAAAGCAAAGAAAATGGCGTGCTAAAGTTTTGAATTAACTAACTATGAAGGAATGCCTCTTCGTTTACTTGAAAAAAAAAAGTTTCTTTCTATCACAATTTCTCATTTTTCTTCTCCCCTTCAATCAGAATTTTTCTTCCCCTGCTTCTCAGTTATTTTTTAACCGGTTATAAGAAGGGGTGTTCTGTAGTTATTAACTACTTGGACAAAAATCTTTGCATACATTTACTATAATAATCAGGTCCCGATTTACAAGTTTGGGGGCCCAGGGCAAAAGACCCATTTGGGGGTCCCGACATGTATTAAAATAAAACTTAAATTTATTTGACTTAAAATAACAAAATCAATCATCTTTAAACCAAGTGTAAACACTGCATAAAAATTGCTTGTTCGAAAGCTTTATAAGCTTAGTAAGTTTATTTAACACTGATTTCACAAAAGCTTTTTGAGCATTTTGGGGGCTCCTTTGAAATCGGGGCCCTGGATGTCCCCGAATGGCCTCCCAGAAATCAAGCTCGGATAATAATCAATGTTTTAGAAAGCTTTGCTGCGTTATGAATTAGAAAATAAGACAAAAATATAGACACAAAAAAATTATACCAATGAAGATCGGAGCTACATATACCCTATAGTACTTAAAAAATAGATCTCATTCTCTCAAAAACTATATAAATTTTATATAGTATAAAATAATATAGTATAAAATAATATAACTATAAATGTTTTACATTTCATAATCGGAAAATTCTCCTGAAACAACCTTTCATACACAAATAATTTAAAATAAACGCTCTTTTATATCACCTGTTTCAGATGGTAACGTAATACCTGAACATTCTCTCTTGATTCTGCAAGCGTAGCTGACCGTTTAAAAATGCAGGTGCTCATAAAATGTCCAGGTCCGAAGGACTCATCGGTTGTTACTGACGCTAATTTATGGCATTCTCTACACGGGTTTTACGAGGGCAGTGCCAATCCAGGTGGAAGAAACCTTATTCAATATTGGCTGAAGTACCACCACTTCCAAAGCAATCTGACTCCCTTGGAGAGTAGTAAAAGATAAGATCTAAAACCAATGGCATTCTTAGGTAAATGACGCGCAGAGTTTGAATTAAAAAAGAATGTAGGGGTATTTTTAGTAGAGAGCTTAAGCTATAAAACGAAATAACCAGTTAGTTCTACCAAAGTAGTATATAGAGAGAGCGCTAAAATTTTTATTCTTTCATTTTTTATAATTAATTTTAATTTTAGAATAATACGATCTTAATGATTATTAGTCATGCAGTTCTAAGAGTACCTAACAGTCATATTCACAGCCATCAGCGTCAGTGTTAACAAGGAGCTAAAGAAAGTAAAATTAGCTTTTCGCTGACTCTGATTGATGGAATACTTCTTGGCACAAGGATTTAACTCCGACACTGATGGCTGTAAGAGTTTTTAAAACTATTATACATATCAAACTTTCTACAAAACTTCATGATTATTAATTTCTATATTCATCAAACAATTTGATATTAAAAAAAAACAAGACCAAAGATTAGATTTAAAATCTTTTATTGTGTTATTTGAATTGCATGATATTACCCACAGAGGCATATTGTAAAGTGTAGAGCAATTATCAAGGTGGCTATCCAATCGACTTGACAAACTTGTTGATGGATTCAATCAATTTCACGACCGCTCCAACTAGAACATCTATTAAATCTTCAGATGGTTTTTGGGTAGTAGTATCCTGTCCAGTTTTGGAAGTATCCTGTCCATCAGTCAAGGAAGCAATGGAGATGCAAAACAAGATGGCAAAAAGAATCACAACGGAGGAGGACATCTATATATGCGGATAATATATGAAACAATTTGAATGTGAAGATGTCATAAAAATATAAAACGGATAATTACAGGCACATTATATTACCAGAAAAAATTTTAGTAATAGTTTACAAAATCTAAAATTTATAGTCGTGTTATAATAGTTCCATTAATTTTATTCTATCAAGTGTTTATCAACCTTTTTATTTTTTTACTACCTTCGTAATTCGTAACCGATATTCTTATGTATAAAGATATCATCAAAATCTTTTCAAGGTGCCTAAAAAGTTATATTTTCATTTAAACTTAATAACGTAACTAAAATTACTTTACATCTTTTAAAAGAAATAAATTATGTATTAAAAATTCCTAAGGACTAACGTGATTTATTTTTTGAGGTTCTTGAATTTAAATTTAAACCTTCAAAAGAAATTGTGCAAAGGAATTATGAAGACTAAGCTTTAGAAGAAACTAAGAAATAAGTAAAGTAAAGAAAAAGAAGTAAGATGTAAACTAGATAAGAAAACCAGAAAAACCATATAATTAAAATAAAAATAAATAATTATGCATTTAAGTTGAGGATAAGGGGATTATATATTTTATAATTATAGAAATTTTAACAAAAAATCATAATGTTTAGTAAATCCCAGCAATAGTATAGAACAAATACAATTTTTGCAATTTTACCTTCACGGAGAACCTTTTGGCTTGAAATAAGAATGTGACGATTATAAATCCACACTTCCCTTTTATATCTTTACATACCTTACGATGAAAAAAAAAATAAATTGAGTAATACACTGATAATTGTCATATTGCACAGATGATTCAAATGTCCAAAAGATTGATCATTACTAAAAAATGATGAAAGCGTTTTCTCAGAAGAATGAAATTTTCAACTGAATTCCTTTGTGCTAAAAGTTTTCGTATTGTTTTATTGCTCTTCATGTAACGAGTTGTCAATATATACCATTATAATTAAGGTGAGAAATATAAACATTGCTATGTCAACGGTCAGTATTACGTGGATGATATCTCTACTGATGTCATCCATTATAATGAGATGGATTGAAAATTTCATCCCATCTTTGGGTATAAAGAGAGAAGTTACCATCTGAAATCTTACTTTTCCCTTCTGTTTGTAAAAAAGAAGTCCCAGCTCACAAGGTAAGAATGTCAAATGCGTTTATTTCTTAACCTTAAAATGTTTTTTATTTATATTTCTGAATATACGTTTAATTTTTCACTTAGTAAGAATCTTTCTATTTCTATGTAATTATTTACTTCAGAATGTATATTTATTTTTTGAATACATATCTGTTTTAATAGTAGTATTAGTAAAAGAGTTAAGGAGAAACACTCTTAATTTTTTTTTCAATTTTAAAAATTTCTAAGCTAATTTTGTTACTTGATATAATTATATTTATAGGTTACCAATATCACTTTTTTGGATCTCTATTAGTATATAAAACTATTACACGAGAGATAGAGTTATATAACACACAGAATATAACACTCTTTACTCTAAATTAGCTGTCATGACATAAGCCCATGGGCTGTAGGCCTCTTTTTAAGTCTCGATGAACCTTTTTTTTTCGATGAACAAACATTTTTAAAAATTTAAAAAAAAAAAAAATAGCTAAAATAAAAAATGGACATTTTAAATATTTGAATAAGAAATTGTCAACAGATGTATATTGAGTTGTTTATAACAGACCATGGGCTGTAGGCCTCTTTTTAAGGCTCGATGAACATTTTTTTCAATGAACAAACATTTTTAAAAATTAAAAAAAAATAGATAAAATAAAAAATGGACATTTTAAAGATTTGTATAAGAAATTGTCAACAGATGTATATTGAGTTGTTTATATCAGTCCATGGGCTGTAGGCCTCTTTTTAAGGCTCGATGAACATTTTTTTCAATGAACAAACATTTTTAAAAATTAAAAAAAAAATAGATAAAATAAAAAATGGACATTTTAAAGATTTGTATAAGAAATTGTCAACAGATGTATATTGAGTTGTTTATATCAGTCCATGGGCTGTAGGCCTCTTTTTAAGGCTCGATGAACATTTTTTTCAATGAACAAACATTTTTAAAAATTAAAAAAAAAATAGATAAAATAAAAAATGGACATTTTAAAGATTTGTATAAGAAATTGTCAACAGATGTATATTGAGTTGTTTATAAATTAAGAGAAAATTTCTTAAAATATCTTGAAATGTTAAAAGTTTATAATTTAAAACGCAATTTTTTTAACTCGATAAATTAAAATTAAAGTAAATGTTTGACAAGTATATTTGTGTTTTAAATAGGAATATATTTAATATTGAACAGTTTGCTTTTGGTTTTTATCAATTTAAAATTAGAATTGTTTAAAAAACGCTTCATAGAAAAAAACATTTATAATGATAAGGTACTAAGTGCTCGATTATTTAAAAACAACCCTCAGTATGTATTTCAGGTTCTATGCATGATTGAATGATTGAATTGAATTGATTGTAAATGTAAAACAAGAATTACGTTCTTATTTTTTTACCAGATGACTCACGTTTCGTACCTAGTCCTCTTCACCATTCTTCTGGTTCTTTGCTGTGCCAGTGATGTCAGCGCTCAGAAAGGTCCTGTTCTGGAAGCTTTATTAGAATCCGTGGATGGACTGCTGGAATCAGTGAGAGAACTTGTCAAGGCTATTGGAAAATAATCTAGTAAAACCAGAGAAGTTTCGAAAAAGTTTCTGTGATAGATACATGCCTATCTGTATTATTTCTTGGAATAAAATATGATAACCGTTTAGTTTCATGTGCACGATTTTCTATAATAATAAAAGAGCTTTACCACTCACTCACTCACTCACTCATCAACGCACAGCAAAATCTACCGGGGCTAAAGACTCGAAACTTGGTAGGATGGAAGAGCTTACGGTGTATACGCGCACTAAGAAGGGATTTTTCGAAATTTCTTTTTTCTGGCCCACAGGGGGGTTTGGAGCGTTTTCGACGTTTTTGAGCCTAGCGGCGTCCCAAATGACCCCAGATCTTCGTTATTTCGCAGGAAGGTACCTAGCAACAAGATCTAGAAAGGCATTTTTCAAATTTTGGATATTCGAATTTTAAGGGGTCTGAAAGTTCCGAAAACCAGATTTTGCTGAGCATAAACAAAGTTTTAAATTTTTGAAGAAAAAAGTACCGAGAAATCGACATTACGAAGTGAACTGTTGGTAATACCTTCTTGAGAGTATTTCAAAGAAAGTAATTTCTGGATTTTTCGATATTCCATTCTGGAGGGGGTGCACAGGGGTTTGAATATTCACTCAAGTTTTTAGTTTTTGGAATCTAGCACCTACATTATTAATGTGATTGTTATGAAATTTTAGTATATTGTTCCTCACACAACCAGGAAGGTTTGCAAAAAGAATTTTCAGAATCAAAGCATTCCAAGGAGCCTTTTTTACTTCTTTTCTAAATTCTTATGCTTAGCTTTCAATATTAAATTTATTACGGTTATTGCTCCTTCCAGGTAACGCAAAACCTCTATTGTTGGAAATATTTATTAAAAATAGTTTTATAACAGGTGAATTCTTTTAAAAATCTAATAAAGAAATAATTTTTGATGATTAATTAAATAATTTTATGGTAACCAAAAACCCTTCTACTGAAAATATTTACTTTTTTTCTTTTTAATCAATTTTTAAGTATTTCCTGCAAAGCTCTCAAATTAAAAAATATTTCATCAGATGTGTTTTCAATAGTTGGTGTTGATTCAAATGATATTTACTTTTATTTCATGTTTGATATTTCTTTCAATGAACGAGTTGGTGATAAATCGACAAAGGGAGGTTCAGGGGGTCTCCCCCTGATTTTTTTTTTTAAATCTCATTCTTAAAAACTGGATATTAACACTTCAATTCTAAATCTTTTTCTATGTTTAACATCTTAAAAAATTATGTATTTTTAATTGTTTTTATTTTAATGAAAACTTATACTATACCAATTGCAGAAATGGATCACAAACATCATTAAGGACATTAAATAGAAAAAATAAATAACACCCCTAAATAAGAGGGGGTTCAGAAGGTCCCCCCTGACTTTTTTCTACTTTGAAAAACATTACTCTTTAAAAAGGGGATGGGGATTTCACACATTAAATCTAAACATGGGTGGTATTTGTAAAGTTTTTTTAGATCTTAAGGAAAAGCATCGCATCAAAAAAGAATCCTAGCAGGAAGGCAGTTGATCTCATTGCACCTGAATGACGCCTTAGAAAGGAATACAGTGAAGAAATAATTCTTATTTATTTTAACACACAATTTGAAAAGCCTTTTTTTTCCCCAACAACGGCGGGTATATCAGCTAGTATTTATATAAAACAGCATTTTTACCATTTCTATTATTACAAAATGTTTTCTTATAAAATGGTTCGTTGAGTAATAATAATATAAAAAAGTGTGAAGAAAAACTTGCATTCCGTTGCTATCATACTAAAAATTCCGCTTACTTAAAATTCCACTTGTTGAAACCCCCAATACTCTGCCATACCAGATTTTTTTGCGTGGAGTACATAAAATATGCCCAAGTATCCGACAAAACGGTACGACATCATTTTCGGTTACGTTTAATATGTTTTGGAAAACGTGAACATAATTATTGGATATGTTTGCACACTAACGGCTAAGATGAATACGGCCGCGACGTGATGGTTAACCGGCAGTCAAACACCTCTGATTAGCGGAAAACTAGTGTTCTTTCTTTAACTGCCAATCAGAATTTTGACTGCCGGTTAACCATCGGTCGGGTTAACGGTGAACACGACCGTTAGACCTTAAAAATATCAATTGCGCTTGCATGCGTGCATCGTATAATGAAATAAGTTTTTATCGGATACGTCACATTTTGCGGAATTATTCTGGGCAGAGCTTGGGTGGACTTTCTGAAACACCCTGTAGAATTTCTCTTCTTAGGACTTTATTTTCTACAGCGGTTTTTCCTAATATCTAGTTGCCTTCATAGTTTTTAAAGGTAAATATTGAAGTGGTAAAATAAAAAGATATTTTATTCAATTCTTTTTATTTATCATTCTGTAGTAACATGTATTCTCTAGTAAATTTGATTAATCACCACTAATAAAAATAAGCATTTTTAATAATAAACAATTGTAATTTTCATGCAACTAATTCTGAGTAATTAAGCCTAGTATTAAAAGCTCTTGCTGCGGTTCGGCATGAGCACGTTACATATTAAAAAAACATCTTTAAACCATCTTACATATTGGAGCATTAACTACATCCCACAAATTACTAACTTTTTTTCGAATGATGAACTTTTAAATAATTTGACAAGGTCCTATTTTTTACTCTCAATGAAAACAGTCTCACGAGTTTTGCATGAAAAATATTATTTGACTGTTTCGAATTGAGATTTCAATTTGTGATTTCAATATAAATATCGAATCCTCAGCCACAAACTTTCAACAGATTTGAAAAATATCTTCGCATTATTATAGTCGTTTAATAGTTAGGAGTAAGGCAGTGTAAAATTTAACCAGTTGCTTCACTAAAGAACTGGCAAGAACAAGTGCAGTCTAGAAGAGGGGTTCTCAAACGTTTGAACATTGCGACCCACCTCATCTTCAGTCAAATTTTCCATTCCCCCCATAAGACTTTAGCTTCGTTCGTTCGTGGGATTTGGTCACCAACTATTTTTTACAATAGTAAATAATGTATATGCATGTGTTATAGGTTAAATTACCTTTTATTATTATCCTTATTTATTATTATTAATTATCATTTAATTAATTGTCCTTTGCGTTCGACACCTAGAAGGGTATTTTTTCTTATTGCCCTTTTTATTCTTTTTACTAAATGACAGTTTGATAAATTTCAAAAGGCAACAATCCTTTTGTAAAAGTTATAAAAAAAATTACTATATTCAGACAAATTGAAAATCTTGTTGCAACCTACCAGAAACTGACTGGCGACCCACAGTTTGAGAACCTCTGGTCTAAAAATAAAGACATTCTTTTACCATAAAAATTAAAAAACTATTTTCATTTACTTACTTTCTTTCACATCTCTACACAATTATCAGCTACATTTTGAAAATTTTCACTTGTTTTCTAGTTTTGGAATATTTATGTTGTACTTTTCTACCGCCTGTCCATAAAGCTAAGTGGTCACCAGCATTATCAAACTCTTTATCTTACTCAGTTTTCAAGGGTGGTTTTTTTTGGAAACTAAAAATTTATTTCGGCAATTTTAACTTTAGAAGCCCAAAAATTAATCAGGAAATTCATTTACAAAAATACTTTAATCTAATAGCATAGTTTAATAAATAGTGCCAAAATTTCAATTCTACCTGTGCGTTACTTCCCTAGTTTTGGAAAAACAAAATTAATGATGGGTTTTATAGCTTCTTGGTCAGATATAGTACATGAAAAAACTGAAATTAAAATTTTTGAACTGCAATATCATAAGCTACTCCTTCAAAATTCCTAAATATTTAGTCCAATATTCATCTATAAAATTTTTTTAGTTATGTGTATTTAAAAGTACATATATAGAAAACTCAAACATTTAAACGCTGAGATTCTTATTTTTACCAAACATTTCATAAGCTATATTTATAAATAAGTCAGTTTTATATTCATAAATGAAAACTAAGCCCAAATATACGTATAATAATAGTATTTTTATTTTGTTTTTGTTTCAATGCAAGGTAATTATAACTGAAAAATACATCATGGGAAAAATCTTAGAAGAAACAGGTAACTATCCGATAGACCTGATGAGGGCGTTGACAGATTCAACCAACCTCGTGACGGTTACGACAAGAACGTCAACCAAATCTCCAGATGGCCTTTCGGTCGTGCTCTGGGCATCGGTGATGGAAGCAATGCCAACGCATAGCAAGAGGGCAAAAAGAATCACAGCGGATGAGGACATCTATGAAAATTTATGTGAGAAATATTAAAAATGATTTGAGAATGTATAAAGTACAATAAAAATTTAGAACTTTTTTCCAATGCGCATGCTTGTGAACTTGATTTTTGCTGCTTTTTTTTTAAAAATTTAAATAAAATAATATCTGGGGATAGAACCCCTCATTCCTTCTTTGTGACCACACGCATGCGCAATGGATCGAATTCTAACCTGATGTAGAAAGGGGAAATAAGCTAACGTCTTAGATGAAGGAAAAGTACCAATAAAAGAACTGTATAATATAACTTATTATATTCTACTTTTATTTTTTACTTCTTATCTCGATGATTGAATGATAGAATTTTCTGCTGTTATACCACGTTCTAACAATTTCGTATAGAGGCATCGCCTATGCATATCATAATAATTATGAAAAAAAAGCTAGGAGATGGTATCTATAGAGGGAAAATATTACAAATGTGTTAGTTTGTTCTATGATAAAATAAGATTATTATTTGGTTTTAGGAATCGTTTCTACAAGCTACTATTATGAACATTATTTTTTTTTTAGATTTTTTTTTAATATGAAGCTCTTGAGCTCATTTAGAGAATATTTATGAAAGTAACAAATAATGTTTTTAATATTTTAGAAACTTTAGAACATCGAATAAAAAAATAGAATGTTTAATTAACATAGTTCAAACATCTTTATTTTTGAGTGGCAATAAATAAATAAAACTCCTAAAATAGTACAACTTAAACATATGCATAGGAATACAAATTTCTGAACTTACTGAAACAATAAACTATTATTCTCATTTATTGGTAAAATCTCTGAATATAATGTTTGAATAATAATAGAAATATGGATTGGAATAATGATAGAAATCGGAATATTATGATCTCAACTGTCTGTGTGACTCTTGCAACTTTTAAAAGTTTAACCTTTGTAATAAATATGTTTAAAAATACCTAAAGCTTGTGTTTTTTTGCCTGATTAACTTCATTTCTCTTATAGGAATCTTTTTCCATTTTTAAAATTCCGAGTGATTGCCTTTTATGAAATTTAGTGAGTTATACTGTTGAGTATTTCCTCCTTAGGGGTTTTCTTATAGAGCATTCGCACATGACGTCACTTGGACGAATAAACAACGTTGCTAAGGCTGTTGTTAGGGGCGGGAAATAGAAGCATCCAATAGCAGCATTCGCACATGACATCACTTGGACGAATAAACAACGTTGCTAAGGCCGTTGTTAGGTAAAGTCATGTGATTAAAAATGCTCTATTAGTTTTAAGTCTCAAAAAAAGTAAGCTACCAGAATAAATTTCATGGGATAGCTCATTAAAGCTGTATAACAGCTATGCTATTTTAATAGCTTAATGATTGAAAGTGTTTATCAAATAATAATGTCAAATGAATTAAATTATTTTGTTGAAAATTTTATACTGTTTTATTTGAAGGAGTTGCAGACAAATTAGAAAGACAAAATTTTAAGGAAGAAAAAAAAATCTAACAGGGTATATTTGCACATTAAAACTTTGAAGAGAAATCACTAAGTTAATAATCCACATATTTTAAGTTACGACTTTCTAAATCTTACCATGTTGTAGTAAGAAGCTATTTCAATCGAGTTGACTGGAAGAAGTGACTGAAGTAAAATAATCTTCTCTTTTATACCCTTACTTATGCAACAGTTAAATAATTCAAATTGCAAGTTTCATATTATTTCATATTCGTAAGTCATCCAGGTGTCGAAAGGTTGGAATAAAATTGAATTTGGCACCGTCATCATTACTGTTACAAATAAAAATATATTATCGCTATTTTTTTTTAATTGGAAAGCTAATATATTTCTAATTTTCAAAGAAACTAATAAAAATATTTATGTGTAAGCTAAAAATTGTGCAACATGTTCGTTATAATAGTAGAATGTGTCAGTGAGATTTCTAAATTTATTGATCATTAGTTTTAAAAAAACACTTTTTCTCAAAGAAAGTAGATTTTTGCTGAATTCACTTTTATAATATATTTTTACATTTTAATTAACGATGCATGAGTAAAATAAAATGACACATTGCTACTGAAAATACGGTGTGATACCTAACCATTGCTATGCCAACGGTAAATCACACCTTGATGGTATCATCATTATTGTCTGTCATCCATATTAATTAGATGAAATAAAAATTTCAAGGAATCCTTTGGCATAAAAAGAGATGTTTTGTACTCTAACATTACTTTCCCCCTGTTACAAGGAGTGCCAGCACAAAGGTAAGAAACCTTTCTCTGTAAGGTACCTATAATATTTTAGAAATTTATAGTAAGGCTTTTAAAAATTATGGGTAAGGTAATCTTGAATATATTTGTAAGCTAACTTCTACATATTCGAACCTAAATGTATTTTTGAAAATTGATTTTAAATGGTTTTTATTTGAAATGTTATTTTTAATTTAAAGGTGTAAATATGCAAGCGGAAATATTATTTTTGTATCGTTACAAAAGTTTCCATTTTTTCTCAGCTAAAAACGCTTAATGAAATGCAAGATAGACATTGTGAAAAAATATGAGAATCTTTATTATTTTTAATTGTACACGAGGCTGTTCAACAAAAATTATTAAGTTTTAGGTAACAACCTTATGGTTAACATGGTATTTTTAAGAATAAGTTCATAATGAACAGTTAAAATGAACAGATCCTCAGTAAAATTTCATAATAGTAATGCATGATAGCCTGCAAAACATTTTTAAATATATTACATTTAAACTAAGTTCAGTAGACAGCAACATGGTAGTTCATCACTATTTTCACTTGCTTTAATTTTGATACTTCCAGTATTTTAATTTTAAAGAAATATATTTTTAAATTATAGGATTTTTATTTTATACACGAAAATTCTATATGCGCTTGCTTTTTAATAGGTTTAACTCGAAAGTTTTCTTTCTAAGATCCACGTTTTTACTCTTTCTGAGTATTTTTTTTAATTTTCTTTTATCTGGTTTAGATGCAAGGCATAACTATTCACACACATTATACTATAGTCTTCTACCCCACAGCAGGGGAATAAAGATTTCCTTAGAGTTCCAAGACCAGTGGTCTACGGACCCCTAAGTCTAAAATTGGAACCTAAACGGACCATCCCATATAACTTAAAACCCTTTACCCTCACAAAATTCATTGCATGATGAAAATTCATTTTCCCCAATTAAGCATGAAAATTCTGTATGACTGTAGTTGAAGCAAAATATTTGGGAGGACTCGCATACTTTTTTTTCACATTATCTGAATCAAAAACCCCATATTTAGTCCTAAATGACGTTTTCAAATCTGAGTAAATCGATGTTCTCGTTATTTTGATATAGTCCAGTAACCAGGTAGTTTTTTCAGGAAAAAAATCCGGAAGTCTTTTTCTCAACGGTTTTATATGTTTTCGAGGGTGCTGAATCCGAATCTGAACTTTGCATACAAAATTTCGAATGGCATTTTGGTGAAAATTCGAAAAAACCCTAAAATTTCACTCCATTTTTTGATTTTCTACTTGTAGAATGGAAAGTATGGGTTTCTCATGAAAATGTCAATTACAGAAAATAAAGAAGATAAAAAAATATACAAACTTGTAAATTACAACTTTTTTGTCAGACCAATAGTTAGGCCACTAGAGCGCGCTGAAAAACAGACATTTTTTGGCCTTTCCGCGAAAAAATGGAAAACGCTCTCTTCCACCCTCTACAAAAGGAAAAATATTCACTTTATCAAAAAAAAAATTACACCACGTGAAAGAGCATTTAATTCTCTACAAATAACGTGCCTTAAATTATTATTTTTTTGAGAAGGGGGAGGGAGCGAGGCAAAGATCAAGAATTAAATTTTTGCGCCTTACAGCCAAAACGAACTTTTGCAGTAGTTAATCTCCAAACTGCGCTTTACTTCCGGTATATTACCAATAAAATAGGTTGTTTTGAATAAATTGATGACTAAGCATGCCTAAAAAATAATTTTTAAAATTTATTTATGAAATATTAGGTATTTTAGGCGGAAATTCAATCAAATTTTTAAATTCATATAATAAATTATGGGAACATTTTAATGAACGAATTTATATGGATTTTGCATTGCTGAATCCAAATTTCAAGTTTATTTTCATTTAAAAAGTCAACTTCACATAAAAAAAATGCAAAAAATCTCAAATTTTCGCTTTTTTGTTCGATTTTCACCTATTTTCTCAGAAACTATTCGTTTCTCGAAAAAAAGAAGTACACCAAATTAAAGTACATAAAATTTCCTATAAGATGCACTGGTTCGTTTTTATTTTGCGAGAAGCAGTGTACGCTTTAGAGCGTTCTGAAGGAAAGGGATTTTCATGTTTCTGTGTAAAGTCAAGAAACAGATGTAATTCAGCGCGCTCTAGCGACAATACCTCACATTATAAAGTAAAAGTTGACTAGTGTATTTTGTAGGAAATTAAATGTACTTTCATGTGGTATAAACTATTTGTCTGTAACGTGTATATATTTGGAGCTGTAGAGGGGGAAAGGGAACGTTCTTCACTTTTTTTTTGTAGAAAGTCAAAAAAATCGCTGCGCTTCAAAACGCTTTAAAGTGTACACTGCTCCTCGCAAAATAAAAACAAGTCAGTGCATCTTATAGGAAATTTTACGTACAGTTGGGGAAATAAAAAACGACTCAGTTGAGATTTCTGACGAACCACTTGGGTTAGGGAGACAAATAAGGTGTCATTTTTCATGTCATGAAGTATTCTTTAAATGAAAAAAATTTTGAGTCCTTAGGGGGTCGTCTTCATATTAAACGGTACACTAACTTTATTTTTTCCTATGGGGACCCCCAATTATTATGCGTTTTTCTGAAAGAGCATCCCCATAAACCCCCAAATACCAAGTTTCATCCATGAAAGTATCCAAATAAAAGCATAATATATTTTTAAAATGTCAACCATTCAATGTGAAATTTGTCAAAATGTTTTCGGCTTAAAAATATGAAACTATGAATTTAGATCAAATTTGTGTACCCAAACAAAATAATTATGCTTTTATAGCGATATTTAATGGTTAATAGATAGATAATTAACATCTAATTTTGACCCAAAAATTAAATTTTAAAATCTTTTAATATTTTTATGGTAATGGATTCTGGTAGTAATTTTATGTGGAAAACCAAAATTTCAGTCGATTTCATTTAATAGTTTTGGAAAAAACACAATTAAACTAAATTCCCACTCTTTAAGGGACCGTATACCGCTGCCAAATGTATACCGGCGAATGGTTTTTTTTTTTTGGAAACAGTCGCCTTATTTTAATCACCATAACTTAAATTAAAACATATTTGATATAAAATTTCAATAAATTACTTATAAACTTTTCAATAAACATTAAAGTGGTGAGTAAAAGTCTTACCATCCCACCGTTTTTAAGAAATAGTGTTTACAGAAAATTAATACCCTTCTCACTCTGGAGACGACCCCCAAAACGTAAAAGCTTTATTTACCGCACGATTTGAATGAAACTTGGTATTTGGGGGTTTATGGGGATGCTCTTTCAGAAAAACGCATAATAATTGGGGGTCCCCATAGGAAAAACAAAAGTTAGTGTTTTGTTTAATATGAAGACGACCCCCTAAGGACTCGAAATTTTTTCCATTTAAAGAATACTTCATGACATGAAAAATGGCACCTTATTTGTGTTCCTAACCCAAGTGGTTCGTCAGAAATCTCAACTGAGTCGTTTTTTATTTCCCCAACTGTACTTTAATTTGGTGCATTTCTTTTTTTTGAGAAACGAATAGTTTCTGAGAAAATCGGTGAAAATCGAACAAAAAAGCGAAAATTTGAGATTTTTTTCCGATTTTTGATATGAAGCCGAGTTCCCACGCGGGCAGAATTTTGATATTCGTAATCAGCGCCTTCGAAAACATATAAAACCGTCAAAAAAAAAGTTCTATGTAAATATTTAAAAAAAAGTACCGATTACCTTTGTCAAAAGGTAACCAGGTAGTTTTTACAGGAAAAAAATCCGGAAGTTTTTTTCTCAACTGTTTTATATGTTTTTGAGGGTGCTGAATCCGAATCTGAACTTTGCATACAAAATTTCGAATGGCATTTTGGTGAAAATTCGAAAAAACCCTAAAATTTCACCCCATTTTTTAATTTTCTGCTGGTATTACGGAAAGTATGGGTTTCTGATGAAAATGTTAAATATAGAAAATAAAGAGGGTAAAACAATCTACAAAATTGTTAATTACAACTTTTTTGTCAGACCAATAGTTTAGCCTTTAAAGCGCACTAAAAATCTGGCAATATTCACCCCTGAGGCGGAAAATTCACCATATCTTCTGTAAAAAAGTAACATTTGATTTAAATAAATAGGAAACACTACTTTAATAATTTCTTTTATGATTTAATCTTAATTTCTATCCCAATGATTATTAATTAAATTAATTATTCTTCAGTATTTTCCCCCAGAAACGTTTTTTTTTGGCAATGAAAAATTCATTTGCTTGTTCATTTTTATTCATGCAAGGAACCAACTTCCACTGAAAGTCTTTTGTTAAGTATTAACTACTTTACTTTCGATCTTTCCTTCGCTCCCTCCACCTTCTCAAAAATATAATTTAAGGAAAGTTATTTATAGAAAATTAAATGCTCTTTCACGTGGTGTAAAATTTTTGTGGATAAAGTGAATATTTTTCATTTTGTAGAGGGTAGAAGAGCGCATTTTCCATTTTTTTGCTGAAAGGCCAAAAAATGGCTGTTTTTCAGCGCGCTCTCGCGGCCAAACTATTCGTCTGACAAAAAAGTTGTAATTGGCAACTTTTTAGATTGTTTTATTTTCTTTATTTTCTATTATTGACATTTTCATGAGAAACCCATACTTTCCATTCTACAAGTAGAAAATCAAAAAATGGGGTGAAATTTTAGGGTTTTTTCGAATTTTCACCAAAATGCCATTCGAAATTTTGTATGCAAAGTTCAGATTCGGATTCAGCACCCTCGAAAACATATAAAACCGTTGAGAAAAAAAACTTCCGGATTTTTTTCCTGAAACACCCCTTTTTTGACACCCTGGTTACTGGACTAATAGGGAACTTTTTGTTTCGAGTATAAAGACCCAATTATTTCAATTTTAATAGGCACCACTCAAATGATATATGTTTTATTTTATATTCAAAAACTTGATTTAATAATCCATACTTAATTTAATACTATTAATATAAACTTTCAGAACGCGTGTCGCCTTGTTGTGACATCGTAGAGTGACATGGGGCATGAGGACGGTACAATCATGTTGAGGGATATTGGCAATGTTGTGCCTCTGAAACCTGCACTTACTCTGAAATGAGCTCGCAATGTGTCACTGTAACTGTATATTTTCAGAAATGAGTTGATACATGCTTCACACTTGAAAATATTTTAATTTTGGAACTAGTTTGAGTATTTAATACTCAGATTTGGATATTGTTACTCAAGTTTGAAAATACCAGTTTAAGAGTGCATGAAGTCAAAAGAATAATGATGCTGACAATCATAAAAACTACACTGAGAGTCTGTTTTACATTCATTTATTCTAAATTAATTGATTTCCCCCTAAATACAATATAAAATTTCGATTTTCTCATAAAATTATTTGTTATACTTTTTTTTGTAAATTATGGGTCAAAAGTCAATTTGTTTTCTATGAATACGAAAAGAATGACATTTTAATCAATATTTATGTAACTTATTCAATACTTGCTAGATTATTTTTTTGTTCGCTGTCATTAAAATAGGAAATGCATTCTCATTTTTTTCACCAGATGACTCACGTATCCTACCTAGTCCTCTTCACCATTCTTCTGGTTCTTTGCTTTGCCATCAGTGATGTCAGCGCTCAGAAAGGTCCTCTTCTGGAATCGTTATTAGGATCCTTGGAAGGACTGCTGGAGGTCGGTCAGGAGGCTAAAGGACAACCTCCTCACGGTTGTAAGACCTGTTAGCACGGTTGTCCTGAATAGTATTAAATACGATTCTGAAGAAGGCGCTTGTTCATATGTATAAGTGATGGCATAAAATAAATACTAAAAGATCGATGGGTTTCGTGAAATATGTATTATTGATTACTTTGTAAGAAGGTTAAGTTTGTTTTAATCATCTCAAAGTTTATTATCTTAGTTAGAAGGAGATGTCATTTCAGTGAATACTAAAACATTCTCCCATTTATTGATACTGAATTGATAACACTCGTAAAACAATTATTTAATTCAGTGTGGTCCAACCTTTATGTACCCGAGTGCCAATTAAACTTTTAAAATGGAGGCAAGTGCCAGAGACAAGGAAAAATTACATTTTATTATTTTAAAATAGGCAAATCAAGCTTATATTTCCAACACTGGAACATGTACTTCAACTATAAATATTTACTAAGACACATTTTACTTAAGAAATGTCTTTCCTACATTTAAAATGCAATGCAAAAATATTGACTGGGTGACTGGGTCTCATTAACATATTTTTTATTTAGGGTCACTTGGGGTAAGCGGGTCACTGGGGTAAGTGGGTCACCCCCCTCAAACTAAAATATGTACAGGACATTTCACACTTACTCACATTGATCATGTTACATTTTGTCACACTGATGGGTTTTGCATATATTAGAGTTTTGCTTCATTTCTTTTTAAGATCATAGAACTAATATATAAGAAACTAGCTGTTACGACCCGGCAAAGCCGGGTCTTACAGCTAGGCTAGCCTTTTATGCGAGCTTCGCTCGTTACTACTTCAAGTTCCTATTAATTATACATTAAATAAGAAGTTTAACTTTAATAATTTATTATTGTTGAATTAGAAACCAACTTCCCTAAAAGTAACTTTTTAACCTTTATTAAGTAAACCAACTTTCTTGAAAGATATTTATTTAAAAGCTATTATATTATTTTAAAATTTTAATTACTTTTATTTATTTATTTTTCTGATTATTGCGAGATGGCATCGAGTCAGTGAGTGACGTGGGCTTTTATATTTTTCTGATGATTATGATTATTATTGCGAGATGGCATCATAGTGTGCGAGCGTTCCAGAATCAGTGAGTGACGTGGGCTTTTATATGAGAAACTAGCTGTTACGACCCGGCAAAGCCGGGTCTTACAGCTAGGCTAGCCTTTTATGCGAGCTTCGCTCGTTACTACTTCAAGTTCCTATTAATTATACATTAAATAAGAAGTTTAACTTTAATAATTTATTATTGTTGAATTAGAAACCAACTTCCCTAAAAGTAACTTTTTAACCTTTATTAAGTAAACCAACTTTCTTGAAAGATATTTATTTAAAAGCTATTATATTATTTTAAAATTTTAATTACTTTTATTTATTTATTTTTCTGATTATTGCGAGATGGCATCGAGTCAGTGAGTGACGTGGGCTTTTATATTTTTCTGATGATTATGATTATTATTGCGAGATGGCATCATAGTGTGCGAGCGTTCCGTTCCAGAATCAGTGAGTCAGTGAGTCAGTGAGTGACGTGGGCTTTTATATGAGAGATTATTATAAGAAATATTTCCAGAATGATTTGTTTGGAGAGTTAAAGCTACATTTTTTAAAGAAGTGTTCCCAGCTAAGTTTTCATTAATTTTAATATTTATTTAACTGTTGTGCAAAGTTTGACTTAAAATACATTCTGCAATTTGAATTTTTACACAATCTCTAATTTAAAAATGTTTAAGAGGGGGGTCCCACTTACCCCATAATTTTAGCCTAATAGGGGTAAGTGGGTACCCTCATTATGGGGTAAATGGGACACCCTAGACTCACCACTTTATTGTTTATTGAAAAATTTATAAGTAATTTATAGAAATTTAGTATTAATTTTGCGTTTTAATTTAAGTTGTGGTAAATAAAGTAAAATTTTAAATTGTTTTTTTTTATTCACGTTGCCGAGAAATTAATTAAAAACACAGTGGGGTGGGGGTTGGAATAGTTTCGAGGATTTCTTCATAAGTCTCCTGAACCATTCGAACCTGAAGAAAACAATCTGTAAACCTTCTGTCATTGTAGTGTTCCACAAATGTGTGTGGGTCCCATTTACCCCAACTAACCCTATTAATTTTTATGTGAGTAGATATCTCGTACATGGATAAAGTTACAATAAAATATTTTGTACCGAAAACTTCTGTACTTAATCGAGTAAGACTCACTTACTCCCTCTTAAGTTTTTCTTGCTTTCAATTTAAATAAAGAGGGGGTGACCCACTTACCTCTTCTTATGGGGTAAGTGGGACACCCATCTCATTTTTAAAAAAAAGATCAGTGGAGAAAAATTTTACACGTTATTTTAGAACCTAATAACACATTTTGTATATTAATGTAGTCTTAAACAAAATATGTCAATAAGTTCAAGAATTTTTTATTAAGCTTCAAAAATGTACTGTTCCAAAAAGAGGCCCCACTTACCTCAAGTGACCCTACTCAATGGGATTTATTTTGTGCCATAACTTAATCACTAATTTACTTAATGTTCTAAATTCATGAAATAAAAATTTAACAAATTATTTCTTGTTTTTTTTTTGTCCCAAATCGAAGATTTTTTGTTAAAAGGAAAATTAGTCTATTAAGAGAAAACCGTTTTAGAAAATAGGTGATTCACTATGTTTTAAAAATGAAAGAGCAAGAAGTGTTTAAAGATTTAGTGATTTTCAGGTTCTAATTAAAATTTCTAAATTAGTTCATATCCAAAGAGAATTTTTCTCAAGAGATAATAGAGACTTTCAACTATCAAAATTGAGTTCTAAATGCAAAGACGGTACTGACTACGGCTCTGTAGTAAAATTTATGAAATTACACTTTTAGACTAAATGTTAATTACAACTTATGGCTTCTACTGATTTGATAACTCCTTTTACTATTGCCCCAACTGGATCTGCTATACTGATACACTTTTAATAACCCTTTTCAATTTGAATTGAAGTCAAAAACAGTTCAAAGGGGGTTCAGGGGTTCTCCCCTGAATTTTTTTGAAAATTCGACTTATAAAATCGGGTTTTTAACAAATTTCTGAAATAAAAATTACTTTTCGGAATAAAATTGCATTTTGTGGCCGAGTGCCATGAAAATTTCCTAGAGGGCCGCATGCGGCCCTCTGGTTGGACCACACTGATTTAATTCATGAATATTTAGTCCAATATTCATCCATAAAATTTTATAAGTTATGTGTATTTAAAAGTACATAGAAAACTCAAACATTTAAACGTCAATATTCTTATTTTTACCAAATATTTCATAAGCTGTATTTATAAATAAGTCAGTTTTATATTCATGAATAAAAAGTAAGCCCAAATATACGTATAATAAGATTTTTATTTTGTTTTTTCAATGCAAAGTAATTATAACTGAAAAATACATCAGTGGGAATAATCTTAAAAGTAGCAGGTAGCTATCCAATAGACCTGATGAGGGTGTTGACAGATTCAAGCAACCTCGTGACGGTTACGACAAGAACGTCAACCAAATTTCCAGATGGCCTTTCGGTCGTGCTCTGGGCATCGGCGATGGAAGCAATGCCAACGCATAGCAAGAGGGCAAAAAGAATCACAGCGGATGAGGACATCTATGAAAATTTATATGAGAAATATAACAGATGATTTGAGAATTGATTAAATACCATGCAATTCTTAAGCTAATGTTTTTACTTAAAAACTTTGTAATGTTTCCTAATGCCACATAGATTTTAATATAGCAACACCATAAAATGTAAGTGTAGGATTCCGTTATCTATCTCATTATAAATGGTCAAGTTGTTTTGGGTGCCAAATATTCAAATTTAAACAAGTATTTGTTGTTGTCATAAATATAACTGTATATATTAATTGGTTGGTTTGCAATTTTGGCTGACATTTTCTAATCTTTGACGTTTAAAATTGCTCGGTGATATTTAACGGGATAGATGACGGAAAAGTACCAATAAAAGAACTGTATAATATAACTTATATTCTACTCCCAACATTTTACATTATATCTCGAAGACTGAATGATAGAATTTTCTGCTGTTATTCACATTTTGAAAAATTTCGTATGGAGGCATCGCCGATGCATGTCAAAATTGGAAAAAAAAACCAATCGAAGATGGTCTCTATATAGAGGGAAAATATTACAATTGTAAATGTGTTAGTTTGTACTATGATAAAATTAGATTATTAATTAGTTTTAGGAATCGGTTCTACAGGTTATTATGAACATTTTTTTTTATGAAAGTAATAAATAATATTTTTAATGTTTTAAGAAACTTTATAGAACATCGAATAAAACAAATAGAAGGTTTAATTTATTAACGTAGTTCAAATATCTTTAATTTTATGGCAAGAAATAAATAAAACTCATAAAATAATATGTGCATAGGAATACAAATTTCTGAACTTACTGAAACAATTATCCTCACTTATTGATAAAATCTCTGAACATAATATTTGAATAATAATTGAAATATGTATTGTAATAATGATAATAAACAGAATATTTTGACCTCAACTCTCTGTGACTCTTGCAACTTTTAAAATTTTAACTCTTGAAAGAAATATGTTTAAAAAAACCTAGGGGAGAGTGGGGTATTAAGAACCAAACGGGTAATAAGAAATAGGCGAAATTCCACAGGATTTTCCTTTAAGTTTATGAAGCTGATTTTTTTACACAATGTTTATATCATTATCAGCTTTCTTTGAAAAAATAATGAACCTGCTAAGTAAAGACAAAGGAATTTTTTCACGTGTGTCTTATTACCCCAAGCGACTGTAATCTTATTACCCCACGAGGGGTAATAAGAAACAAGCCAGTTTTACTAATTAAAACAATTAAAAATCAAATAAAAGTAGTAATATAATCTCTAAAGTGTATTTTATAACCATAGTAATTTTCAAAAAGTTTCATTGAAAATCTTTAGAGATATATGTTCAGTTAAAAGTAAGGCTAACGAAGTTACAGATGAAAGTTTTTAATTTTTGATGTAACACTTGAAAATCTTGACAAAACAAATAAAATGGCGTTTCTCTTATTTAATTTTGTGAGACTTAAAAGTTATTACCCCCCAAAAAACTCCATTTTTTTCTACAAACTCAGATTTTTAAAGGTCGGTTTCTCTTCTTCTTTATAAACTCAGCGCTACCCTTTTTCTTCAGGTTCGAATGGTTCAAGAGGTTCATGAAGAAACCCTTGAAACTATTCCCCCCGCCCCACTGTGTTTCTATAGAGGTTTTAATTAATTTCTCGGCAACGTGAATATTAAAAACCAACTTAATATTTTACTTTTATCACCTTAATTTAAATTAAAACAAATTTGATAAGAATTTCAATAATTTACTTATAAATTTTTTCTATAAATAATAAAGTGGTGAGTAAAAGTGTTTTACTATCCCATCTTTTTCAAGAAAATTGGAGTAATTATAAACTTGATTGAATTTAACTTTTTAACTTGATAAATAAAATTAAAACAATATTAAATTGAATACTAAAGAGAAAAATACGATTAATAAATTTTCAGGGATAAAATGCTAGTGTTTCTTATTACCCTTTAGTTTTGTTTAAATGGGGTAATAAGAAACGGGCATGTTTAAGAATGATCCTCAATCCTAAATTGAAAAACATAAAGTGCATTATACAACAGCTCTTTTAACCTCTAAAAAAGTTCACTAAACAAATTGGAAGATAATTTATTTATAAAAACAGGATAAATTGAAATAGTCGAAAAGACGTGACTTTGTATTTTTGGTTTTGTTGATAGAATCAACTTCCAACGACTATATTTCCCTGAAAAATTATCGTAAAACGATAAAATTTTTATGTGATGTAGGGGAGGATTCAAAGATTGCGTGTGATTTTTTTCAAATTGTTAGGCCTGTACACAAAGCAGTAAAATAAGAAGATTCTTATTACCCCTGATTGTTATTACCCCACACTCCCCTAAAACTTGTGTTTTTTGCCTGATTAACTTCATTTCTTTAATACAGGAACCTTTTTCCATTTTTAAAATTCCAAGTATTTGCCTTTTATAAAATTTAGTAAATATTATACTATTAAGTATTTTCTTCTTAGGGGTTTCCTTATTAGTTTTAAGTCTAAAAAAAGAAAGCTACCAGAATAGGTGACAGGTCGTATAAAATTTATGATTTTGCACAATAAATTTTATGGGACAGCCTCATTAAAGCTGTATAACAGCTATGTTATTTTAATAGCTTAAGATTGAAAGTGTTATTTAAAAGATAATGTCAAATGATTTAAATTATTTTGTTGAAACTTTTATACTGTTTGATTTGAAGGAGTTACAAAGAAGTTAGAAAGAAAAAATCTTAAGAAAGAAAAGATACAATAGGGTAGATTTGCACATTAAAACTTTGAAAAAGATCTGAAATATTGGATTTTGGAAGAGAAATGTTAATAATCCACATATTTCAAGTGAAAACTTCTAAAATCTTACCTTGTTGTGGTAAGCAACTATTATCTCAATCGAGTTGACTGGAAGAAGTGACTAAAGTAAAATAAGCTTCGCTTTTATACCCTTACTTATGTAACGGTTTAATAATTCAAATTGCAAGGTTCATATTAATTCTCATATTTCGTAAGTGATCCAGGTGTCAAAAGGTTGGGATGAAACTGAATTTGGCATCGTCATATCATTACTGTTAAATTGTTAGAAATAAAAATATATTATCGCTATTTTTTTTAAATTGGAAAGCTAAATATGTTTATCATTTTCAAAGAAACTAATAAAAATATTGATCTGTAAGCTAAAAATTGTGCAACGTGTTTGTTATAAATGTAGAAAGTGTCCGTGAGATTTCTAAATTTATTGATCATTAGTTTTAAAAAAAGCACTTTTTTTCGAAGAATGTAAATTTTTGCTGAATTCACTTTTATAATATATTTTTACATTTTAATTAACGATGCATGAGTAAAATAAGATGACACATTGCTACTGAAAATACGGTGTGATACCTAACCATTGTTATGCCAACGCTAAACCACACCTTGATGTTATCATCATTATTGTCATCCATATTAATCAGATGAAATAAAAATTCCAAGGAATCCTTTGGCATAAAAGGAGATGTTTTGTACTCGAATATTACTTTCCCCCTGTTACTAGGAGTACCAGCACAAAGGTAAGAAACTTTTCTCTGTAAGGTATAATATTTTAGGAATTTATAGAAATATACGTAAAAATTATAGGTAAAGTAATCTTGAATATATTTGTAAGCTAACTTCTACATATTCAAACCTAAATGTATTTTTAAAAATTGATTTGAAATGTTTTTTTTTTATTTGAAATGTTACTTTTAAATTTAAAGGTGTAAATAGGCTAGCAGAAATATTTTTGTATCATTACCAAATTGTTCATTTTTTCTCAGCCAAAAACGCTTTAAGAAAGTCACGAGAGACTTCGTGAAATAATCTAAGAATCTTTATTATTTTCAATTGTACACGAGGCTGTTCAACAAAAATTATTGAGTTTCATGTAACTACCTGATGATTAACATAAAACTTTAATGAATGAACAGCTCATAATGAATAGTTAAAAATAACAGCTCCTCAGTAAAATTTCCTAATAGTAATACATGATAGCCAACAAAACATTTGAGTCACCAACGAAGTTGAGGCACCAGCAATATGGCGATTCACTATCTTCACTTGCTTTAATTTCGATATTTCCAGTATTTTAATTTTAAAGAAATATATTTTTAAATTATAGGATTTTTATTTTATACAGAAAAATTTGGTATGTGTTTGCCTTTTAACAGGTTTAACTCAAAAGATTTCTTTCTAAGATCCACGTTTTTATTCTTTCTGAGTTTTTTTTCATTTTCTTTTGTATGGTTTAGACGTAATGCATAACTATTCATAGTGTTACACACATTATACTAATGTCTTCTACCACGCATCAGGGGAAGAATAATTTCCTTAGAGTCTAAAATTAGAACCTAAACGGACCCCTTCTCTATAACTTAAAACCCTTCACCCTCACAAAACTGTATGATGAAAATTCATTTTCCCCAATTAAGAATGAAAATTTTGTATGACTGTTCTTAAATGAAACAAACCGTTTTAAGAAAAAAAAATTATTTCACTAGAACTAGAGATAGAAAAATTAGTTAAGGTGTAAAATTAAATATTCAGAACCCATTAAAATGTAGTCAGTTTCTTTTTTCAGAACTCTTGATATCACTGCAAAATTACTATAGCAACGAAGAGCATTAGTAACAATTTAGTGGTGACTGTTATCCCCTCAAATCTAACAGCTGAAAGTCATCGGCACGGATTTAATTCAATCATTTCTCGTTCAATGCGCTCAAATTTAGAATTAATAGTTATTGGAAAACTTTTTGTGTTCTAGTTCTACCACTTGTTCCACTGTTTTAGACCATTCGGTCAGCTGCCTCCTTCGTAAATTTTGTATATTTCCGGTTTTCGTACAGTTTAGCTAGAAAATGTGAATAAAATATCTTGCAACAAACCTTAGTTCTTCAGACAACCTCTTTCATAATACACTTTTTATGCACTGTAGATCCCTGATGCGATAAAATATACTACATAGTATTTTTTAACACTTCAAAAGCGTAATATATTATTATTATGGTTCGAAATTAATATTCTGATCAATGATACTCTTTTAAATAATTTACTGGTAAACGTTGAGTATTTGTTTGAAATAGTTAGAAGTGTAAAACACAAGTTTCTAACACTCTTCTTTCTTGTTCTTTAAGAAATTTTAAGAAAGTCTATTTGTTAGTTTTTTCTCTAAAGATGATTCTGAACTTTCAGTAAGAATTCGGTTGAATTAGATATCACAGGTTTTTAAGTTCGCAAAACTTGGTTTTAGAACTTATTTCTGATTTTTTTTTGTTCTTAATTACATTTAAGGATATTTTTTCAAATTCTGAAATAAATTATTGTATTCCGGAAAAAACTAGACCCTATATAGTTTTTTTTTGTTAAATCGTTTGGAAAAACCATCAAATATTCATTACAGTATGTATCTAGTCAGAGCTGTAGTTGAAGCAAAATATTTGCGAGGACTCACATATTTTTTTCACATTATTTGAACCAAAAACACCATTTTTCGGGGAGACGTTCCAAATATTTTGTGGGATGGTGTCCCCCCGTCTACACCCAATTTAAGCGCCATAGTTAGCACTAAATAACTTTTTCAAGTCTGAGTAAATCTCGATTTTCTCTTCATTTTAATATGAAACTTTTTGTTTTGAATATGAAGACCCAATTCTTTCAATTTTAATAGTCACCATTCAAATGATATTTGTTTTTATTTTATGTTAGAAAACTTGATTGCCGTATCTCATGGCGAAATTCACCCTCTTCAGATTTTAAAACGCGAGTCGCTTCGCTGCGACGTCGTAGAGTGATTCGAGGCATGAGGACTGTACAAGTTTAGGGATATTGGCAAATGATGTGCCTCTGAAACCTGCACTTATTCTGAAATGAGCGCACATATTTTTGTGTAACTGTATATTTTCATAAATGATTTGATAACTGTTTCAGACTTGAGTAAATTTTAATTTCGGAGTAAGTTTGAGTATTTGACCTATACTCAGATTTGGGTATTTTTACTCAAGTTTGAAAATGTCATTTTAAGAGTGCATGAAGTTAAAAGAATATTGATGATGACAAGTATAAAAACTACACTGAAAATCCTTGTTTTGCATTCATTTATTCTAAATTAAATTAGTTCCCCCAAAATACAATAAAATTTCAATTTTCTCATAAAATTATTTTTCATACTTTTTTTTTTATAAATTATTGGTCAAGATAACTTGCTTTCCTTTCACACGAAAAGAAGGCTATTTCAAGCAATATTTATGTAACATTCATTTAAATACTTGCTAGAAGATTTTTGTACTCTGTCATTAAAATACGAAATACATTCTCATTTTTTTCACCAGATGACTCACATATCCTACCTAGTCCTCTTCACCATTCTTCTGTTTCTTTGCTTTGCCAGTGATGTCAGCGCTCAGAAAGGTCCTGTTCTGGAATCTTTATTAGAATCCGTGGTAGAACTGCTGGAATCAGTGAAAGAACTTCTCACGGTTGTGGGAAAATGAGGCCCTGAATACGAATAGTCTCAAATACGGTTCTGAAGAACGTGCTTGTTCATTTGTATAAATGATGGAATAAAATAAATACTATAAGACCGATTAGTTTCGTGAGATATTCATTATTGATTACTTTGTAAGAAGGTCCTCAAGAACGGAAGTTTATTATTATCATAATAGAAGGAGCTGTCATTTCAGTGAATACTAAAACATTCTCCCATTTAAAACGGGATAAATGAAATTATTATTGATTTTCAGAAGAAAGTTTATTGATAGCACTTATAAAACAATTATTTAATTACACATTATGACATTTCTAACAGCCTAGAAATTTTGAGATTTAATTTTAATCAACTAGTATTTTGTTTTAATTGGTTTGAATACTCATAAATTGATTTGAATATTCATAATTGAAATAACAATAACTCTTTTTCCGAAACTTAAATTTAATAAAAGGTGATAGATATTTGTAATCTATATGTTCAACTTAGAAAGAATTGGGAATGATTTTCTTTACTTAGGTGAATATTTTAGGAAAAAACCCACACATGTTCAGACCAGTTTAAAGAGTATTTTAGAGTAATATTTAATAATATACGGAGTATTTCAAAAATCCGTTTCATGGATTTTATTTTGAACCAATATATCTTAGGGTCATAGAAGTAAGGTGTACCCTTAAGTGTAAGTGACCATGGTGGATCCATTAAGAAGATTAAGATATCCCTAGCCGCGAAATAAGAAAGTTAAAAAGTTAATTAAAAAACTAAAGAAGATAGAATAAAAAATTAAATTATAAAAAATCGTTTGCAATATCATGACAAACGCGCAGAAAAAAGTTTAATGAAAATAACTTAAACATTTGAGGAGATATTAGCATGGGATAATAGCATTTTCAGGTCATCCCATTTTGAATCTCCTGCTCATCTAAACTCGGCATCACCAAATAAAGCCATCATCTCCCTTGACATAAAAACATCCTCTGAGGCCCCCACTGTGAAAACCATCTCACCCACTGGATAGAACACTTCTATTTGTATCGCGGCAGGAAGCCGTTTTACTAGGAGTGACCACAATCTATGACACAGCAAGATGGCTCTGAAAAAAAATCTCATTGAAGATCCAGTGAGATATGGCCTTCTCAGGGTTGCAATAATTTATTTCATATTTTCATTTAAAATCGAGGCCGAATCAGGTGGCAAAATATTTAGTTTGTTGTTTAGGGGACACTAACAAATTGCATGATATAATTTTTAGGGGTTTTATACCCTTACCTCCCCTCTATCACAAGTTGTCACATTTGAGTGACTCCCTCATTTTGAAACTGCAAACTTTACTTTACTTTTTATACCCTTTTACTTACTTTTACTACTACACTTTTTTATACTCCAAATTACCATGTTTTAAGTCCTTTATTGTTTTGCTTTTTATATCAGCAACAGAATGCTTACTAAAATTATGAGTAACTCTTTTGTTGCTTTTAAATTATAACTAAACTGAAAACTCTTAACTGATAACTAAACTAAACTTTAAAACAAAATGCGTAGTAGAATTACGAAATGACTGAATAGTAGAGAAAGTGAATTGAATATCTAAGTTTAAAACATACAACAATGAAATTACAACAATGAAATTCTTATATTTTTTTTACCAGTTTTAGGTTTTTATAAAGCTACCTATTATTAAGCTACCTTCTTAATAACTTTCATTTCTAAAGGGGTGAACTAACAATTCAGCATAAAAGTTTTACTAAAAATGCTTTTTAAACTGAATTTCTGCATATTTTTTAATTTTTAGAATAATTTAAAATTTATTCAACCAAAAAAAGTCGGATCCGCAGGCATGGTTAGATTACTTTGTACTATGCTAAAGACGACCTAAAGAGCTATGCATTAACATTCCCAATCTTGGCGCTCAGGCGCCAAACCTAGCACCACCTACCTTTACCTTCAAAGCATTCTTCGCACGCTTGCGCTATACTATAACAATACACCAACGCGCGGCATTTGATTGCTAGTAAGGATCGCAACAGTCAATTTTCGCACTCCGCTAATAGCTTAATTGGGAAGAGGCGTTTACTTGGGCTGGGCTCTTTTTGAAAGGACTATTTATTTATTACGTTTCGAGTTGTGATTCCCACCTGTGATTTATCGAGTTCGCTTATTAAATTTTGACTGATGGGACTTGGAAATAACTGCAGTTAGTTTATTTCGTTTCCCTTTAGTGTTTTGACGCCTTCCCGGTATGTACTTACTCTTGGTGCCACTCCTTAAGGTGGGTGAAGGAAGGCATATTATTGATAATTCCACTGTTTTGACCTCTTGGAAGAGATATATGAGAGTTGGAATGGATCTCGAGTTCGCAAATTGGGGAGGACCGTAAAAAGCTATCGGTAAATGCTACAGATTGATTTATGATAGTGGAGTTTGATTCACATAATGGTAGAGTTAAGAAGGATTTCATGCTATTTGATCTTTATGACAATTATGACTACAGAACTTGGAATATTTAGAACAGTTTATAGTACAGAAGCTTAAAAACCGAGTAATATTGTTGAAACTCATACAAAATTGCACTGAAATTAGATCAAATAAACTACTTAAAAAACACTTTTCTTGTTTTTTTACTCATTTAAAATCCTCACCATAAAAATACTGAAATGTAAAACGTTTGCTTTCCCTTCATTGTATATTTGAGCTTATAACTTCTGATAACTTCAGGATAAGAAGTTTCACGTTTACTGAGCATTCAAGGATAGTTTATGAATCAGGCCAGAGTGAAAAATATCATAATTCAGAAATTTTTCAAATTAAAATTTTAAGTATCTACCAATTTTTAAGTACATATTTAAGTTAAATATTTATTCATACCGCAAAAAAAACTAATCGTACATCCTTTCTGGTGTCTCTTGGATTCCCCCCCCCTTTATATAGAATTTTTCAATAAGTCTACTCAAACTCTGCACAGAAAGATTCATTTTACATAAATAATGCCATTAAAGAAATAAAAGAACCACACCTCTACGACGATTTTTATTTTTGGATAAAAGTGACATCATATCCAATGAAAACTTAAGTATTTCAATCCATGACCCCCGCATATATTCGCAATAGATATTTTGTACATCTAAGTGTGCAAATAACATATCCAAATCCATATATAACTATGTTCATGTTTTCCAAAAATCTACACCATAAACCTGGATATGACTCCCTCCATATCTTTTCTGTCTTGATTTTTTCGAAAACTATGTGTCGTATAAGTATAGTTCTTAGGGCATTTTTATTAGTCCCAAGGAATTTAGTTGTGCAGAGTTTGGGCAGACTTGTTGATAGGAACTGATAGTTAGCCTTCAAACTGCATTGATCACCATTGTATTTTTCCAGAATAAATGTATTTTTCTCGTTTTCCAAACCACAGGAACATGCAATTTAACTTCGGTACAAAACCACCATGGAAACACGAATTCCATACCTTCTAGCTGACACCAACAAACACTTTTCTGGTAATTGCCGACAAATTACCCAAGTGTTTGCAAAACTGAGCAACTTCCAGCACATTCAGCGCTCATCACATCTCCCTTCTCTTCAACAAATAAGAATCCATCCCTGAATTCAAATGACCCTAGGAGTAATGACACGAATTTCTTTCCTACTCCGTCCTTGGCTAATTACAGAGGACATCGTGCACAAAGTAACAGTGTATTGTTTAAGGGGTGCTGCGGCTGCATTAAAATTCCACGGACACATTTTTAGTGGGCAACTGAGTGGCAATTATATCCAGGAATTCAGGCTCATCCTGCTTGCGAGGGAATTTAATATGTAATTTAAAGCGTATTACGTGGGGTTGTGTAGTTATTTGGGGTTTTGTGGGGAAAGGTGTAGCAATGTTGTGTAGATTATGCTTGAATTCAAAGTGAGGCTTATAGTGGTTTGTTTCAATTCGTTTAACAAATTTCTGACTCTGGGTGATTCTGATTAGGAATATATTTGACATTTGTGACTCATTGATTAAAAAGTAATAAACCACGTAAGATTAAAAAACTATTTTATATGGACCAATCCCAACAAATATTAATAATTTCCATAAGGTTTTAACTCTTGCAGTCCTGACCGTCCCAATTCTTCAAGATGTAATAGCAATATTTAATGACCTAAAAATAAAGAGTTTATTCCTATTGTCGTATATTCGGGCGTATAAAGCACTATAAAAATGGTATTTGAGGGTGACCAATATACACTGGATTAAAACTATATACGGTTAATGAACTACAAACCTAAAATTATTATCAGTTTGAAACCATATATTTCTATATCGTCGCTTAAGCCACGATATGACATTAACTCGGTTTACAAAACTTTTTAGGAGGAGGGAAGAAAAATATCTAACGCGAATGTCTGAGGCTGGAGAAATTAAAAAAATTGGTGATTACAGCGGTTCTAGGACGTTTTTTTGCAAAACTATTTAACTGATACGTTGTCAAATTTTGAATATGGATGCATAACTCGAAATAGACAAAAATTTAAGTTATGACATGCTGTAACATTAAACAACGATATCCTAATGCGTGCCATACTCAGGAATATTCGGTAGCAGATTAATCCTTTCTTAAACTCTTCCTTTGTTACAATCTGTCTATTTTGTGAACCTAATAATCTCATACAACTTGAAACCTCACTACAACCGCCATAATCACACGGAGAGCACCACTCCAATTTGCAAACCGAGGCAACGTGACTTTGCCTTCCTTCAACACCCCCTCTAAACTGTATTTTCTGGGGGTCCCCAAACAATGGGGGAGAGTGATCAACCCCCCTGGGGGTCCGAGGGGGGCCTTTCTCTAGGCCCCGGTGTCCATTACTACCGTGATTAGCTCCGGTGCTGGGCCTAATGGCTGTCCAACAAAGCCTGTCCCCTGGCCAAGTGACACTTTGGAACGGCAGAAATCGGACCTGTTGTTTGGACACCGAAGCGGACAATGTGATACAGCCCTAGGAAAATGGATCGCTGAAGTCAAGCTATTGTTGTGATTGTTCTGTGTATGAGTTTCGATGTGTCATGTTGTTTAATGTGAATGAAATGTGGCAATATTATTTCAAATGAATTCCTTGATTGAATGAATGCATCACATTAATACTTGCATAGTTCATGAGAACTCTGAGCGATTCATTAAAAATCATCAATTGAGATTCTAGAAACCTTTCTTTCAGAGTGTTTCAGCTTGAATGCTACGGACTTCGAGGGGAAGTAGGGGACACATACAGATGACTCGGAACGGCATGGAAAAGTGGGGTCGCAAATGCACTCGTGAGACGCTAGAGGGAAGATAAAAGTTGGCAGGCGCAATGGAATGTAGGTTTTTGTGGGAAAAAGGATGAGGGTATAACTAAAAAGGAGGATTTCCTTTAAGAGGATTTCCTTAAAAAGGATTTCAACTTAAGGAGGCTATTTTCAAAAAGTGACAATAACAAATTTGCTGTAGCATTTTGAAGACGTCCTCTGAGGAAGTTTAAGCATGATGATAATTGGCACTAAAACTTTACTTTTAACCCTAGATTTTAGGTCAAAATTGATCATTTTAAATGTAGTATTTTCTCACTATTTTTACTGTCGATAAAAGTCAGTAGGTATTCAAATTGAATTAATCTAGAAAGAACACTTGAAAAAAATCCACCCCTGGCATTAAGTAAGTTTTAATTTCTTAGTACTTCGATTATAAAAAAACACATTAAGTGAACTTAGCACGAACAAGCTTATTTTTATCCGACCCCAATAAAACCCACCAAAGTGCTTCATAAAATAGGGGGCGAAAATCCACATCCCACATAAAAAACGCAAGAAAATGCGCATAATTTCAACTGCTTTTCCTAATCAACCCATTTACAAGCGAATCTTCGAATCAACCACACATGTCCAGGATTCAGTCAAGGAACCAACTCCACTCATAAAACTACCTCAGCGCCCTCATCAAGGAACCCTCCCCGTTCACCGGTCCCTCGAATAACCCCCACCTTTCATTGCAGAAATGATATTGCATCCACCCCCTCGCTTTTATGAGGGGGGGGGAGGATCGATTCGAATTGGGGGGGGGTCACGCTAGGGGTGCAAAAAGTTCTTTCCACCCCTCCCCGAAAAACTGTTCTCTTATTCAGAAGGTTGGTGTGGCGTGCGGGATAAGCTACTGTTTCAGGGGCTTCCGAATTGAAGTTACGAGGATGTACTACTTGAATGAACGATTGACTCCCAGGTCCCAAAAATAGACTGGCATGAGAGTTTTATCTCGTCTGCTCTCTCTCTCTCTCCCCCCCTCTCACACACACACACACACACACACACACACACACACACACACACACACACACACACACACACACACACACACACACACACACACACACACACACACACACACACACACACACACACACACACACACACACACACACACACACACACACACACACACACACACACACACACACACACACACACACACACACACACACACACACACACACACACACACACACACACACACACACACACACACACACACACACACACACACACACACACACACACACACACACACACACACACACACACACACACACACACACACACACACACACACACACACACACACACACACACACACACACACACACACACACACACACACACACACACACACACACACACACACACACACACACACACACACACACACACACACACTACACTCATTATACATTACACTCATTCCATATTTGAGACAAACTATGTTTTTCGGATTTTTGGTCGATGTTGACCAATGACGTGAATTATTTATCTGACTAATTAACCGCTGGGTAGCTCAAAGTAGGTGCTACTATTGACTTGATATTGATTGAAGGATAGGTATGCTATCCTCTTTTGACAAAAAGATTATCACAAAATTAAATCATAAATCTCATTTAGCCTGAGGATTCCATATATATCGGGAATACGATTCTAAGGTAATATTACATAATGAACTATGTGGATTAGAAAGCAAGAATGATTGACAGTACATTTACTTGTAAATTGTACTTTACCGCTAATTTGATTCATTGAAGTCAAAGTAACACTGTTAATGGAACTTCTCAGTCTCAGTCTAATCCATCAAACAAAGCCTTAAATAGAACCTCCCCCAGGAAATCAATGCATGGAAAACCTTAGTTTAATGATATTGCAGATTCAGAGAACATAAATGTCCTTATTCAAAGTAGCTCAATAAAAAACAATAGACTTTAATTTATTGTTTCAATAAAAAAACTCAAGCTGTGTAATTGTATCGTGGGCGGTAATATGGCTTGAGTTTTTTTAATCCGACAAATAATAGCACCAGATCTAAATGAATAGTTAGTATATACCTACTAACTATCCATTTTGATTGTTTAACTGTTATTTCTTGATTTAACAATGAAACTATAGATGACAGATAAATTGGCTGTGATAAAACACTTTTAGTAGGCAAACGTACTTTATTTGCACATGATAAAGTTAAACTGTTTAAATTGTCTAAATGTCCTAAAAATCTAAATGTTTATTTTTTTATTTTATCACGTGCAAATAAAGCTACTAAAATAAACTTACTAAAAGAGTAACGAAATTATTACTCAAATTATTTCTACAGAAACCACCACACCATCGCACTCACAATCTATAGTCTTCTATTCTTATCCCTCGAGCGTTCTCAATTGCTGTATACCTCCCCCTATATTCCTGATATTTGACCGTATGGGTAATATGACAATACCCACCCTTGATCAATGTATAGGAGTCGGTGGGTATCGATTTGACAGGGGCAAGCAAGGTGTGCTGGAAACAGGGGTGCAAAACAGATATGCTCATTTTCTCCCCCGACCCCACTGTTCTATAATTCAAGAGGAACCACTTCCAGCTTACCCACGGAGCAACGGTTCTATTATTATTGGAGAGAATACGATAATGTTATTGGATAAAATTGGCGCTGTGAAGCTTTTATTATTTATGAAAATTGATAAACCTTTTAAGAATAAAGTTATAGCAAACGTGCAAGACTTGCCATATCAGCTAGTTATTTATGAAGTAATTCTCAGCAATACCTTCAGATAATATTTGTGTCCTCTGCGGCTATTATTTAAGGACTTTTCTTGATGAAACGCATACATTTTTAATGAACTGATTTTAAAGTTTGATGGAAGTCTTGTAGATTTGCTTCTAAAATACTCAAATATCTCTGATGATATTAACACTTTTAAAATTAAGATTGATTTTGAAAAACTGAGTGATACAAAGTTTAAGGATGGAAATTGAAATTCTAAAGTAAGAAAAGAGGCTCAGGAAACTTTAAATGAAGAAGAAAATTATGAAGGAATGTGAAGGAAGGTTGAAAGATAATACCAAAACAGTATTTTTCAGTTAATACAGTGCAACTACAATACCTTTAACGTACCTTCCATTTAAAAATCATGGATAATCCGAAGAACTTATTCATGGATTAATAACAATATCTTGAAGTTTATTCTTGAAAATAATAATATTTTCAATAATTAACTGAATATGGAGTTACAAATAAAGAATGTAACTTCTTTATTTCGAAGTCTTGGATCATTTGAAGTTTTTCAGTGGTCCTTTCAGCTTTGAAATACCTTAAGTTGCTCCGTATTTTGCGTTAATTAGAAACGGGTCTTACTTTCTTAACGGCTCTTGTAATACATATTATTTTGAATATCAAAATTTTTTTAGAGGGATGACTTCTGCAACGATAAGAGAAGTAAATGAAAGCAGAGAACTTATTTCAAGGTGTTGTGGAAAAATCCTGAATCCGGCCATTTTTACCCGCTCCCTACACCTGTGGATCGACCCCAGAGAACTCGGCCACGTGTCGAGGTATGGAAATGATGGGCGGAAGAAATAATATCGTCCATCACAACCTCCCCCAGCGCAACAAAAGACACCAACTGCTGCCTCCCCCCCCACAAACAAAGAGAGGTGAAGAATGGCGCGAATAATCGTTTCTTCCCTTTAAGAGGGGTTTATGAGGGGCGATCGGTCTTGAGGGGATCCCTATCCTATCCTCATTCGGATCTTCTTGTTGGTGAGGGGGTTTTTTGAGATGATGAATGGCGAAATGTGTCAGAAGTTTGTCTTTGAAAAAGTAACAGTTGGTTGAAAGAAAGTTTTATGTTGTTAAACAATGCAGGCTTACTAAATGATATCTAAAGATGAATCTTCTGGGATGGAGAGCAGTGGTCTTGGAGAGGGGCTAAATACCATAGAGGAGAGATAGTGGTGGAGTGAGCAATGGTAACCATAAAGAGTGGCTAACATAATTCCCAGAAAGACCGCTGTCACTGGATATTTTTTTTCACTGCCGAACTTTCATGCCATGCAGTGTTGATAATGCAGAATGTTTCTGTATCTGTCTGCAGCACCATTTTCAGAAGCCAAAATTTATCTGTAACTTCCAACGATGAGGAGTCCAACTCACAATCAAAACAAATTGCTGTATAATTTTTCAGTTTATAACTTAATAGTAATAACTTGGTGTTCGGCGACAATCACTTTTTACGGTTGTAAACATACGTCACTATTTTGTACGCTTAGAAATGATTTCTTTATGTATAAAAAGTTTCTGCAGAATTTTTTAATGACAGGAAAAATTGCATTTTGCTACACAATATAGTGACAACTTTTGAAATAGGGGACGAGAGCTTAAGCTTAAACACTTGAAATATATGAGCCTTAATTTGTGAATGTTCCCAAACCTAAGATTCCATTTCAAAGCATATCTGTTTTCTATTTTCACTTTCAGATGTTTTGAATGAGGCTCAGAAATAAAAGGATTTTGATAAAAAAAAAGTAGCATTTTATTTTTTAAAGAACGATTTATCTACTTGTTGATTAGCTCAGGTAAAAAAAAAAATCTAATACAATAAACTACGATGAACTGAAGAGGTCATTTCCCGCGTTAAAAGCTTTTTAATACAAAGAAAGTACTTACCTTTGTTCCTGAAAGAAAAAAAAAACTTTTTTTAAATAAATTGATGGCAGTCAAAATTAGCCGTCGTTGACAATATTTATCTTCGGATTTGACTAATAGAAAATGATTAGATGAAAAAAAAAAACCCGATTATTCTATAATGAAGAAGATAAATGGAGTTTAAGTGACAGTTTAAAAGAGTAATTTGAGAATTTTCTTTTATCTCAAAATATTTAAAAGATACAGAGACTAGCGGTTCGAATTAGTAAGCTCAAATTTTTTTAAGTCAAAAAGTTTAATGCGCAGAAAAGTTTTATTGTATACTATCGGGAATTGCATAATTTAATACAATTACGATTTAAAGATGTTTTTAATATTTTTAAGACTATAATGCATTAATACTTCGTATTATATAATTTTAAAAAATATATTATGGCAACTTTTACTGAAAAATCAAACTTGTAATTTCATGTTACTATTTGATTATGCAATATTTTCTGTAATAAATCCTTCCTCCATAAGCCTAGAGTAAAACATTTAATTTAGCTTGAATATGGTTTATTTATTTGGTGATTAAACCTTTTAATTAGGATTTTAAATTTATTATACCATTAAAATACTATATGTTGTGTTTATATGAATGATTAATGGATATGTATGAAATTATTGTTTTAGTAAGTATTTTCAAATCTGAACATCACAATAGTTAAAAGATAATCTGATAAAATAACTAATTATTTAAGAATTTATTACTTATTCAATTTTAATTTTTTATTTTGGGAGTTGGTAAGGTTCAATCATCATTTACAAAAACAAGGAATTTTTATCTAATGATTAATATGTTCGTGCAAGTTTTATTACACTTAATCTACTTATCAGACAATATGGAGTTCTAAATTTTAGTAAAATTACTTATTTAAAAAAAAAACGCTAAGTAAAGAGTTTTATTTTTGATGATTTGGTTATTGAACTATGTCAATCATTCAACATTTACAAAACAATCATACTTTATTTACAGGTCTTGCCTAGAGACCCTATATATAGAGAGACTGGACAACGGCTCACCGGTATTATCGGTATTTCCGCCATTTTAGTTACAACTTTCCTATACTTTAACATTACGAAATGTTGAAAATCGTGGAAAATGCTGTTAAAAGTTTTGAAAAATACCGAAAGAAGAGCTAAAATGTAAACAAATAAGTTATTAAAAATTTATTTGTTTACTTTCATTCATAAATAATGCCAAATAAATTCAAAAAACTAAATATTTAATTGTTTAACTGGTTGGCGACTTTATTGGCATCCGCCGTTGGCTACCAAGACTAGTTAACCATCTATTTAGATACGAACCGCTATAATCACACGGAGAGCACCCACTCCAATTTGGGAATTCAGAAGTCTCGAACCAGATAGGCGGTTAGAGTCCAATGGTCACTAGTAGATCTACTAGTGTAGTATCGGTGGTAACCAATGGCAAGCTCAGTAGGTCACGTGTTGGTTCCGTGTGACGTCAGACGGTTAGAGTCCATTGCCGGGTAGTACCAACACCCTCTATATACAAAGCCTGACAACTACGTCACTGTGACGTCAAAGGTGGCGGAAAATTGCTACATTTCCCATGTTAAGTCTATGGAGCATAAAAACTTACTTTCTTAACTCCTCGCGTTATGTATGCCTTCAAGGCTGATAATACTGTTCTGGAAACTCAAAATCTTTCGTTTAGAATCAAAATTTTGTCCCTTTTGTACAGGTTTTTTGTATTTTCATTCAGTTTTTTCGCCTTAGGACTAACATGGCTTTTAGTTCAGTTTGCAAATAATGAATGCATGTCATGTAGGTTTTTCTCACAATATCAAGTTTATCTAGGAAATTAAAAAAAATTCACTAGTAAAATAAAAAGTAAAATCTATTAAAAATTAAAACAAATAATTGAATTTTCGAATTCTTCCAACAGTAAACAATTTATTTAATTAAACTAAATTCTTTAATTTATTATAAGATTAAACTGATGAGAATCAAGAATTATATTTATTGTTGCGGGAAATGCACTAGTAGCACTAAGTTCTAGTTAATTCTTCTGATTTGTATTTTTACATTTTTCTCAGATGGCATCACGTTTTTGTTTGTTGTTCCATCAATTTTGTTAAATTAAAAGGCATTTTTAATACTTTATGCTTATTTCAGATTTCTACTTATTAAGCTGTGGTTTAAATAGCGATAGCCATTAAAAATTAATATCACGGCGTTTGTTTTTACATCTTTCCATTAATGTTAATAACAAAAACACGAATATTCCTTGTTCAGTGTTACATATAAATCATGGCGTCGTTTTGCATGTGACGTCAAAGGTGGCGGAAAGTGTGACGTCACCCACCCGAGTTGTGAGGCCATTATATAGAGGGTCTTGGTAGTACCCTCCTTTCCCATGATGCATTTCGTGTCCCATCCCACACTACCTTGCGTGTTGTGTAGTCCGCCATTTAATTGTTTGTGTGTGCTCTGTTGATTGTTTTGATATAATTTGTAATGGACATCAATAATGTAGAAAGTAGCAAATGCAGTTTGAAATGTGAAGATAAAACGTTAAGTTTAATAAACATCCATTTATTTTTTAAGACAAGCACAACTTACAAACATGATGAAAAACGGAAATCAAAACAATAAATATTGATGGAATTGAAACAATGTTGCCAACACAATTTTGTATAATTGTATAAGTGTTACTAGTAAATAAACAAAATATTCAACAAATAATACAAGATTGCTTTCATACATCTTCGCAGGTCTTCGGTAAGCAAATCTGCTATCATCCGTTGATTTTTTGCATATATCGCCAACGCTCTTTTAAAATTTATTCTGATGCTCTCTTTCAAAAACAAAAATGAGATATTTGTTAACAAACTTGGAAACCATGGAAACAGGCAGATCACTTTTCTTACCACGTGACCGAGAAAAAGCCGGGTTAGAGATTGTCTCATGTAAACGCCTTCAAATTTCGTAACCCGGGTAGAGTTGGAAATTCCCTTCAACCCACTTTTTACCCGGGTAGCTACCCGGGTAATATTTTTCCCATGTAAACGGCACTACAGTCTATGGAGATTCATGCATTTTGTAACTAAAATGGAGGCGAAAAGTTCATTGTCCAGTCTCTCTATATATAGGGTCTCTAGTCTTGCCAAAAAGAATAGGGAAATTTTTTTTTCCTGTGCAAATAATATGCTGTCGGAATTTTTACTACTCAATCTATTTTAACAAAGAAACGGAATAGCTCTTAAAATATGTGGGTCATTCCACGTCAAATCAACACACTTTTTGGCATGACCATCTCGGATTTTCTTGAAATTTGGTACAAATGTTCTACATATAGAAACTCGGAAAAGTACCAAATTTCATCAAAAAATATTAAATGGTTCTGGAATTACAGGTGCGTAAAATGGTCAAAAATGGGCCAAAATGGACCAACATAAGTTCTTTAAATTGCTCTAGAGGATTTTCTAATTGGGTTATACAAATGAAGTTGGTGTCATTTTAAAGTATTTTAAATGTTCTTCTTAATGGTGTAAAATGTGCAATATATTTTACAGTACAAAATATAATTAAAAGTTCGATTTCTATCAAATGTACCACTTTTAAAATTTTGAAAAAAATTCCAGGAATAGGTAATATTATTCTAAATAATCTGGTAAAATTATAGGATGGGACAAAAATGGGATCAGTGTCAAAAACTATTTAAACCAAAGTTCGATTTTTCTTATATCCCCTTAAAAAATTTTAAAACTATTTTTTCTCCATTAATAGGATGCGAATTGAGATGTATTTGACTGCTGTTGGCAATTAGGGTCCCTGCACAAACTTGGTGTACCCCGGGCTTCATATTTACAATCTGTATATTAATTCAGGACTTTGTATTGTAACAATGCACTTAAAGTAAATATGAAGCCCGGGCTACACCAAGTTTGTGCAGGGGCCCTAATTGTCAACAGCAGTCAAATGCAACTCAATTAGCATCCAATTAATGAAAAAAAAAATAGTTTAAAAATTTTTTAAGGGAATGTAAGAAAAATCGAACTTTGGTTTATATAGTTTTTGACACTGATCCCATTTTTGTCCCATCCTGTAATTTTACCAGATTATTTAGAATAATATTACCTATTCCTGGATTTTTTTTCAAAATTTTAAATGTGGTACATTTGATAGAAATCGAACTTTTAATTCTATTTTGTATTGTAAAATAGATTGTTTTTCAAAATTTTATAGCACATTTTACATCATTAAAAAGAACATTTAAAATACTTTAAAATGACACCAACTTCATTTGTATAACCCAATTAGAAGATCCTCTAGAGCAATTTAAAGAACCTATGTTGGTCCATTTTTGGCCCATTTTTGACCATTTTACGCACCTGTAATTCCAGAACCAATTAATATTTTTTGATGAAAGTTGGTACTTTTCCGAGTTTCTATAAGTAGAACATTTGTACCAAATTTCAAGAAAATCCTAGATGGTCATGCCAAAAAGTGTGTTGATTTGACGTGGAATGACCCATGTATTGTTTCAAATTTTATTTAGGTACATATTTATAAATGGCAATTGTAATATCTAATAAAGTTTTATGCTTGATGTTTATCGGACCTAACACCATGTAAACCGTTAAACAATTTTTTTTTAACCCCTTAAGATTAATCTTCCATGGAGAAGACAGAAGCTCTCATCCACACTCCCGATGTCGTTACTCTGTATCTTCTTAATGAATTGCTTCCTCGTCTGTGCAAGGAACGAGCAGGCCAATTAACCACTGATCTTCGGATAGTTCTTGGAGAGCCTCCTCTTAAATGTCTCCTAATCTCCTCCAACTTCAGCAGTTACCTGGGTAACAAATTTGCTAATTATAACTACGGAGTTGAGAGTGAAGATATAGAGCTGAACTATTTGAAGGATGAGAGATAATCAATGGAAGAGATCTATTAATGGCAAAAGCCATGTTTCAAGTATGGGTAGTTTTCGGATGGGTTTGGGGTGGATTTTGCTTCCTATTTCGTAAGGTGTGGACAATTTTACTTTAGAAGGCAAGCCCTTAAAAGGCTTTGTCTTAGCGATAGTACTAATATTAAAGGTTAAGGGCTTTATCCTAGTATTTTATTTTGGGTTGAAACTTTGAAAGATAAATAGCGGCACGAAGAACTGGGAAGAAAACATTTTATAAAATTACATATTGCTGGGTTTAATCATGGCCACCTAAACTAATAAGGCCGTAGAAGCTTGAAATCTGAGTGATGTCATGCCTTCTCTTCCACGTCATCGACGCGTTTAAGACAACAGCGCAACTCCAGTCTGGAATCTTGATCGCCTCACCCTTTACAGCCTGATTGGTCTCCACAACTACGGTGAAAACGTCACTTGAATTAGCCACACCGACACACGTGCCGAATATTTCAGATGGGAGAAAGTTTGATCTGAATTAGGATTGATTTGACTTAGGATTGCTAAGAATTACTCTCCTTAATGACAGATGGGGTTAAAGAGCAGAACAATCCTGATCTGAAATTTGCACACAATCCTTGGATTGGACACCTTAGATTGGACCTAAAACCAGCAAAATCTTTCTGTTGATGATAACATTGTAAAACTGATCGAAAAGAGGAAACATCAGTTAATATTTAACCCCCCCCCTCCATTGTAATCGTAAATTTGAAGGCTTAAAATATGTCCGATCATGAGTTTTAAACCAGGCCCGATTTTTACAATTTTATTTAAAATTTAATCATTAAACCAGATTTTAGTAATAACTGATCAAATATGATCATTAAAATTAACTCTGCATAAAACCATTTTCAGGTCTTAAGGGAAACCTCTTTTTAGTTCTGCAAAACGAAACTACACAACATAAAATTGTTTATAATAGAGCACGGAATCAACTTGAGGTTCGCGATCTCTAATTCACTTCCTCACTTCTGAAATATTCGACACGTGTGTCGGTGTGGCTAATTCAAGTGATGTTTTCACCGTAGTTGTGGAGACCAATCAGGCTGTAAAGGGTGGGGCGATCAAGATTCCAGACTGGAGTTGCGCTGTTGTCTTAAACGCGTCGATGACGTGGAAGAGAAGGCATGACATCACTCAGATTTCAAGCTTCTACGGCCTTATTAGTTTAGGTGGCCATGGTTTAATATAGAATGAATTTCGAATTTTGATAAATTTATCTAAAAATAAAGAGTTTACTTCATACTTATTTACTGGAATAGTAAGTTATTCTATTTATTATGATTTTTTTGCTTGGTGTTAAATCACAAAGTTTAAGTTAACACCACAAAACATGAAGAAACCTATTTTAATTTATAAATTGCATACATAACAAAGTTTTCTAAAAAATAAAAATTGAACTTCTATTCGAATGTCATGCAATTTCCTTTTATTATAAAAATTTTTACACAGTTGGGAGTTTTTCAAAAATTAAATGCAATTAAAATGTTTGGTATAATTTACTATGGAACACAGAAATGTAAATTAAATTATTTCCAAGATTAAAATATTTGAATAAGTATCAATATGGTTTGACTGAAGTATAATATTGATATGATTGCTCGTATATTGTATACCTATTGTATTGAGAATGATATTGTAGTGAAGAAAGGCCTTTAAAGAACAAAAAGAAACATTCTTCCTTCTTATCTTTTCATCAGTAGGGTATTTCTTTTCTCGTGGCATCTATACGAAACAAGCAGGTATGATGAATCATTTTTATACATGCCCCTAGAATGGCAGCAATCCAGGTTTTCAGAAGAATAAAATACGAACGAATTGCAAGGTAATGAACAAAATGGTAGGAATTCGGACTCATCTTACGAGGGAATCATTCTTCCTCCAGTAAAAATAATCGTTTCGCATTTGTCTAGTTTAACTCTCTGGGAAGAAAATGACCTAAAATATCAGAGATTTGAGAGGGAAATGATTCCAATATTGTACTGGATTGCATGTGGTTGTTGATGATTTTCTTTGAATGTTCTGAGCCGAATCATTGCTCTTTCAACGTTTTATTCTTAACGGTAGTTGAGTATATTCTGAACTCTTTTGAATTCAAGATATTCTCGACTTCATGTTTCAAAAGAAGAATTTTTGAAAGTAATGCTAAGGTGATATTAAATTGTTTTAGTAGTCAAAGTTAATTAAAAAAAATTAGTATCAATAACAATCAATCGAGGGTTTCCTATTTCATGATGTTTTTCATAATCGCTGTAATCTTTTTAAAACATTTAGTAGATTTTATATTTTTTTAGTTAAATAGTTTTCAATTTTTTATGAACAATTTTTTAATACTGATTTTTCTTATAATTTACCTCAATTCAAATAAAATAAATTTAAAAGAAGATATTTAAGCAATGATAGTATTTATTATGTAGTTGAAATATCGTGCTATTGCTCAAATTTCATTAACACAGACATAGGTAAGCGTCTTGGATATCCCTACACTTGTTTTTTTAACTAAATATAATTTAAATATGTTCAAAGTTTATTTTAAAACATTTAATTTTCTCCCAGAGAGGAGTCACTATTCTATGCTTCTGCACTAAAACCATTATTAAAATGATCTGATTAAAAAATTAATCCTTTACTTCAAAGATCACTTAAAAAAAACTAACTTAAATTTCGTTTCGTGGCAAATTGACAGGTTTCATCACCGGGTTCTTCAAACGCTTTACTCAAATACTGTCTTTATCTGCTCGAATTTTGAAAAGTTCGAACTTCCGTTCGTTCCATTTTACTTCGAACGACAAAACTTCGTCCTTCCATTTCCGTTTGGGCGGCTTTGTGATAAGAGGAGAGAAAATTACCATATCAAAGCCTCTCTCTCTCTCTCTCCTTTTTCGAGGACATCGCGGAACTATCCATACCAACATGCGTCGAACAACTAGCTGCAAATAGTTCGGGAGAAAATAAGTCCGATATATATAAAACTTTGTGATGTTTGGAAGTATGGATATGATTTTTGAATAACATCGAGAGGTTTGGGGGTTTTATAGGATAAGCGTAGATTTTGGAAAAAATGTTTTGTTTTGAATATATCTGTTGAATAAATGAGGGAATATTACGTTTAAAAGCATGGGAGGTAAGCATCTTTAAATGAGTAGAAGAAACATCTCGTACTATAGAGATATACTGAAGAGATATATTTAATTTATCTCATTTTTAAACTTTCAGAGAAAAAGAAAAGAAAAATTTTTGACTGTAAAATCCTAAATAATAACTCTAAAGCCTTCTTGTTTAAAAGAAGAAACTTATTACTGTAATATCAACAAATCAAATCAAGATAATGTCTTTAATATTACTTACAAACTATTAATTCAAACATTTAATTTAGAATTTTACTAAGCTTTGCTGAAAATTCTTTGTTTTTAATTAACACTATATTAGCTAACAAGACAGTACTTTAATAACTGTAATTAAGCTAAAAACTTTTTGGTCTGGTTATGTGGTAAGTTTAAAGCTAAGTAACTTGTTTAAATAAGTATAATTAATTCTAACACTCTTAAACATTTCCTTTTGCATAGTTCACGTATTTGGAAATTATAACTTTTATTTATTGTAAAAAATATCCTTTTTAACTTAATACTTCCTTTTTATTGTGTTATGTCTTTTTACAAAATATCTACCACCCCTTAACAAAATAAAAAAAAGAAACAGAAAAGGCTTCCCATTTATGAATGACATTAATTCAATTATAAAAGGGCAACCAGTCACTCTAGTCGCTAATTTACGTCACGGATATTTCATTACGAAAGATGGAAATTTTATTTGCCTTTCAAATATACAGTTTTAAATATTATTTTCATATACCCATTCCCTGTTTCGTAAAAAAACCCATAAAGATACAATAGTAAAAAGCATAGCAATACGTTTTAAATATAAAATACCTATCTGACAAATTGAATAAGGTTTCTTTTTATTCTTTAATTTTTGAGAGCCATCAGTAGTATAAAATGTTTTCCTAATTAATTTTTTATGGGTATTGAGCCGTTGTTATTTTTTGAAAGTATCAGTAAGCGTGAATAGGTTTGACAAGTAATATTTTATATTAGTACAAACATTAATACCACCTAATAATTGCGAAGCAGAGACAACGTAGGAAAAATTCACATGTAATTAAATTATATGAAATTATAATTAAAATTATATGTGCATTTTTCCAACGTTGTCTCTGCTTCGCAATTATTATTCTTTTGCACAGTGTGGATTTTACATTTATTAATACCACCTCTTTACGAAGTTACACGATATTTTTAGGAATTTTCACAGGAAAGGGATTTAGGTATATGGTTATAACTTAGTTGGTGGATTTCAATAGTGATTTTATTGTAGTAGTAGTAAGTGTAGTGAAAGTAAGTACTAGAACTTTTAGTTGTAATGAAAAAATATTTCGACTTGGAAAGTTTAGGGTCATTACAAGTACATTAAAAGGCCCTGAAATTTTTGATAGTATGGTATTTAAAATGTTAAATTTTTGAACATGGGTACATAATTTTTTAAAATTTAAAAAAATTCTAATGACAAATCGTTTCGGAACAATAGTACCTATTTCAAACAGTTATCCCACAATAAATATCCCACAATACCTAAAACATGTTACATCCCTATCCCGATGAAGAAAGGGAGGGATTTCTCTTAACATGCGGAAATAGAACCCAACGGATTGTTCAAGAGGAATCTCCCTATTTACAGAAAGGAAATTCACTTGGTTGAATCTGAAAAACCGTTTAAGGATTCTCAATTTCCCTACTTTTCTGCTATCACTAGCTACAAAATCGTCTGAAAAGCTTTTAAAGCTTCATGTTTCTTTGGAAAAAAGGCCACTTTTCATACTAACAATTTTACTTATTTGTTCCGAGACACAAAATAGTTGGGTATCTTTCTCTTGAGACAAAGATTTTTTTGAATCACCTTAATACAGGGTTTAAGATGACCAAAGTTTTTAGCCTTGGTCTATAATTAGGGCATTAAGTTCCGAGAGTCACCATGGGTACCATTTTAAAAACTCGAAGTCCAAGATAGCCAGTTTAGTATGTAAATATAGCGTAATTATGATCAATGAGGGAATTTTTGATGTCCAAGGGTTTTATTTTTAAGTGATTTTATGATAAAAAATTAAATTGAAATTATTATTATTATTATTATTATGAATAATAAATTATATTATCACATCTGAAGTGAGAAAATCACCGCAAATTTTGCTATACATGCTATTTTTTTTGCTTTGAGTTTATCCGTAAGTATTTATAATTTGGAGATTGAATAAATTTAGCAAACGAGGGACAGATACTGGGCATTAAAGTTGCTAACATGGGCCACATTTTAGAGAAATGCTGGCAGACTAGAGATGTGGCCCGCATTTTGAAATTTTTGCCTTTATAGATTACAGATACAGACTTTATAGATATCTTTTATATGTACAAGAACTAGATATTAGGAACTTAAGTAACGAATTTCCACAATTTATTAAATCCTTAAATCACCGTGATCATGTTTGTTTACCAACCAACCTTATCATCTCAAAGAAACTCAATACTGAATTCTCTCCTATTCTGTGAATTCCAAACGCAATCACAAGAGAATAGTTATTAATGGTTCTAACCCAGAATCGTGTGACAAATCACACAAAACCTTGTCCGGTAATACGAGCTTCTGGGAAGGCTGGAATAATTAATATGGAACCGAACACCAGTTGATTAATATTGAAGCGAGCGGACAACAGCTTGACCCATATAGCAGGAAAGATCGATGTGGGACTGGTTCGTGGGAGGTAGCATTGTTCCATAAATGAACTGTTATAAATTCATAAGAACCCCTTTGTCAGTGCTAATCACTTCCTAAAACCAGCATGCTTCTATTTGTATATTAATAATATATTCCGCATACTATATCAATCCTACGTTGTGTTTGGAACTGTATTCTGTACAATATTTGAATTGTTAGTTTGAAAAAGGGAGTAAGTCATACAGAACTATCATCGAAAATATATTCAAAAATATTTTACAGTTGCAAAACGTTGATGTCGAAAGCTAAAAAAAATCTTAAAACCCACTTAAATTGACAACTAAATTTTATTTCTGCTTATATAATATCACAAAAATGAAAAAAAAAACCTATGATTAATAAAAGTAAAAAATATTTTATGAAACTGAGTTTAAAATCATTTTAAAGAATAACATTCCATTGCTTCGGAGCTTTTCTTAGGGTATCTAGAAAGAAAATCTCCAGAATTTGAAAATTTTCCCCCTTCGAAATAATTTCTTAATCTTCATTTCTGATTTGAATTAAAGGCTATCTTCAGTTATTTCCCACAAAAAATCTTTTGCAGTACTTAACCAGACTTAAAAGACTTTGTAAAGCATACCCTTAAGTCTTTTTATTACATTAATTTGATGCATTACGCCAAACTTTGCATGAAGATAAATACATTACTACAACTATAAGAAAATAATTATATAAAAATTTACACAAAGTAATTCAAAATAAAATGTTTATTATACAAAAAAAAATATTTTGCACATCCTATTTCAGACCAGTTTTGTAAAAATAATGTTACACTTTTTAGTACAAGAGCTAGAAACGTCGAAAAAGCAAGAATAGCAAAAAAAAAAAAAAAAAAAAAAAAAAAAAAAAAAGCAGCCAGATAGCCCCCACGCTGTTCGAAAAAGCATAGGGAAAAATATATTAAAGAAACAGCTTTCCTAAAATTCTCTCTCGAAAACGTTGCTAGCTCTTAGACTATTTCTACCTCAACTTTTGTAAGTATACTTGTATATTTGATATTTTTTAGCAAATTATTATTACCTGAAATATTCTGCTCTTAGAAAACATCTCTTGTTTGAAATCTTATGGAACTACAAAAAGCCAAATTCTATAGATAGATAACTTTCATTTCACCAATAATATCTCCAAAACAATACAAATAATACCTTCAAAAAAGGAATGACTCTTTAAGGACAGCCAGGATCAACTATAGCTGAGAACCCTGTCAAAAACGCTGACACTCCTTTGAGATCAAATATACTCAAAATAGAAAACAAACAATCCCTAAACAATGTTCGAAGAACGTGACATATTGCACTTTTTCTCCTCCTCTCAGTCTGGAAGCGTGGGTGTCATAAAAATCGAACGCAACACGGAAAACTAAGTTCGAAATTCACTCGAATTCGAACATTTTTTCAGAGGCATGGCTTCTGAGTCACGTGTTCCTTGATGTGGTGACAGAACTCGATCTTGAGCCTCGAGGCCGGGTAAATATTTTATAGGCTGCTCCCTACGCCCCCTTTTATAGGGAAGGAAAAAGATTGTGTTCTTTTTTGGTGATTTACTGTTTAGGTTCTTCCCTCGTTTATGTTTCTTTTGAAAAGATGGCGTTTGTGTTATTTCAATTTATACAGGCTGTAACAAAGTGCAAAATAGAACTGTAGGTAGACGCTGTATTTAAGGAATTAATAGGGAATAAAATTGGTTCATTTAAAATTAATCTTACTTTGTAACTTATGACTGGTTTATGAGTCTCAAACTGCCTACGAATTAATAAACTTGAATGTTTTTAAATTAATAAAGAAATACCAAAGAAGAACTTTTATAAGCATAAATATCTTAGATGCTCAAATGAAGGGGGTCTAAAACTTAAAAACTTTTTGATATGGATACATTTTTAACAGAATTTATATCTATATCAGATAATTTTTGAAAAAATATGATGAGAAAATAAGCAGATTAGATATATTCCTCTGAAAATTTCATTAATTAAAAATAAGTTTTAAGAATCGGTCATTTTTAAGGCTTTTTTTGGAGAGTCATAAGAAAAAAAAATAAACTACCTTGAAAAAATGTCATAAGGAAAATGCATTTATATAGGAACTATAGTAAAAATGAATACTGTGGACTATGAGTTCCTCCAGTTCAATATTTGCCCCTTGAAACCTTGCCCTTTTTACACTACAAAGTTCTTTCCCCCTTTTTAAGTTATTTTATGACAGAAAGTCACAGCTAGATTCTAATCAAGCATCCACCCCCTAAAAAAGCCCCTTTAGAAGTACCCCTGATACCACTTATGTTTGAATCTATGCACGCCCCTTATTTCTCCAGGGAAAGATTACTCAGGGAAGAAGTTCCGTTTCGCAAGAAAAACTATAAAAGTATACTCCCTCCACCCTCATCTTAATTTTTCGACCCCTCCATCTGAATAGAATATCAGAAGAGGGGCGGAGAGTGTTTATGGTAATGATTTGGACCCGAACAGACAATGGTCAAACTGGAGGAGAAAAGGTAGTCGGATTTTCTAATATAATACTTAAAACCGGTCACAGACACAATCACTGCATTATTTTTATCACTGCCATGTTAATTAAATTAGTGTTATTATTTTACTCGAGTAAGATAGGTTCAAAATATTGGTTAGGCAGTCTTGATATTGAAAAGTCATAGCTGAGTGTAGCGGGAAAAATTTGCTAACACTGGTTGTTAAAAATGTAATGTCTAGCATATAGTATACATTATACATTGGGTGACTAAAATTAAACAAAACTTTGTTGAATGTGTAAAAATTAACCTAATTATTTGAATTTATTTTCTTTTTTAATATCATTCATCAATATCATAACCATCATTTATCCCCCATTGTGATAAGTTCTTTACATTATAACAAAACCACTATTTGTGCAAGGAAGGAGCCTTTAACTGAGCTAGCAATGATTGACAAAGAAAAATTAGACCGAGATTATTTAAAAAGAAAGGTAAAAACAACTGAAAAATCAAAAGGAAAATTTTTAATACAGAAATTAATATATTATATCTCCAGTGTATTTTTAAAATATAAGCACAAAGGCTATTTCTTCTACAATATCTAGAAGATCTTCTAGAAGATCTAGAGAATCTTCTAGAAACACAAGCCTGGTCAATTATTTTTTTTAGATTGACACACTTTAAAAAACCTAAGAAGAAACAGTGTATTATCAACCGCATAGCCCTTCTGAAAGCTTCCATATTATAATGAACTCACAAGTTTCTCTGGAACAAAAACACGAATAAAAACCCTCACAAGGTATTCTTAAGGAGCTTTATTAAATTCAATATTTTCTCCAAGCTGTTACTCCAATTATTGTTATCCCCCTTATTCACGTTCTCGATCACGGGTACAGTTAATTACGCGGCGTTGGAGGTGGAAATTAATATAACTTGTTCAAATCCCCTTTAATTATAAGGGGTACTAAGCGATGCACTTTTTTATTGTTTGCGGTGGCAACAAGAAAAATTGCGGTCTAATTAAATTCAAGGGAGTGGCGTGGACCTTTGAAGTTAGTTCTTTGATCCTGTCTTGTTGCACTGAATTCTTAATGTTGACTTGAACCTCTTGACCCTTTACTTCTTAAGTGATTCCTTGAGAGTCTTGATGATCTACCTTTAGACAGTTGTTCAAGGTCTGGAGCCAAACCCTAGTATGGTTCAGTGCTTTTATTAAACATTTCCTTTTTCTTTCCATTAAATACATATAAAATGAATTTTCCCAAACCAACCAACCAACTAACCATAGAATTCACGCACACAAATTCTTTAAATTTTTTTGATAAACCAACGAGTGATGAAAAATATGAGGAAATTAGATAAATGATGAATGCAAAAGTGATTAGAAAAATATATGAATATAAAAAGTAAACACTAATTAGGATTCTCATGATGGATGGTAAAAATGTTCCTTAAGAAGGGATTTTCTGTTTTGAAATTCAAGTTGATTTCACTTTAAAAAAAATAAATGATTTGCAGACGGGGGGGGATAGTTATTTTGTGAGTTTTATGCAATAGATAGATATATTCCAATACATTCCTTGAGCATAGCTTCATCGTATAAACCACTAATAGGAGTGGAAAATTTTGACCATTATTAAATAACAATATTTTCATCAAAAATGTTAAATAATCAACAGTTAAAAATAAAATGGGCGTACAGTCCATCTGAGTTTATTCTTGAAAATTAATGAAATGAATTTCGTTAAAATTTACTCAAATAAAATTTGATAGTTTAAACGTATGGGTATGATGCTGATATTACCATACCTAACATCAAAATTATAAGGATTGGTCATTAAATAGTAACTAATATTCATACATTCATGAGGCAAAAGTTGCCATTAAGTATTCAAATAAACTTCATTAATATTTGTTCATTTAAGTAGATCCAAGAAATACATAGATGGAGGAAAATATTTTCCTTCCTAAATTCTCTTTCAGTACAAAACTAAGGAAAAAAAATTACCATCAAAAGGTAAAAAGAAATTCTCAATTTTGAAAGAATTCTTCAATTAAGTACCTTGAAAAGGTTTTTCCGCCATAAAAAATTTAATTATACTTCCTGTGCCATCTTTTATCAACAGAATTCCTCGCATAAAAAAAGTAGTTTCTGCTTTTTCTTTAAACCATTTGATGATTATATAAAAGCTATATCTATTACCAAGTTCTGATCACAATAGAGCTTATATTCGGAAGTTTAATTAAATTATATATTTCCAATTAATTTTGGATTCAAACAGATTGAATTTCGCTAAGAGTGCGTCGAAAGAATTTCCCGAGAGAAAAGAATGGAAATTTTTCGAAGCGTTTTGATAGCAAACACCGATTCTTGAATCAAAAGACTGTTCGTTAAAAATTTAATTAAAACCGGTGGCAGCGCATTGATTATGGAACCGTAACCATGAGGATTTGATTCTTTTGGGATTGAGAAGTAGGTAATCTTTGTTCTGGAATCGAGTATTTTATTATGAACTCTATTCACAAATCTTCGTTTATAGAATTTTAAATGCAGCAGTTTATTCTTCCATTAATTCGAAAGACACAAAATTAGATATATTGTGTCAAACAGGATGTAATTTTTTTTATACCTATTTATTTATTAATTTATAATGAAATGACGTCATAAAAATATCATTTACTTTACTACCTTTATACTTAATCTTAGAAGAAGTAGGGATACAAAATAAATAAATGAAATAAAGCCATTATTATATTTTTCTAGCTGTTTATTAGTATAATATAGCAAAGTAGGTTTTAAAAATCATAAGCCTCTAAAAATATACATATTTACTACAGTGGATATTAGTTTTACCATTTTAAAAAGCATTTGAATTTTAATGTTCATTGATTCTAGAATGACCGTAGAGCATGGGTTGGCAAGTTATTTTGCTCGGGGTCCAAATAATTCCGTAGAAAAATAATAGGTACTAATTACTACTTTGAATTCTTATCTTCAGATAAACATATTTTTTTACAAATATGTAATTTGAGTACTCTACCTGCTTAATTAAATTGTTAAATTAAAATTTTCTCACTGCAAAATTCCTAAAAAACATACTTATGAACAGGTGTGCCCTGTAAGATATATTATTTTTTTATATCTCTATAATTCGAGTCATCCGAGAATAAAGATATTTTTATTTGTGAGTAGGGCTAATGTCAAAATTTAAGAATATTTTTATGTTTAAGTTGAATGAAAAAGTGTTTTAGATCAAACAAGAATCAATATGTTGCTTCTTTTTCATATCACTTCTTGTACTTCGATAACTAATATAAAGATTTTCTTTGGAACCAGGAGGGAATGAGGCAAAAAAAAAAAAAAAAAAAAAAAAAAAAAAAAAAAAAAAAACATTTTAACGTTTAAATTGAAAAAAAATGTTTTAAAATTTAACAATAACCCATCACAAAGCATTTATGAAGGTATCCATATTACTAATACGAATAGAAAATCTGGGGAAAAGCTAATGCCAGACCAAAGAGCAATGCTAAAACGAAGCATTTTTATTGGGTATAGAGAACCATAAAAATTGTCTGCAATTATTTGATAGAAATATTAAACATTTTTAACAGTTTACATGCTAACCCTTTAACAAAGTGACATACTTCAAATCTGATTTCACGTAAACCTTCTTACCCACATATAAGTTGCTTTCCTCCCCACTCCCCTTAATTGAGTCATCCGTGACGCTTTTCTCTCTTGTTTAAGTAGCGCCTCAATCACCATTCCCCACTTTATTCGCAATCAATCTTACCCACCCTTTATTTTGACACCCCATGAAGAACCAGTGTTTTATCGATAGACCAGGAACCCTTCTTTCGTAACACTTTAGTGGTCGCATCGTTGTTTTTTTTTTTTTTTGAGTGTTTTGCTTTAAGATCAATTAAGAAAAGTTTTCTGTATTGATTCAGGAAACCTCATTCTTCTTTAAAAATACTTTTTGTGTTAAGAGATCTTTGTATTTCTTTCAGAGAAAAAGGGTTTAAACTTTTTTATTGTTATTTTTTAAGGCTGTAACATTTCCAGTTTGATTTAACAAGTTAAGAAAAAAGTATTCATTAATGAAAGTATTGACTTACAAATTTCTCCTATCTTAATTTAGTTTTTTAACACTTATGAGTTTTTTTTATTTGAAGGAGAATATTTATTTCCATTCTGTGCATTTGATTATTTTACCTGATTAAAGCTTGCATACTATTTTGTATTATTCTGGGCTGATGAACGAAAAGTAGAGAAAACTTAAAGATGATAGTAAGAAACATTTTTTTTGGTAAGATTTAAGTAGATTTTAATTCTCGATCATGCATATTATACAATGGTTTGTGTAAGTAATAACAACTAAGAAGTTCAAAAGCTATTGCTACCAAAGATACCGTGGATACTAGAAATAATTTTGCTATAGTACTCGTATACAATAGCAGTTCCTACTTAAATTTCTTTTAGAACTAAACAATTTTCAGTCTTATCAATTCAAGTTATCAAGTACTTATTATATGGGTTTTCAATGCATACATTCAGTTACAAAGCGTATTTAACCTTGGTCCATGACTTAAATAAACTGCGAATTCCATAAAAAAACCTTCATTGTTTAAAGATATTAAATTACAAAAAAGTATCATGGTTTAGTTAAAAAGGCATTATTTAATAGATATAACGGATTTAAATACATATAATTTAAAGATTGTGAAAATTAGAAATATTAAAAATTTGGGAAAATATATACCTTCTGCCTGTTACATGAAATACCGATTTAAAGTTAAAAAATAATCGTAGTTATTCTATCTATGTGAACAAAAAAAAAAGATATAAAATAAATTTGAGTTCAGATATAAACTAAAATTCCATACCATCCAACTGTATTGCATCGAATGCAACAATAAGGAAAATTTAAACGCAAAAAGAACATAAATAACAAAGCGCGTCTATCCATTTTTGAAGAGTGTTGAATTTGACCACGGTCAGCCGTAAATCACTTTTATGTTCTGGGAGAGTGTATCACTTACCACAGCGAAAGAAATACGGTTATGGCTGAGGTAGGGGGAAAAACTCTTTTTAAACCGATTTTAATGGGACAATTTGTTGCCGCCGCTCCGAAGGGAAAGGAATGGACTCATCGCCTATTGCACAGATGGGGACCCGATCGTAAATTTGGAGTTTGAGAGGAATTCAAAAGAGGGAATTTTCGGCGGAATTGCGTTTTAGATCTCGTTGAGCTTTATGCAATACATGTCTGCTTTGAAATTGATGAGATGGACACCATTGAAGACTTGTAGGAATGGAGATTTAGAGAATTCGGGAAGTGGACTGATGCATGGCTGTTGTTAAAGATAGGACTCGTATTTAAAGTTCGAGAAAATGCTTTTTGTGGTCTGATGGACATAATAAATACTGGATATTTTGAATATGATTGTCATAAGGAGTTGTGTTTCTGTGCCTCTTGTTTTTCTGAAATGCCATTTTATTTTCTAATCAAATGCTCAAATGCAGACAAAATCAAAGCTAACCAAATTTCCTTTGCCTAAAACTGTTTCAGATTTACAAAGATTCCTGGCTATGAGGAACTTCTATCACAAGTTCCGCATTCTCTGCATGCTCTAACTGCTGGTAAGAAAAAGAATGACAATACTAAATTAATTTAAAAACAGCTGTGATCACTAGAACTTGCAACAAGTAAGGGGAGACAGTTTAACTTAATACGTATTAGCTTATGTATTCGAAGTCCTGTCTTTACATTTGTACTAGGTATTTGATTTTCTTACAGTTGTATTTTAATTTCTCACAGTTTTCATGTTATTAATAGGCAATGCCAAATCGAATTGAATATTCAATACACGTCTTTTTTCTTGAGGCAATAAATCAAACATAACTATTTTCTTACATAGTACGGTAGGATAACTAGTTCAAACAGTTTGAAGTTATTATTTTCGTCACAAGTTTTATACTTATTATATAAAAATACTTGAATAGAGTGTTTTCAGGTGACGTCACAACCGGTTATTTTCTTTTAACTGTGTACCTTCTGTAGGGCTTTTAACTGTTGCTAAGGTCGTTGTTTATCTGTTGATCAGGCGGTTTTTAGGTATGGGGTCACGTGATTTCAAATGCTCCAATAGAAGAATTCCAAGGCTAGTTATTTTTTGTAACTGTTAACCTCTGTAGGGCAAAAAACTGTAACAACCTTCTGTTGCTTAGGCCGTTGTTATGTCCGAGTCATGTGATTGAAAATGCTCTATAGATTTAATTAGCATTTTCCGACTGTGTGCAAAAAAATCATGATTGATATTGAATCTGCCAGCTCATATTCTGTGTAGGAAGTATGAAATACCTTTTTAAATCACCAATATTATCTGATTATTTTGTTTAAATTATTATTTCAAAGCATTTGAAATTTTTATGATTAAGTTTATCCTTTACTAAATAACAAAAAATACTCATCCATACGAAAGAGTCGATTCACCCTTTAAATTTACTGTCCCCCCCAGTAACAATTTCCACAACCAATACAAGAACACAAATACTATCACAAAAAAAGGTGGTTTAACGGATCCTCTCCATCCCCATTCTTCCAAGCAGCACAAAAAGACAGTAGGTGGCAGAGAGATCATATAAAAACAGCATCTTCACTCCTACTGATTTTAAAAGGGAGGCTTCGGAAAGTGCTGCTCTTTGAAATATTTATTCTGCCTCCAGCCGAAACATCGAAGAGTTCTGTCACCATCTTGTAGTAGCACGTGACCAGGTGGTCGTGCGTGCTTTGGTCGCGAAGAGGTTGCTCCTTTAGTGGTTTTTGGGATTTTTTTTGTGTTTTGATTCTGAGGGATATGTCTGGGGTTTGGATTTGGTTTTCATGACATTTTTCTTCGTGTCTGTGGGAAAAGGTGAAGGGAGTTATTTTAGAGATCACCAGGGGTGAATCCAGGGGCCAGCAATGGGACTGGAGCCCTCCTTAAGCTTACATCATTTTATATTGTTTATAACAAATTAAATCTCATTATTTTCATAAAACAATTGTAATATAAAAAGGAATTTATAATGACAATTAAAGGACAGAACTTTATTCACCTATGTAAAATTTAAAAATCCCCGATATACAAACCACAGACTTTTTTGTTACCTCAGATCCCCCAAAGGTGGAGTGGTGTTGGCGTGTCATAGCCAATGAGGGTCTACCGAGGCTTGACAGCTGCCGGGGCAGGAGCAGCTTACGCTGCTGGTACCCCGTAACCGACTAATCTCTCTACTGTTACCTCAGATCCTCCGTGACAGTGATTACAGTGATACATGTTGGAAGAAAGGCTTCCATCCTACATTTACTTTCAGAATAGCAATTCCCGTAAAAACCATAAAAATAACCATCGGAAAATCGCTTTAATAAGAATTACAGTAACTCTGCCGTTCTGTTCCAGGTCAATTTGAACCCAAATTACTTTCATTCTTTTATAAACTATTTCTAGAAACTGGAACGGAGATATTTTCATGACTTTGTTGTTAAATGATATAAATGTGTTCTTCTAAAAGGGTCTATGTTTGTAAATCCAAATAATGTTTTCCCATTTTTTTCCTTCTGTATTGTTTGAAACTTAGTACTTCAAATATAATATTCACTTTTATAAACTTTCATGTATTTTTTATAATTATTCAACAAAAAATAACAATAACTACTTTAACACTTTTCAAAAATTTTCCGTAGGTACCCGTTATAATTGAAATGATTTTTAAAAAATTGGATCATATTGGCCCAACACTGAACCATGTTTTTAGTACGACCCAGAAGAGAGTGAACTACCTACATCTTTCAATTTAGAGTAAAGATGATCAATATTTTATACGGACTTAATGTCCTTGATAGCTTTAAACGTTTTAATCGATTTAATCTAACTAAAACATTTAACTACAGTTTAAATAATTACTACATTTATTTAGGATTCAACATATAGCCTACAAGTAACACAGTCGCATTTTAAAAAATTAAAATTTTATCGGATTTCTCAAACACCACAGTTCAGAAAGCACAAGCAAATTATGCCTCAAAAAATTGAAAAACAAAATCCAGCCAATCATCGTTTCCCATCTCTTTTCATTGTTGCCAACTAGCGTTCACAAAAATGACGAGAAAAATATCAAAAGCGTTCAATAAAAAAATTCCGAGCACAAGCCATAGGCGAGGAATGGATGTTTGCAGTGGACACATTCGATTTCGGCTATTATGAATAGAAACGGGGATATTGTTCGACTTTTTCCCGAACAGGGGAAGTTATTTTCCCCTGAATAGCCGCGCGGAGTTAGGTAATCTCCGGAGGTAGGTGATTTTTAAGTAATACGACCCAAGTACACGAATGACGTCATTTGTGACGTCAAAATCAGGTCATATTTTTTCATATGACGTCAATTGGGAAAAAATCACGTCAACTATGACGTCTTTTTTGAGTCACAAAAAATGACGTCAATTTAACCCGGCATTTAGACGTCATTTTTACGTCACCTAAAATGACCAAATTTTGCTGAATGGTGACAATTTGGTCATTTTTACGTCACTTTGAATGACGTGAATTATACGACGTCATAAATGTGGTCATTATTACGTCACTCTAAGTGACGTAATTTTAAAGACATCATGAATTTGGTCATTTTTGAGTCATTTAAAATGACGTGATATTTAATACGTCATAAATTTGGTCATTTTTTCGTCACTTAATTGACGTGATTTGTAAGACGTCATAAATTTTAACATTTTCACGTCACTTAAAATGACGTGATTTTCAAACACACCTTAAATTTGGTCATTTTTTCGTGACTTAAATGACGTGATTTGTAAGACGTTATAAATTTGGTCATTTTCACGTGTCTTTAAATGACGTGATTTTTAAACACGTAATAAATTTGGTCACTTTTCGTTACTTAAAATGACGTGATTTGTAAGACGTTATAAATTTGATCCTTTTCACGTCACTTTAAATGACATGATTTTTAAACACGTTATAAATTTGGTCATTTTTTCGTCACTTTAAATGCGCATGCGTTCTAGTACTATTGCTATTCAGTGGGGATTCACGCATTCTCGGCACCATGTTTGAACTTGAACAATTGAACCACGACGTCTGACTGGATACTATCGTCCGTGAAATTTTTAAGACTCACCCTTTTCCCTCAAAAACACCTATCCGCTAAAAATTGGTGCATTGTTAGCAGGGTTGGCAAAACCCCGGGTTTTTAAAAAAAAAAAAAAACAAGTGGGTTGGGTTTTATCGAGTTTTTTCAATAAAATACCCTGAAAAAATCCACGTAAAACAGGTTTTTTCAGAAATAGTGTGGGGTTTTTACAAAATTAAGTGAGTTCATTGACATAAAAAACCATTTCTTATAAAGAAACTTTGAACCTCGAGGTTCAAAGTTTCCTTATTTCCATTCAAGGATAATAAATTTATATCTTTTCATTTCAGTATGTTGTTCGGGATGTCTAGGGACCTGATCATTATAACGGATTCTATTTTGTCCGACGTTTTACCAAAAAACGCCGATAATGGGCAATACCACTATTTATTTTTTATTTTTTTATTTGGTTCAGATTTCATACACATAAATATACCTTCAAAAATTTTTGCTCTACGATGCATACTTTTTTTTTAAATCAAATTTAAAGTTTGCGTTTTTTTTTTTGAGCGCGAAATCAAAATTTTCGCGGGGAAAAGTTGTGACGTACTTCCATCCGATACATTGTTATGCAGATTTTGCCTCTTGTTAATTAGGATGGCTTCGGAAATATTTAAAAAAAAAAAACTAGTAGAAATAAAAATATAACAATATTTTAGGAATAAGAATTTTAGAATATTTTACAGACAAACTTAACATTTAATGAAATTAAATTCCTTAGATGTATGAAAAAGAGACGAAACTTACATAAAGTGTTACTTTTATTCTTACATATTTTCGTTTTACTAGTTGTTTTAAAAAACACTTTTGGAGCCATTCTAGTTAACAAGAGGCAAAATCTGCATAACAATGATTTCTTACTAAAATATCGGGATGAAAAACCGAGAAAACTGTACGAAATGTATGTAATTTTGGTGTTATAAGATGTATAGATGTATTATTGGTCCTTTTTGCATTTCCATCGGTCTTTAAGGGATATTTCAGCTGGGGAACTTTTTAAATGCATTTTTGTGCCTTTTTGATAGAAACAAAGAATATCGACAACCCAACAGTAAACAAAGACAAGCCCAAGCAGCCAAATTGTTTGTATAGGATGGATGTACGTCACAATCGCATCAGCCAATGGGAGAACGATTTGAGTACGGCTCAAATTCCGCGCTTTTAAATCTTAAATAATTAAGAAAATAAATTTTTTTGGTTGTTTTCATGCAGAAAATCAAATTCAGAACAGTTTTCTTCATAAGGTAACGATATTATTATTTATATTTAAAAAAATAGTGGTAATGCCCATTCTGAAATAAATCGATTTATTTTTTAATAACCTTTTAAAAGGTGATTGATTCTTAAAATATACATCGTGATGCATGTCATATCCAATTTTCATGAATATAACTTTATAATTTAATGAGATTATTATTTATAAACTTATTACTTAAACTTATTAAACTTATTATTTATAAACTTTTGACTTATTAAAAAATATATGGGATCATTAAAAAACACAAGTCCACTTTTTGCTTAATAAATCGATAAATATTATTTCAAAAAAAATTTTCATTTTACTTATGAGTAAAGGACCGTTATGGCAAAGTTTTTTCAGAATTACGGGTTTCCATGGTGATTGTGACGCAATTGAGAATTTTTGAAAGCAGAATGGAGCTTACTGGTCTTTAACGCGAATGACTCTGGAATATTTCCCAAATTTGAGTTCTCGGTTTGTTTACTTTTAAAGTTACATTTTAATGCTTTACATATTTAGAAAGCTTATAAAAAACGGTTCCAAAAATTGCAAATTTTAAGGGGAATATATACATATTGCGTTTGTAATTTAGGTTCAAAGAATTTTCGTTTTACTTGAAATTTTTTTACCAAATATTGAGATAAATATTTAAGATTTTAATGTGTTGTAGTAGACCTTTAGGCAAACAAAAATATGTATCGCATTAAGAGGTTGATGAATTAGTTCTGGATTTATAGATTATTCGAGTTTATTACTGGTATTTATTATGTATACGACCCCCTAATTAGAATTAGACCCTGAAAATTTAATAGATTGTGTGGATTCACACCATGAACAACATATTAAAATTTCATGCTTCTATCTCTATAGGAAGTCCCTTAATTAGCCTAATTACATGCACATCCGGTGTATTTTAATACTTGAAAAAATTCTAGTTTAAAAAACCTGCCTTCCGATTTTGATGAAATTTTACTATGTTGTGCAACTCAAAGTTACGCTTTGAATGGAGTATCGCACTAATGTGGCGTGTGAAATTTTCCCGCCCCTTTTTCTATATTGAACGGTTTTTAATTTGTATACGACCCCCTAATTGTCCCCGGACCCCGAAAAATTTAAAGACTAGATAGATTTACTGTAATTAAAACATATTAAAATTTCAAGTATGTACCTCAATTAGAAAGGAAGAAACAGCCGTTTGAATATTGACACTACGAATTCTTATGAACCCTTTTCCCTAGAAAAAAAATACCTATCCGCTAAGCATTGGTGCATTATTAGCATCCGTAACCGATAGATGGCTGTACTGAAAATTTGCAGCGTCATCATCATCAATGAAGAATTGACAAACAACACGACTGCTCGCTCGCAAAGTAAGTAATTTTTATGTTACTATATAAAATAATTTATTGAACTAATATTTTTTTAATTGTCAGTACTTGATGTACCTTTTTAAGTAATTTGCACCAGGATATTTTAATTATACTGTATGTGATTGAGACGCCGATTACAGATCGTGTACGACCCAAGACGAAGCAATACAAAATGGTTGAAACGCTCCTTGTGTGTTGTGCTTAGAATTTTTTTTTATTTCTTATAAGAGTGAAAGTTTTCAAGGGAAAAAGTAAAGGTTATCCTTGTAATTAGTTAATACCGACTGAGCTAAATTCTGCGGATTTTAATTCTCGAATTAAGTATTATTTATTTAAAAAACCTATTCTAAATTTACTATTAATTTTAAAAGTTTTGTGTTTTCTTAAAGTATATTTTTAATTTCTACTGTAGGAAAGCTGACTGAAACCCTGATGGAAGTGAAATTGCTATGAGAATGCTGGAGGGAGGCTTATGAAGATGTCTGTCCCAAATTACCCACTTTTTGTTTCACCCACTCCAAGAAAAGCTGGTGGAGTAAAAAAGGTAATACATTTTCTTAATTTTTGAAATATAATAATTTGTATTTGTAACAACAACATTGAACAGTTAAAAAAGGTTTTTTTTTATAATTTTACACAAATATCTGATGTGTCTTAAAAAAAATATTGTATTTTTGGCAATTATTAAATTTTTACTGTCAGGATAAGAATAATTTTATGCACTGCAGGGAGGATATATGAGTCGTCTAGTTTCAAACCGAATAGATCAATTTTTTTCAGTTTATGTTATGTTCTGATTGTTAAAATACAGATCTAGAAAATAGCCAAGCTTTAAGCTTTAAAAAAATATTGATCTAATGTATGTTTCATGACTAACACTAATTTTGAGAGAAATCTATAATTTTGTGACAAAAAACAGGTTCTAAAACTTTTATGCGGAAAAGTGCTCTAACTAAATATACCAACTAAATCTATAAGCTTATACATGTTGATAATGTAACCATCTCCTACCATCTTAAATAAAAAATAAGGGTTTTGTAAGTGCATAATTTGTTTGAATATTTAGTGTTTTGTTGTGCCTGAAAAATTAGGAAAAAGTGACTTATCTGGTTTTGAAATTACACGACTCATATAATACAGAAATTCCTCCTGGACATAAAAATTATTTCCATTTTACTTCAATACCTTTTTTAACGTTAAATATTATTTATTTAAAAAAACCTATCTTAAATTTATTATTAATTTTAAAAGTTTTGTGTTTTCTTAAAGTATATTTTTAATTTCTACTGTAGGAAAGCTGACTGAAACCCTGATGGAAGTGAAATTGCTATGAGAATGCTGGAGGGAGGCTTATGAAGATGTCTGTCCCAAATTACCCACTTTTTGTTTCACCCACTCCAAGAAAAGCTGGTGGAGTAAAAAAGGTAATACATTTTCTTAATTTTTGAAATATAATAATTTGTATTTGTAACAACAACATTGAACAGTTAAAAAAGGTTTTTTTTTATAATTTTACACAAATATCTGATGTGTCTTAAAAAAAATATTGTATTTTTGGCAATTATTAAATTTTTACTGTCAGGATAAGAATAATTTTATGCACTGCAGGGAGGATATATGAGTCGTCTAGTTTCAAACCGAATAGATCAATTTTTTTCAGTTTATGTTATGTTCTGATTGTTAAAATACAGATCTAGAAAATAGCCAAGCTTTAAGCTTTAAAAAAATATTGATCTAATGTATGTTTCATGACTAACACTAATTTTGAGAGAAATCTATAATTTTGTGACAAAAAACAGGTTCTAAAACTTTTATGCGGAAAAGTGCTCTAACTAAATATACCAACTAAATCTATAAGCTTATACATGTTGATAATGTAACCATCTCCTACCATCTTAAATAAAAAATAAGGGTTTTGTAAGTGCATAATTTGTTTGAATATTTAGTGTTTTGTTGTGCCTGAAAAATTAGGAAAAAGTGACTTATCTGGTTTTGAAATTACACGACTCATATAATACAGAAATTCCCCCATGACATAAAAATTATTTCCATTTTATTTCAATACATTTTTTAAAAAATCTGATAATCTCTCATTTAGAATTGATTAAATTAAGCCCTATTATGTTACATTTTAATAGTATTTAGAGGTCTGAGCTTAAAATATTTTAGCTTAAAAGTTCCATCTTTACAATATTTTTAACTCTAACACAGATCCTTTTAATAATAATAATAATAATAATAACTTTATTTACTGCACAAATTTTTTTTTTACAAAAACACAAGGAAAAAAAACATTTGACGCCAAGGGGAAATTTAACTATTCCCGTTCAGGCGACAGAGAATGAATTTTACATAAAATACAAAATAAATGAAAAAAAAAAAAATTATAACAACTTAAGAAAATGAGTAAATAAATAATGGCAATAAGCTGGATAACTGATTATAAATAGATAGCTTTTTTTTATGCTCATGTTATTTTGCCATGTTAACAAATTTTACAATATCACCAAACTAGAAACCTGTTTTCTTAAAAACATGTGACTAGCTGATAGAACTCAATTTAACACTGATTTTTAATTTGAAAAGTTAAGAATATATTTTTAAAATTTTGCAAAGATAAAACCTTTTAATAGAAATTTATACAGAGTCCCCTATATTTAATTCTAAAATACATTATTCTTTTGTAAATGATCAATAACTGAAATAGGCAAAAGGGACCTGGGTTAGATTTTTAAATCAATTGAATCCACAGGAAATTGAATGTATATAGATTCTTCTCTCGGTTTGACGTTGAAGTTGTAAAATAAAAAGTAGTTTTCTGGCCTTTTGTGTTGTAAGTTTTCGAATAAGTTTTATTCCTGATCATTTTATATGTATTCATTTCAGGTTTAATGCAAAAGGAACTAGTACTGACAAAGATGAGGAGAACATTTGACTGAGTCTTTATCCCTTTCCCTTTATTATGGTATTTTCTTCAGTTTATTGATTAATATTTTAAATGAAGCCATAAACATTTTGCAGTTTTTAATTATTTGAGTAAGTTCAAAATACCTTTTCAAAGTTGTAAAATCTGAATCAATATCAATCAATATTTTTTAATAAGCTTTAATTAAAACTATAACAAAGCATGATTTGGAAATGCCATGCAATCTCTATAAAATACTTATTTTTAAAAAAATCTGATAAATTCAACTTTTACGGGCTATTGAATCTGGTTGCATTGAAAGTTATCAACAATGGTTGAATTTTAAATTTCTCTGCACTGTCAAAGTTGTTATGTTTTTAAAGCTATATTTATTCAAAGTTATGTATTTTTATGTAAGAGTTATTAAGCTTAATTGAGTATTGTGTGTTTTTAAGCAAAAACGCCTTAGAGTCATATAATAAAATAAACAATCTGAGAAAAAAAATTAAATTTCTCTCCCATGTTAAATTTTGTTGTGGAATATAATGTTGGCAAAATTCCTCAAGGAAGTCAAAGCACTTCAATTTGTCTACTACAAAAATTACTGTTATTTTTTTAAAAGGTACAATTTTTTATTTGTATTGACCCAGAAATCTCTAAAATTTGTTGTACAGGGCCACCCATAAATGATGTCAAAAGTTGAGGGAGGGGGTTGATCAATCTGAGACAAGGGGGAGAGGGGTTTCAAGAATTGTGACATCACACATTGAAAATCAAATATAAAACTAAATAACATTTTTTTCTAAAAAAAGTAGTTTATATCCTAAGATTCTTAACAACAAAATAAGAGTTCACTTTGAAGTTATCAGGTAGGGTGCACTTAAATTTCAATGAAAACATTGAGTCCCAAATTCTTACCAACCTTATTCTAAACTTATTGGTAGAAGATCGTGAGATGTCACAAAGGGGGGGTGGGGTCAAAAATGTTGAAAAAAAAAAGTATGACATCATTCATGGATGGCCTCTATGTGGCTGGTTTTTCTTATTCAAATTCTGTAACTGGGAACCTCACTTGTGTCATTATGTATATTTTTAATTTGTCTTACATTTTGTATACATCCCTTCAACTGGCTCTTGGGATAACAAATACTATTTGTGTAGTTTGTGAAAATCTCTGTTCAATAAACTATTTTTGTGTTACTACTTGCATTTAATGTGTTGAAATAAATATTAAGTAAGAAAATTTTTCCTATTATCTTCCAATCTTTTCACCCAAGAAAAATTATATTTTCCCTTTTCTGGGATAATTAACATTTTTGAATAGATATTTTATAGGTGGTATTTTATTTATTTTGGTGGAAAAATTTAAAATTATTTTCATAATAGAATTACTTTATTTATGATATTAATATAGTATGTCTGTGTAGAGAAAAAGAAATTGCTCACATTAATTGAAAACACTATCTTTCAAATAAATAATTATAGTATTTTATATTTTTTAGAAAATATTATTTCTAGATTGAATAATCGTATGTCGGGAATTAGTACTGATAGAATGACATGTTTCTTTTGTCCTAGCCACTAGTTAGTCATAAATAGTTAAAATATGCTAACTTTAATTCAAATAAAATCCATTTTATAGATATATTTTGGCAATCCATAAAATGGATTTTATTTGAATTAAAGTTAGCATATTTTAACTATTTATGACTAACCAGTGGCTAGGACAAAAGAAACATGTCATTCTATCACTATTAATTCACGACATACAATTACGTGAAAATCACGTCCTTTAACCACGTATAAAGAACGTCATTAAATCACGTGATAATCACGTAAATTTGATCACGTCCAAGTTGACGTCACATATGTCGTCAAATTAACGTCATTTATGACGTCGAAAATGACGACGAAAGGTTGGACATTCGACGCAAAACATGACGTGTTACGTCAAAGTTGACGTCACATATGTCGTCAAATTCACGTCATTTATGACGTCCAGAGGTTGGACATCCGACGCGAAACATGACGTCAATTTTAAGGCATAAAATCACGTCAAAGTTCATGTCACATATGTCGTCAAATTCACGTCATTTATGACGTCGAAAATGACGACGAAAGATTGGACATTAGACGCAAAACATGACGTCAATTTTAAGGCATATTTTGACGAAAAAATGACGTCATAAATCACGTCATTCGTCTACTTGGGGACGCCCGCCGTTGTATTTAAGGGATTCTAAAGTCGTGAAAATGTCGTAAAATGAGAGTTTTTCTGCCCCCTTTTCAGGATTAAGCGGCAAAAAATGAAGTGTTTAACTTCCGAAGTGGAAGGGGACGAGAGGATTAAGAAAGGTGGAGAGAAATTGCTTTTTTCCCGCATCGATTTTGGGAGGAAGTCTACTTTCGAAGCGCGCTTCAGCTGAAATGTTTTGGATAAGCGTCGCTGGCCTTTATAGTTCTAGTTATTGTAATTAAGATGCTATTATATCTGTATAGTTGTAGCTGTCAGTAGCGTAATACAGTTTTAAGTTAGGGTTCAATTTGATGTAGTAAGTATCCCAGGTCACTTAAGATAAATTTTGCATCATTATTGGCCAATATTGCGAAAGATAAATGTCGTATATTTTAAAGGATTTTTAATAATTAAAATAAGGTTGAAGATAATAAGACTTTTTGAATGAAGTAAACCCGAAAATGGAGATGTCGCAATTATGAGTAATGTCGTCTATACTGAGTGATATGTTTAGAGGGGGTCAAACTGACAAAGGTCAATATTGACAGAACGATATTGACCGGTGTTTTTGTGCTACCTTGAATGTGAGTTCAGTGGTTATACAATTTGTGTTACTCACAGATAATGACAATGGGTAAAAACTTGGGCAAAGATATTTAGTAATCATGGAGCTGATAGATGGTCCTGAAGTAAGTTTTGTAAGCGTTCTAAAAAGACTTGTTGCTAATGAAGGAATGATTATCAGTAAGTTTTTATTTCTTAACACTGGAATTGTTGTTCAGTAACGAATATGGGATTGTCTAGGGATGATTTTGATTGCCTAAAGGAGGAAGAATGTTCCAAAAAGTTTGTACCGTAGTGAATTTTCGAATTTTAAAAGTGAGAATGAAATTGTGCTTTTCAATTATCGACATAAATCTTTTTATATCATCACTTTTTATGAAAATATGGAAATTAAGTTCTTATAAATAAATATATTTTAATTAAAAAATTTCAATTCGTTTTAAAACTTAAGGGGCTGTAACCCCGCAACTCCTCCCCCCTGTAACTTGTGGCTATAGATGGTTAAAGAAAGAATACCTTGTTAAAATTAGATTAATTTAATACTCTGTTTTATGTAAATAAATTAAAAGTTGTGGTTTAAGAGATATTTTCGTAGTTCTTATGTTAGACTCAAGGCGAGTCTCTTTAGCACGATGAAAGCAAGCAATAACCCCCACCCCCAAAAAACCACCCCCTAAAAAACAAGGTACATCACGCCAGCCGAAGGTCCCCCATTCCATCCGAGATCACCCCCGCATGTGTCTCTCGGGCGTGATTGCACAAAAACAGTTCCATCTCTGCAGAAAGAAAACCCATAAAAATACACTCGGAGCGCGAATCTTAATTTTTACCTCCCCCTCCATTCAAACGGAATAAGAAAGCGGGGGAGGGGGGTGGGAAAAGTCTATGGTAATGTTCCGCATCCGAACAGATGGTGGGGTGAGGGGGAGCGGTTTATTGCGTTCCATCCGCCCTCTGATGTTCCATACCACTCGGATGGACTGAAAGTAATATTGGGAAGGTTGCTGATGATACTCAACACTATTAGATTTGTTAAGTATTAAGAGAGGGTACACATGATGGTTTGGTAGTTTTGCTGCAAATAAATTTCCTTTTTCATGGAAATATTCAACAAAGAATATACATTGACCAATCATGTAATTTCGTATCTAAAGCTACAGGGTGAAACTTTAATGGCTTTATTCACTGCTACATGACTAGCGGTTAATCATCGGTTAAAGAAGGATTCCACTTATCAGGGTCAGCAAAAAGCTCGTTTTTTTCTGTTTAGCTGCTGGTTAACTCTTTCAGACCTATATGCGGAGTACGTGCTCGTTAAATCTGTGGGTTACAAAGTCCTGTGGTTGGTCATGGCGCAGTGTTTACCATGGGTCCAGGGCTTTGGAGACTATTTCCCTCCCGTTTAGAGACATGGCAAAATTCCGGCCCAATATTCCCATAGGATTCAATAGCAATCTAGAGCTGTATATGATTGAAAATGTGAACCACTGGTCAAGAGGCAGTGAATAAAGGTCGTTAAAAATCTATAAGACGAGAACCACTGGTTAGAAAATAGCTTTAAACATGATATGAGAACTATTGGAAGAGGAAGAAAACGATGGGTTTAAGAAAAAAAATAGTGCAGATACCAGAACGCCATAACAGATGGCGTCAATATACCGTTTATGAAGTAAAATTGGGTAAGTTGGGAAGTAAAGCTGAAATGAGCCAAAGTTTCGGGTCTAATTTTACTGAGCATGAAAGAGAGAAGAGTAGAAAAGGAGCGATGCCATCTATGGATTTTTTCTGGAGCTGTTTTGAGCTCAATCTCTTGTTGGTATTTGAACTAATTATTTTCTTATGCAATTCGTTCCCCCTCCTTCAAAAGTCCAGTTTCAGGTCATTCTGTCCAGGGGTCCTTGTTTTGTAGATTTTTAAAAGTTTCAGTTTAATTATACTTACCTTACTTCAAAATAGCGTTAGTAATTCAATACCTAAAAATATAATTCCTCCCATTACTAATAGCTCTAACCAAATCTCACAAACCTAATTCCCTCTACCCAACAACCAACACATCACGTAATTAGCCCAGTCAAAATAGACATTCAACATCGGAAAAATTCGCATAGAGCTGAAATTTGGTACAGACGTCGATTACATCATTATAAGTGATGTACCAAAAGTCCTCATCGATCCGATGTGCGCTAATTATTTTATAGAGGTTTTAATTACGCTTCGCATTCGCCTCGTCATACTACGGGAAAACCGGCCGCGACAGTGGCGCCGCTCGCTCGTTTAACCGAAGGATGTCAAAGCGATGAAGATAGGAAGATGGTGAAAACAGCTTCTTTGTGATAATATTCGCCTCTGAATCGGTTGTAAAACGATATCCTTTTGTGAATATGATCGCAAAGATGCTGTTGAACATCAATGCGAAGAGCGAAATTCTATTTATTCGAGATCAAATGAGGGGAAAATATCTTCCCGTTTTCTTTTCCTTGCAAATCTCAAAAAATTAGGGAAATATTTCGTAGTAACTTCATTGATAATGGAATTCTCAAGAAAAAAAACCCCGAGTAATTATGGTAATTACTTTTTAAAATTAATTTGAGGCTCCAAGGTTTAAAGAATTGGATATTTGGGGAAAATACCGTGGATGAAATATGTTACTTAGGCATTCCTTGTTCCCATCTTTTTATTAAATTAATTAATTAGAATGGCCGCAGAAAACTTATTTCAAAATTCCCTGATAATTCCAAGTTTCCCCTGATAATCTGGTATGATTTTCCTTGATATTTTATAAGTATATTAAATTTAATATTCTAGGAGAATGACTGTAAAAATCGGGAAAGCGGGAGAAAGTAGGAAAATCTTAAATCTCAAGCCTGAATCAGGAGGGGTTAAATCTCTGGTAAAATAATACAAGAGATTATTTCCAGTCTCTTATAATAATCTTAAGAGATTATATCCAAATCCAGTCCACGTTATGACAAAGGAAACCTCAGATGACTTTTCTAAACATTTGCAACCATGCTAATTTATGTGCATTCGAGATTTAATTTTGTAGGAAGGAGAACGGAGATACGCTTTTAAAGACTTGAAAATTAGAAAAATTTTAAATTATTTTTTGAAACCAGGCAATTTTCAAAATTTCCCTGATTATTATCAGATTTTCTAAAATTCCCTGATATTTCTCTAATTATTTCAGGTTTTTAAATTCCCCTGATAATTCCCGATTTTTAAGGTTTTCTAGGTCTGTGGCCACCCTGTTAATTAAAGATTTCATACCTCGCTGAACATTTTCAGCTAAAAGTCCTCCACAAATGAAGCAAACTTGAGACATTTTTGGAGACAGCGTGGAAACAGCCAATGTTATTAACTGCAGGTGTTTTGCTTTCTTAAGAAAATTTCCAATAATTTGTTACAGGCGCCATGATCACAAAAGTGGTAGATAAGGCTTCCTGTCCCTTCGGCCCCCAAGTCGTGGGGCAATTCCAATTACTTTTGGCGGCACATCCGTGTTGACCTAGCTGTCAATCAACTCTTGGATGGATCCAGAGGGGCCCTATTTTTACTGGTCAGAGAATGCTTTTTAAGTGTCCCGAGTTTGTTATTTTTGAAACCATGTTTATAATTCAGCTATTCTTAAACCAAAAATATTAATGAAAAACGTTATTAGTTAGGAGCCAATTCAGACACTTATCTTGCACTTGCTCCGGAAAACTCCTGAATATTATTTTTTTATCAGTAAAAAATGTTTTTTTTTTATTTGTAACTAAAAAAATTAGTCCCACAGGGAATACAGGAAAACCACATAAAAAATGCGCCTAGTTATTTCCCCCAAATCTCCAATTTTTAAACCTTGGAACCTCAAATTAATTTTAAAAAGTAATTACCATAATTACTCGGTTATTTTCTTGAGAATTCCATTACCAATGAAGTTACTACGAAATATTTCCCTTAATTTTTTGAGATTTGCAAGGAAAATAAAACGGGAAGATATTTTCCCCCATTTGATCTCGAATAAATAGAATTTCGCACTTTGCATTGATGTTCATCAGCCTCTTTGCGATCATTATCACAAAAGGATTTCGCTTCACAACCGATTCAGAGGCGAATATTATCCAAAGAAGCTGTTTTCACCATCTCCCTATTTTCATCGCTTCGACATCCTTCGGTTGAACGAGCGAGCGGCGCCACTGTCGCGGCCGGTTTTCCCGTAGTATGACGAGGCGAATGCGAAGCGCAATTAAAACCTCCATAAAATAATTAGCGCACATCGGATCGATGAGGACTTTTGGTACATCACTTATAATGATGTCATCTACGTCTGTGCCAATTTTCAGCTCTATGCGAATTTTTCCGAACTTTCGCCTTTTTTTCGTCTATTTTGACTGGGCTAAATACCCACTCCCTTTTCTTTTTACCGGGGGATAGAGTCATCAGAACAACGGAAAACTCCGGGTGTTTATCAAATTATCGAACCCCCAAGAGAACGAATCCCCGTAGATGACCCCCGCACCAAGGACGGATCGTTGAGAAAAACCTGCGTTGCCACCGCCTGACTAATCTTCGGCCCCCGTTATGGATAGAGCCCTTCTTTTTGGCTAATGAAGCGTAAGGGGCCGTAATTCGATGTTTGGTACTTTGGTGATGAAATTGAAGGCACGATTGATTGTTGTGAGATGAAGGGGGTTGTTGGCGGTTCTCGATATTGTTTGATTATGTTTTGTAAATCTTTTTCAGTAATTCTTAATGACTATTAAGGATTCTAAGCTAATGTTATTTCGATTGGTTGATGATGTAAGTCCATAATGAAGATTATTATGAAGTTTCCTAAGTGGCATCTATGAAAATTGTTATGATATTTCATGAAGAATTTTAATGGAGGAGATTCATTTCTTGTAAAAATATCTTAACCAGAGGGAAATTTATCGAATTAATAGTTTTACACTATTTTTGAAGTCAAAAGATATTTAATTAAATTTTTAAGAATTTATTTTATTCTATGAATATAATCATCTATTAGTTGTCTGATATCACGAGAGATAGTATATTCTTTTGATAGAAGTGTGCTTGGAAATATTAAAGATGTATCGATAAAGAATTATCATACCAATGTTATACCCAAGGTGGGGGACAGAGGCGGTAAAACTGACACTCTATTAAAAACTTCTAATTTTTGTTACTAATCTTTATTTTACATTTAAAAAACCCCTGTAGGCATGCAATTTATGTTTAAATTTGGAGAAAACTTATCAGTTTACTGAATAAACTTATAAAGAAGTCATGATGATACAAAGCTTTTATAGCATCCTTTTTTCACTCCCCCTAACAAATTCGATGCATGACCATATGATAATAATATAGTATGTATATATGTATATAATATAGTATGATAATAAGTGATATGATATAAATACCGATTCGATGACCATATCTTCACAACGTATTCACATATATTTCCACAATTTTATATGCTTTCTTCAATAGACAACTTTGCGATATAGCGTTAAACATTTCTTGTATGAAGGATAAATCCAAATGTTGAGTTTAAATGTGTTGCGAGTAGGAAGAAATACAAATGATCTAGGTCTACTGTAAACAACTAAAATCCTAACATGTTCCATGGATTTTGATCTCAAATAAGTGAGAATTTTCCCAAGAATGGCAAAATTTGCATGTCTGCTTCTTCAGAGGTCAAGCAATGGTGCCTTTCGGACGCAATCCAAAACTCCTCATTCATAGTTCCTAAGACAACCATTCTCAAAAGGCTTTTGAAAAGAGCCGTTCTTTGGAGCGAAAACTCGGGGAACTCAATCAGCACAAAACTCCTCAAGGAAATCTCTCCTTAAGAGAAAAAAGAGCTCGAAATTCGCCACTTTAAACTTTGGGGGATTGTTTCCTTCTATTAAAATGAATGTTTAGGGAGGTGTTGTTCTTTGGTTCTGTTCTGGAGTTCTTCCCGGTTTGTTGTTTTGAGCTGTTAAGGCAGTAATGGAGCAAGTCTGTTACTTTACTACATTGAGAGGCCATTCACAGATATTATGTCACACTTTTAGAAGAGTCCTGCATGTGGGACGCAATATTACAAGAGAATTAAAATACTTATATCATTCCCTTAAATCATTTTTTCACTGTCAATTAACACAATCCTTTAAGAGGCACTTTTCCCATTGCTAGTTTACAATTAACGGTAATAAAAAACTATTTTTAAATTAACTTTATTTTGTAACTGTTTTTAACGCTGAGCTGTCTCATTGGCGTCAGCATAGTCACTTCAAGCAATAGAGCATTTTCAATCACATGACTCGGACCTAACAGCGGCCTTAGCAACAGTTAAAAGCCCTACAGAAGGTACACAGTTAAAAGAAAATAACCGGTTGTGACGTCACCTGAAAATGCTCTATATAGGGAAAAATTTCTTCCATGACTTTTTAAGACATTTTTATAAATTTAAACACGAGAAATAAGCTTTGGAGCACTAGTTTATTTGAATATGAAATAGTTTTTGATGAGTTGTTGAAATTAATCTTCAATCATTTTTTGGGTTTAAGAGTGCCAAGTGTTCAAGTTATAAAAACATTAACAAGCAAAAGGAACCAATAACTAAACATTGAGTCCTTCGAATAAAAGCAATTTTCCATTTTAAATTAGCAAAAAATTTCAATGATCAAAGATTGAACTAGACACAAGGCGTAGATGTTATGACGAATGAGACCCCTGAATAAAAACATCGACTCTGTTTACTCCAGTAAAATAAGCAGGGATTTTAAAGACATTTTTATTCAACTAACTAACTATCTCTTCTCTGATATCAACATTTAAACAGAATGTGTGAACAAGGCTAAAAACCATTTTAAAAACGGGAAACAGAATCTTAAATTTTCCACTAAAACCACTAGTGCCAGTAACCAACAATCTTTCCTTTCCGATATCCCGAGCCTGAGGGGAGTCAAGTAATGGAAAGAAGTTCAATGGAGGGGCGAAAAATCCAACAGGGATTTCTTCTGTTTGCCGAACCCCAGAGGTACTAATCACTCTTCAAAAGCAAAACTTATGGGCTCTCATTTTCTTAAGTGAGTCTGGGGGCCACTAAACCTCCCGAGGGTTAGTTTAAGGAGTGCTTAAGTCTTTTAATTTCGGAAGTACTTAAAAATTAATTGAAAATTCTTTGGAAGTTTCTCGATTTTTATTGCTCTCTTTTCACTTAGTTAGTTTAGAAAATACCCCTTGTCCAATAGTATATAAGAACGGATGATTCAGATGTTGTTTTAAAAGGTCGTCATGATGAACTAATAGGGTTCTGTAGATGTCTTTCTCCTATTAAAACAAATTTTCATTATTATATTTTTATAATTATGTAAAATTATGTAAAATTTCATTATTATAGATGTTCACTTATAATGATGCAATAGAGTAATTTATCATAATTTATAATTAATTTAATTCACAAGGTTTTTTTTTCTTAACGTTTTTTTAAGGATCAGCCATAGTATATTACATAGCTTTAATTACCTTTCTAATAGATGTATACTTTAAAATAATTTTTCATCAAATCATTCTAAAAAAGAAAAATTATTTGAAATTTAGCATGAGCTTCCTTAATTTATTCCTAAATCAAGCCACATTTATAAAAGACCATCTCAGTTTGAACTCAATGATGTATCAATGTATCATACTGGTTGTATATGGGCTTGTGTAGAAATTAAAATATCTGTATTCAAAGAACGTTTCAAAAGGACGGCATAAACTAAAAAGTTATGACTTTTGGTGCGGTTTTGTTCTCCTTGGGAGTCTTTTAAATATCCCAGTAGCGTTTAATTTATAGAGTTGAAGAGCCTGTTTTCAAAGGACCTTCATGAGAAATGCGACGCTGCAAAATAATTCCCATAAAAATAGCTTTGTGATTCCTAGCATTGATACATCATTCAGAACTGAGGTCATCTCAACCTCGAAAAAAATTTTAGGGTTTTTAAGGAAGATGTTTTGATTAAGTCAATTACAACATGAATTTTTCATGTATTGCTCTGTAGCCAGAAAAAAAGACCATAAGTATTCTTAATAGTTTTATGATATTATTAAATTTGAAAAACTATCGCGATCTAATTTATCATGTACAGTTTTTTACACCTTATAGGTTAAAGTTATATAGATCACAATGCTTTAACCGTTCAGATACTTACTTTCAATAAATTACTATTTTTCAATGCTTGTGCTGAATGTTATAAAGAAGGTATTTGTAAATAGACAGTAGTTAATCATAAAAAATAATATTAAGGAATTATTTATGATTGTTTGTTATTCATATGAAATATTTTAAGAATCCTGATCAAAGAGATAATTAATATAATAATTATACTTTCGAAACAAACTACAAAATAAATGGTGAATAAAAATACTTAACGAATCCAATACCTAGTTTCATAATTTTGAAAGATTGTTTTCATTTTTAAGGTACACTTGTGACTAGCATTTTTAACCCACTTCTCCCATTATCTAAAAATGGGATATTAATACTTAATTCACCCCAGTTAAAAAAATACTATATGACAAAAAAAATCTATTATAACATCCCCACAGAACATCTGTATTTTTTAAGGGAACCTTCTGGTATTGCCACAGCATCATACTAACCCTGGGGCATGAAGCATGACTCTCATTAAGGTATACATTACTGATGTAATAAAAACCTGCACGACGCCATTAACAGAATTAGACCCACTGAACATTATGCTTAAAAAATCATGTTTTAAACGAGGCAATAAAAATTAAGTCAATTATCCATAATTTTCGAAATGAATTTTCCCCAAAAAGTGCATATCCCACCCATCAATCATTTTCAACAAACATAAAGATTTTCCCTGTCTTTTAGACGTGATTCAGCCCTGTTGTAAAACCTGCACCCCTTAACACCCCTATTTTTCAATCACCCCAATGTGATGGCACCCCCGCGTTCTTATTAATCAATCCCGCCGGGTACGGTTACAGCTAATGATAGGAGTTGTTATTGCTCTTTTGCATGATAATGACGAGTGCTCTTAGGTGAAGGGTACAGTTACATGGGCTATTAGAGTACGGTCCATTACGTTACCCTTCGTCTTCTGAATGAAAAGCTTTATGGGCAGTTTAATGGCCCCCCAACCCCACCGATTAGGACAGATTGAGACTTTAGGACTTATAAAGTGGATGAGGGAGCATATATCAGGTTCCTTAAACCACTAGTAGAAACATTGACTGAAATGTCTGATTAACGGCCTTCTTAACCGCTAACCTTAACTGGCAATCAAACTTCTGATTAGCAGTTAAAGAAGGATAACTAGTTTTCGGCCAATCAAAAGAGGTTTGACTCCCGGTTAACCGCTGGCCAGGTTAGCGGTGAATATGGCCGTTAGTCGGAAACTGCTGGTGTAAACTAAGTTACAATTGTATGATCGTGTTAAGAAAAATCCTTCAAGTATAAATTAGAAACTGACGTAAAAGGATAGGTGTCGTCCCCAAAAAAAGATAACGCCCCCCCCCAAAAAAAAGAAGAAAAAAAGAAAAAAGTTAAAAATTGGTCAAATTTAAATTTTAAGACCTAAAACTTTATGTAAGACTTGTTCTTTATAATTATCGTCTTCCATGAGCTTCTTCCATTCCTTCTTTTCATGCGTTAAAGTGTGTTTTGCTATTTATTATTATGATTATTACTACTATTATTCAATTAGCTCGTATACATTTGAAGACCAGTCTCTTTTGCCAATATAATCTGATAATCTCCTATATTGTTTTATCCCTATCCGTTCTAATTGATTTTACCCATTTTCTATTTCTTTTTTCTCAAATTACAAGTTTTTATGAGGATAAGCAGCTTTGTGCAAACTTGATATTAAAGACTGGTATTAATTTGATATTAATTCACAACGTATTTAATAAACAAATGAAGAGTGGAAAACCAATCATAGGCTGTTTCTGAGTGTCCTGGATACCTTTTGTTAGTGCGAATATAGGAAAAGCATTGAAAACATTAGGCTCTCTCCAAGAACTGGTTGAACAAAAAATACTGAATTTTCTAACATACGTGTTTATAAGTGGTTAATCAAGAATGATTCATGGAAAATAAGCAAAAAAGATTAAAATCCATTTATTATAAAAAATTCCCAACAGTTTCCTTAACAAAATAATCATCATTTTCTGTGTAAGAGTACTTTTCACTACAGTATTAAATTTTAAATATCCAGAAAAATCGTCAAATATTATAAAGGAAAATGGGAAATAAAAAAGTTCAGTTTAAAGATAATTTATTTGGCAACCATCTCCCCGACCATTGTCACGAATTTTAACACTAACAGTTCAACACGTCAACCCTCATTTCAGTCAGTATGACGGGGCCACCCAAGGTGCCTTCAGAAAAAGAAAACCTCTGTCGGTGTTCCTTTTTCCTCTCCCAGCACCCCATTAATTGTCATTCCCTTCAGCATAAAGCCCCGCTAGAAACAGAGGTTTTCTTATCTCCGCTATCAAGATGTCACCGCATCTGAGGAGCAGGGATTGACAGAGACAAAAGAGAAGGGAAATTCGAGGAATGATGTCATTTTGTTCGTTTTTGATGCTGAGTTGTCGTCGTGGACGATATTTGTTAATGCTCGATGATTTGATACATTATTCGTTACTTTGTAATTATTTTCTTACCGCCTTCTCTATTAGTTACGAATTTTTGATTGCATCCTCAACAGAACAAAATGAGAGATTGGAGCAATGAAAAACTTTTAAAAGCTTCATTCTCTCATGATTAAGTCAGATTAAGTCAGATTGAAATCCTTGATTCGATTCTCATTTGTTAAATCATATTTGTTTTTGGTTGATTTTAAAATTACTTATGCAAGAAACAAGAGATTCGCGAAGATGCAGTGTTTGTGACATCTTACGTAAGCATCACTCATATCCCCCCCTCCCCCCTTGTCAGGAAAAATAAGCAAAGATCAACCCCCCTTAGGTGTTTACGTAATATTTGAACGGCCCCTTAATTAATAATATGAAATACATAATTATCTATCTATCAGGCCTAATTTACATGGGAGCTCAATCTCACAGACCATTAATTCTTACAAATTTTCCATTGATAAATAAACCCCCGATAAACAATAGCTCTTAGTTAACTTTTTCTATAAGTTTTTGGTGTCTGTTCTCTAGATTTCTGACTTTTCATGACTGTCATGTCAACGCATCTCTACTGTGATTCATATTACAAATATCACATACACTTCCGTATTTGTACACAAGAAAGGTCTGACTGATACTTCTTTGCTCATTTAGATAATTTAGTTATAATACCTGACATTTAAAATTATTATTTTTATATAAACCCATTTATTAATCTTACAAATTAGCAATATGTATGAATAATGTATGAACAGGAAAGATTTCTCATGTCAAAGTAGATCTAACAAACACCGGAAAGCAACGATAATCTTTCTCACAGATAAAACGATATCTCCTTCCAAGAAGTACTCGGGCTACCACAAAGTGATTCTCAAAAAGAATGATTCTGAAGCATCCCTCCAATAAAGAGTCTGGTGTCTTATCGGTGACAGCAAGACAAATTCGCGCTACCCTTCTGTCTAACTGCGACCGTAACTCACGGGCCGCACGCTGTTGCCAGCCGAGACAAATAAATTGCGCTGATGGAAATGAACGTGCTTCGAATGGTGTGGCAGTTGTTCTGATTTAGCGTCCTCCTCATTTCGGATCTGAATTACGGATTTGTCTGGTCATTTCAGAGGTGGGAACTTCATTTAAGAACTAGAAATGGCAACAGGAATGCAGTCGTAATCTCGAATATGTTTTACAACTAAAGGTAAACGCAAAGAGTAAAATAATTTATGCATTACGACTGTGAGTTACAAAACAACTCATTTTGGGCTGCTTGAAGGTTTGACACAACTTTTATTCAAAATTTGACGTCGGATCAACTGAAATAAACAGTTTTGTAAAAATATTCGACAGATAACTTAATATTTTAGTCTCCCGAAAGGTTGTTAAGGAAAAATAAATAAGTCATATCCGCCTTATTCAAAGACATGAATTTAAGTAAGGAGCGTATCCAAGTTAGATGGTGTTTTTATGAGTTAGTAATTCTTAAAAATCTTTACTTTTTTTGTGAGTTTTTAAACAGTCTTGCTCGGTAACACATATGGAGAATATTTTTAACAAACTGAGAATATGACTTGATAAGTTTCAGGCATAGAAAAGTGTAATTTAATACGTTTTAATAAATATTTTCGAGAATAATACTATCTAATTTTTACAGTTCTTAAAATTTTCAGAGAAATGGAATCATATACAATTCCATTGATATGAAGTTTATTAAATTATCACTTAAAGCTAATTTTTAAGTATGCTTTTTTGTTTGGACGATAAAAACAAACCCCATAGATTGTCTAACCTTCCACTTAGAGACCAATGTATTTCTTCAATTATAATCATTATCCCACAAAGTGGGATTCCAAAAATTGGGATAAGGCTCATTCAGTTGTTCCTCTCCACGGTAATCTTTAGTAAAAGGCGAAAGATTAGTACGAGGTTGAAGAGAAACCAGAGCATGCACGATACTTGGCTGGAACGCTCCCTATCAAATTTTGTGAATTTCTAAAAGTGGTGACTGTTGCAAGTATTCTATAAATATGAAAAAAGAGAACCTAATTAACTATAGGAATATGAATGAGAATTACAGCTCCCTTAAATGATTTGCCTACCACTGATAAATCCTGATCAATTTTGAAATTAAAGTAAAGAAGGGTAAAGTACACTTGGTTGAATGAATGTGAAAAATTAGATTTAGAGGGTACAAAAGATGTTGAAATCAATGACTTTAAGTCTATGAATCATGTCCACTGTACAAAACTTTACCCTTATAGAAACTTGAACACTTTCCAGGCTACACACCGATATAGGCGGTACTATTAGACTGACTGCCAGATCCCACAAAAAGCCAATACAAAAACGATATCAAGGATTCCATCCAAACATGATCCCCTCCCCTCGCTATCTCCATCCCACCCCACAGGGTCATAACGCTCCCTTTACGGTCGTCCAAGGACCCAGGTAGGGTTTTATCCGCCCCCCTAATTGAGTTAGCCCGGGTGGTTATGACCCTTGGCACGCCATTCACCATGGATGGAACATTAATAAGAAATGATCCGCATGGAAGCGGTAGTACTTCTCAATGATATAGTACTCCTGATCCCCCGTGTTGTGGTGGTATCTTAAGCTATAGTACTGCATTACCATCACTTGGTTTTTGAGTTTAGCAGCCTTTGAGATAGATACTCCCCCTTCGAGATTGGTTTCCACCAATGATAGCATGAAGTGAAATGAGAGCCAACACCAAATATGGGGCATAGAAAGTTTTTACAGCAAATTTTGACCAAACACATTGTAGTACTAAAAATTTTGCTACATTGAAATCAAATTATTTTTTTTCTCGATATAAAGTTTTCTTGTAAGTAGTATGACTTTTACTTTTATCATGAGGTGGAATTAATCATTTGCTAGCAAATTATACTATATTTTTTATAATATACTATAATTATACTATATTTATCATAATGTAATTAATTATACTATTTTAAATCTTAGGAGTAAGAGGTTCAAAACAAAACCAATCCAATACTGCATTATAAATATTCAATAAATTATCCTAAAATTAATAACGCACAAGAAATTCAAAATCATAGTAACTTCAGAGGCCGTTTTTCTATCCTTAGCTCGACATAGGTCTTATACTTATATGCCACAAAAATGGATAAACTAATAGTACTATAAGTAAAGAAAAAGTAATTGATAGTCAAAATGTGCAGGAAGGAAGCTAAATGCTAAATATGGTTAACGAATTTTTCTACAATGTTTAAAGTATTTTTCCTACTTTTTCGGTAAAAAACTAATTAATAATAAAACTATTAATTTTTTTTATTTCTCAACTATATTTTCAATTCAGTTTATAAAGTTGTCTTGAAATTTGTAAATCCATGAATGTGTGTAACATTTTCAGTTTTCGTAACTTAACTTCAGCATTTTTAGTCAACCTTGTAAATGAGGCTCTTTGTAGGGTTTTCCATGTTTTCAATTGAAGAAATTGTTTACTTAAAACAGAGATAACTCAGCAAAAACGAGCATCATTTCTAAAAATAGATGAATTGACTGTTTTTGTACCTTACAGTTATAAATAATCAATATAAATGAACGGTATAACTTATTTTATGTATTTTAATCAGTTTTTGTCTCACTTCATAAGAAAAAAATAAAAAGTAATCAAAACCATTTAAAAGTTAACAAAAAACTATTAGGGATTTCTTTTTATTGGATTTCAAAAATAAATCCTGCTTAACAGAAGGGAAAAAATAACTGGTTAAAACTTGCAAATCAAAACGAAAAACAGGTTTTTTTATGTTAGCTGGTAGAGGCCTTTCCAAACTGTTGTAAAAAGCAAATTGCAAAGTTACAAAACAGTTCTCTGTCAAAAACAATTTCACTGTATTTAATTTGGAACCAAGCCTGCAATATGTCCCCATTCCCTGGAGAAAATCCGACTTTTCGAAGTTAATTATACTTTTCGAGAGTTATTTCTCATTTGTCGTCTTTATTTGTTCTCGAAAAAGAAATATCTCCCCCATTTCAAATGAGGAGTTTAAAATGAAAATCGGAGAAAAACAAACAGGAGGATGACAGAATCTCTCCGAAAAAAAAAATCTCCAGAAAGAAAAATGCTTCACGGCATTTGCTTTTTGTTATTTACAGTTGATTAATTCTTGCTCTCTGGTACTGTTACTTAAACGGTTTTCTTTCGTGTTTTCACTCGAGAAAATACGGCAAACAATTGAAAAGAAATTATTTTTATGCAAGCTTGGTGGGGTCTGGTCGAGGAATTAATTTGATTGCAGTTTGATGCGCCGAATATCGCTGTGTTTATGTTGGGAAAAATAATTAACGTTCGTAAAAAGTGTAGGGGAATTAGATCCCTTGCTAATAGCTCTGCCAAAAACACGAGTTTACTTTGCTCTCGAAAAAAGATAATATCGTCTTGTTGTTCTTTTTGCCGGGTTTTTTTGATGTTTTTAATTTGGAAATGAAGAAAACATAAAAACGCCTGGAAGTAAAACTGAACTGTTGATTAAAATCTTGCTGTTTGTGAAGCCTTATTTACCCTTCCCCTGATATTTCACAAAAGTCGATTGCAAGTTGACAATACTAACGATAAAGCATATTTAATTTTACGTAGCCTAATTAATTGTCTTCTGATTTTTTTCTAAAGATTTGTAAAAAAGTTTGAGGAGTTCTAGAAAGAAATTACTAATTCATTATCTCTCTATATATAATGAAGGTGTCCCTGGGTTCCTGCCTGGGTTCCTGGGTTCCTGGGTTCCTGCCTGGGTTCCTGGGTTTGTCCGGAACAGATTTGGCTCAATTTCTCCAAAACTACCCGTCCGAATCGAACCAAACTTGGTACACATACGTATGGGGACGGGGGAAAGACAATGACATCATTTCCAAATTTCTAAAACCACCCCTTCATCCCCTATAAGGCCTTTTTGTAAAATTCACCTTACTTCTCTGCTAAAGAAGATCTGTTTAACTCGCATTGTTGCAAATAATACAACAAAAACAATTTTAAACATAAAACAAAGTATTTAAAGATAAAACTTGGCTAAAATTGTTTTAAATGTTTTAAAAAGGTTATTAATAATTTAAAAAATTAAAAACGGCCCTTATAAAAAACTTTATAACAGTATTTTCTTATTAAAAACTTCATTTTCCATGAAACTTTAAGTTGAAATAGAAAGTTTTAAGAATTAGACTGGTTAAAGTAAAGATTACATCATGCAGTTTTTTTAGAAAGTTGATGATAGAAACACTAGATCAATTTGTTATTTAACCTTATAATTTGTTTCTATGGTGTAGTTTAACGGGATTTTTTTTTTCAATTTAAACAGGGGGTATTTACAAATTTTGGGATTTCAAAAGTCTGTAATAATTTTAATGGATTTTTTTCACTTAGAATGGATAATTGGGTAACTGTCGTAATTAAATGTGCAACACCGGAACTGGATGGTTAGGTTAGATTTACACAGTTGGAACCGGGAGGGAAAAGGCACAGGGAGCACGGTGATGAAAATGCACCGGGAACACCGAGATGAAAAGGCACCGGGGACACCAAGATGAAAAAGGCACCGGGATATGAAAAAATACTGGGAACACCGGGATATGAAAAAGTACTGGGAACACCGGGATATGAAAAACTACCAGGATGATTGGTAATTATGGTTACAGAAAATTAGGCATGTAACTTGAGAAAATTTTAATAAATTGATACACTCCACCCGTGCAAGGCCGGGCATATCAGCTAGTTAGTTATATTATTGTCCGTTCAAAATTCATTAAGTAGCTGTCAAGTGTTTTGAAAATTTCTTGTATCCAGTGTGACAGGCTTTGAATATTTTATAGTTATCTTGAGTGTTCTTTATGTAAGCCTCGTTTAGTGATGATCAATGTATAAAATATTTAAGAATTGTGATTTAAGTGTTATTGTAGTGAAAATTTAATAACCTTAGGATCTCCAAGAGTATTTCAAACATGGTGTGGCGAGCTTACTCACCACTATAAGAGTCAAGTAATTCAAATGGGCTATATATACCGACTGAAGCGATTATATCTCCGGAGTATACTTTTGAGTCGTATGACCTTCGGATCGGTATCTCCCAGTGGCTCGCACTTGCCACATTGGTGACCCGGACGTGATCTGAACACGCACCTTCACCACCTTCACTAACAGTCACCAGCTCCAACCCTCTTCGCTGTGGTTGGGTTCGCAGCGCTTCGCTATCGCTCTCGGCTTTGCAACTTCACGCCTCGGGAGATTCAAACATGGGCCATAGGCTCCGCACTCCCGGCGTCTCACCCTCACCTAGCCACGAGAGCTTGGTTCACGAATCCAGCCCAGCTGTATTCTGGAGGGGGAGTACTGTGGCGAGCTTACTCACCCTCCAGAATACAGCTGGGCTGGATTCGTGAACCAAGCTCTCGTGGCTAGGTGAGGGTGAGACGCCGGGAGTGCGGAGCCTATGGCCCAATGGTAATACATTAGGGTGGCCCTTATTTTTCAAAGTCGGAATTTTTTTGGGCACCCCCCCTTATTTTTTTCCTTTTACCATGAAATGAAAGTGTGCAAAAAGATTTTCCGATATTTTAATATTAACCCGTGCCGCACGGCGGTTGAAGTTTGAATCCCATAGCGCGCCATAGTAACTATGGCTTAGTACGAGAATAGCTTGTCCGCTCGCTTCCTCTAATCAGAATGAAGAAAAGATGAAATACGAGACACAAAATGGTCATGTGTGATGAAGATATTTGTTAAAATCCAAGAAACTGATAATTTTAGCAATTTGATAATTTAGCAATAGTTAGGAAAATTCGCTCTTCAGACACCACCAGTTCCCACACTGGATGGGTTCATGGTTCATGGTACTGTCAATATTTTGGACAATATGCGGACCGAGAGCTTACACATTTTACATGTCGCCATCACATATACTAATTGATATTAAGAAGTGTTTGAGCAAGAACTGCCCAAATTAAAATAAGTCCAGGGAAATATCAATCAAAGATAAATTTTGAGCACTACTATATTGTTAATGCCCTAGAAGAACGGAAACACGATTATAAGGAGGTAATTGAATTGTGTATAATTTTTATGGGGAAATTCAGAAACATTATTTAAAATTAGACCACTAGCTCTACACCATGCCAGATGGATGGCTAAAGCCACTTATTCCATGAGAATGTTCAAGTTTAGATTGGTTGGTTCACTTTTTTTTATAGTGAAAGGTGCATAGCAGGACATATTGCGCCAGACACAAGACTAAAAAAATCATTTTAAGTGGGAAAAATCCTTTGTCATTTATGTTTAGAAACCATTTGGCTTTAAAGAACAGAAATTGAAAGGCTTAAAAAAAACAATTGTGTATTTCTTGTGAAGATCTATGTGATAGCATGGATAGAAAGTCCCCATCGGCTTTTTTTAAATGATTTAAATTTCTTACACTATTTAAAGAAATACAAGACCATTAAAAAAATATTTCTTTGGTGGTTGATGTGACGAAATTTGTCAATTATTTGTTGTACCTAAATGAAGAATATGCATTCCATCCATTTTTAATGAATACGTCAATGTGGAATCAAAAAAGCGCATAATCAAGAATTTCAAACGTGATACTCTAACTACTGCAAGAAAATGCCTCTTTTATTTTATCCTAATGAAGTTTCCCGCTTCAGTTTACTTAAAATATCTTATTGGGATTTTTTAACTTAGGCATAAATATTATTTTTGATTATCTTAGGAATATTCACATATAAAAATTTTACTATACCTAATTACGGATTGATTCCTTATTTTTCAGGGAAAAATTAAGGACTTTATTTCCCAAAAAAACTTGAATTTCATTAAGAGATTGAATGTTGATATTAGTTTCTTATCAATTCAGAACTTTGGAATGGTGGCTTTTCATACCTAAATACCAGAGACATTTCAAAATTTGACTGCTGTCAATGACACAGCTGAAAGGGGTGTAAAACTAATTCGAGATTTTAATAGATGAGGAGCAGAAACAGTAACTTTTGCAGTGTGTTGAAAGTCATAGAAAACAGTACCCCTATTGCAAAAATTATACTTTTAAGCGTAAATTTGAATACTTGGTCCTAAAAGTGAATAAACTATTTATTTCTTTTTTAAGATAGAATTTAATAAATGTTATAGAGATATAGAATATGTTATATTAAAAATGTGTATAAAATATTAAACGGAATTTTTTAAATTATTGTATGTAAAAGTGTAGTTATTGTTTGGTGTTATGCTATGTGAAATAATTTTAATGCATGTTTTTACAATTTATTTTCAAGAAATACATTTTTCTTAAATTTACTGCTTTTATCTACTAATAATATTTTTAGGTAGTATTTTCATCTTCCTTACCCTTAATAATGCTGAAATTATTAAAATCAATTGTCATTCTGAGGTTTAGGAAACGAGCGGAGAAGCTATTCCCACATTAAGCCACAATTACTATGGCGCGCTATGGGATTCAAACTTCAACCGCCGTGCGGCACGGGTTAATATTAAAATATCGAAAAATCCTTTTGCACACTTTCATTTCAGGGTAAAAGGAAAAAAATTGAGGGGGGTGCCCAAAAAAATATTGAAATTTTTTTTCTCCATTATAATAAGGGCCACCCTATAATACATCTTTTACAATGGTCGCACACACAATACAATGGTCGCACTTGCCACAATGGTAATAAATCTTTTATATTCTTTCATTGTTTTTTTTAATGAAACAAAAGACAAAACATGATACCTTTGGAATAGAAAAATAGTTTTTCGATTTAGAGATCAAGTTTAAATTTTATTGATAATTTGGGTGTACCTTTCTATGATATATTTTTTCAACTTTCTATTCATATAATTTTATAAATAATTAGAATTAAATTGGATTTTAAGATTAATTAAGAGAGTTAAGATTATAGTTCTGGGAACTATTTGAGGTTATATATATAAAGATCCACAAAATTCAAACTCACAACTCCGTCCATGTCTCTTCATCAGGGGGCTTGGACACAGACAGAGGGGGTGTTTCTGAATATCATCCGCCAAAATCGGCAGATAATATCAAGCCCCAACACCCAGATGGAAACAAAACCAATCCAATATTTAAAATACTAGAAAGGTTGCAATCACAGTTAAACTAGAGTAATAAACATACGACAAGTGGGATTGCGCGAATGCAGCTAATCACCAAAATGTGCGTAGTAATAATCAAGCCAAAAAATCTGAACTTTAATTTTGAATTTTAAGTTTAAACATACCAGAAAATACCATAGAATAGTGCAAACTGCGCCAAATGCTGCAAGTAAGCAAAAATTCCATAACAAAGATCCACAAAATTCAAACTCACAACTCCGTCCATGTCATGGACGGAGTTGTGAGTTTGAATTTTGTTTGAATTTTTATTTGTGAGTTTGAATTTTGTGGATCTTTGTTATGGAATTTTTGCTTACTTGCAGCATTTGGCGCAGTTTGCACTATTCTATGGTATTTTCTGGTATGTTTAAACTTAAAATTCAAAATTAAAGTTCAGATTTTTTGGCTAGGTTATATATATATATATATATATATATATATATATATATATATATATCTTTTCTCTATATCCCCCTAACTCACTCTCTTATCTCTCTATCGCTCGCTTTTTCTCTATGGTATAAATCTTTCTGATTTAATTTTCTCTTTTTCTTTCTATTATTCTCACTATGTTCCTTACGCTTTCTGTCTCTTCCTCATTCTCTCTCTAATATTTCCCATTTTCTTTGTATTCTCCATTATTTTCTCTCTTTGTTTCACTCTCCCCCCTTAATATAGTCTATCTATTTCTTTCATTGATACCATGAAATACGCAAAAACAATCCCAAAACCAATCTTCCAAACTGAATGCGTACAATTGAGAACACACTTTTTCTAGCCAAATAACTAGACCAAACCTCCTTCAACCAAATCAAACAATTAACAATCACGCCGTAGGGAAAAGAACCAGCTTAGAGCTTCCTCAAAAAATCTTTCACCTAATTGGAGCATCGGTCTTGAGTTACATCACTCCCCATCGGTAATCTCAATTTAGCATTCGGAAATTCCCCCTCCCCCCTCCCTTCGTAATTAAGCCTGACAACAGGTCTCGAACTGAAAATCGCTCTCAGACCCCAGATAAGGGGTGTTATTAGTGCCCCCCTCATCGATAGAGGACAAAATGAGTTTTTTCTTTCGGAGATGTTTCTTCTCTACTTGATTGCGTTACGTGAGAGGTGGAAGTATGGAGAGGAATCATAATGTGAGAGGGTTTTAGGCTAACTTGTGTCATAAAACTTTTGGTAGATAAAATTAAAACTCAATTTTAGGTGACGTCATCAAATCACACCCTGCTTTTGACGTTTTAACTTATCTGTCATCTTTTAAATTTATACGATTATAAGCATCGAATTCTGATTTTAATATTTTCGTTTCAAATTATTATTATAATATAATAAAACTTGTATACAGTTAAACATGTAACTTAAACATGTAAAACTAAAAAATTGTCATTCTTAAGTAATTCTAGAATGTTTACTATATCAGAACAGATTTGTTTAAAAAACTTCTTTAAGCCATTTAAAAAACAAGAGATAAAAAACTTGGCATGACATTCGTAGCTTAGAAGCTAATGTCTCCGTTAGGCTTAAAGTTACATAAATTTTAATTAAAAAAAAAAAAAGAGAAATGCGCAAAAGAAATACAATTTTGATCCTAAAAGAAAGAATATTTAAGAGTGGAAAACTTTAGTCACCCTTGAAATACATGTAATTCAATTCGTGCAGCATTACAAATAGTTTTTCGTGTATAAGAGACCCTTTTCCTTAGGCATGACATTACTGACGGCACTACGTTTATAACTTCAGAACCAAGATTTAAAGACTTAGATGTTCTTGAGTATTTAGCTAGTTTTGAAAGTTACATTCACTGTCAATAGTACTGAGAAAATTAATTTAAATAATTACTATATATAGAGGCAATAGACACAGATTCCATTCTTTCACTTCCATTTTTTCTTGAAAAAACAAGAATTTATGACAAAATTCGTTAGTTTATTTAAGCATCACCTCTTGAGGAATGTAAAACTAGATAATCTTGGTATACGTGGCCGGAGGATTGGGCGCGCCTGGGTTAAAAAGAGATGCCAGCGTTAGAAGATTATGGATGCATTTGTAATTGGCATTCCTCTATTTATACATACTCCTGGGAGATAAAACCACAAATTCGGCGCCAAAAGACCTAAGCAAATATTGGCAAAATCCAGGAAACGGTTTCAAAGAAGATGATTAATTGGCGTCCGTTTATCCTGATGTCGGTAACTGGGTAATGACAGGCGGATTGGGGAGCAATCCATGATCATTTCGCTATCTCCGTAATTATATTTAAACTGCCGGCTTCTTGAAATAATAGCTAGCGATTGAAGAAATCGCTTCTGATTGTAGTACGGAGATGCGCTATCAGGTGTTGTCTGGGACGGATCCGAAACACGTTGTAATCGTTTATGGAAGTGAATGGGAGGGGTGATTCCGCTCTAGGCTACTAAGATATGCCCGGCTTCGTAGCACTATAAAAGGAAATAAATGTAGATGAGAAAAAGAAGTAAATTAACTGTTTGTATTCAACTAAAAAAAAATAAATGAAACCACATAGGCTGGGGGGAAATTAAAAAGGTAAGCTGTTATGAAATTGTTTCTTTTGCGTCCGATGCCCGAAAAAGTTTCTGCAGGAATAAGTTAAACAGTAAACTGTAAAAATGTGGGAGTAAAAGTCAAACTGTAGGAAGGAGATAACCAGTAAATGTAATTGTCATGTGTCTAATCTAATAAATAAGGGGAAGTTTCCCCTGTGCTTGTGGGATGGTTACGCATTACTACTTAAAAGCTGATGTACATTTTGTTTAATTTTAAAAACGCAAGATGCTATTTATACCTATAAAGAATATTATTTATAGTTCAAATGTGAAGTGATGAATTACTTGCTTAACTGTTAGATTTTGTTTGTGTGCAGTAGGACTCTGGTCCTAAAGAAACGAATACTTTTATGTATCAAGAACTTTCTCTAAGGTTATGATAACGTTGATGTCTTATATTTTATACTCTTTATTCTCTTATACTAATTTTATCTGAGCTTTGAGGCCCATTTACAAATTCCGTCACACGTTTAGAGGGATGGGGTCTTCTGTATGTGTGACAAGTGTGCATGGGAAGTTTAAACTTTATCCTATTACATTAAAACTGTTTTTCCCATTTCCATATAAAATAGATTTAACAGAATCAAGCTGAAAAGTAATGGTACTAAAATGGGAATGTTGTAGTAGTTGGATCGCAGTATTACAAATAAAAATACTATTTATAAAGTTTTAGTGGAGTATCATAATAATTGAGGAGATGGGACTTAAAATGTGAAAACTTATGGTAAAGTCGGATGAAACCTATAGAAATTGGTTGGCATAATTTGAGCAGTTCCTATCAATGTGTACGTTATTTAAAACGACTCAATATCATGGCTTTTGAGTTATATATTAGAACAGCTTCTTCTACTCAAAATATTATTGGAACTCTCCTAAACTTCTCATATTTTACGAGGCTCATGCGGAGACCTTTAGTGCTAATACATGGCTGAAAGTTTCATTCAGCCTTACAAATAAGTCTGCCAAAATATCTGACTCACAGCATTTGTCGGACACTAAACATAAGTTCCTCGCCAACGTAACACCCCAAATACCCATCAGCCGATAAATTTCCGAAGTCTTCTCAATAAATCTCAGCTCCTACGCCTGACCACAACTCCTCAATCACGTGCAGCAAAGAAAACTCTTGAGTCGCGTGCGTCACGCTCTTGTTAAAGCAAGTGTCACGAGCACCGGCGGATTTCACACCAAATCATAGTTACACGCTGTGATGGCCCCCGAATTGTTTCAAATTATGGGGCTGGTTTAGGAAAGATCAGCAATTTCGTTGAAGGGATAGTTATTATGGATTGTTCGGATAATGTTTAGTTATGGTGGTTGACTCGTAGGGGAGGTGGAACGGTTTTACCTGTGATTATTTTGACAGTGATTTATTTATGTGTTTAGAGTTTGAATGTATTCAATGATTAGTTATGTCTGGTTTGTATTTTAATTTATGATCTTATTTATGAATGTCAGATTCAACTGGAAAGTAGTTTATTTTCCATATACATTTTAATTTGGTATTAAGTTTGGGACAAATGTATGAATAAGTTAGGGTAGAAAAGATTTTTGTGAAATGGACAAGTTAAGGAACTATACCTGGCGGAAACGTTTCAACTCTACAAAGATGGAGCCAAAGTTAAATTAGTTATATTAAATATAATGAAATGGGCTGGTTATCTTTTAAAAAGGGACGAGGAAAGAACAGTTCTGAAGGTTTTTAATATACCCCTCTTTTTTGCAGAAGACCTAGAGGAAGACCCAAGAAGAGATGAAAGGATTTCTAGATGAAGATTTTGCCATCATTAAGGCTGGGAACTGGAAATCCATTTCTAGAAGAAGGGCAAAAATTGAGAAACTTTTAAGGAAAAAGGTCAGGGATTTCACAAAGGGCTGTCGTGCCAATGTTGGTGATGGTGACGTTAGTGTAAATTACAAATGCAAACAGTAAGTAAAACTACAGTATACTCTATACTGTTCGTGTATTTTATTTGAGAGTTGTAACGTTGTCCCATCTGTTAATTTAAATAAAGTAGGGTTTTGACATGACATTTAAATTTTACACTGAAGAAGATATATCTATTCAAAGTTCTTTAAAGTTATATGTGCAATAACTCTATACTATACCATTTTCCACATTTTTTTTTATCAGAATAGGTTTTTTGTTAAACATTTTCTTAAAATTCCCTTTCGTGCATTCTATTTTAGTAAATCCTTCATGCTTATTTGTTACCTCCACATGTACAAATAATATAAAATATCCCCGCATATCTTACTATTTATATACCACAAAAGATTTGTGATCTATAAGCACATTGAATCTTTCAGTTTAAGCTCAGAAGTCAGAAGATTATAAATCAAAATTCATCATGCATTTATGCATTCAGCTTTTTAACATTGTAATTTATTCCCTTATAACAATGCCCAGAGTATTCCCATGGGTGGTCTAAAGGTCACAAAAGTCACCGCTTTGCAAGATCAAAGCCTCTGCGGGACTCTTTTCTAGTTCCAGTCCCACCCACGTTTTACTAAAACCACGAGGGGTCGAGTTTTATTTGAAGGGGTCAAGTTAGGGGTCATGCGAGTGCTGCTTTTATAGTAGTGTGAATTTATCTTTTAGTATTTTTTGGGATATTCTGTAGGAATACTAATATCGTTTAAGTGAATATTATGAGGTTGTTTGCAGAAATGTGTTCAACTTTGTTTATTGAATTCTGAACGTAAGAGATATTCTTCCAAAGTTTGCTAATTTTGACTTAAAATCAACCAACCATTTCAACAGTGTCCTTTGATATAGTTATTTTATAACCATGATGCTTTCTTTCTTAATAAATATATACATATGTAGAATTTAAAAAAATGGACTACTAAAAAAACTTTATTTTCAGATTTTAAAATAAATAAATTTTAAATTGTATAATTTTATTCAGATTTTAAATCATACAGACTCTTCAGTAATTATTTAATAGAAGGAACCCAATTAATTTTATGATACAACATTAATATGTACATAATTAATTAATTTTCAACTTTAAAATGCTGCTTTTTATTAAAACTGATTGAAATAAAAACCTATAGTGTGAATATTATACAGTACTACCCTCTACTGCTCGGAACATTCAAAAATTCCTTTTGTTAAATGCGTAATGAATTCATTTAACACTATAGTCTGTTCATTTAGAATTGGCGCCTTAAACAGCATCAAAAACGCTCAATAATGCTTCATAACGGTCATCACACAACTTCAGTGACCGATTTTTTTACAGTATTTTAACTACTTCTGTTTCGGCTGCCTTGTCATTGCAAAAGAAAATGCTTTCGATGATAATTACAATAGTAACTGCTTCTAATACATTTCGTCTTTGGCGCCAATTCTAAATGAACAAAGTATATAACAAGTTAGTACCTTTATATTAACAACCTCTTCAAAAAATCATTCACTAAATTATCTTACAAAAATTAAAACTTATTTACATCATGTTTCTATCAATAAACAAACAAAAATAAATTAGATTTAATGATACAATATAATTTCAGTAAGTTTAAAGCTTTTGAATTTTTCCTTCTATATGCATCTCTAAACCATTCGACCTCAATAAAAGTAGTTATACAAAAATACATTTTACCTCTTTCATGATAAACAACGAAAATTAAACATTGAATGTAAATTGTTGTTTGTAAAGTTACTTTAAACTAAACATCCCCATGTTTGTATTTTTAACTGTTCAAATAACACAAACTAGAAATTACTAGAAAATAAGTACTAGAAATTTTACAATAAGATATTGTAGTTCAATACAGGCACATTTATAGAATATACTTTAATTCTGACTTTAACCCACTCCCCCAAAAAAAATTAAATTAAACTTTTTTAGTTTATGGCGATATAAAGTTTATTACTTTTGCTACATCATCCTAACAACCCACCAAAAAAAGTTTACAACACACAGAAAAACTACAAAAAACGTCACATCCACCCAAAGAACAAAATCCAGACCATGACATAACCTTTGCTCTAGAGGGGGTCAGAGGTTCCTCTCATAGGACATCAAGCCACCAGCGGGAAGCTATGTATAAGAGTCTAATGTAGGGTATTGAACCCGGGTCCTATCAATCACAGGTCCGAAACCTGCCCTAATTCACTCTCCACCCACATTTAACAAGCACCCCATCGAGTGAAGGTGGGCATTTTCGGGTAGAGGTCAAGGGAAGGTCATTTTAAATGTTCTTTTAGTGTGGTTAGGAGATTTTTGTTGGTTTTTAATGCATCTTTTATCCGTCATCGTCAATAGAACTTTCTGTGAAGAGAGATTCTGCAGATTAAATCTCATTCTTTTATTGAAAGTTTCTATCTATTTTAAAATATCGGTTAAATGGCTTTAAAAGGAAGTATTTGTGTATTGTGTGTGTTTCCCGTACTTTTTATTGAGGCTGATTGAAATTTTACTAAAGAATTTGTTTTTCTGAATAACAGAAAACCTCGGTAAGAGAACTCTCCTTGAAATCACTTTGAGAGAAATGCATTTTTTAAAAACTAAATAAGTATTTATATAAATATTTAATTCTGATACAACTAATAAAACGTTGTAAGTAAAAAATATTTCTGATGGGAATGACCACATGCGTAGTTTTCTGTCCAAGTATAATAATTCCCTTCAACCAAGCAGGTGAAAAAACTAGATACTCGTTATATTTTCATTTTTACAAAAATTATTTTTTTTTTTACTGAAACTTGAAATGTTTTGGTTTTTAAACTCTTTAAAAATGGGCATAAATTTAGATATTTGAAAAGAATTGCTACATTGTTTAACTATACATAAAGAAAGCATATCCTTAACCTTTGTTTCCTTTCTACTGAATATTAAAAGGCATGATTAAGCACCACCAACAACCTCAAAGTAACCAAACTCGTTTCAATAAAAAAAACACCTCAAGGCAGAATTCCCACTCCATGAATCGAACGAAAAAAAAAAGTTCGATTTAACAGAGATTTTCGACATTCTTCGAATGCACATAAGAAACAATGGAACGGGGGTCACAAGATCCATTATGGAGCTGCAAATTGATTGGTTATTCTCATCATCGTCTTCTTTTGTGATGCTAATGCCCACCTCGGGTCGCAGAATGTTTTTGAGATCGCGTTATTCCATTGAGAGGGTTTAAAATGGCGGAAAGATCAGCTGCTGGCGATTTTATACCGGAACTAATGGAACATGCAACCCTGGGTTTGGTTTTTATGCGGGATTAACCACCCTGGTTGGCGACATAACTTGGCTTTGGAATTGATTTTGCAGGCTCTCGGTACTTGTTGCATAAATTATACGAAACTCATGCATAAAATGAAATTTTCTGAATAGCTTTGAGTAAAGTATTGGGGGCTATTTTAAATTTATATTTTGATGGAACTAAAACTATTTTAAAGAGGATACTTTCAGGGAATAAATACTGAATAAATACATAAAGTTAAAAGAGTTAGATACTTTTATGATACATTTATTTAAAATTTTACTCTCACTCAGCAATTATGACTGAAGTAAAACCTTGATAAAGTGACCCCTTCTGGGACCAACAACATTGTTTTAACGAAAGAACGTTAAATAAAATTATTACTATGAATTTGTGATGTGGAGGGTCGCTGTATTGAGGGTTCTTGTGAAAACGTTCCTTTTCTTAAATTTAATCACAGTAATTAAACACGTTTATGATATTTTAATTAATTATAAAATGATATATTCTTTTATAGTTTAATCGGAAATTATAAAAATCTCAATCCCGTTCTTATGCACTTCTAAAAATAAAGTTATAGTAGTTGCATAATGGTAGTAGTATAGTAAGTAATACTTTATTACTACCATTAGTGATAGTATAGTAATAACAGTAATTGTAACTAGTATAGTAAGTAAAATAGTAGTACTGTAAGCATAATGAAAATATTTATATAGGTTTGACTGCTCTTTTCTTTCTTGAATTCCTTACAAAATAGTGCCCCACATTAATATAAAAAATTAAAGTTAATTTTAAATTAATTTTACGATCCTTCAGGTATACTTTTAAGTTGTGTTGTAACATGTATAGCTGGCTGGACATGTTTTTCATACACTTTTAACTCACATAAAATATAATGCAAAAAAAAAATGATAAATAAATAAATTATCACACGTAATCATGTCTAATAAACAGTTATTGGACACCAAATACTTAGTAAAACACGTCTCTTTTCCGAAAATGACGTTTTTATAAATGCATCATCCGTTGATTGATGCGGCAAATAACATTAGTCCAAATGCATCTTTATGAGCGAGCCCCCATTGATCCCAGGCAAATACTGAGTCGCCTCCCAAATACTGATACTGCCAGTCAGCCTAATACATATTGACTGACACGCTGGCAGGTCCCTTCTTAGTCACCGTCCCTAGGGCTTTTTCATTAGGCTCATAGGACGTCTCACCCACAAGTCAACAAGATTATGCAAATAGTGTTTCACCCCTTTGCTTTGGATTTTTGCAATCCTGTTAGGCGCCCGCCCCGAGGCAGAGCAAATGCCGCTGCAGCTTTTTTTAAAGTTGGCGACGAGAAAAAGTCGCCAGTACTCTTCTGGTGTTTGAAACTTGGTCTAAAATTATTCACGGATTTAAAAATTTACAAATACTAAAAATATGATAATAGTTATTTTAGAAGTCGTAGAAAGAGGAATAACTGTTACCATTTTCCTCCATTTGAAGTCTATTTTTTAAAATTAGAGTTCCTCTCTTCCTTTTTAGCAGGGATGCCTTAAGATGATATTAACACACGATATTTACCGGCATTGCCTGACGTTGTGACGATACTAAAGTTCACGTCATAATATCGATTAATATTACAGAAATATTCATTAATATTGTGTGCTACTATGATTTTTAATCGCGATTTAATTTTAAACCCAATCTGAATTATTTGCATTGCCTTAAAATAAATATGAGTTACAAAATTAATACACGATTAAATTCATTAATTTTTTGATATGAAAATTTGAACGAACTGCTCATAAATACTATGTATACGTTCAAAATTAAATTTTAAAAATATTTTCGCTGTTTTAGTTTTTATATTTTTTCTGGTTTATCGATTACTGTGTCTTAGTTTTGTTTTAAGTAAGAAATTGCTGTTAAATTCATTTTATGGTTGAAGTAAGGCTTATGCAATAAAACTTCTGAATATGGAGTAGGAGTACCTTATTCAATGATCCAAGCACATTTAAGGGACAAACAAATTGACAATTGGTCATCCAAAGCAAACAAAAACTAACGATTTTCTTAAAATGGGGTACATGGAAGTTATACGTTAAGACTGGTTAAGACAAACCTTCGAAATTTGTTTATTTTTTATAGAAGTATTAAGGTAAAAATGAGTTGTAAAACAAAATTACAATACAATAAACTAGATATATATATGAGATTTGTGACATCGCTGTATGAATTGGATAACACGATAAGTCGCCAAAAGAATGTGAACCCCGGATCCTTTATTCTGTGAGCACTAGGGTTGCCGTGTTATGGGCACATCCAGATCCATCTGAAATCAATATGAGGAATATGACTTTTGACCTGCTGAAGGGCTATTCAACAATACTAATATACAAGTAAAATATAGAGTCTGCGATAGATTGGATTAGCAGTATTTCCTTCTGACCAAACTAAAAAGTTCCACCTTTATTAGCTGTTAAATCTGACTTATGGAAATGTAGAAGGGAAAGAGAATATTAGGACATGAAGTGTAGTGGATCGCTTAAAGCTATTATATTAAACAGTTGATAAAAATTAAATACTTGAAAAGGGGGTTTTAAGAGTAAATTTTTTATTCCTTCTTCTTATTATTTATTCTTTTGAATTTTGACGCAAAATTTACTGAAATGCATTTTTCAAAGCAATAAAAAGTTTAGTAAGAAATAAATTATTTTTAAAAAATGACATATATTACAAGAATTTCTACTTTTAGTTAGAAAAGAAACTATCACATAGTTTTTTTACTTCAAATTTGTTTTTTTAGTATAACAATCATTTTATGGAGTACAGTTTGTTCAATCTAGACCACTAATTATTATAAAAAATCCATGCGAAGGTATATGAAATTTTATACCAAATGCATCTTTCTTCTATACAAATCATATTTTAGCATTTTACATACAAAAAAAGCAAATATATTTTAAGAACTGCAATGTTAAATTATTTCAATGTTTTTATGGTGTTTTCGATACTATATTTTTATCCAAATAAATTTAATTTTTCTGTGGGAATTGTTGATTGTTTTACGTATTGTAACATGCTTTGCTGTCCATATGCCGTATTTTAATGATTATAAAGAACAATTATCAAGGGATCAGTATGAATTATTTACTAAGATAAGTTTCAGTGGATCGTTAAAAAATTTATGAAAATTGAAACTGAAAAATCAATTAAACCTACATTTCAGCACATTTAATGGATAAATATGACTTAAAAGCATCATAATTGCCTTTCATTTTATTAACCTCTGATTGTTCACTTTATATTGCACTCGTATTTTAATGATATCAACGGACTAAATGTATCAAATAATTTCTATTTCCGAAACTTAAGATTAAATCAAACATCCCAATATAAATTTTTGAATGTTTTAAGCGGTGATATCACCAGCCATTCACTCTGCATCCATTGATTTAAAAAAAAAGCTCAGAATGGATTTTCACACCATCAAACTTCTTATCAACGAGTTATGTAGAGGGGGCCCGTGTCCCATCTGTCTCGGGGGCCCCTACAGCTGGGTATCCTGCCTTTGTGAGTTGTTAGAGCCTCACTAATCAATTGACGGGGTCGCCTGTATGGGATCCAGTGACACAACTGCTAACACAGGCATCAGAGGACGTTTTTCAGACCTGATTCTTCAATAGCGAATTAGCTTCACACATCGACGGATGTAATGCGAGCCCTATCACGATGGGGTGATAGAGGTATCACCGTACGAATCTGATGAGTTGGGGGAATCACTTGTAGGTGGCTATACCTCACCTGTATTCATTTTTATGGGATTTTAGAGAAGAAGCTTGGATGTGTTAAACCAAGAGACCAAATTGAGAAAACTGAATTTTGTATGATGATGATGGTGAAAAAGCTGCACCCCTTGGATTCTCCACATTGGAGATGCTCTTTCAAAATATTTTTTCTCTTTTTCTTATATTTTTAGGTACAATCGACTCCGCTTAAAGTGATCACTTTTGTCCAAGAGTAGAATGATAACAATATCCGATTGATGATAATAATAATGTTTGAATGCTGGTTTTATATTTATTGTGCAAATAAAAACGTTGTGTTTAACCAGTTCAATAATAAGCGATTTGATACTTAAAAATGGTAACTCGAGTGTTTGCTTTAAAATCACAATTGTGTACTCCTAATTGAATCATTTAAAACGATTACATAGTATGTATTTTGCAACTTTTACATTCTTAAAGAAAAATATAAGAGTGGAACAGATAACATTAATAAATTAATGACTCATTTTGTATGATTATGTATTTAAATTGGCTTTCAAACCGAAAAAAGGATGTTTTTATGGTGATTTCACCCGATTTCGATAACATTAAGCGATATATTGATAACATAAAACGATATATTATTCGTTCTGTTAAATTGGAGTGATCGGAACCTGATGATTTTGATAAAATTATCCAATTGATAATATTAACCTTGATCACAATATGCGGAGTCTACTGTATTATTAAATGAACTGAAGTTTAAGTCATTAAGTTAACTACTGAAAAATGAATAATAATGAATATATCTGAGAGACGTGCGAATTTTATATTTCTATTAGTATCGGCAAAACTTTAAAACCCTTGCTTTAAATGTATTAAACCTTACCCAAAGACTGACCCTAGGGTAAACCATCGAAATAACGTGACAAATAAAAACTTTCCACCGCTTTTCCGAAACATCAAGCCTAATCCTTTTTCTATTCGGCTTTATTTCGTTCCTTCATTTTTAAGGATTTTCCATCCTAAACCATTTCTGTATACCAACACAACTTTCTTTTTTAGAAGGAAAAACACTAGGAAAAAATCATCACCTTTGAAGGGATTTCTCGTGTCTGTTTTCATCTTACGTCTCAAAGATTTAAAGTGTTTCCGTCTTTGGGATTACGGTTTTTCGGTTTGTGATGAAAAGAAGATTAGTATAAACGTCAAATATTATCCGCAGGAATGTATATTCTGTTTCTTTTTCTCGGACGTATCTCAAACGAGGCAATATAGTGTGTTGTAACGCGGAAACGGATAAACTTTGATTCCTGACTGTTATAAATTTTCTTCTTTCTATAAATTCATTGGTTTTCTTCGGTTAGAAAAGTTTCAAATACTGTCGAAACATGGAAATTTTATGTTTACAAAATAAAAAGGAAAGGATTTTTCCAACTTAAACGAATGTAGTACGAGTTGAATGCTTATTATTTTTATTTCTTTTTAAGATGTGCACAAGTTTTTGTGTGAAATTTGAAGATAACTCCTATAAAAATGGTAATTTGTCTCACAATCTTATATTATCATCTAACTTTCTCAGCTTTATCTTATATTCCCTGAAAAATGGAAAAAAAAGTTGAAAGTAATTCCACTAAACTTTTCTATTGCTTTTATTAGATTAAATAAGTTTTGTATGGATATTTAATATAAATATAAGATGAAACTTAGAGGAAAATATTAAATACAGTAAAAATATCGTAGGAACATTAAAACACTAATATTCTCATTAAAAAAATTCAAATAAAATCACAGAATATTGATTATTTTAGAAAATTCCATAGTCATCAGAGAAGCCACAAAGAAAAGCCAAATAATTTTTCCATCATAATTTGAACATTTCCCAATATCTTTACTAAACGCAGAAACCATTGAAAAATATATGTTGTGTTGAACACCCCTTATTTGACCAGCCTTAACCTTGGAAATATTCGTGAGGTTCCAATTAAGAGATTAGAGATAGAGGTGTAATAATCAGTGCAATTTTCTAAACGTAATCAGGAGAACTTAACATTGTGGTTCTGAATTGGCCTGAGATTGGGATTTCGTGCCATAGAAAAACACTCAGCTTGTGGTCACGTATTTGTAATCGAATCATGACTTCTGATACAATGATAAAATGAAACTTAATTGTTGATTATTTTTCTAAGGTCAAACGGTAGCTTGTATTAGAAATGAGGTAGAGGAAATAATAAAAGAAATATTACGAATTTGTATCTGCATAAAGTACCAATTGCAAAAACTGATTCCTAAAAAAATATCAGATTTAATTCTTAAAAAATCAACTCAGATTTACTTTTATAAAAAGCCTAGCTTTTTACAAAATCACCATCAAGTGAATTAAATGCATTTACCAAAATTTTGAATCTTAAAGGTAATTTTCGTTGGAAATTCGGCTTGGTTATAACGCGATTTAATAAGGAAATACTCTTTTACTTAATGTTTTGGCTAAAAATGGGCTTTTAATAAAGTACTTACCCGGTTTACATTAAAAAAAGTTTCTGGTTGCATTAGAAAACAATGTTTTCTTATTGCAAAACTTTTTAAGTACCTAACTTAAAAACTAATGTTTGTTTTAGGATATAAATTCGAATATTTTCAATATAATAATCCATTCTCTTGTTTACTGACTTCCAATATAAAAAGAACTAACATACACTTCATATGATTCTAATAATAAACTAGTTTTGAGATAATAACATTCAGCTTTAAAGCACCAATTTAATTTCTTCATAAGCCAATTTTTTCACTGGTTTCAAACGAAAATTTAATACATTCGGCTTCGAAGAATCCATAATTACCCGTAAAATGTTAAACTACGCAGAAGTGCGTCGCATTTTCCATTAACTATTCGTTCTTCCACTTTTAGAACGAGATAATTATGTTTGTTTATGATAACCCCGAGGGAAATTCTCTGTCAAACATTTTGTGTCGAGGATTTCTTTAAAATTTTCGATGAAATCATCATGTTAGGATGAACCTTTCAAAGATTTTATTAGAAAACTAATTACGGAAATCATTTTGAACGTTACGACGAAATATGCGGCACAAAAAGTTAGTAAATTATCAAGCTTCGATTAACATCGAAATTTCATTTTTAAATGAATAGATGCAATTAAGAATTTGAGGTTCGGAAAAAAACGTCTTAAGCGTTCAATTACTGACATTAATTTATTTTAATTAATTTCGGGATAGGTATGATTTCTGCCGATAAAATTCTATTTCGAGAATTCTTTTTTGCAAAAGAGTTAGGATTACTCGGAGTAAACTCTAATGTAAATTAACGATGTTCTGTTCAATTCATTCTACATCTCATTTCATAAGGTTTTGTTAATTTCTTCGTCTTTTTTACATAAAATAAATTTTAAAGACATTTCAAAAGTTAACATATCGAATTATCAAGTTACATAATCATAAGGTGTCAGGAACTATAATATATCAAAGATAAAACTTGTGCTGTGTTCAATGAGTTAAAACTGTAAAAACAACGTATAAACAACACAATGTGAAACGGCTGTTTGTATCTGTACGTTTTACATTATCCTGTTTATACGTTGTTTTTACAGTTTTAACTATAATACCCATATCTTATAGGAATTTTTAAGCTGTTAAACAGAGGATGTACTAACGATTTTATCTATGCAAGTAACCATAATTAACAATGGAAATGTTAATGTTATGAAATTTGTCCTAAGTAGCACATTTATGTAAAATGTGTAATGAAATGCTGTCTATTTTTTTTGCATAAAGTGCTTAATTTTATAGAGTACACAGAATATTAGGCCCTAATAAAGTCTTTGTTATGTAATTTAATTCATAATAATTTTATTTAAAAATAGTGACATGAAATATTGAACAAAGTTTTAATACTCTTTAGTTATGAGTGTTGCCGCAAAAAATTGTTAATTCCTGCTTTTTCGGCTCTTTTTTTCCCCAGAACGAAAAAAACCTTTTGATTTTTTGCAATAAAGGGCTTTTCCAATGAAGAGGAAAAAACTTCAACTTTGACGAACGTTGAAGTTACTTATCTCAAAAACCATTTAGGCTATACAACTTAATTTAAAGTCAAAATGTGAATATTTTATTTCTCCACAAATTATATGCGCATAGTTAAGTACACATGTGTGGTCGAAAATCTAACTTTCACAGTCATTATTTAGTAATTTAGTAGAAAATACGATTTTTTCATTGAATGTCAATCTTATTAATTAACTCCACCGCTTTTCAGTCTAACCGCTAGAGTTTTACATTTTAAGAAAGGTATATAAAACAAAAATGATTTTCAAAAATACATCTTTATAGTTGAATCTGCATCTACATGTAGAGTTCTCGGATTTCATAACATACAGTAGGAAATAAACTCAACCTCCACCGAATCCATGGAACACTTCTTTCAATTCCCGAAAATCACGGAAAAGAACCCTCTCCATCGTGTCGAAACACGTCTCTTCTCTGTAGAACATCTCCCTCCACTTTTGATCCCCGTTCGAAAATCCTCTCCGAACGTTCTCGCTCTGTAATCTTTTATTCCACCTCCTTCCCCCTTGTCATTAGTGTCAGGGATTACCCTTTACTACCCTTTCCGACGCTGGCTCTCTCAAAAATGCAGCTACGGCCTTCTTTGTTAGAATGATCTGTTTGTAGGTCAGAAAAATAACGCTTTTGAAAATTGAGTTTCGCGTATTTTGAAGCGCGCTATGGATGATTGGATTAAGATTGGAGTAAGCTTTTTTCGCCTGTATTGCTTCATTTGACAATTTGATTTGTAGTGTAACTGAAAAATGAAGTGTAAAGCCCTTTCAAACTTAGACTGCCCTGAATTTCCATTATTAAGCTATAGAAAATTTGAGACGGTCATGACTGAAAGGGATAGAACGTTGTTTATGTTTTGTTAGCTAATGGTAATGCTGATATAATGATTGGTATTATTTAAATTTATCACGAACACAGTCATGAGCAAAGGATAAAAAGGTCAATTTTGTAACATCGAGAACAATTTTAAGACACGAATATTACAGCACTTTATTGATAAAATGTGGATGTATTCTATCCACGATATTATATTCACGCTTAAACTCTACGAACTTGATGATTGTGAGTAAAATTAAAAAGGTAGATAAAATTTCTTACAATTTTTAAGTATCAAGCTTCTTACGAGAGAAAAAAAATCTGTGCTATAGTAAATTATTCTTTGTCATTTTATATACAAGCAAGAAATGTTTATTTATCAAATGTGAAAAGATTTGTATATTAAAGGTTGACTATAGTGAACACCAAAAAGATTGTAATACAAGTGAAAATATAATTGAATTTATAATTTCCATAGAGTGTTTTCAGGTGACGTCACAACCGGTTATTTTCTTTTAACTGTGTATCTTCTGTAGGGCTTTTGCTAAGGCGATTTTTAGGTATGGGATCACGTGATTGCAAATGTTCCAATTGCTGAATTCCACGGCTAGTCATTTTCTGTAACTGTTAACCTCTGTAGGGCAAAAAACTGTAACCCTTCTGTTGCTAAGGCCGTTGTTAGGTCCGAGTCATGTGATTGAAAATGCTCTATATATATATATATATATAAATGTTCTGGCAGTAAAAAAAATCTTAATACAAAAAATTTGGAAAAAAAAAAGAGTTTTTCATGAAATTAAACAATAGTTTAAAACTTGGCGCATATAAATATTGAACATCTAATAAACCTTCTCTATCCCTATTCTTTAATAAGGTCATATCTTTTTCCGAAAAATTACGAACCTTCCTCATTAAAAAAAACTTTCAAGACGAGAAATTGAATTTTTAGTCCTAAATGTGCCAGCATTAATTATTCAGACGGGCAGAGATTATTTAATTCCGAAGTTGAATACCGAAAGATTTATAAAAAAAAATTATTATCAGCTCTTCCAAAGGAAGAGAGAAGCGCTTTATTAATTCAAATAGTGAAGACGGACGATGGAAGAAAAGAACTGAAATAAGCGACTCAGATGTGTGTAATCAATTATGCAAAGGGATAGATGTTCACCGGGATTCCTTAATTATGCAAAATAGATTAAAGATTGTTCCGAAAGGGGCTAATTAAACATTCTTCATTGGTCGTCTTGCTTAAAAATTATTTCAGCTCGTTTATGGCGTGTGTGTGTGTTCTCGCTTTTGGCAAGATTCTAGTTTTTGCCTCGTATAAGACGACACCGGGAATATAAGGTTGAAGAATGCAATTAATCTGGGTACCTTCAAATGAAGGATGAAAGATATGGAAATCGAAATACACTCGTCTGCAAAAATTAAGGATAATTTTATTTTTTGGAATGACAAGAATTCTGAAAAGTATCTGCATTATCTAATATTAGATGGATAGTAATCTTTATAGTACGCATTAAAATAATATCCTCTGTAATATTCCAGAAACAGTTTACCTTGTTCCATTCAGCCCTCTAACTTAGAAGAAATTGTTGAAAATATGATCACGTAACAGAAGATCCTCAAAGCAGAAACATTACAAAAGGTCTGTAAAAAAAGAACTCAGTCCAAATTTTATCGAAGCATCACCAACACTTGTGTCCTAAAATTAACGATAATTTATTTTTTATGAATAATGGACACAAAATCTTAGTTCCTTATCAGTGAAATTCATGCCATTTAGGATCTTCTAAGAGTGGAAATAAGTTGTCTGGGATCAAATTACCCTAACAACAGTTTGAGGGGGTACAGAGGCCCTCCATTGATCTTGGAGTTCCACACACATTCGTAGCAAACACGTTCATGTGAGGGGCATTTAGCAAGGTATTCTTTGTTATTTGTAACGGATATGATGTTTTTTAACTCCATGCATGATTTTTAGTGCGTGGAATATTTTTTATTTTAGACAATAAAGTGAAAACTCTTTATATTAGGTGGATTTTAGCTCTTGGATCTTTCATTTGTGGGTGGTTACCATATTTCTTGAAGCTCTCTTTTGTGTTTGTTACGACTTATGTCTGGGAGACCCTAAAAATTATATTATATCAACTAAGATTTGTGTCATTATTCCCCCCCCCAAAAAAACCCCCTATCTTTAATTATTGGACACAAGTGTATTTAAGTCTACTATATTGCCTAAGCCTGTTTCTTCTCATTACTTTTTTTTCATCTTCCTTTCTCTTTCACTCTTCTTTAAATATCTGCTGTTTTCCCTTCTGTAAATATAAAATTGTTAAAGTGTATAGAAAACCTTTTAGGATTATATTCAAAGACATTAATAACAAAGATTTCAAATAGGAAAACTAGCATTTACCACCAAACCAAACTGTCCACCTGCTTCTAAAAGTTTTGAGAAAAACACATTAAAAGTTTGTTAAAGAATAGTCATATTTGTCAAGCGTTCCTTTTAAATACATGGAACGGAATGGTTAGTTTTCAGCTAATCTATTGGAAATTACGATTGTCTGCTCGGGCCACATAGTGTGCACTCATTGACTTCAAAAAACACACTTAAAAAAAAACATTTGGAAAGTAAATCACATATTTTTAATTTATTATGCTGGTGTTGCGATACACTTAAGTATTCAATTGGAAAAAATGTTAATTTACCATAAGGTCCTACAAGTTACATAATAAGTGCATAACAGTGCTACAAGTGCATGGCATAACATATGCATAAAAGTTGTAATCTATTTTACATTTTAACATATCTATAAAGATTTAAAGAATATTAAAATGTTTTACTAATGACAATTTAAATTTTCATTGAAATGGATATAAACATAATAAATTTTTAAGCAGCGTATAATTAAAAAATTAAAGCAGCGGAACTTTCTCAGAGTTCATAATTAAAAACGTATTCCGAAATTACATTTCTACATCAAAACACCCAATTCCACAGCCCCCAAGCATCTTCCACTCGAAAAGCCCCCAAAAAAGACACAAAACTTTCTCTAAAATAAAACTCCGCATTTTCTTTTAATTTCAAACTGTTCCTCCTCGCTCAGCTGGCCAAAACTTTACGACTTAATTACCAGCCTCTATTAACTCCTCGAAATATGTTCTCAAGAGGCTAACGCTTGATTTAATATCATCGATATCTTGGTATCGCTTCTCTTTAACTTTCTTTGAGTTCACGCTCTGGCAGAGCTCCCGCCATCTGCTCTCGTATTTATCCCTTAAAGACCCCCGGGAAAGTATTAAAATTCGCCCCATTATTAATGTTTATTTCGTGAGAGAAGGATTCTTTAATCTTAATAAGAGTTACAAACTTCGTGGAGGGATTTTTGTTTCTTGCTGCTTTGCTTGTTTTTGGAGCAATAAAAATTTATGCTTCGCTGTTCTAAAAAATTTAATTACGAATGTAGTTTATGGTAGAGGAGATTGAATCAAGAGGAGAGTATGTGATAGAATTCTCAAATGCTTTCGTGAATTTATTTTTATGAATTATTTTAATATCGCAGTATTGGTTACAAAATTTTAAAAGTTAAATGTGAAGACTCTTTAAAAGAGTTAATTCAGATAGTATGTAACAGAGAAGAATAGGGTTGTTTCCATCAACTGAACATTCGTATTTCAACAATTGAAAAACGAAGGAAACCCCAAAAAAATAAGAAAATCAAGAAAAGAAAATTTTTAAAGCACTTCATTAATTAATTAAAACGATTTAAAAATCAAAGCTCCCAAAATCGGGGCGTGGCTACGTGTGACGTCAAAATATCCACCGCTATATATCCAGGGCTTTGATAGTTCTAATACTGGTAGATATAAAGAATAATTTAATCGTTTATTTCAGAAACAAGTTAGAGCCCATTGGATTAACACAGCGTTTAACTTGTTTCTGAAATTAACGATTCAATTATTCTTTATATCTACCAGTATTAGAACTATCAAAGCCCTGGATATACAGCGGTGGATATTTTGACGTCACTGCGCAGTGCTCCGATTTTAAGGAACGCATCTGCGCTGCACCTTTAAAAATTAATTAAAAAATAAGTTGAGGTCCTAGAGACTTCGGGTTTTTCGTAAACATTCAATCTGTTCTTCATAGAAAAAAATAGATTGAAAAATGGGAAACAACCCTATTGCACGGTTTATCATACTGAAATCTATGTGAGTAATTATGAAATGTAAGAGGTTTATTGAAACATAGTATTTCTAAGGAGTTAAAGATATTTGGAATTATAACATATTGCTGAAGTATAAGATTTTAAAATAATTTTTAGATGAATAAATGGCACCTTTTAAAATACCAGCTATCCACGATATATTTTTTTGGGTAATTCTTGGACCATGAAACAATAACCAAACCTTTTTTTCAAAAGCATGTTATAATAAATAGTACCTAAATATATTTCTTTTCCAGTGGCGAAAATCAAACCATGAAATCAAAAGTTATCATTTTCCAGATATTCTGTATGAATGTTCCCTGGATTGGTTTTTTTTTTGGTTGAATTAAAATTCCCTGACAATTCCAGGTTTCCCCTGACCTATAGAAACATTGAATATCTACAAAATAATTTATGCAGCTTGAGAAAGCCTCAGATACAATTTTTATAAATGTTTCTACAACATTTTTATAATAAGCTTCCTTATGTTTTTTTTCTTTATGAAAATTTTGTCAACTTGAATGTGCAGACAGGTTTTAGTTATTAATATTACTTATTTAAATTGTATTAAATTAAGAGAAAAAATCAAATTCGTCTTGCGTTCTAGTTAAGGAATGGTTCTTAGTTAGAATTGCTTATCTAAATTTTTTAAACTTTAGAATCGTAATTTGAAAAACAGCTTGACGTAATATCAAAAAATTTGAACTATTATACGCATCAAAAGTAATTTGCTACAGAAAAAACAGTTGATGAAGGACAAGAAAAGAAACACACGGCTTCTAATTTTAAGATTTAATTTGGGTTTTAAACTTGCATTACTGCAAGGTCTATCCCATTATAGGATGATTTCTCTTATCTTATATCTGAACCACTACCCAGCAAAGAGTACTACAATTAATCAAAGACATCTAGTAGCTTCATCATGGCTCCCAGATATACCTGACTGGACTTATAAAACACAAAAAAATAATGCATTGCAAGAAGAATAAACCAAACACAAAAAAATCTTTTAATTTATTTTCCAGGGGACTTATACGAATGGAATATACCACCACCTCAACATTCGTGCCTCGTTATCGCACTCGCCTTAATTATTCACCCCCCCTACAAGATACCATCTTCTCCAGTGGACATTTAATTCCTGAAGCCCCACCGGTCAGCCAGGGTTACTCGAGCGTGTCCGAAGGCCTGTCCACCCAGAAACTGACCACACCGAGGGGAATGACACGCCCTGGACACTCTCATCCCCTCGAAGGTTCCTCTCTCATCTATTTATTAATTGCACTCAGTCTGTATGGAGAGCGAGGGCGCATTTCACTGATGAGTGGGTATCTGTTCGGAGGGCGTTTAGGGGTTTGATTTGGGGGAAGCCTCACCTGTGTAAGGGGAGGAGGCGGGATCGATATTAGAATATTATTGCCCTCGCATGCGTGTCTTTGGTGGGGATGAGGTATTGTTAATTGGATATTGAAAATGTGGTTAAGTAAGTAAATCGTATCTACCGACATTGATTTGAAAATAATTGGGTGAAAAAAGTCGGAGAAGACCTGCAGTGGTGGCAGTAGCAATGTTGAGGCAGAACATACTGTATGCTATACTAGACAGCAACGTTAGTTGACCCTATGACGTCACTAACAAACAAAGTAGTTCCCATCACGGTGTCTCAATTTTGAATGAAATAAAGAACGTCAATTTGAAAAAATATGATTATTTTGCTAAACCCATGCATATATAGTAGGGTGTTTCAAAAAAATTTTTTTTTGAATTTCCCAGATGCCCCCCCCCCTCAAGTTGTTACAAATACTAAAACATTATTACCTGCAAATTTTCAGTTCTCTAGGACGATTTTTGACCCCCGCGCCCTTTAAAAGTAGGTTTCCCATGTTAAAGTATAGGGAAAATATTGAAAATATCGTCATTTTTGGTTCTTTTCAATTTTACGAGCCTGAACGCAGTCAATATCGAATTAAAACCTATACATCATCTTTGGGACATCATTGCCTCAAGATCCTATCGGAAAAACATTCTATGGCACCTACTGGGGGGTAGTTACACTGGGGTGAAAAGCGAGCATTCACCGAAAAACGAGGATGCTTGCCGGCGCTAGCAGCGGGAGCTAACGGATTTTTACTAATAGAAACAGAATAGAACGAGGTACCTTAGGAAAAAGGTTCAATAAACACTTAAATAGGCTTTTATCCAGGTCCCTCCGCAAACGCCGGCGAGCATAACAAGCACCCGCGGCAAGCATCCTCTTCTTTCGGTGAAAGCTCGCTTTTCACCCCCGTGTAACTACCCCCCAGTAGGTGACATAGAATGTTTTTCCGATAGGATCTTGAGGCAATGATGTCCCAAAGACGATGTATAGGTTTTAATTCGATATTGACTGCGTTCAGGCTCGTAAAATTGAAAAGAACCAAAAATGACGATATTTTCAATATTTTCCCTATACTTTATGGGAAACCTACTTTTGAAGGGCGCGGGGTCAAAAATCGTCCTAGAGACCTGAAAATTTGCAGGTAATTATGTTTTAGTATTTGTAACAACTTGAGGGGGGGGGGGCATCTGGGAAATTCGAAAAAAAAATTTTACCATAGATTTTCGAAAAACCCTAATATATATAGTGCTTTACAATCACGATTTGCGTACCAAAACTCCTCCTATCCACCCAACAGGCTTCGTGTTTACCGATTTCTCCTTCCGCATTTTTGACGTACTGGGTTCAAGAAACGTTGCAACTAAGTATAGACAGCAACGTTAGTTGACCTTATGACGTCACTAACAAACAAAGTAGTCCCCATCGCGGTGTCTGAATTTTGAGTGAAATGGAAAACGTCAATTGAAAAAAATGATTATTTTGTTAAACTCAAGTATATAATAGGGTGGGTCATTTTCCTATGGCGAAAATTTTTTTTTACAAATTCTATCGGGCACAGCAAGAAAAAGGTGCCAAATGGTCTGAAACTAACGTGTGTAAAATATTATTCCATTATAATAACTCTTTTTGCCTCCGGATTGGCCTCAAATGGAACAAAATTATGTGATTTTTTCATTTTTTTTAAATTTTAGAAATTTAATTTTTTTGTGTTAAAAATGTTTTAGAGCTTACAAATGTGGGTCTTTAAACCAATTTGAATCATATTAGTAACACTAAAGCATTATTAATACAAAAACAACTTATAAAAAAGGCAATATAATATGAGCATATTAACAAAACAAGCATAGAATAGGAGGCTTTTTTGTCAACAAACAATGGATGGACTGTCAGTGTTACTGGTACAGATTTTAAATATTGGTAAGTCAGATATATTCTCTCTCAAGTCTTGTCATTGTAAAACGATGCTTTTAAATTTTAAAAGTAGAAAGTGAAAATAGTATATTTTTCTTAAATTATAGGATTTCAAAATTCAGCGGACTGTTATTTCATTGGTTGTGGTTGATCAATTTTGATAGTGTGCGAAGTAACTGTTTCTTTAAAATACTGGATAAAGTTTAGATTCCATCTCTGGGTGGCAAAAAATATCGAGTTGCAGTAATCAATCTTTACATAAAGAGCGAATTTTGACTGCAATCTACTAAGTTGGACCACATGAGAACTTTCTTCCTAATAATCGATTTTTCAGAAGCAGATTCTATTGAAGCATACACAATTCTACTAGGTTTTGTTGGCACTATTCTGTTTAAATATAATTTTTGTTTGTGCTTAGGCTTTGATGAAAAAAATGTGTAATTGGCTGACATACACTTTTAATTAGGAAAGGAAAATAGAGATTTTATATTATGTTTCTAAACTTTTGCCTAAACTCCTTTAAAGTGTCTTGGGATCCAAATGTGACCACATAAATATGTGAAACAAGTGTCGGATGGATAGTTCGTTCATAGGCAATAAGCAAATATCAGTAATGTCTCTTCACATTAATGAACATTTACCTAATTTTTTTTCTGTAGCAATGGCCTGAAACCCAGGGCCATGATTTTTGGAAGGATCATTTACGCAAAATAGTTCCTTACGCGTATTTAAATATAGCAAATTTAGCTGGTTAAAACAACCACAGGTATGTTTTGAAAATTATTGTGGCTAATTTCAAAATTCTGATGATAATACGGAGCTTTAAGCTGAAAACGGGGATCTACCGCTCTCCTTAAGAAAATATTTCAAAATTTGACTCTTAAAACAGGGTTTTAATTTATTTTTTCACATTAGGGATTCGTTTGGGGACACTTGTGGTGGACTGCCCCTTATATGTCACTGAAATTTCAAGGAAATTCCAAATATTTAAACTATTATAGAAATTTTAACTGGTAACGTATATGCCATAATAGATACCACCCTTCTGACACATAAATTTTTATGTGGTTTATTAAATTAAATGTTTTTAATATCCTATTCAACCGCAAATATAGACTTCGCGCCCCTTTTTTTAATTCTAGCAAACAATCCTTGATTGCCTGTTCTATTCATTGAGATATTTCAAAATATGTTTTGATACAACTGAATTCTGCTACAACTGAACCTCTGATTTCATTTTTAAGTATTTTGTACCCTTCAATGATGATTTTTACACCATTCTAAACATTTACATTCGTGAAGAATTCGTGCAATCAAGGTAAAACCTCGATTTTCATTTTTCCATTTTTACACGGAATTACTACATTGCTGGAAACTTTGAAGTCAATCCGGAGGCAAAAAGAGTTATTATAATGGAATAAAATTTTACACATGTTAGTTTGAGACCATTTGGCACCTTTTGTCGCTGTGCCCGTGGGAAAATGTGAAAAAAATATTTTTGACCCACCCTAGTATATAAGTGCCTTTTTATCATGATTTGAGTCACGAAACTCCTCCTAGCATCCCAACAGGCTTTGTGTTTACTCATTTTCTCCTTCCGCGTAGTGACGTGCTGGGTTCAGGAAACGTTGCTGTCGAGCATAGATCAATATTTCACTAAATATCTGGGCTTCTTTCCCTTCGTTTTATTTCTATTTCCCAATACCTTCGAATTCATTTCTTCCCTTCTTCTTTTCAACCATTCTTTCTCCTTCTCTCCTCTCTTTTATTTCTCCTTCTTCTCTCTCTTAATTTCCTTTTCTTCTTCTTCTTCTCATCCTGTCCTTATACTCTATGCCTTCTCTTCATATTACTTATATTCACTCTTCTTAATTTCTCATATTTTCCTTTTTTTAATTTTCTTACTCACGTGGTTGAAATTTTGGTTGGTCTTCTTTTGGTGCGAAATCGGAATATTCATGAAAAAAGGACTGACATAATATTTATTAAATCCAAACGTAGTGGTAATATTGGGATGACATACTAAAAGAAAACCAAAATAAAACAATAAAAAAAAATATGACCTTTTTGAAAATTTTGTGTTAAAAACTTTTGAGGCATCTGGCAAGGTCATTTTTCCATGCTTATTGCATTTATATAAATAGTATGTGAGAAAAATTATAATTAATGGTAAATCATTAGTTAATTATTTAATTTAATAAACAACCCAAGGAAAACTTTCAAACAAGTTAAAACGTTTAATATTTCAACAGGACGTGGTAATAAATCATAAAATTTTAAGACAACAAATCTTCAGATACACTGATTTTTAGAGATTCCGTTCTATATTTTAAAATGTTATGATTTTAAATTAATACCTATGTGTATAATAATGGATTTTCAAAACTGCGAGGAGTATGTACCGGCTAGAGTTTAAAAGACACAAAAGTATGTCTTTAGTGTGTAGTACAGGTATGTTGTATTTTACAGCATGAATTCTTCAGACCTCTCTTGCAATTAGATTTAGCAATCTTAAAGCAATACAAATTTAAGATTTTAAAATTTTACGTTTTGCTCAAGACAGATTTTTAATGCCAAAGCTTAATTCTTTTAATGCATCACAAAACGCAGTGTTCTAATTTATGTTTCAAAAATTTGTGCTCTATGAGGCGCGTATTCAGTAAGAGATCGCGAAACTTTTACTGTGTAATTAATTTCTCTCGAAATAATTATCGTAGAGCTTACTAGTAAAAACTCGATTCTTGAAGGTCTCAATGAGGATTTTCATAAAATGTAAACCTTTATGCGTCTGGGATCGGTACTTTTCGAGCAAAATGGCGAAAACGGCTTCCTTTTTTTTTGTCGTTCCTTGGCGCATTAAGCCTATGTGCCGACTTTGACGCTGAAGACCTCCAGATAAATTAAAAACACAGCTTAATGGTTTATATTTTCTGAAAGCATTTAAAATGGGATTTCCAACAGTGTGCTTCACTAAGAGGTGGACTAAAAATTGCGCAATCTAGAAAGTTTATCTAAAAATCTGTATTTTATAGATTTCTCCCGAAATAATTGTTGGAGAACTTAGCAGTAATAATATTTTCGAAGATCTTTTTAAGATCTTCAAATCAAATCATAATCTTTATCAATAAGATCAAATCATAATCTTTAAGAATAATGTTAACAGACTCTGTACCTTTCCGGGGAAAGGGGCTAGCGTCGTTAAAAAGTGAAAATTAGAACCAGCACATGGACGCAAAACCTCAAAATATGGATACCACCTCTTAGTGCCTTTTAGCCTATACATCTTTCGAAATGGAATTTGAAGGAGGTACACATGCTAAAACTATAGACCCCAAGCTCTTCCTGGATAACGTTAAAATCTCCATAGCAACCCGAATTTCTAGAAAAAAGCTTTCTACATTACTTTACGATAATAATATACTATTTTCCTTGATGTTCATAGTTATTAAATTTAATGTAATACAATTTTTCTTGTTTAACCAAACTGAAGATATATTGTTAAAAGAACAGTTAATCCTAAGTAAAGAGAAAAAACTTTCTTAGGAATTAGGCAATTTTCAATGTTTTGGAAATTTAAGAACAAGAAGTGTTTTTAAATTAACAAGTAAAAGTGTTAGAAGGGGATGGGGGTTCATTCTCTTAAGAGGTTAAAAAAAATACAGAAATTATTTCTGAAATAATACTGTGGATGAAATATTGATTACATCTCACAGCATTTACTGATTTGATAGCACCTTTAATTTTGATCTATTGTCCTATACTATTTAAGAAAATCTAATAAGTTATGCTGAAACGATAAAGCCATAACTATGTGGGGTGATAAAAATTAAATTGTATAAAACTAGAGTATTAAGATTTTTTCGTCGTAAATTTTTTACTTCAGTCTATCTACCTACAACGCATGCCTGTTGCATTTATTGGTCTGTTTTTGAATAAATAAACATTTGAATATGGTTTTTAGAGAAACAATTCTAACTGATGTTATGTAATAAATGCCGGAATCGAACAATTGTATCTCTTTCTGCCCAGATATGCGAGGTTTTTTTTTGTTAATGTTACCCCGTGATTTCCATCCCTTAAACCCCACTTGCGACCCCCTAACCTATACCAATTCTTGTTCGTCTTGATGTTGTAACCCTACCTCCCCTAGAAGTTATGAAACACTTATCTGAAACACCCTGTATAATTGATTAACAAAGTGATTTAAAGATACCAATAAAGAAATAAGAAGAGCCATGAATCCTCGTAGAAGTAGTTCTAATTTGGAACCTAACACCTACTTGTGGTAAGATTTTCTTACCTTATATCAAAAAAGTAACGGATCGTAATGCGAAACTTTGTAAACGACATAAGTTAAAAAATATTTACAGACCAACCAGTGGCGGCTCGTAGCTAAAATTATTGGGGATGCTGCTCCGGTGATGATCCACCAAGTTACACCGTAATTTAGACCAGATTTTAAACGATAAAACTACAAATAAAACTCTGGAAAACATGGATAGAAGTAACAGAAATCATACGAAAAGAAGCTTACAGATGTAATCACCAATCATCATCGTTTCATTTTGACTTCTTCATTCACAAGATCGAAGATCAAAATCACACTTTCTTTTAATTACTCTATTTTCTATATTTTGAACTTAAAATTCACAACAGATACGCTAAAAGAACAGAACATCCCTTTTACTTAATAAAACTTTAAAATTAAAATCTTACACATTATACAGTGGAAGCTCTTATAACGTAATTAATCCGTACCGAGTTTTTTGTCGCTTTAAGAGCAAGTAGAATGTACTCGAGTAGAATACTCGAGTGTAGAATATCACTCGTTTAAAAGCAATAAACTCGTTAAGCTAAACTATCAATTTTGATGCTTTTCGGGAAGGTGGACTCGATTCCCTCAATGATGTATTTTTAGTAGACTAATTTATAAAGTCTGGAGGAAATCTCAAACTGAAAACGATATCATTGGGATTTAGAATACAGTCATCATCCAATTGATCTTTCCTCACTTTAAACAATTATTTCTTATTTTATGAAGTCTTGATACTTCCAGTTTCATGTTATATTACCTTATTTTTTGCTTTTATTTTAATTTATATAAAGTTTAAGATCAATATTTTACAGAGTATAAATATTTGCTTTATTTTGATTTTGATATTAATTTATTGCATAGCTTAGCTTCCTTAGAAAGGTCTGATGCTTAACAAAATTTATTACATCAATTTCACCTGCATCTGTATGCAATTTGAAAAATGTAAAGTCTAAAATCAACACGGACATTAGGTAGCGAAAGGTTTCGTTTGGGATTGTAGCCGGTTACCCCGGGCGAAAGCAAGCGAGAAGAAGATGCGATCGTTACTTGGTGCTGTTTGTCATACTCTGATATTTGTTTATTGGCTAATTCTGGTGTGACGCACACAAACCGATCCAGAAAAGTATTCGATAAGCTGAATCGATTCGAAGATTAGTCTTTATAAGAGCTAAGAGCACAAAAGTGCTCTTATAGAGACTAATTTTCTGGTCTTTATAAGATAGTATTTTTATAAGAGCAGGTCGCTATAAGAGCTTCCACTGTATCAAAACTTTGCTTTTTCATATCAAATCAAAATATCAAGAATTTAGCACGCGAATCTGTTAAGGAGGAGAGGTGCAGATGTGTCTACAGCCCTGACCCTGGCGCCGAGCAAAATAATGATAGTTTAGTTTTTTCTTTGCGAGCGTAGTGAAAACGGATGTAAGAAGAAAAATATCCGATTTCTACTAATAATAAATCATATTAGCTTTTTAGCTTTTCTTACTTAAACTTAACACTATTTGACATTTTTTATACATAGCTTCTTTTTTTTTCTTTTCAAATAGTAATAAATAATTCTATTCAGCTAATTTGACATATCAGTATTACATCTTATTTTTCCTACTTTTTTTTATTCACGAATGTTATTATTTTTTACTTCAAATTTGATTTTGGATAATGCAATTTTTCAGTCATTCTAGTAGCGTGCAAGAGAGGAACTCATCGTATATGGATGGTAGTAAATCTACATCAAAATCACTAATTTTTTTTTTCGTGGCACTCGCGGATAATCGGGGCTCTACTGTAGTGGAATGCTTCAGAGAGTAGTATCACAAAGCCTCGTGAACGTCAGCTGCGGCTCCGTGGGTGGGTTGAGCGGTGCTAGCCCCCCAAACACGTAAAAAAAAATTTAATTTTTAGTCATTTCCTCCTGGCTAAATTTTTGTTACATTATAGTTAACCCAATATCTCGAAGGAAAAAACCCCGTCAGCTGCATTGACGGATTAATGCAATTTTGTGGGTGGGGGGCAGTTAGATGGAATATTCAATTTACAGTAGGTCCTTCCTAGGAGATAATTTTAAAAAAATATATTATCTTTACAACTAGTACTGCTAAGCTGTTTTAAGACTTAAACTGATATAAAATAAGCTTAAAAATAGGGGAGAAGGGGGCACATTAAATATAAAAAATTCGGACGTAAAACATTTGTGCGCAGTATAGAAATCCAAGTAAAAAAGGGGGTCTGGGGGGTCCTCCCCCATAACATATTTGGAAATTTGACCCTTGCAACAGCACATTTTAACTCGTTTTTATCCACTCTTGGTCCGACTTTCAGAGGGGAGGCCGGGCCCCTTTAACCCTCCTAACGCCAATGGCCCATGGTACTGGGGATTTCCCCCTAAAAGTTTTTAGAGTTTAACAAGCAAAAAAGTGCTTTTAAGACACTTTTAAGGGGTATAGCGGGTTATATATTTTTGGGGTTTTATATAAGGGGTTATATATTTTAAGGGGTTAACCTATAATGTAACAAAAATTTAGCCGGGAGGAAATGACTAAAAATTTTATTTTTTTTTACGTGTTTGGGGGGCTTCCACCCGGAATATTGGGAATTTTGTTTGGCCTAACACAAAACTTGGGGGGCAGTTTACAGCGAGGAAATATACGGTTTTTCTTGAGAGTATGTCGAGGATTTCAAAGTGGCACTCCGCAGTGCCCTTTTACGCGGCTCAGGAACAGGAGGAGGTCATCTGAAGAACCCCCGAAAATCCCTCTAAAGTACATTCAAAACATTTTTGGTATGCTAAAATTCAAAAAAATTTTCATTAAATGTATTTTAAAAAAGTATTCTTAGAAAATAATACCAAATTAGACCTTTTATACAGCGAAACACCATAGTCCCAGATTACCGTCATATCTTCTCACTGGTAGCGCTTTTGGTTGGTATGAACTGATCGTGGTGAAACCGGGTGAAACCTTTGAAATAAATTGGAAATAATTAATTGGAAAACATTATAAAAACTAGCTGTTACGACCCGGCAAAGCCGGGTCTTACAGCTAGGCTAGCCTTTTATGCGAGCTTCGCTCGTTACTACTTCAAGTTCCTATTAATTATACATTAAATAAGAAGTTTAACTTTAATAATTTATTATTGTTGAATTAGAAACCAACTTCCCTAAAAGTAACTTTTTAACCTTTATTAAGTAAACCAACTTTCTTGAAAGATATTTAAAAGCTATTATATTATTTTAATTTTAATAATTTTAATTACTTTTATTTATTTATTTTTCTGATTATTGCGAGATGGCATCGAGTCAGTGAGTGACGTGGGCTTTTATATTTTTCTGATTATGATTATGATTATTATTGCGAGATGGCATCATAGTGTGCGAGCGTTCCGTTCCAGAATCAGTGAGTCAGTGAGTCAGTGAGTCAGTGAGTGACGTGGGCTTTTATATGAGAGATGTCTTACTACTATTATACAAAAATCGAGCTTTAGCTCATAAAATCAATCGCAGAAATCAGCTAGGTGGTGAAATGACGATCTGTTTCTTTGGTTTCTTTCTGACGTTCGATACTCTGTGACTTTGTGCTGGGTTCGATCGGAACTGATGTGAAGTGAATTCATTTTAACTCAGTGCGAAAAATTGCAATACCTGGTGTTTTGTACATCCAAAAAAGTACATGTTTATCGACTGAATTTTATAAATATATTATTTTTATAGTGCCATTTAGACCCTTTGCTTTTATTTCCTGCTCTTTACTCCAACTGAATTTATTTGGTATTTCAAATATGGCAAAGGTAAAGATTTATGCAAAGGTTAGTCTCCTTCACTTTCCCTATATTTACAAATATGCCGTTTACCATTCTTTTTAAAAGCTATTATTTTCTTCATTTGTTCTTTAAGAAAGCTCTATAGTGTTTTGAAGTTTTCTGTAATATTCAAGTAAATTTCCCAAAAATATTTTGCATGATTCTTATTTTGAACTTCGTTGCTTATAGATCAGTATATAAATTGTTCTCGTTCTGTTCATCTTGAGTTTGAATCGCATCGACGTTTTGGAGATTTTTAGACTGTTGATTTTCTACGAAAGAAAGAATGGAAGGAAAGATTAAGGTTTGTTTTTATTATTTATGGCCTACATATCTTAAAGGAGGTCTTTTCAATCTGCTTATCCTTTAAATTTTGCACTTCTACTTGTTTTGGAACAGATTTTAAACTGGTCCTGCATGGTGACCGCTAACTATAAGTAGTCACCAACTTGGCGATTGCTTTATCAGTGTCCGGTCTCTTGTTCTTTGCGGCCCATCGCCCTTTTCACCATGGAGGACCTGTTTCAAATCTGTACCCTTGTTTTGTCCTTCCATTAATCATTAAATCTTTTACTGTGGGCCTTGCACCATAAAAAATCCTACCAACCAACCAACCAATCATTAAATCTTTTCCAAATGGCATTTTCTTATACAAACACGCACTAATGGAGCTAAAATTAAAATGTTCATAAGCTTCCATCTCAGATGTGCTCCTAAAAACTGTTGTTAAATTATGCAAATTTTTCAAAATAACGAATGCCATGTAACCTAGTATAACCTTAAATTGAGGTGAAGGTAGTATTTTATAAAATTTAATACCTACGTTTCCTTTAATTATTCAAATAAATATTGGTCCTGACTGACAGTCTTTCCACTGCCACCCAGTCAGCAGATGAGTTTTTTCTTCGAGATATTGGGTTACGTGTATAATGTAACAAATTTTTAGCTGGGAGGAAATGACTGAATTTTTTTACGTCTTTGGAGGGCTACTACCGCTCAACCCACCCATGGAACTGCAGCTGACGTACACAAGGCTTTATGATACAACTCTCTGAAGCATTTCATTAATTACCGTTTGAGAGGAAATTGGTCATCCAAATCTGTCACTGGCTCCCGGACTTCTAGATACACACGTGCATGTTATAAATTGAAATGTTTCTTAATGATATGGGTTTTTTCTCTAAGATGGTTGATGATTATTAGTAACTTGCTGGATATTTTTTTAGCATTTCGATTAAATTATTGATAAGCTAGAAAAGGTATATATTTCTGCAAAATTGTATTTGTTAATTTGGGGGAATAATCCGAATTAAATTGTTTATAAGCAAGAGAGAGGTAGTTTCGGTATTACAGGAGGTTTAATTAAGCGGAGGAGATGGGTGTGCTGGATTGTTAAGATGAACAAGCGAGCTCTGCTCGCTAAGATCGCGAAGCAGTCTGAAAAGAACTGAGAAGCAGTTACGGGGGTTGGTGAAATCTTTTGTAAAACCTTTTAGATTGGCCTGTTCACCCGTAAAGTAGCTGCTTCCTCGTGTTACAATTGCAATGTTGAAAAAAACTACCAAGATTGGACCTGTGATTTTCTACCATCATCAAATCCCTCTCGATTCGCATTGATGTCTTTAAGCATTCCCTCTTTCTCCCATCATCAATCCTTCTTGATTCGCAATTTGACCCAAAACAAGTTTTGATTTCGTTTTTCTCAAAAAGTCACATACGCAGACTTAAAAAATTTTGTGACTTTTCCTAAATCATCATTAATAAAGTAAATTGTGAAAAAATTCTAGCTTTTACCATTTTTTTGTAAAATACATGTATACCGCTGGAGCGGGTCATTCTCACATATGAAATCAATGTAGAGCGCTGTTCAGAATTATAAGAATCCTGTTTTATCAGTTTTACTTTCTTTTTTTTACAAAGGTCAAGGTCACTAGGTCAGTTTTTGATAATAAAGAATGCCTGAAGCTAGTTTTTTGAGCAGATAAGTTACAAATTGCATTTCTCTGAATACACATGGGTGGATCGGGAAAAGAATTATGGAAAAGCTTGGACAATTCCCTGTTTTTTGAGGGTATTTATTTTTCAAAGGTGAAATTTTTTGAATGCAATTATTTGGGTTCCTGGTATCCTGTTAATTTTCCTCCAAATTCCTCTATGTGCCCGCGAAAGCAGTCTAATTTTTTTTTTGAAGAAAATAATGCAAAAAAATCATGAGTTGATATTTTTGAAGCTCTGAACTCACAGTTTCATAATTTAGAGAAGCTATAGCAGAAAAAATTTAGAACTCAATATTTTCAGGTTAATCATAATTTTGAGAACCATCTATCTATTACACTTCTATGTCCAAAACCAGGGTTCCCACTGTCCTTGAAAGTCCTTAAAAGTCCTTGAATTTTTTTTCTGTTAAAATTAGGTCCTTGAAAGTCCTTGAAAAATGCAAAAGGTCCTTGAAAGTCCTTGAAAAATGCAAAAGTTCCTTGAATTTTGAATCCACTCAAGCCGCCTTTTGCTGATTTATCTAAATTTCCTTTCCGCATTTGACAGCAATGTTTGAAACCGTAAAACTATGATAGTAACGCCCTCTACATCGGTTCCGCAAGTGAACAAACAAGGTAGAAAATTAAGTTGGAGTCAGTAGGCATTTTAAAAACAACTCCAATTGCTCTAGAAAGATTATAATTTTTAAATGTCTGCGAAAAAAGGTCCTTGAAAAATTTTGTTGAGGTCCTTGAAAAGTCCTTGATTTTCAATGTTTTCAAAGAGTGGGAACCATGGTAGAGTCATGCAGAGAGAGAGAGAGAGAGAATATGTGTAACAGATGTTACATTGAAATTGCAATGTCTGTTACACACCTGCATTTACAGGTAGTTTACTTTATTCTTACAAATTTTGGAGTTTTTAGTTTCGCAACCTTAAAAATAAAGCAGAAAGTGGGAAGGAAATTTTTAAAAATTATTTTTCACAATGTGAGAGAAACTTTGGTAAATTTTGTAACAGACGTTAATGCTCAACCCTCAACCTGGTGAAACAAATGGACCCCAAGCTAGGTAGTTTCTTATTTTAATCAGTAGTAAACATACATTTATTTTACATTAAGAGATAAAACTAAACATCAATAAACTTCTCTAGAACAATTTTGATGACATAATTTACAGATATAATGAGGTAAGAAATCAATAATTTCAGTAGCGGGAAAAAACCTCCACCAATCCCCACAGACTTTGCCTCTTCAAGTTTTTATTGCAAATTTTACGGCCGTATTCACCACAGAGTATAGAGCTTAACAGAGGGTCCATCTCCATAGACGCTAATGGAAACTTTTAAAGCATGGTTTTTCCCATAGAACGTGGCGCCCCTATGCGATAACGGTGGAACTAACCAGAGAACAGGACGACAGTGCAGGACGAACGTTATTGACTCTCTTCAATTCGCATGCAATCTCTCTCTCTGCAACCTCCTCTTTCTCTATTAACCCCGCCCACCTGGCCAGCTATCATCCCTTACCTGTCACTCAAATCGCTAGAAAGGGAAAAAGATTTCTTCTGTTTTCCCAGTTTTCAAACAGCTACGTGTGTCTTTTGAGCATGCGCTGGGAAAGAGGAAATTTCTAACTTCGGCTTTTGAATTGGAAATCACCTTTTACAGCGATTGATCTGAATAATTTCTAGACTTAGAAATTGAATTATCTTTGTAATTTTACTTTCACCAATTGAAGTTTTTGTTATCTATTTCTATCGCGAGTTTTCCTTTTTTCATTAAACTAAAACAATGAGTTGATTAACTGAGTGATTATGATTTAAGTTTGCAATTTTTAGCATTTTGCAAACAAAATGCTATTTTTTTTTGGTTATTCAAAAGTAGTAAATTTATTAAACTTATTTCACATTAGATTATGCTATAGTATATTCAAAAACTGAACTGGATTGCAGGTGAGGTAGAATGAATATATGGTGATTTATAATATAAACAATTCTATTATCCATAAATAAAACAACACCATAAATTATACCCAAATATAATTTTTCTTAGGTGAAAAGATTGGAAGAAACATAGAAAATAATTACTTCATATTAATTTCAACACAGTGAATACAAGTAGTAATAAAAAATAGTTTATTGAACAGATATTTACAGATATTACAAAAAACTAGACAAATTTTATGTATAGCATTTCTGATATCTTAAGAACCAATTAGTTGAAGGGATGTATGCAAAAATATAAGACAAATTGAAATTAAATAAAATGACACAAGTGGGAAAAATCCCAGTTACAATATAACAGAATTTGACTAAGAAAAATGATTAGTAGTGATTTCTAAGTCATTGCAAATAAAGCATTTTTCCTTTTAAAAAATTAACAGGAAATTTCAATGATTTAGACATAGAAGTGCCTTGACTTCCTTCAGGGATTTTGCCAACCTATTCCACAATAGAATTTGAGATAGTAGATAATTTCTATATTTTTAAATGTTTTATCAGATTATTGTTTATTTTAGTATCTGACTTATGTAAAAGCTTTTGCTTTCACAGGCACACAATACTCAACCTAAGCTTAAAACCTCTTACATAAAAAACATAACTTTGAATAACAATAACTCAATAACAATTTTGACAGTGCAGGGTAATATAATGCAATCATTCTTGATAGCTTTGAATTCAACCAATGCAGATTCAAAAGCCCCTGAAAATTGATGAATTTATCAGATTTTTTTCAAAATAAGTATTTTAAAGTGATTGCCTGCATTTCCAAACCATGCTTTTTTATAGTTTTAATTAAAACATATTTCAAAATTTCAACCATTATTTAGATTATACTACTTGAGAAAGGTAATTTAAACCTATTCAAATAATTAAAAACTGCAAAAAAGTTTATCATGGCTTCATTTAATATATTTATCAATAAACTGAAGAATATACATACAATAAGGGAAAAGGATACAGACTTGATTTACAAGTCAACAGTAATTACCAGAGAAGCATAGTTCCAAATTAATTATAAAAACATGACTCAAAAAGCACGAATATAAGATTAAATAACATTTTCACAAATAAAGTAACTCATCAAAACTCAGTGATAAAGTAAATAATCAAAAGGTAAGAATAACATTGAAACGTACTTGCAATTTATTAGCTATTGGAAAGTTGCTTTATAAAAATAATAAACTGCATACTAATAAAAACTCAAGGAATAAATTCAGGAAACAAAGTAGTACTCGCAAACCATTTATAACATTAAATAACATATAATTGATCTTCAAATATATATGTATTACCAGACGATATTTAGTAAAAAAATAAAGATTTCATTTACAGTTCTAAATAACTTTCGGATCAATGTAATGGAAATTCACCCATTTTGTTTACTTTTTTTCATTTGATAATTGGCAAATTTTTACTATAGTAATGTCTTAATCCTTTGCTTTTTTTATTTGATAAACAAATATTCTTAACATATCTTGCTTTTTAAAACATTGATTTGAAAATTATTAAAAAGTCATTACCTACTTACAGTTTATCCTTTCCCAAACGAAAATCATCAAAACTGGACGAAGTTGTTTACAATTCAACATAAACGTGTTCTAAAAGCAAAAGAAAGACATTTTTAGAAAAGAAGCATTTTTATAATTAATCATAGGATTTAAGTTATTGAATAAAACAATGTTAAATAAGACTTACTTGGAGAATGATGCAAAATAATAATATCTGCTAGAGCAATCACTGATGAGACCGAGACACTACAATCATCCATGTTTATTTATAGGGAAATTTTACTACCGGCAGGGAAAGTTTAGGGAAAAGTTCCTTGATCTGGGGAAAAATAACAGTGATTGCGAAATTCCCATAAAAAGTTCCATATCCAATCAGAATCACTCGTTCCGACTTGTTCCCTCCCACTTGATATCGATATGATATCGATTGACAACTGGGACCATCAGCGCCACTATGCGATAACGGTGGAACTATTGTCTCCGAAAGAGTAAAATCGCCGCTTGGACCCTCTGTTATAATCTATACTCTGTGGTATTCACTGCCTCTAAGTTAGCATCAGTGTAATTCAACACTGGGTTGATGCACATTCGTGTTACGAGCTGGATCGGTATTTATAGCGCTAGGTTCAGGTAACGCCGATACTGGCTTTGGTGATTGCTGGCCGAAAGTGATTTGGGCTGAAAAGGTTTTCTCTGGTTGGCCACGTCCAGTTTTTATTACAAATTTTACACTTGCAACTGACCAGTTACCTGAATGAACACCGGGACTGTATTGGTGTAGTAGATACTCCAGCCTGCATCTTATGCACATAGGGGGAAGCAATGTAATTTTTACACTTGACAACCTGCGAGGACCTTTCTTTTATGTGTTTTATGAATGACATTTTGGTGCTATTATACAACAGGGTGCCACAATTGCTGGGAACGCTATGGTTGGCCATTATAATCCCCTATCCAGTATAACAAACAAAAAAACAAGTGGCACCCTGTTGTATAATGAAACTGACATTTTTAAAAAGGCTAAATTTTATTGGGGTGCTCGGGCTCGCCAATCCCTGATGTAAGATTAAAAAATTAACATAATCAATTCAATTGTGTTTTTAATTTTAAAATAACTAATAAAATATTAAAAATTCAAATGTACCAATAAAGGACTTAAGTTTATAGATAACTCATCTTGACTCACAAAAGTGTTAATAATTTAATTTATTTACATTTTTCATTTTCTAATTTAACTATTTGAAAACGGGACAAATAAGTAGGAGGGTAAGAGAAAAAGTGTACTGACATTAACCATATTTCATAGAGAGGATTATGTTATGAAACTGTTATTATAGATGTGCATTTTATAAAGTAAAATTTCTTGTTATAGATTTTAAACGTGTCTATATCACCGAAAGTAAGTTTACCTCATGGCTGGATAGTTAGGACTTCAAGCCAGTATCCTGACAAGGTGTATTATTTTAATACTCTCACTGGAGCTTCTACTTGGGAATGCCCTATACTAGATCCTCCAAGATTGATTGAAGATAAGGCAAGTTCCACTTTAATTGACAATTTCTATTAAACTAACATTTAAAAGGATTTCCTATTAAACATTTTTTAAATTAAAAAACAAGCAATGACTGAATAGGCCATGAGCTCTATTGTCTTAATAAAATTTTAGGGACAGAATTAATGTACATTCCTTGTCAGTCAAAATGATTTGGCAAATCATTTTGACAATTTGATTGAATCATTTGGTCATTTGATTGAATATATACTCCTGTTCATAAAAAATGCAACACCAAGAAGGAATTGTCCGATCAACATGAAATTTTCAGGGTATGTTCATTATAGTTTTCTATTTAAATTGATGCAAATTCAGAGTTATAGCGCATGCGTGAGACGAGCAGCGCCTTTTCAATCACTAATTTAGTTGTATATATGGGGGGCTGTAACGGGTGGTTAAGAAGTTGTAAGAAGGTTGTCTGCCGCTGATTATTTTGTCATTAGAAGTCATTATACCCCTTATACCTTAACGGATGCCATATGAGCATTTAACAGTGTTTGATCGAGGATCAATGATTGGCTTTCTTGAAGGGTGTTTTCACACTGTGTTACTGCTGCTCAGATGAAGGCCAATAGGACAATAGTGATATGGGTGTGAAAGCAGAGGTCCCAAGATGGTCAGGCGAGTTGAAAATCAGGGGCTGAACGCCTCATTGTCATGTCAGCACGGGATCAAAGAGACTTCATTCGCATGACAGTGCAGGATCACTCAGCGACTTTTCGACATCTTTCAAACTGTCAAAGCACTGCTACAGGTCTATCATTGTCTGCTCCAACAGTTAATTGGTGGTTGCTCCACCGAGTTCCGCGAATTATCGTTCTTTTTTAAAGAGCTCCATTGATGGAATTCCATCAGTGCATAAAGCTACCATGGGGGTCATCAAAAAATTTTTTTTCGCGCAATTAATAGCAACAAATGGCCCTTTTAAACGAATCCAATTTCAATTTTCATCAACATGACACCCACATCAGCTTTTGGCGCTATATTGTAAAACGCCATCTTTGGAGAGTTTTATCTTGCGTCATACCGCACGAACGTCCAGCGTTATGAGATGGAGCACTATTGAGAATCATGGGCAACCTTATGAGATAAGAAATGAAGGTGATCTTAACAGCCACAAATGCTTTAAAAAATTTTTGGAGCCAAAAATTATACCCTACCTTTGAAGCATTCCTGAAGCTGTATTTGATCAGGACAAACCTTGGACACATGTTTTTTGGAATGTTCCAAACTTCCATTTTATCCATCAAAAGCAGTTTCTCTTTAAGAAAATTTCTTCACCCCATATTTCACCTATGGAACTTGACTGAAATTTCGTTGATTAGTCCTCATGCTCAAAATTCTTGTTCTGTTGCCAACTTTGGCAAACTTTGGGGTTTCAGAAGAATCTTTGATGAAAATCTCCTCCTCAGGCAAAAAAGCAATCTGTTTGATTTAATGACGTGTCGGATAGAGGCTCTCATTGTAGCGCGTATGGACTACATAAAACACTGATTTTCGATATTTAATTTTGTTCCTTTGTTCTGAAAATTTAATCGTTTATTTGCACCTACAAAGGTCACCAGCTGTGTAAATTTCATCAAAATCTAACAAGTCCTTCATGGTGTTGCATTTTTTATGAACAGGAGTATACATAAATTTCATTTAGGATATACCCCAATGTTGTAGCTAAATAGCAGTGTGCATTTCTATATGCTTTTGTATTAAAAGAAAAATATTTTTTTATAAACACTGAGTTATTCCTAAAAAAAGCATCTTGTCTTTACCAGAAACTGTTTAACGGAATTAAAAGCAAATTTTCGTCACATAATGTTTAAGAATTTTTGCTCATGAAAAGAATTAAGCTGCCCTAATTTGCTAAGTAAGCTCCTGAATGTAAAGGAGCCTCAACTCAACAAGGAAATACACGCCATTTTTACTGACGTCTGGACTATGGAAAAAATGCCCATTGAATGGGAAGATGGTTCCATTTGTCCGATATACAAGAAAGGAGACAAACTAGAGTGTAAGAATTATAGAGGAATTACACTATTGAACACAGCATAAAAAATATTCTCAAACATCTTAGCTGAACGACTTGTTATCTATACTAACACTGTAATTGGGAAGTATCAGTGTGGATTTCAAAAAGGCAGATCAACTACAGACCAAATACACAGTATTAAACAGATACTTAAGAAAACCAGAGAGTACAACATTGATACTTATCATCTTTTCTTTGACTTCAGAACAGCTTATGACAGCATTAATAGAGAAAAATTATATCAGGCAATGTTGGAGTTGGGAATACCCAAAAAATTGGCTAACCTCATAAAAATGACCCTCAATAGAGTAAAATGTAGAGTAAAGTTGGGATCAGAGCTATCAGATGTTTTCTATACAGAAAAGGGATTGAAACAAGGAGACTCCCTGTCATGTCATTTATTTAATATAGCCCTAGAGAAGGCAATTAGAGACTCTGGCATACAAACGCAGAACACAATTTTTGTTAAATCTGTACAACTGCTAGCATTTGCAGACGATATCGATATTGTGGGAAGAACTAAGGCAGCTACAGTGGAAGCCTTCTGTGCACTTGAGGCAGCAGCCAAGAACATGGGTTTGACAGTGAATGAAGAAAAAACCAAATTCATGGCAATAACAAACAGAACCCAAAATCTTCGACCATTAAAAATAAATGAATACGAGTTTGAACAAGTAACACAGTTTAAATATTTAGGCACAATTGTTAACATTAGTAATGACAAAAATAGAAATCAAAGATAGAATCAAGATGGCTAATTAAACCCTATTTGTGTGAAAAAAAAATTGAGAATATTCAATTAGAGAAATAAATGCGGTAAAAATTACTTCAAACTGATACTTTCTTAATTATTTCTGAAACTTAAAATAAAAATATGAGAAAATTTATTAGTGTTTAGTAAGAAACAATTTTTATGCATGTTTATTAACTGTTTTAGAAGTTAAAAGTAATTGTTCAAGTCGTCTAAAACTTAACGTATAATATTACTCTTAATTAGAATGTACTTCAAAAAAATGTTGAGTCAAAACCCCATCCGAAACAAAAGCATAACGGCCCTGGTCGATAGTCTTGGACCCCCCCCCCCTAGAAGAAATTTCTGGCTGCGCCACTGATGCCAATTAGTGTTTCCAAAAAATAGGTTGACAATCATGTTCGTATTTTATTTGATAGATGGCAGCACGGTTTCGCCCTTTCGTCTTTTGAATTACTCGACTATTTAAATATCTTTTTTTGAATAGTTGACGAATTTGTACGAATTATTCCTTTTAATATGCTATTATATGTTAACCGGGCTATTTTTAGAGACCTGTTTCATAATTTTACCTCGCACCGTTCCGAATCTACGAATTTTCAAAGTTGCAAGATCCTTTCTAGACTTTTCCCTTCTAGCCAGGAGATTTGAACGATTCAACATTCTTCCATCTGTCGACACATTCAATCAAAAAAGGTCGCTCATAATCCTTAAAGATTTTCCGGCCTGTTTGCTTTCTTTTCTGTACGTTGTTGCTAGGGCTAGCCATTCTTTATTTTGATTTTGAACAATTTTAAAAATGTCCGCTGACACGCTTAGAACAGATCTGATCTTGTTTGTTACGTCACTTGGTCACATGACGCTGAGTAGCCAATTGCATGTGGTCGCACAAGTTACGACCAGAGTAAGTGAAACACAGTTGGATATAGGAAGTATAATACCAATTTTTCACTACTGTCTGAAACACAGTCACACAGGGTATGACTTACTACGCGGTTAACTCAATTGTGTAGAATACAAGCGTGAATCAGTTGTAACATTTCATGAAATGCAAGCACATTTTCACTTTGGTGTTATCAGTTTAAGAAGTCTGTGAATCTCTTAGGCATTTATGTTTAAAAACATTAAATAACATTTCCAGATATGTATGCAATTCATCACAGCATTGACTAAAAAATTCAGTCCTTTTTTGTATTTTTTAAAAAATTCTAAAATTTCGTAACGGACATTATGTTGTACAAAATGCATACCATTAAGGCCCTGAATATTTAAGCCAAAGTAAAAATGAAGGGGAACATCATAACTTCTTATAAACTACTCATAGTATAGCCCAGGAACATCGATAAGTGTTGTTACATTATTGGCCATTACCGTTGATATTAAAAAACAAGGTTAAAACATTCAAAATAACATTATTTTTAATAAATATTCCTGTTAAGATGAAATTTGATATAATTTTAATAATTAAACAATGTTAAGATATGGGCCAAGAGATCTTATTGAGTTACAGATAATGATTGTTAGGAGTAAAAAATTAACAGCTTTTTAACATTCATTATAATAATTCAAAGGGGTTCTGCAAAATACTTAAAAAGTGTTAAAAGATGGGCCCTGTATTATAAAAATTAAGAACCCCTGCAGCTCTAAAAACTAGAGGCTTTTTAATCATGCATTGAAAGAGACAGGAGAGGGTCTGTAGGATCTATTTTAGGCTTTGTATGTGGATTTAGGCTGTCTGAGCATTCTTTTGGTTCTCTTTACAGTTTTCGCATATGATGAAGACAACACTTTCTTCGGTCAGAATGTTTTGCAGGTTGGGTTAATTTATGGTACTTAAGGATTAGCTGGTCGCAAATGCCAAGTGTAGATAAATCGTTGATAATAAACGATCAACCATGCTGCTGAATCCAAAGAGCATTTATCAAATCATATAGACTGTGCTGCCAAATCTGACGGTCGCTGAACGGTTGACGGGATAATGCATACCAAATTTGCAAATATCAAAATAAATAAAAGTTTAATTTTTCAGTCTTTCAAGATCCTTTTTCTTTTTAAAAAAATTATTTTCATATAATTTGTATGTAGCTGGTAAAATGAGTTAAAAATATCATCTTTTTGTAGTATATATGGTAAATTTTAACCATTCTGTTTAAATAACCCAATAATTGTTTTCAAAGAGGTAATATATCAATATCTAATAGTATATTGAAATTTTATTTGTTTTACAGGACAAGAATATTTGGGCCTTTGAGGAACACTGGCCTGTGATGCAGCTTCTCATAATGAAGCTTCTTCACCAGCAAGCTGTCACTAGGAAAGAGTGGCAAGATCTTTTTTGGTAAGCTTCCTCTAATAATTCTATGCATAGTGTGTTGTAAAATTAAAAAAGCACTAGAATAAGGTTTTTTATTACTCATTAGGTCAAAAGGATCCTGAACTCTATTAGTGTATTTCCAGATTTAACTAGCTGATATCTAACCTTTTTTACAATAGAATTTTAAAAAAAATCAGTCATTAATTTTGTTTTATATTCATCACTTAAAGGTCTTAGCTAGGGTTTCTGATTTCCCGGTGTTTTTGTCTTCCCGGGAAATCCCGGGAATAACAAGATCATTCCCGGGAAATGATTAAAATTTTAAGCTTCTTCAATTAAGTTATTTTCAAACATCAAAATTATTTGAAGGTTCCTAGGGTGCATAAATATTTCTTTAAAAAGGGATTCAATTTGAGTAATATAATATTAGTAATATATTAACTAAGTTTCAGACAAAAAAATATGTATTCATGATTCCAGGAAGGATTAAAATCTAATAAAATTAATACAAGTTTTTTGACAAGCATAGAAATTGTTGCCAGGCCTGGCAATAATTTCCCTGGAAAATACTTTGGCATTTCCCGGGAATAGTTTTAAATTGAGAATTTAATATTATTTATCATTTTATACTTGGTCAAGTCAAAGAATGTATACTTTGAATAGGTAACTTTTGCACAAAATATCACTATTAGTTAATAAAATTTGAAGTATTAATATTTCTCAGTAAACTTAAATATACATTTAAAGTCCAATGATTAATAATTCAAAGTAAAAGATGTAACAATATTTTTATTTCCTTGTAATATTACCAAAAAAAAAAATAATTTTCTTATTGATTTTGACTTTTATAAAAAGCTTTTAAAAAACACAGACAATCCAAGCTTTTATCACTCAGCCTCGTTCTGAGTTTGGTGACAAACAGTCCAGCGGCCGAGAAAGCTCTCTCAGCTTCTGCTGATGTTGGAGGGATAGTTTTCAAAGCTTCCTCCAATTTCATGATGTTGTTGGTTCGATTTTCGGTTGTGTCGAACAGCATAAGTTCCTGCTTAACCATCTTGAGAAAGCTAGGGCTTCTGTTGGTTTGTGAGGAACGAAGTATCTTGGTTTTCGCCTCTATGCGCCGAGCCACACCGGCCGCCACGAGTAGAGAAAGCAATAAAAAAGGTTATCTCACTTCTATTGGATACCCTGTCTTAGATAACCTCTTTCTTCTTCTTCTTCTTTGGCGCTACAGCCTAGGACAGGCCAAGGCCGTCTCAACAAGTCTTTGCCATCTCGCCCTATTAGATACGACCGTCCTCAATCTTCCAGCACCAATCACTTGAAGGTCTTTTTCTACGCTGTCCAGCCATCTAATGGGTGGTCGGCCTCTTTTTCGGGCTCCATCTGGTTTTGATAAGGTCAATTTCTTGGATGGTTCATTGTCGTCTGATCGGTAGAGGTGTCCTAGCCATCTAATACGATTAGCTTTAATGACATGGACGATATCAGGTTGCTTATAAAATTTCTTGTAGATTTCAAAATTGTAGAGGGTGCGCCATCTGTTGTTTTCGTTGACAGCACCAAAAATTCTTCTCATTATTTTCCTTTCAAACACCATCAGCCTGTTCTCTTCCGATTTGGTGAGAGCCCAGCACTCGCTCCCATACATTAACACTGGTCTTAATAGGGTTTTATAGATGTTTATTTTTGTACTTTGACGGAGGAGTCGGCTTTTTAGTTGGCTTTTTAATCCAAAGTAACATTTATTCGCCATAGTCAAACGGGAATTGATTTCAGCTTTTATGTCATTGTTTCTGGTGATGACGCTTCCAAGATATTTGAATTCTTCCACCGCTTCAAATGAATAACCATTGACTAGCAGTGGGGAAGAGTCGAAGCGCTTATTATTTATCTCCATATATTTGGTTTTATCTGCATTGATGGTGAGTCCCATTTCTTTGGAGGCAGCTTCAAGATATTTGAAGGTTTCGATAACAGCTCGTTTATATCTTCCTATTATACCGATGTCATCAGCATACGCCAATATCTGAATTGATTTTTGGAAGATAGTGCCTCGGGTGTTGATTCCAGATGATCTAATAACTTTCTCAAGGGCGATGTTGAATAAGAGACAAGCAAGAGAGTCTCCTTGTCTCAACCCTATGTCAGTGTAAAAGGGTTCGGAGCATTCGTTTTGCATCTTCACCCTGCATTTGACTCTTCTGAGAGTTGCCTTTGTCAGGTTCACAAGCTTCAATGGTATTCCAAGCTCTTCCATGGCGGCAAAGAGCTTGTCCCTTTTGATGCTGTCATATGCAGCCTTGTAATCAATGAAGAGATGAAATGTGTCAATATTAAATTCTGTTGTTTTCTCAATTATTTGTCTTAAGGCTTGGATTTGGTTGGTGGTACATTTTCCTCTTTGAAAACCACACTGGTAGGATCTAATTACGCTCTCTACATGTGGTAAGAGCCTATTATAAAACACGTTAGAGAATATCTTGAAGGCTGTGTTCAATAATGTTATACCTCTGTAGTTCGTGCAATCAAGCCTGCCACCTTTTTTAAAAGTAGGGCAGATAGATCCGTCGTCCCAATCAGTTGGCATATCCTCCGATTCCCACACTCTACAAATGATTCCATGGATTGCCTTTAACTGTTCTTGGTCTTTGAACTTCAAAAGCTCAGCTTTTATTCCGTCTGGACCAGCAGATCGGTTATTGTTGAGCCTTTTAATTGCCAGTTCGATCTCAGAAAGACTGGGCAAATCGGGCTCTTCAGTGTTGACATTCTCGGTTCCATGCAGGCTTGGATCGATCGGCTTAGGGTTATCGCTGCCATCAAGTAAATCTTTGAAATGTTCCCTCCAGCGCTCGAGTGCTTCTGGTTTTCCACAAGCAAGCTCACCGTTCTTTTTCCTGCAGGTAGTCACTCTTGGATTAAATTCTTTCCTAATGTTGTTAATAAGTTGGAAGTATTTCCTTGATTCTCTCTGTGTTTTAAAACATTCAATATCCTTAAATTGCTCTTCCAAGAAGCTTTTCTTTTTCTTCCGATGCAGTCGCTTTTCCTGTCTTCTCAGTTCCTTGTAAATTTCTTCTTTATTCCTAGTGCGTGTTCCTTGAATCATTGATCTATAAGCCTTGTTTTTTCTTTCCGTGGCTTCCCTACATTCTCCATCGTACCAATCATTTCTCTTATTGCTGCTCAATTCAGGGAGAGTTTCTTCAGCTGTATCGGAGATGATTTCGCGAAGAGCGTTCCCATCCACTATCATCATTCCATGATCCTGTCTTTGGTAGTAGTCGGGATCTTAGGTTGTTTTTATACTCTCGTCGAACATCTGGATTCTTAAATGCATCCACATCTAGCTTTTTTTGCTTGCATTCATTCTTCTTAAAAAACGACTTTTTCAATTTATATCTTAATTTGATTACAACGAGGTAGTGGTCCGAGTCGACGTTTGCTCCTCTCTGGCTGCGCACATCAAGCAGGCTGCTCCTATGTCTACAATCAACAAGGACATGGTCAATCTGGTTTACCGTGTTTCCGTCTGGGGATTTCCAGGTACCTTTGTGAATATTCTTATGTGGGAACATAGTGCTTCCTATACTAAGGTGATTTGCTGAGGCAAAATCAATCAATCTGTAGTCGTTGTCATTACTAAGGTCATGCAGGCTCTCGTTCCCTACTAACGGTGTCACCCCTTGCTTCCCAATCTTTGCGTTGAAGTCTCCAATTACCATCTTTATGTCACTTTGGGGGCAATCGTCATAGATCTTTTCTAGAAGGTGATAGAAATCTTCCTTAACTTGGTCATCTTTATCTTCTGTAGGTGCATGTGCACACACAATGCTAAGGTTCTGATGTTTGCCTTTCAGGCGTAGTTTGCAGATTCTCTCATTTACAGGTTTGAAGTCAATTACTCTTTGTTTTAATCTCTTGTTTACAATAAAACCTGTGCCAAAGGTGTGAGACTTTTCCTGGCAGCTCTAATAGACATTACAATTATTCTTCTCCAGGATTCCATTTCCAATCCATCTAATCTCCTGTATTGCCAAAATGTCAATACTGTAGTCCTCAAAGACATCTGTGAGATTTCTCAAAGCCCCACTCCTATAGAGAGAGCGAACATTCCAAGTACCGATTCTCAAATCCATTTCAATTCCAGGTCGTCTCCGTAAGGTCAGTCCGGCTTTTACTTTTTGAGATTTCTGAACAATAGGTATTTTTCCGGGGCAGGGCTGTTAACCCTGCGCCCAACCCCCAACCTGGAGGACCAGCCCGATTTTAGTACGCCTCGTACGACACGCATGAGGATACGTTGGGACTATTCTAGCATAACCCGGTCACCACACGGGTTAGATAACCTCTTTACGTCTTTATTTTATTGCTTTCGCTTCTGCTTCCTTGGTGTGGCCAGGCGGTATGACTCGCTCCAGCCGCTCGTTTAGAGTCAGTGCATCTTCATTGTCCGTTCTTTCATCTTCTGATTGGGAAGAGTTAGACACTGATTCCTCCTCTTCGGCAAATAATCTCGTAATTATTCCTTTTCCATAGTTAATTAGAGTGTTTTTACTAGGCAAACGTTGAAGATCTTCATTTACAGTAAAACTATGGTATTTTTACCAAAATTAATGAACTGCATAAGTCCTACTTTATTAATGTCTCTTCTATCATTGATTCATTTAATTAAGGATATTTTTATTTGTTCGGAAAAATCAGAATTTTGTTTTTTGAGTTCCCCTAAAATGAAGGAAAACACGCCTTCCGCAGTAAGTAGAGTTGTCTTTCTGTTGAGGAGTTTTTCCAATCCTATTTTAACAGGCTTTAACCCATTTAAAATTGTCTCTAAAATCTCCAATTCTTCTTCTGTTACAGGCATTGCTTGCTTTGAATCTAATAATGCTTTTGAAATCGCCAACTTTAACTCAAGAAATCGTTCTAGCATAATCTATCAAACTGTTCCATCGTGTTTTTGTGTCCAGGCAAAGCATTTTTTCTTTGCCTAACTCTGCTTTTACATAATTTTGTAAATTATCATTTTTTAGCGGAGACTTCCTGAACTGTTTTTTATGCTCCTTACTTTTTTTAAGGCTTCGTTTACGTCGATCTTAGAACTTTCTGAGGCATATGAAACATCATGACTATTTAATTGTATGCATGGATCAAGTTCTGATTCTAAGGCACTGTTGAAGTCTTCGTCTTCATTATATCACTTTGCTCATCATTTTCATTAATATCCATACAATCTTGTTCAATATTATCTTGTTCTTCCTCAACGCTTTCTTCTATATTTGCTTTCTTTTTGTAAAGAACATCGCAAACAGCTAGATGCAGGGCGTGGGCATAGCATATATGATATTCACAGCTCATTATTTTTCCGAACTTGACCATCATACTGGCGCCATCAGTGACATGCAACAATGTGGTTTTCGATTGAAATACCGAATTCTTTCAGCTTAGCAGCTACTGCTTCAACACAATTATCTGCAGAGAAAGACCCGCTGATTCTCAACATTCCCAAGTTATATTATTGACCTTCTTTAAAGTGAACATTCATATTTAAATAACGTCTGTTTTTTAGCGATGAATACTCATCATTGGTCAAGCTACTACGCTGTCCAGCATTTAACTTTGAGGAAATTTCTTCACAAATCTGAGATTTAATCAAATCATATTGCTTCATCACATCGCTTGGGTTTTGAGGGAACGAATAACCTCTGTCGTTCAAGGACTTTCTTATGAAGGTGCTCTTAGTAATAGCATTAACGGTAAAACCATCTATGCAAACAAGTTTACTAATTATTTCTTCATGGGTTTCTTTTTTGGGGTATAGAAAATATGATAAAATTGTTTTTTTCTTTTAGTTACTAGGAGCATCACCATCATTCTTCCTCTTGTTAACTTCAAGAGTACCTCGAAAAGTTGTCGATGATGAATCCGATTTCTCCGAATCTTTTGTTACATTATGACGAGTTTGTAAGTGACGAAGCAAACCACTTGTTGACCAACCTCTACATTTTAACACTTTTTGGCATTTTGCACTTTCATCCTCCTTGTTTTTATCGAAATACTGCCAAACGAATGATTTTGAAGCAGAATCGGACATTTTAACAGCAATAGTTTTACACCTGGAAAAATTTAAAAAAAAAAAAAAAAATAGAAAAAAATCTCTGAAAATTATTATTGATTGTTTAATTTTTTAAATCTGAAAACACTAACAGCCATATTCACAGCCATCAGCGTCGGTGTTAACCAGCAGCTAAAGAAATAAAAATTAGCTTTTCGCTGCCTCTGATTGGTGGAATCCTTCTTTGACCAAGGATTTAACACCGACGCTGATGGCTATGAATATGACTATAAGTTCTAAAAATACATTTTGCTATGAACCAGAAATTATGTAAAGAAATAATTTTGTTCACTACTGCGATGAAATAATGAAATCATATTCGTTTCAAAATGTTAACTAAAAATTCCTTTCTATCTATGAAACGCATCCAAAAGTAAAGGGTGGAACATGTTTCATAAAAAAATTTTAAAAATCTAAGTTGTAAAGTGAGGGAAGAAAGTGAAATGTGTAAATTTTCAGTAAGTGTCTTTTACAGGAAATATTTATACTGCACATTTTAACATTTTCAGCATATTAAAAGACTTTATTTTATTGATAAAGTTTATTTCCCGCTTCACTATTTCCTTGTTCATTTGTTTAAAAATCTTTAAATACATAAATTTATGAAATTTCAATTTTCAAAATTCGTAAATATCATTTATTATGTCATCGTTAGGATCGTACTTTATTAAACATTCTTATACGATTAAAAATACTGATGATACAATAATAATACGCGATTAATAATTCATCAGAATTTCCAAAAAAACATTTTATGTTTCACACATTTTATAAACAAAATAAATTTTTTTCATTAAATAGCTAAGAATACACCATTATTACTTACTGTTCGCTGAGAGCACAAGCAGAAAATCACCTATCACTAAACGCAACAAATTTGAAGCTGTTCCTCTTCTAGAATGACTTTTTAAATGCCCTCGCCTCGGAGAGATGTCCCCTTATTGGTCACGTCAAATAAGCAAAAAATGAAGAAAAAGAAACGAGAGGATTCGCAGCGTGTTGAGTGGGGGCTCATGTTGTTTTATCGTGGGAAAGTACAACGTCCCCCACCGGCGAATGCTTTTCCATCCCTGCACTAGCAACAAGACAGCGGACCCCGGTTGCCCCCTTGGCACCATAAATTTATGGCTTCGTAAAGTTGTTTTTAATCAGTTTTCTTGGGGAAAATACGAACACTAACATTTCTGATTTGATCTTAATTTTTTTTTTCATTTCCCGTGAAATCAGATTATTTCCCGGGATTACAAAATGTAGAAAAACTTAGCTATTCCAGGAAAAGGGATAGCTAAGCTTAGCTATCCAGGAGCTATCTCAGGAAACTTAGGATCCCGGGAAAGAAACCCTAGTCTTAACTTTATGACCGATAGCAGCATAGCTTAATAATTTGTGTTTTATAAAAAAAAAATATGCTTGAAGATAGATATATGCCAATAATTGTACCCTCTGTTACTAATTTAAAAAAGTTGATTTTTATGTAAGGACAAGTGACAGTTATAAACTCTTATCCATGACCTAAATGGATGTTGTTAACTAAGTTAAAATTGAAAACTGACTGAAAATAATAGAAAAGTAAAAGAATCTATTAAAGTAGCTTTCATTACAAAATGGCATGTTTACAACTCAAACTTTTCCATTAAGGCATACAACTTTATATTTGTTTAATTATTACAGGTTGGTGCACCAGGTTTGTTTATGGGATGATAAAGGACCTCCCAAAGTCTATGCTAATTTGAGGGATAATATATTGGATTTTATAAAACAAGCCCAAATGGTAAGCATTAAAATAGTTTTCTTTTGGTTATTACCAAATTTCCACTTAATAGGGGCATAATGAGATTGGAGCATTTTGTATTTATTTAGAGACTATACTCATAAAGGAAAGTTCACATATTAATATTTTACCATAATTATACTTATTAATTACACCTTAAGGTTTAAGGTTACACCTTAAGGTTTTCCTTACATTTTAAGGTTGGAAGAAAATAATATTGGAGAAAACAATCAATTATAAAAATAAACTGTAATTAAATTAATACATTTTAATTACTATATATTTTCAATAAATTAAATGAAGCTTCTAAACTCGCTAATAATTATGCACATTTTAAAACAAATGTCACCAAATTCTTAGAGGCACAAAAATCAATAGAAATTACCTGTTTAGTAAATAAATAAAGTTCTATTGCATTGTCAAAATCACATAGGTATTGCATTGTTGATATCATGGCACAAGCTTCTGCTCTTATGATGTCCCAAAAATACCCTTTTTCTTTGGTTTCTTCTTTTAGTACCTTGTACTTTCTTTGTTGTCGCTTTATCTCTTTTATGTGTGTGTGTGTTAATAAAAATTTAATTTGTTGTCCTCTTTCTATTACATGAGAATGTACTTGCTCATCAAGAGGACCAGGCTCTGCTGAAGTCATACATGGTGGAATGGCGCAAGTTTTTCACCCAGTGTAATTACCTGCCAATGCCCTTTGGGGAGTTGGAGGCCATTCTAGCTGGGAAGTCTGCTTCCATTCAGGAGAAGAGCAAGACTGATGAGAGTGCCTTCAGAAAGGCAAAGTATTTTGTAGCTCATATAGCTATTTTAGACTAAAAATGGACATCTTAAGTTACAAATTTTGTGATTTTTTAAAGAAGTTGTGATTATTTAAAGATTGATTACTAAAGAAGAGTGAATCCTGTTTTTCAGAGTCAAATTCCAAAAAACTTTATGGGTAAGACCCCTAAAACCCATAAAGAATTAGTGATACCGACAATTCAACAATTTCATACTCCTAGGTTCAAGTTCAGACCCTATCCTTTAATTATATAAAATGCTTCCTTTACCTCTGATACATCCAAGAAATTAATGTAAAATATATTGAGGCTAAAACTGTGTCCTCCATGAAACAAAGTTCTAGTCAACGACCTGGAGGGCATGAAAATTTCAGAAGGAATTATGGGGACATCATTTGGCCTGGACTACAGAAACAGAGATGGGCCACATTGGCCTGAGCACTATTTGATTTGATTTTTAGGGGAACATGACATGAAAAAGGTTTAGAAACACTGATTTAGACTATTAGTTTACCCCTATTTTAGTTCTTTCTCTCATATAGAACAAAATTAGAGGTAAACCACTTTTCCTTTTAGTGAAGAACAACCTCCAGTTACATCTTGAGTCAAGTGTAATAAAGTAATTGAAAAAATCATTTTAATCATAAACCCTCTTGGCGGCCAGCGTTTTCACTTGTCATTGGTTTAACATGGGAGAAAGCCAAATATTCTCAGGCTGGTTGGCAGGAGGGTTATTATTATTAGTGGTTATAAGTCTCTTTCTATTTAACTCATTCTTCAAAACTGTTAGTTCTTTGCAAAAATCAGGTATTATTCCTAAGATACTACTTGGGGATCTTTGTAAAGTATCCTAAGTTTCTTTGCCCAATTTGACAACTTTTTAGAGATAAATCAAATGCGATTGTCTAGATTTTATTTGTTTTTGAGCAGCTGATGCTGGACAGCTGGAACCAGAGCATGTCCTCTAACATCAAACACCGCCTCCAAAGCAGTGCCATGAAGCTTGTCCAAGCCGAGAGAAATGGGGAGGCATTCGATTCCCAACTCGTCATAGGGGTTCGTGAATTTTATGGTGAGCTTTATTATTTAATATTCTAATTTAAAAAGTCAAGAGGTTTTACCTTATAAACTAAACTGATTTCTACTAGGAATGTGTATAGATCTAAAGAAGGATTCATCAGAAAGATGTGGATCTTCTTCTTACTTATCTCTCTGATCTGAATCAGATCAGATCCATGAGGTTGTTCGCCTTAAAAAAATCGAGGACAAAAGAGGGTCTTCTTTTAAGATCCTCTCGCACCAAATTTACACATTCAATTAGGTGTTGAGCGGTGGCCTCTTCAACATTGCACTTGGTGAAAATAGGGAAGGTCCTGGTACCATTTGAAAACCTGATGGTTTTTAAATGTCCGGTGTACAGGCGAGCCAAAGCAGTTTGATCACTCCTGTCACCAACAAAATGAATTAGAGCTCCAGGACCCTCACTTAAGTCCCATGGATGTTCTGGTGCTTTCTTCCAGGAGTTGTTTACAGAGGCCTTGCTTCTTGAGAATATCTCGAGGTACGTTAAAGGATCCCTAGCATCCTGGATCATGGAAGAGCCCTCTTTAGCCAGTTCATCTACAATATCGTTATATTTTAAATTAACATGAGACGGAATCCATTGTAGATGGAGGACAGCAGACCAGGAGAGGATCCTGAGTTCCTCCATAATTCTTATTCCCCTTTGATCCCCAATTTGTTTCCAATTTTGCAGATATTGTATTGCACTTCGGCTGTCCGTGATGTGAATCTTTAGTAGGGTCTATCGAAAAAAACTTTTGATAATGCATTAGTGCGGAAAAGTTGTCTAAGGGGGCAGAGAGTACCTGTGAATTTTTTTCAGAATTTTCAAATATTAACTTGGAGTGCCACAAAGGCCCTGAAGGTTCCCCATGTTAATCCAATGCCAAAAAGACCGAAAATTGGTTTTTCGCCCCTCATTTCTACCCTAATCACACGACGAATGTATTCACTCGAGTTATGGACCTTATATGATCTAGGCCAGTGATGGCGAACCTATGGCACGCGTGCCACTGGGTGGCACGCGACCGGTTTTTCGGTGGCACGCGACATTCACTAAAATTAACGTAAAAAAAAACTTTCGTTCATAACCTGAGATTTCAAACTGGTGACCCGCGAAGTCCCCTGAATACTTCCTAAAAGCAGCTTCAGAACACTTTTTAGCTTGCTGAAATTCAAAAATTTTTAGGGGGAGGACCCCCGAACCCCCCTTAGGTTACAGAGTACTTTTGGTCGTTTGAAAATGGTATGGTTTGGTCTATGGTAGAATATGAGTTTGAAATTCGGGGAAAAGAGAGAGGTTGTAGCTATATCTTGAATTCCCCCTCGGTGCAACGATCCACATTACCATAAGGGGGGGATCCAAAAGTGAGGTTAACTTTTATGTTTCAGGAAAATTTACAAAAATTTCTAGAGGAATACCCTTTTACGTAAAATGTTAAAGAGGTAGAGGCAAAAATCTATATATCCACTAATGTTTTTCAAACTATAGTAGTATCTTCACACCTTCTCTTTACAAGCATACGTTCAAATATTACATAACCCTTTTTTAGTCATTTTTGATCCCCTTTTGTCAGCACAGATAAGCAAATCTCTCTTAAGAAAACTGACATCAGACCGTAAGAAAACAAAATCATGGATGCAAAAGAAGCCTGATTACTTTGCGGCCCGCCACTTGTGCTTTCGATTGCACCCCTTGAGTACTTGTGAGTTGGAAACCAGGGGTGTATATAGGGGGGAGGCGAGGGGACCCTGCCCCCCCCCCCCGAAATTCGGACTAAGTATAATACAAATTAAAACCCAGTTTTGTAGGGTCAAACTTTCAAAAACTTCCTGGGGGAAGACCAGGACCAAGACCCCCTCTGTTGCTTGGAACTTTATTATTATAAGTTCATCAAAAAATTTAATATCTGTTTTAAATATTTATTAAATTTCTAAAAATGTATGTCCAAAATTCGGACTAGAGGTGAACCAAAACAAGTTGAAAACCTGTTTTTTAGAGTCAAATTTCAAAAAATTTTGGGAGACCCCCTTTGGTACTTGGAACCTAATTATTTGGAACTTTTCTTATATTAATACATTTCATTTATTATGTTAAGTTCTCCAAGACGCATAATCTAACTAAAAATGTATTAAAAAGGCACATTTATTAAAAATGCATGGGAGGGGCCGAGAAATAATTTTGAACCCCTCTAGAAATAAATTCCTATAAACCCCACTGTCGGCTATCAAATGCGGAGGGTTCAAAGTTTTAAGTTTTTTGTTTTAAGGGTTCAAAGACGATTTCTAAATAAATATAACAAGTGGCACACTTGACACCTGAAAATCTAAAACCGTAATAAAATGGCACACTAATCGAAAAAGGTTCGCCATCCCTGATTCTAGGCTATCCGACAAAACGTAAATAATAGCCTAAATATCTATATTTTGTTGATTGTGGGCTCTAATTTGAACGAGGAAAGACGCGATTTTCAACGAAATTTGAGCACAAAAAAAAACGTAATAGTATAGATATTTAGGCTGTTATTCAAGTTCTGTCGGGTAGCATACTTCATGGGTCGATAACACGAGGGAAGACATTCGTCGTGTGATTAGGGTAGAATTGAGGGTCGAAAAACCAATTTTCGGCCTTTTTGGCTTGTGCGCTCCATAGGATTAACATGGGGAACCTTCAGGGCCTTTGTGGCACCTCTAGATATTACTCGAAAATTCTGAAAAAATTCACATGTACTCTCTGCCACCTTAGATAACTTTTTTTTTTCCTTGAAAAGTGTGTCTTTACAAACAACTCAAAGGGTCTAAAAATGAGTTAAAACCCTACTTTTAAGGCTATAAATTCCAGACTTTTTCTGGAGGAGGACCCCCAAACCCCCCTAGAAATTTTGAAATCTACTATGTACTATTTTTTAGTGGAAGTTTTGTGACTTACAAGGAGTATTCCACATTGGTGTTAACTAAAGAGTCTCAAAATGAGTTTAAAACACTACTTTAAGGGGTAAATTTTCAAACTTTTTCTGAAGTAGAACCCAAAAACCCCCTTGAAATTTTACGGTTTATTATATAATATACTTTTTTTTTAAAACATTCTTAACATTATGCTCTTTGAGTGCAATCCAAAGGGTCTCAAAATAAGCTAAAACACTATTTTGAGGGGTGAATTTCCAAAGAAGGAGGACCCAACAGACTCCCCAATTTTACTTGGAATTGACATTGTAAACATTCTTTTGAAATTTAGTGCAACAAAATTTAAATACTACGTGTTATCTAAAACTTAATGTATGAAAGTACTCGTAAGGCGTAAGGAGGTACCTAAGAATTAATTTGAAGCCCTTGTAGCCCTTTTTTTGTATAGAAACAAATCAATATGTGACTTAAAATTAAATGTATCTCTAAGAAGACCTAATGAAATATATAAAATTCCTCATTTCTCTAAAGAAATATTTCGGAAGCATTTTTACTTTTTAGCACCCAAAATCTACAACCATTTGCCTTCTTATCTTCAAAATATTAAGATATATTCCACATTTAAACGCGAGCTTTTTAATTTCCTAATAAACTTGGACGACATAGACCGTCATTTTCATATTTAAATTGAAGCAACTATACCTAAAGTAACCAGCCTCTTGCCAATTATGTTTATTATTAAACGTTTGTTATTTGATTTTAAATTTTTGTATATTGTTTTTTGTATTGTATTGTTTGTTTTGCATTATTATAGTAATCTTATTAAATCTATCTGTCACCTGAACGGGACAAAATTCCCCTTGGTGATAAATATATTACTTTGTCAGTTTTGTTGTAATTTTCGTTATGAAAATAATAAAGCTTATTATTATTAAAAAAAAAAAAAAAAAAAAAAAAGTCAAAACCCCTCCCGAAACAAAAGTCTGGTTACGGCCCTGAGGGGACCCAAAGATCCCCGAAACAGCTGTTAAAATTTTTTTATGGTGTAATAAATTACATTGAATTGTTCCTGCCTAAATCATATACACACAAGATTATATTCATCATGGTTTTATATTTGATCTTTTCTCAAACTGATATCATTGAAGTCCCCCTTACTTAATTTTGAGCGTTTGAAGATTCTTGTTAGGTCCCTCGGTTTTTCTTATAGATGCTTTTTACGACAATGAACTGATGCACTGTGAAAACTAATAGTAAACTAATAGTAAATAAGATTAAGATTTACTTTTTTTAATTTTAAAAATGTCTAATTTTAATATTTTCTTTTGTTAAATTGAATTTTTGCTCAAATTCTGAAGACAAACTCCAAATCGACAGAGAAAATTTTGAGCGTGCTTACATAGAAGCAACTGAAGCCTTCTATCGAGAGAAGGCACCAGAGTATCTGGATGCAAATGGAGTTCAGAACTACATGCGCTATGCTGATCAGAAGCTGAAAGAGGAAGAACAAAGAGCGCTCAAATACTTAGAATCTGGATCCATACAAGCAGTATGTAAATCTTTATATAATGAAACTCATTCTTGAAATATTTAATAACAAAGATTATACAGGACTGCAAAAAACCCCGAACTTTTTCGAGCTTTTGGGTTTTTGGTGCTCTAAATCCGAAAATGACCTCCATTTTGTACTGGGACATCACGTTTACTGACAATTCAGGTTTTTATGTTTTATTGGGAAATGCCTCAAATATTTTGGAAAATGGACTCATTATGCTAAATTATTAATTCAATTTTTGAATCTAAAACTGACCTCCATTTGATCATAGGACCTTCTCTTTCCTGACAATTAAAATAAATAAGGCAAGAAAAATTGAAGTTTTTTTTTAGAATAATTATTATTGAACTCAAACTTACCTAAAAATCATTTTATGATGTTTTTTGGTGTTCTGAATCTGAAAATGACCTCTTTAATTTTATGACATTCCATTTTTATCAATTAGAGTAAATAGGGCAATAATTCATTAAAAAAGGAGAGTACACCTAAAAAATAGATACTTTATTCAAATTTATTATTGAGGTCATTATTTTTATAGTATTTTGGTGAATTGAATTCAAAAAGGATCTCTGTTTTGCCCCTACAATGTATAATGGTTTTCTAACAATTCAGGTAACTGTTCAAAATCCGTCATTACTTCAATTTTATTGAAAATGTGTTTTTAAAATAAATATTTTATTATACAGGGTGATTCTGAATTCATCATCAATATTTGGATGGGAGGTAGAGGGGACCTAGACAAGCATATATCGAATAGAAATAGAGGGGGGGCAGCCGCACCGTTAAAGAACTAGGACCTAATATAGTGCGATGGCGTTACAAAAGTACGTTTTGGCAAGGCCCGTGTAACGAAACAAAACAAAATAAAATGAAAAAAAAATATTGCACGCGGTACAGCAGTATCCCTACTACTTACACCATAAGGGCGAGCGCGCACGGGCGACTTTTGTCACGGTGACAAAGAAAAAACAACGTTGCCAAGGCTGTTGTTAGGGGCGGGACATAGAAGTATCCAATAGCAGCATTCGCACATGACATCACTAGAGGATAAAAACGACGTTGCTAAGGCCGTTGTTAGGAAAAGTCATGTGATCGAAAATGCTCTATTGTTTTCTAATGATATTTTTGATACTAGTAATCCTGGTCGCCGTGACTTTAGTCGCTAGTGCGCGCCCGGCCTAAATTTGATAGAAGTTGGACCACTTGCTAAACCGTGGGATGAGTTTTAAAACGTGCAATATTAATCTTTTAGCCAAAGAATGAGTTCCCTTAATGGCATTTAGAAAAATGATGATATGGGAAGGAATTTTCAAAGATTATACAGTTTCAATGATCAATGTGCTACAGATAAATTATTTAATTGCAGCAAAATCAGTGCTGTTTGGAGTATTATTTAGTTACAGTTTTCAAAGAGATCATTCCTACAGAGTGTCCTACCATGATTAAGAACCACGAAATAGAAAGTAAGAATCTTTGCTGCTACTGTATTTTTAACATCTTAACAGAAGAGTTTTGATGCTTACACTTTACCGTAAACAAAATGACATACTTATCTATATTATTGCTATATTATTAAATGCATTTTTGTTAGTTTCAAATGCTTTTGTTATCATGACTGAAAACATTGACATGAAATTTTAAATTTGATGCTTTTGTAATAAACTTATAGGTAGTTGGGGGCAAAACCCCGCACCGCGATTTTTGATTGTTAATAATAAATTCAAAAGTTGATATTCAGGTGGTTGGTTTATCTTATTGTGACTCATTGTTCCACGAAAGTTCTTACCTCTAAGTCACACAAGAGTTTAAAAAATGCTGTAAGTTTGTTTTTCATCACTTAGATGTATTTTTTCTGATCTTTTACTTTAACATTGTATAAAATAGGGCTGGAGGGCAAGAACCAAAAAATAACCCATGATATAATAGCACTTTAACTTCAGTTTCGTTTTGAAATAATTGTCTCGACATGTTTCCATAAATAAAATGGCTTGTTTTTCCGAATAAAGTGAAAAGGGGCAAATCCCCGCAGTTTAAAAAATTCGGGGATTTGCTCCAAAAAGAAATTAGGACTCACAGGATCCCTAAAAAGATAAATATGTCTCCGAGGTGTCAACCCTCTACCTGAAACTATCCTTTTCCTTTTTTGAAAGGTGCAGGAGACTTTCAAGAAGAAAAGACTTTTCAAAACACTCCTGCTCAGACCATCAAATTTCAGATCAAATCTCAGTTCGTCAATTTCACCATCATTAGAAGTACTGGTAGAGAATTTCTGGTTCTCTTTACACAAGACCTCTTCGAGAATCAGTAGTAAAACTTATCTGACTTAATTATCATCTGAGATCCAACAGGGAGAAGAATGCTCATGCCTGATGGATCATGATTCTAAACGGCTACATATCCCGCCATGTCATTAATAGGGGAAAAGAACGGTTTGAAGTAAAGGTTTGATATCTGAGACACCTTTTTCCTCTTAGTGAACGGAAATTCTGAATAGAGCTCAACAGACTGACAATTTTCATTAAAATATATTTATGTTTAATATTGTTGGGTAACTTGGAAATAAATAAAACAATGTTTCAAAGATTAATTTTAATATTTTCATATTATTTAGAAATCGATTTTGAACTAACTTCCCGATGAGAAGCGTTAGAAATTGGGGAAAAAACCCTCTGGTCCTGCGGACCAGTCGACCAGTGCTTTTCCAATCTTACTGGTCCGCAACAAAAATCACTGGTCCAACAAATTAAAAAGGACCGGTTTAAATATTATTATAATGTAACTCTTGCACTGAATGTAAGAGTACCAAATAGTAATGTTAAAAATTAGTACACATTCAATAATTTTCTTTTTCGCCGGGGGCTCCCTTATCCGCTGCTAGAACTGGAGGGTGGGATATTTTTTCACCACACACACACTGGTCCGGCGGAGCAGTTATTTTCTGATTCCACTGGTCCGAGCCGTTTTTTAGTTGTCCTTGACCAGCAAAATACCCCAATTTCGAACGCTGCCGATGAGATGCAAAACAAGACATCATCATTAATGCTTCATCTATGCCAAAGAAAATTTGATGAATTTTTTTACTGAAAAACTTCTTAATTAATTTACTTTCAGAACTCCAGCTAATGTTCAAGTTGATAGATCGTGTCCCAGATGGTATTACTCCCATGTTAAAGGACTTGGAACATCACATTATTAACAGAGGCTTGGCAGATATGATTGCTACGGCAGACATCATCACTCAGGTTATCATTATTGAATTATTTTAGAGTTATGGTGGATTTACACCACCGCGTCAAAAGCGACATTAGCGACTAAAGCAGTACAGTACATTCAGAACAAGAATTTTTTTAAACCAATAAACGTTCCAAATTTTAGAGCCGTCCAAAATTTTGGATTCCGTATAAAAGTTTCGTTATTCTAATAGTTTTCCAGGATTTTGAGTTGAAGTCAGTAGCACCCCTGTTACAGTTTATGTTTTAGACATTTCAAAGTTTATATTTTGATTTTATTAAGTATTAATTTGAACAAATGTTTTGTAGGACTCTGAGAAATATGTTGAAAAATTGTTAGAGTTATTTACAAAGTTTAGTAAGCTAGTCAAAGAAGCTTTTCATGATGATCCAAGGTTCCTAACATCTAGAGACAAAGTAAGTCATTCTTTCCAAATTTATGCTGCATGGAATGTATACTTACAAGGAATTGTGGAATCGCTAATTATTTCCCCTATCCCTTAATTACCTAAAGAAATTGATATTAATTAGCTCTCTTTTCATTATTTCAATTATTGAACATGCTGTATCTTAAGATGAACCATTAGTTAACTTTTCACTTGACACTGATTTCTACTCTTTTTCCTTACTTATTCCTGAATATTACAAAACAAATTTATCTTTAGTTTAGTGTATTTAGTCATTTATTTGAAATACTAAATAAAATTTATTTTACAGGCTTTTAAACAAGTTATTAATGACACTTCTGTTTTCCGGCTTGAATTACCTTCGAAACGAAAAGGGTATGTTCCTTTTTTATGTTCTGGGGACAACTTGATTTTATGGCTCAATGAATCCGATTCTACATTGTTGTAACTGTTACATAATAAGCCCTTTTTCATTCTTTTATATTGAATTCAACACAGTAATAAACAATTGAATTCAAGTAATATTCAATTGAATATTATGTATGAAAATAAAGTTAATTATTCTAATGCATTTAAAGTATGCAGTAAATTAGCTTGTCATTGGTCTCTGAAATTTACTGATCTCTAATGGGGGTATGCACGATCTCCTACAGTGACAAAGAATGGTGAATAAAATTACCATCTTTCTTGGATTTTTACTTATCAAAATTAATGAAAATAATAAAAAAATTAATAAGTTATAAAAACTTTCACTAGTGAATAAATACGAACTTTGCACTTATTTATAATTATAAGAGTGTCTTAAGTTAAGCTTTGGTGTAGTTCAAAAATATTAATGAAAATTAAAATCACTCTAAAGTATGGTTTTCCTGAACTTTAATTTATTACAGTGTGGATAAATTACAACCAGAGTCACGTTGTCCAGAACTACTGGCTAACTACTGTGATATGTTGTTACGGAAGACACTACTCAGCAAGAAGCTTACCTCTGATGAGATTGAAGCTAAGCTCAAAGATGTGGTAAGTAGCTGTTTTTCGGATATCAGGCTCTTGATCTGCTGTTCTTTTGACTGAAGAGACAGGCTTCCATTTGCTTGTATTTCCTTTTCTATTGCTCTGATAATTGTCAGCTCATTAGAATAATATGATGGTCAGGAGTTAATGAAATGGATATTTCATTACATAAATTAGAAAAAAAATGCTTGTATGCTAAAGGGAGTTATTTTTAAAATTTAAAATGAATCGGTGTTCTAAAATGCTAGCATATGCAATTCTTAGTTTAGTATTCAAATCTTAAACTTTGTTTTGGTAGTATTTTATTATATTTCTACAGCATGTAGACTACTTTTAAAAACTAAGAAATAATTATATGTATAAATATCGGCTTTCATGTAACTAAAAGTGCTGCACACTATTTAAATAAATAATTGCCAAGACTGACTGTCTAATACCTCATACTTTTACTATCTCACTGTTCTTTGACCTTGTTTCAATATGCTATCTCTATTTCCTAAATAAGTTTCCTTGAGTGAGGATGAGGGTTTGATAAGTCAACTGTATTGGCTGTAACATACATCACTAGGTGAATCTAAGATTGTTGAAATTGAGACAAATTACAAGCACTTGATTTCTACAATACTTGATGAATTTGAAATTATTTACATTTTTTCTACTGCGCTTGTTTTCAGCTGCTACTGTTGAAGTATGTACAAAACAAGGATGTGTTTATGCGTTATCACAAGGCACACTTGACACGTAGGCTCATCCTGGAGACATCTGTTGACAGTGAAAAAGAGGAGAACATGGTTAAGGGGCTGAGAGTAAGTTTAGAAATTTCTACTGCAATTGCTTAGCTAGAATGAATTTTACTTTTATTTATTACAATTTTATCATCTTGGGTACTGAGCCCAAGTGCACCATTTAAAAAAGGCTCTGTTAGATGCTTTGAAAATTTTTGGAAATGAAAAATTTTACATTGCTTTCTTCTGTAGGCATTTAATACTCAAAATTAATCCATTAAACTATACTGATCACTGTTGTTTTTGCAGGATATTGGCATGCCTGCAGACTATGTGAACAAGTTGGCTCGAATGTTCCAGGACGTGAAGGTTAGTGAAGATCTTAACCAGCTCTTCAAGGAGACTTGTAGAGCTACCAAGGAAAGCCTCGCAGGTACCTAACCCTACTATCATTCTCGAGTATAAAATGCTGTGAAAACTTATGCGATAGACCTTCTTTTTATTGACCCCATGATATAGCGAACCCTTTGTTACATCTACCGGTAATAATTTTTTTTATCATCTGAGGAATATTGTTATAGGTAATAATTTACCATTTGTTTTTGGTCCCAGGAAGGGTCTCTATGGAGGTGTTGCTGCAGCTTCCATTGTTTGAGATTCTATCGAAAGAATTCCATACCCCCTAATTGAAATTTAATCTCCCTACTTGAAAATACGGAATTTCACTTCATACGAGATTTGGGTTCAGTAAATAGAGAGAATTTTGGTAAAAATGTCTAGATAATAAGAAAAATCCAAATTTTCCTCCTAAAATTTAAAAAAAAATCCTAAAATTTTAAACTTTTTGTATAGGCAGAAGTTATATCTATCTCAAATCCTTGTAGAATTTTTTCATGCCTTACAATCGATTTTGGTTATTCTAGGAGGAGGTGTAATTTTTCAAATCTTAAATCCACCTTTAATTTCTAAATATCTCTATGCATTCATGTAAGAAAAGAAGGCAGTTGTGGAATCCATTTATTTTATTACCACCCAAATTTTCATTCACCAATGTTGGAAATGTCATGAAAGTCTTTCTGTAATGAGAATTCGGATGTCTTTCTCAGTGTTCTCATTCCACTGTAACCTTTCAGATTCCATCAATATTAAGATTCTGAATGCAGGAGCCTGGGCTAGGGGGTGTGAACGTGTTCAGGTCTCCCTTCCTCATGAGCTAGAAGATTTCATTCCTGAGGTGGAAGAATTCTACCGCCAAAAGCACAATGGCCGCAAACTACAGTGGAACCACCACATGTCTAATGCAACGGTACGCCTCATTTATCTGAGTTTTTTTAAACAAATTTCTTTTCTTTCATTGAAATTAAACTCTTTAGTTGACACGGATATTTTATATTATAAAAACTCGCAAATGTGATGGAATTTTTATTTTTTGGCTTTTGGAAAGTTTAATGAAATAATTATTTGATATTGGTCACAAGTAGTTTTTGAAGAAAAAAAAAACTTTCTATTTTTTATGTGGCTTACAAAATTTACTTGTCAGCCTAAAATATTTTCTTTCCATTGGCGAATAGGACATTCTGGGCTTTGCTGTAATATAAAGATAGCAAGTCTTGTGTCATCTAAAGATTTTGTTCATTTTTAACTGCTGAATGTATCGTAATTTTTATGCTACCATTTGTTTCATACAGATCACATTTAGAAACATGGCTGGCAAATTTGACTTAGAAGTTACAACTTTCCAAATGGCTGTATTGTTTGCTTGGAATCAACGTCCCTTTGACCGCATCTCCTTTGAGAACTTAAGACTTGCCACAGAGTTACCAGATGCAGAGCTTCGTAGGACATTATGGGTATGCCTTTTTTTTGCCTTAAATACTTAATTTCACATCTCACATTTTGTGTTTGGTGCTAATATTCCTTCTTGAATTTGCACCATTAAACCTTTAACCAAATCAAAACTAATTACAAATTTGTTCTGTTGTGTTAATTATTAGAATTGCATTATTAACTTAGAATTGATAAATGAGAAATCCTCACAGGGTATGAATTTTCCAATTGTATATATAAAGATAATTTAGTTACAACTCATTCTGATGATGATTTGTTATTATGGTAATTCAATTATGATTTGTGATTATTTAAAAAATATCAATAATTGATAAAAATGTTAACTTTCTTCTTTTCAGTCAATGGTCGCCTTTCCAAAGTTAAAACGTCAAGTTCTGTTGTGCTCACCCTATGCCAAATCTCCCATGGACTTTGATGATAATACTCTATTCTGGGTAAACCAGGACTTCTCCCTTATGTGAGTATTATTAATACAAAACTAACTTTACCTTTATTCTATGTATATTTGTGTTAAAGTGCCTGTTATTGGCCTGTATGTTCATTTATCTATGGTAAGAACTAATTTATACGTCTTCTAAGGGCGAGCGCGCACTGGCGACTTTTGTCACGGTGACAAAGACAAAAACAACGTTGCTAAGGCTGTTGTTAGGGGCGGGACATATAAGCATCCAATAGAAGCATTCGCACATGACATCACTGGAGGATAAAAACAACTTTGCTAAGGCCGTTGTTAGGTAAAGTCATGTGATTGAAAATGCTCTATTGTTTTCTAATGATATTTTTGATACTAGTAATCCTGGTCGCCGTGACTTTAGTCGCTAGTGCGCGCCCAGCCTAAGAGTTTCTTAATCTTTAAGAAACCTTTTGACAGTGCATTCAGATCAAATGTCTTTTAGTTCAAAGTCGTAGATAATTAGTTTTCTTTAGGTCCCTTGAATTTTCTACTAAACCAATTATAAAAAAAATAAAAGAAATTGAGCTTTGAATAAACCAAAGTCTTTCTTTAAATTTTTAAATCATAGTATTAGTTACCTAGTAACTAATACTATGATTATAAACTCTATTAATTACCTAGTAGTAGCTTTCAGCAATGGACTCTAACCGTCTGACGTCACACGGAACCAACACGTGACCTACTGAGCTTGCAATGAACTCTAACCGTCTGACGTCATACGGAACCAACACGTGACCTACTGAGCTTGCAATTGGTTACCACAGATACTACACTAGTAGATCTACTAGTGTAGTATCTGTGGTAACCAATGGACTCTAACCGTCTGACGTCACACGGAACCAACACGTGACCTACTGAGCTTGCGATTGGTTACCACAGATACTACACTAGTAGATCTACTAGTGTAGTATCTGTGGTAACCAATTGCAAGCTCAGTTGTAGGTCACGTGTTGGTTCCGTGAAGTCTCGAACCAGATAGGCGGTTAGAGTCCATTGCAAGCTCAGTTGTAGGTCAGTTGTAGGTGTTGGTTCCGTGAAGTCTCGAACCAGATAGGCGGTTAGAGTCCATTACTAGGTAATTTTTCCTGTTCAGATGAAATATATCAGTAGCGACAATTTGCCATGGCTGTTCTAGAATCTTGATAGGTTGGTGGTTTAGCCATAAATTTTTTAGTTAGTTTCTTTTCTGATTAGCTTAAATTCTAAGTGAATCAGGATTTTTTAATTTGACAATTTTATTTTTAAGAAAACAAATTTGTTTAGATGAATGTTGTTCTACTCTAACTGAACTTGAGAGCAAATCTTAGGCACCCATTAAAATTCAATGTGTATTTCTGTTGCAGCAAAAACAACAAACCTCAGAAACGAGGCAAGGTGAATTTAGTAGGTCGACTTCAATTATCGACAGAGAAGAGCAAAGAAGAGGACAATGAAAGCATTGTACAGCTCCGCATTATTAGAACTCAGGTAAGCTCACTATTGTCATTTTCTAGATAAGTCATTCGATGCTTTTTTTTAAGGCAGTGTAACCGGGCTATTTTAAACTCATAATTATATTGGTCATTTGAATAATATGTAAGCATTTCTTTTGACAATTCCTAACCCTTTCCATTATATTTAATTGATATCTTCTTGATCCCTTTAATATTTTTTTTTTGAGGAGGCTGACATATTTTTTACGCAGTGAAGAAAAGTAAAATACTGTTTTCTTTTTTTGCTCCAGGAGGCAATAGTAAAGATAATGAAGATGCGAAAGCGAATCACGAATGCTCAGCTGCAGACAGATCTGGTGGAGATCTTGAAGAACATGTTTCTTCCTTCCAAGAAGATGATCAAGGAGCAGATAGAGTGGCTCATTGAGCAAAACTACATGGAAAGGGACCAAGAGGACATTACCGTTTTCATATACAGGGCCTGAACATTCTAGCATAAACCTTCCTTTTTAAGACTATTTATTTTAAACCATGCATTTATTCTCATTAAACTATTTGATTTTTCTCTTCTGCCTTTCTTCTTGAGTTATGAAGGGTGGCTAGGGGGTTCAAACTAAACTGTGTTCGGCGCAATGGCGGATCCAGCCTGGACCTATGGGGGGGGGGGCAACCACATTTTAAGAATGTCGGGGGTTCTTTTCCAGAAGAATTTTGAAAATTTGACCCTAAAAACCTATTTTAGGTCGTCTACAGGGCCTTACAACCAAACTTTTGTTTTTCGGGAAGGGTTTTGACTCGAAATTTGTTTTCTTAGTGACGATGACGCCCTAGGGAAGAAAGGGGGTCTGGGGGCTCTCCCTCAGATTTTTTTTTAAAATTAGACCTTAAAATGTAGTATCTCCTCCTCATTTTGAACTTTTAAGACTGGATTTAAAGTGCTAGAAATGAGAAGTTGAGAAGTCATCTCTGCCCTAGATTGTCAAGGGTTTAACTAATTTAAGGGTTTATTAATTTGCAAAAAAGTACTTACAAAACATTTGGAACATCAAAAAAACACATTCACCTTCAAATATATATGCATTATAAAACGATATTTAATAAAAATAATAAAGTTGTTTACTTTCAGTTCTATAGGTTACTTTCAGTACGCTTTGTTTACTTTTTAAACTTGAAATTCGGCGGGTTATTGTCAACACAACTTAATCGTTTGTTTTTTTTATTTAAAAGAGCAACGATTCTTAACAAATCGCTAATGCTTGTTTTTTTAATTAATTTTAATAAATTATAAAGAGATATTTAAGCCATATTTACACAACTCAAGTAGGCGTACCAATTCGATTTAATGCTTGAAGTAAGCTGTAAAATATTTATTTGATTAAAAATTGCATAATGTTTTATTTGATTTTTTCTGTCACTCATGATTTTCTTATTCTATTTAGCATTTAGAGGTTTTTAGTTTGTTTTGGTGATTCATTTCTCTAAAGTTCTACTGGAACCCTCATTGATATCGTATAAATCTGACCTAAGAAAATAAAAACAAGTTTATCGTCTAGAAAAAACATTAAAATTGGAAAAAAAAAGTTTATAAAAAGTGTAGTGCCGTTTTTTGGTTGTTAATTTTTATTTTTCTATGCAAAAATATATTTCAAGTAGCAAAATTGATTTTCCAATCTGGTCGGATATTGGTGCATGCATTGTTCGGATATTGGGGTAAGGTGGTCGGCTACTGGTGCAATGGGAATAAATTCATAAATTGAAAAATTTAATCGCTTAATAATAATTTATTTATATTTTTTAAAAAAATAAGATTTACAAAAAATAAAAATTGGTCACCAAGAGGCAACAGAGCCAGTACTGGTGTCTACTTGCATGACAACAAAATAAAGTTTACAAAAATCAAAACACAAATGATAGAAAACAAATGAGGTTTTTGAACTAGGAAATATACACAAGACATAAATTTATCAAAGTATACATAAATCAAACATTCTGGAAAAGCCGGAAAATATAAAATAAAATATTTCGCTTCTAAATGTGGAAAAATAAATCGATATCGTCAATTTCAATTAAAAACGTAAAAAAAATTTTCTTGAAATGATAGTAATTGTTTTCCGACTGCAACTCCAATGGTAAACTATTGTATAACTTAGGAGCTAAATAAAGAAAATGCTTGCGATAGATTTCTTTACGTATTACTGGTAGTTCAAAGGTTATATTTGGACTATTAGAGCCATATTCACAGCCATCAGCGTCGGTGTTAACCATCAGCCGCTAAAGAAAGGAATATTAGCTTTTCACTCATTCTGATTGGTGGAATCCTTTTTTAATATAGGTTTTAACATGGACGCTGATGGCCCTGAATATGACCCTTAATGTTTCTAAAATTATTTTTGAGAACATACGTTTAGTTAAGGATAAACAAATCTATCTTTCCTCAGTGCGTCGCCGTCGGTCAGCTGCGATAAGTAGCAAAAACATGTCATTTACTGGTCCTTAATTAAAAATCATTGGAAAAATCGTTATGGATCCCTTATCTATGAATATTCAGGTATAAAAAAAACGTTAAAAAAATTTCGATTCAAAAAACTTTATTTCTGGATTTTTTTTACTTTTCCCCGTCCGGCACCATTGTGCGATGGTTGATGGTCACCCTCCAAAATACTGACTGCGCCTGAAGGTGCTTAACTTTAGTAAAGAATATTAGAAAATTTGCGATGATGGTTAAGCCATGATTTAAGATTTTGGAGCTGTTTTTGGCGCTTTATTTTTGCGCCAATTGAAATGATCACAAAAGATTACAATCTTGGCCCAACTTTTTCAATTTCTCGGCCAATCTAGAAGCTTTGCCGCCAAGCTCCCCTGTAAAGTCTGTCTGTCCTCGCTTGGCACAAGTGGCAAACCTAAAATCCGTACCCACAGCAGAAAAAACAGTGGCGAAAAAGCCATAAAGATGGTTATCTCACTTCTATTAGATACCCGATACCCTGCACTCGCCACTGCTTTTCCTGCCGTGGGTAGTGATTTTAGGTTTGCCACACGTGCCAAGCGAGGACAGACAGACTATAGTAGAAATTTTAACATTTACATTTGCGTCGTTTATGCACCGGAGAAGCGATATCTCAATCCGTAAAGAGAACAGTACTACACAAAACTTCCACTAAAATAACACCAAAGCACTACTACTCAACCAGCTCAATCTCCTCTCTAAAATTTTAAGACTAGAACCGAAAACCCTTCAACTACAAACACAAACCCGACACACATACGGAATCCCACCAACATTCCGGAACAGCCTCCCAAATCCCGATTCGCGCTCCTAATCCCAGGAATCCAATTTCCAACGGGAGCCGCTCCCGTTTCAAAAATACGACCCTACGGTTCGTTACCGCAGACGGGAATTAATTCCGAGGCGGTGGCAACGGGGAAATCCCCGGTAATTATTACTCGGACGGCGGCCTTTACGGTTGCAGGTAACGGGCACCTGTCGGGCATTCGGGGGTGTTTACAAGCGGAAATGTTGGATGAACGTCGCTCATCAGGGGTGCTAATGGGAACGAGGTTGCGATTCGAGGACTTGTAGGGTAGTTGGTGTCGATTCGGGACTTGTATTATTTGATGGCAAGCGACGAAGGGGGTAATCGACAAGTAGTAATGTGGTATGATCTACCCACAAGGACGTAGTAGTATTCGTGTTATAGGAGAGCAGAAAATGTCAATTCTTATTTCGCAAATATATTTGGGTACAATTCCGTTATTTGTGTCCTTAAAAGTCCTCAAGTTGTTTTTAAACACAGAATATTAAAATACCACCAATTTTCTTTTGATATTATCAACAAAACTATACTTTAATTAATCGGTTGGTTTCTAAGTAAGAGTGAAGAAGAGTTATGAGAGCAGAAAAACAGAACGAAGAGTATACATATCGCCTCTCCGGTGCAACAATGACGCAAATGTAAAAATTGAAATTTCTACTACACGGGAGCTTGGCAGCAAGGCTTCTAGATTGACCACGATATCGCGCGAAGTCGAAAAAGTCGAGTCAATCGTAGGTGATTATTTTAACTGTCGCAAAGATAAATCGCCAAAAACGGCTTGAAATGCCTAAACGCTTAAATCATGGCCTAACCAGTATCGCACGCCTTCTAATATTCTCCTCTAAAGTTAAGCACCTTCAGGCGCAGTCAGTATTTGGGAGGGTGACCACCACCAACCATCGGACCTCACAGTGGTGTCGAATGAAAAAAATATTGAAAAATCTCAGTAGTAGTTATTTCTAACCACTTTAATTTTTTTTAAATCTTTTGTTTTTGTGCTGGTTATGCAGCTGTGTATTCTATTATTAAACTATTAAAACAATGCTTTAATATAAATAGGAATGATTGCAGATTTCAAACGCCTCGCGAACTGATGGAATTTTTTGGGTCTTGGCTTTATTGTTTTCAGTCTGTTTTCTGAGTAAATGTCGGGGCAAGAATTATTTATTTCTCTTATTTTATTTATTCCTTTTGGAAGTGAAATTAAGTTTGCATCTAGAAATACTTAATATAAGAGATCTACAAACTGTATTAATTTTAAAGTAGGGTTGCTATTTTAGGACCACCCATGTATTTGGAGGAACTTACAATTGTTATTATTTCTAATTTTTTGGTTAAAATCCATATATTTTGGGGGACTGCGTAACCCGTGGAACCCTACAATCTCAGCACTACCCATCAGTTCTATCCAAAACAATGGACATGTAAAGTAAAACGCACTTAATTTAGTATTAATTTATTTAATAAATTAAAATTGTTCTCTGATCGGATCGTCAGAGTTTAATTTCAAAGACTGATTATAGTTCCAGTGCACCATTATAAAAAATATTTGTCATTAGCATATTGGCATAATTCTCAAAAGAATGCACCGATAAACGATAGGAAAAAGTTTTTATTGATAATTTGCCTAGGAAATATTGTACCTCTGAAATCGGCGATAAAAAAATCGTAATTTAATAATATATATATATATATATATACTCATTCATTATTTAGGGTAGAATATTTCTGATAACAGGTAGATCTTCTAAAAAATAAAACCAAATGTGAGCAAGAAACGAAAGAAAACGCACCGATGATTGATATGGTCAGTTGGTCACCTCCCAAAAACTGACAGCACCCGAAGGTGCTTAACTTCGGTGAAGGAAGTTAGATAATGGATATGCCAGCTAAACCAAGATTTTTTGGCGACTTTTTTTAGCGGCGATCGCCTAAGATCACACCGTTGTTTCTTGGCTCGACTTTGATTTGGCTACCAATCTAACTTGTTGCCAAGCTACCAAACGGTAAATATTTACCAAGTTGCATTTGCGTCATTGTTGCACCGGAGCGGCGATATAATAATAATAATAATAATAATAATAATAATAATAATAATAATAATAATAATAATAATAATAATAATAATAATAATAATAATAATAATAATAATTTAATTTTTATTGTAATCAATAAATTCCATACGAGCATGCAATAAACAAACAAAACACATACACTAAAAAAAATAGGGAGGGAAGAAATATTAAAGTGGTATTGATTACTCAGGGGTCAACGCAGTGACCCATATGAGCAACTATTGATGGGTAGAAAATAAAATTATTTTAAATAATAATAATTAAAAAAACACTACAATGAAATACAAGTGAACCACTGCAAGGGGAGCTTCAGTTAATAGGTTTAGATAAAAAAAAGAGAAAAAAAAATTAAATTAAAAGATTGAAAATAATCTAGACAGTTTAAGAGTAGAGAGAGTGAAGAGAATTCTAGAATATTTAGAGATTAATGAGAATGAAGAGAGTAAAGGAAATTGAGTAGAGAAAAAGAGTGTGGGGAAAATAGAGAAAGCAAGAAGTTTAAAAGATAGAGCGAAAATTGAATGATGTAGTTACAATAATATATGCATAATAGAAAGGGAGAAAAATCACATATATCTTTTAGAACTAGAATAACACTAATTCAGCCAAACAAACATATGCATAAAAACTATAGCAGTCTCCCATCTACAGGGTGTCCCGTAAATGATGTGTCACACTTCTAGGGGGATAGTAGACACCTAGACGAGTCAGAATCACATAGGACTTAGGGGTCCCAGACCCAATCCCAGGGAGTTAAAAATGGAGCGACACCCCAAAACAATTATTGAAAAATTCAATTTGTAGAAGAACTGCTATTGGTAAAAATGTAATTATGGTCTCAAATTTTGCGGTTTATTATGATCTTCAAAATTATCTTGACAGTTTTCAATTTAAAATTTTTTTTATTACGAAAAAAGTTAAAAAACAGCAAAAAAATGTGAAAAATATGCCAAAACTTTATTTTGTTTTCCGAAATCCTTTCTTTCGATTTGATAATCTGAAAGAGCATAATTAATTAACCTTAAGTCCAAAGTTTCACGTAAATAGCATCAGTATTAAACGCTTGAGAGCCTGTTAAAGTTAGTTTTATGGGAGCAAAAACGGCTTCGGAAAACGAACGTTTAGGGACAATCTACAAGTTACGGATAGATGTCCGCCAACTTTCATTCCTCGCCCGATTTGGCGAGACAGGAGATGAGTATGAAAATATCTGAAATGCGCCAATTGAACAATTTGGCGGGATGAAAATTTCAAAAGCGTAAATGTTGATTCTTAATTCTTATTATTTTTAGAAAACAAGAGATTAATTAATTTAATTAAAAAATTTTTTGAACATAAAGAACAAACATGATTTTACTACTGATTTTTAGGAACTATCGATCTTAAAAATCAATAGTATGAATTGTTAGAAATTATCTGATAGTATCGATAGTTTTTTATTCAATCGATAGTTGTGTTAGTTTTACAAATGTATCAATCATGCAAACAGCATTACTACTTATTGCGTTTAATGAGAAAAACTGTACATTTGATAACTTAGGTAAAAAAAACAGAAGAATCTATTATTTACAAACATGGTTCGTAAAATATCTTTTGTACATAGTGGGGATACGTCAGTCGGTGGATCCTCAATCGCTAGGTTCCTGATTTCGGGTTGCGATACATGGGTGGTTCCTATTAATTAAAGAATGATATAATAAGCAAGTGGGTATGCAGGGTCTCTCCTCAACTTCCGATATAAGAAATTTGCAAAATAAAAGAATGCAGGTTATTGAAAGTTATGACAAACCTAAGATATTGCTTATCGGACGGTGAGTGGATAGCCCCCATACACTTTGCTTATTCCCATTGACATTTCTCGATTAATAGAAACCAATCTTGTATCGCAATTCGAAATCACGAACCCAGCGATCGAGGATCCGCCTACTGACCTATCCTAAAGCAGGGGTATAATGAAAAATAACGACAAAAACTGTTTACAAAAAGTGTTCAAAGTTGGCATGGTGGTTCACTTTTTTATGGGATGGGAATTATTTTGAAAAAAATTAGTAAATTAATTAATTTACTTAAATTTTTGCCTTCGATTTCAGACCGTCACAGAAGTCTAGAAGATAAATGTTTATTGAACTTAACAAAACAGAGACTTAAGAAAAAATAAGTTGTAACTATCCCCTTTGCTAAACAAACATTGCTTATTTTCTTAGGTATAGTAACAATTTTTTCTTGAGTGTCTGATTTGACAGCTTGAATACATTTACCTTTTAGACTTCTAGTGACGATCCGAAAACTAAGGCCACACATCGCCAAGGAAGTTTGAACTATCTGTAGAAGCGTAGGTTGGCGAGGAATCTCGTATCGCAAATAATGTTGAGAAATTTGGCGAGCATCTATCCGTAACTTGTAGATTGTCCCTGAACGTTCGTTTTCCGAAGCCGTTTTTGCTCCCATAAAACTAACTTTAACAGGCTCTCAAGCGTTTAATACTGATGCTATTTACGTGAAACTTTGGACTTAAGGTTAATTAATTATGCTCTTTCAGATTATCAAATCGAAAGAAAGGATTTCGTAAAACAAAATAAAGTTTTGGCATATTTTTCACATTTTTTTGCTGTTTTTTAATTTTTTTCGTAATAAAAAAATTTAAATTGAAAACTGTCAAGGTAATTTTGAGGATCATATTAAACCACAAAATTTGAGACCATAATTACATTTTTACCAATAGTAGTTCTTCTACAAATTGAATTTTTCAATACTTGTTTTGGGGTGTCGCTCCATTTTTAACTCCCAGGGATTGGGTCTGGGACCCCAAATCCTATGTGATTCTGACTCGTCTAGGTGTCTACTATCCCCCCTAGAAGTGTGACACATCATTTACGGGACACCCTGTATATACCTCAAAGATTACACCCCACCCCTCATAAGATTCCATATCAGAACAAGGGGTCTGCGCAATCCCCTCTCCCCCTCCTCCATAAAAACAGAAACAAACAACTCAACCTCACCCATCCTTCTCGTTTAGAACACCCGGGTCAATACCGAATTATAAGGTCTCTGAGGGGCGTACATACACAGGTTAGGGGCGGTTTATAGAAGTAATATTATGCAGTATGAGGGGGATGTTTCTTCTGCAAGGGGGGATTTTTTCTGAGTGTCTGTGTTTTTCTTCCCTGTTAGGGAAATGTTAGGGATAAAAAGGGTGGGTTTTATTTGGTATGCTGATTTCGAGTTTTGAAGGAGAGATTAATTGAATTTTGTGCAATCAATAATAATGATAGTCATTCATGGTTGAAGCATCACAGCATCTACGTAACTTTGGTTAATTTTAAGTCAAAAAGCAGTGATTTACTTGATCTTAGAAATAAATATATTTACAAGCACCTCAGTTTATGTCTATTTGGTAACTCTTAGCACTTACAGACTATGGCAGGATTTCAGACTATTCATAAACCCTCCGTTGCTTTGGATTTAAAAAGGAAGGGGGATAGAGGGGCTTTTGAACTTCTCATCATTTTTGTTCTTCGCATTTTTTAAAAATTAATTTAAAATTTAATAGTAAAATTTAAAAGGATTTTTTAAAAATCTAATTTGATGTGCTGTTTAATATTTAGTTCCATATAAATATAATTTCAATTTTTAAAAACTTCTATTGTTTTTAGAGTAATTGTTTTATTCTTCAGTCCTATACTAGATTACAACGTTTCTTGTAGTAGGGGAGCCCAGAGTGTTTTTGGGTAGTAACTCGAGCGCGTCAGATAATCATAGGGGGGATACCTTGCATGCTTTTGAGTAACTCCACCAAATATAAGCTCTCTATGTTGGTGGGTAAGTTTAGAACAGCCCGTCAGATTTGTAAAAAAAAATTAGTTAAATGGACATACTCGAGCGCGTCAGATAAAGATGAGGTAGGTTAGTTACCAGCTAAAAAGTGTACATTTTCTAAAATCTGCCGATTTGAGCGGTGGGTAAGGGAGGGTTACAAAGTTGCAAAGTAAAGCCAAGACCGGTAAGACGCTATCGCTCTTTTTGAGAAAAATGTACGAAACAAAATGTTTATAGACTAGTAGCCAGGAAACTAGGCTCAACTAGTTGTAAACTGTCTTGGTAGCCAATCTGACGCGCTCGAGTATGTCCATGTAACTAGTTTTCTTTCAAATTTTGACGGGCTGTTCTAAACAAACCCACCAACATGGAGAGCTTATATTTGGTGGAGTTTCTCAAAAGCATGCAAGGTATCTCCCCTATGATTATCTGACGCGCTCGAGTAAATCCACATTTAGCATCATGGGCTCCCCTACTATTGACAATGACATCACTGGTTGAAGGAAGAAGCTTTACTTAAAAGTCACATTTTCTAGCTCCCTAATTGGCGAGTCCGATATATCTTTTTCGTTTTTCGCCTTTTAAGTATGTGTGACTTCTAAATCTAAGCTCCTTCTTAAAACCCGTGACGTCATAGTCAAGAAACGTTGTAATCTGGTATAGTTGAACAACATGATATTTATCAATATCACCTGACTTTGCGATGATATAAAGCCGACGAAATAATATCAGAAAAATATCATTTATAATCGTTGCTTGAGGTAATTGATTCTATCAAATTTTCTACCCATAATTCCCTAGACTAGCGCTGCTGTATTCACTTCACATTTATAGACAGCTCCGTCTTCACAATTGGGCATCTTAAAAGAAGGCATATTCTAAGGAACACGCGTTCTAGATCAAGCAAACCCATATAAAAAACCCTCCAGCGAAACCATTTCACACCATACCCTAAAAAATCCATTTCCTACGAGAAAAAAAATGGAAGGAGAACCATTCCATTGATATGCACAAGAAAACCAAGAAAAGAAAAGGCGCGCGATAGGGCTCCAAACTTTAATGGCAACACCCCCTCGCGTCATCGCCTGCAACGATCACGTGAGGACCCATTCAGAAGGGGGACAAAGACCCTTTTAAAGACCCCCAGAAAAATCTTTACACGTTCCATATTTCGAGGGGTGGGCGCGATTATTCCATGAAAAGAAACTTTTGAGGACAGAATATGCATAAAGGGGGAAAAAAGAATTTCTTATCGTTGAGTGGTTCTATGAATTCTCGAGATCCTCCCGCCTTTCGGTTCGATAATTTTCGTCTGGGGTGTTAGATTTCTTTCATGACCTCAGGACACCTTTTTGATTAAAACTTGATGGCAGGAGAATCTTTCTGATCTGCTTTAAATTTTAAATTTATCCATTCGTGTATAGTTAGATGATGTTCTTAATAGGAATTTGGGATAGACCCTTAATATAGGTCTTCTTTTGGAACTTTATTACATTGCAATTGAAGTAATGTTTCAAAAACACAATATTTCCTTTTGATATAGATGGAAAATTGTACATTCTATCAATTTGCTTCGTTGAACTTTTATTCAGTAAATCCATGTATAGAATTATTTTCTTAGAAAATGCAAATCAGCATCTTCATCTGAAACATACTTTGAAAAACACATTTCATTTTTCTAAGTTCTAACCATTTTGAATAGCTTAACATTGGGATATTTTATAGTAAACAACAATAGATAGTTTGTCTATTCAGAAATCTCTCGAAAAAAAGGTCAATAGATTGGCAACTTTTGATACTATTGATTATAAATACATACCTCGCGATAGCTAATATATTTATAAAAAAATCGATAGTTAAGAACAAAAAAAATTTTATTCCGATAAAATTTAGATCTGATATTAAAAAAGGTTTTATTTACTTCAAGCAGGTTTATGTTTTGAAAAGGTAGCAACTACTTTTTGTCATGTAACAAATATAATTACGTGATTAAATCACAGAAAATATTCATTTTATTTCCTTTAGATTATGGACTACTAGACCATAACGGTTATAGTTAATTCTATAAAAATTTACTTAATAAGTTTTCTAAAGATTTAAAAAAATTACAAGCAGGTAATTATTTCCAAATTTCTTTGAAAACTTAAGAAACATCTGCATTGGACACTTTTCATTAGACTTCTAATGGATTTCAGGTACTTTAATAATTTAGATAAGAACACAGATGACGTGGACGTAGGGTCCGTACAAACCTTTAAAAAAGAGCAAAAAAATGGGACTAGTAATGGACAGCGTAATAGTCCCGATTTAAGCGATAAAGGCATCATTAATGACACGAACGTTGATGTGTTTTCCCGCCAAAAAATCACTCTTCCCAAAACCACTCAACCCAACTTTGGTAATAGCTCATCACGCTAACCTTCACCCACAAGTGATGGAGGTTTTTTTTTTCGGGAGGACATCGTCAAAACACATGCTCCAAAATCCCGACTAAATTGGCTGTAAAACAAAACAAAAAAGAAAAAAATATCGTTTGGTGGGGAATTAGAGCGGAGGAAAATGTGACGTGGTGGTAAAAAAAGGAGATGCTTTTCGAACTTTTAAAGCGACGGAAAATGTCGTTTATGTCACGTGCAAATGAAAGACGAAATAAAAATAGAACGTTTTTAGCGCAAAAAAGATGAAGTAAGCTGAAAAGATTAATAATTTAATGATGAAGGAGATAAAGCAAGACGCCCATAAATAAATTTCCACCTGATTTTAGCTGAGGATGAGTAAAACACTTTAGAAGAAAAATGTGGATATTCTTTTTTAACTGAAAAGAGATTTCATATTGTAGAAAAGACAAGGGAAAAACTTCTGCAATTTCAGTGATATCTCGTCGACATGAAAGGCAGAAGGAAATGTAAGTAAACAAAACATATAAGAGGTATAATGATTTACCCCTTTACTTATAATCTATGGTTTTGAACTTTTTCTCTCATATGTATCATCAATTTTTGAATGTAATTACGAGGATTTTGATCTATTGAAGCCACATTCACATTAAGGCGATGCTAAGGGATTTCCAAGTTCTCGTAAGAAAAGTGGAAATAATCGAATGTATGAATTCCTTATTCTCCTTTCCTTCTTCCCAGGCGACTAGTGTTATTTTTGTTCTCAAATATATGAATACATAAATAAATAATAAAAAAACCGAAGACCCCCTTTAAAATCTTTATTATAGACCAATGTTTCGACAATAAATTAAACTCCTTTGAGTCTGAATCAGTTCAAGATCTTACACTGAGCTAGGAAAATTTTTGGTTGAGAGATTTTTGACACATTAATAAAATTGAATCCAGAACATATTTTTTAAAATTATGCTAATATCGCTTTCCTGCTTACCGTTACAAATTGAAGGGTGCATAACATAAAATTCTTTTGACGCTGTAATGGCGAAACTGGGTCAAATTCCTCTCATTCCTCTCTGGAATAAAAAAATATTTTTTAGAATGATGTATGATGAATGCAAGTTATACCAACCAACCCATATGTGAAAACAAATTTAATAACTTAAAAAATACACAGTCATACTTACCCCCGATCCACAATTTGAATATCAGTACTTTACATCATCAATCTCACGCACTTTTTTTTCTAGTGATCTACTAGCTTATAACATAAAAAGAAATCCCCCATAGAGCATTTTCAATCACATGACTTTACCTAACAACGGCCTTAGCAACGTTGTTTATTCGTCCAAGTGATGTCATGTGCGAATGCTGCTATTGGATGCTTCTATTTCCCGCCCCTAACAACAGCCTTAGCAACGTTGTTTATTCGTCCAAGTGACGTCATGTGCGAATGCTCTATTGTAACGCTCGAAGATGATAAGAACAGACAGTAATGCATTTTTATCGCTCCTAGATCGCCTCCAGAGCAAGCCTCACCTTACAAATTCATGGAATATACAATAACCGCAATAAAACCGATCATTTTGACCAGGCTGCAGCGGGAGTTGAAATTGACCACTCTGTGCAATAGCCGATTTCCCTCTATATAAAATTCATTTGAAAAGATGGTACTACGGTATCTCTTCCCCTCGCGCGGGTGGCTCATCATCCAATCACATAATGCATATTTGAAGAGATTTGTTATTGGTGACCTACTTTTTAGCCTGGTAAATAAGGGAGGCATGCTTTTGAATGGGGTATGTTAGTTGGAATTGAAATTGAGAAGGGTTTGTTTCGGTGCGGGGATGTAAACGTGATTCACCCTGTGATTTTAAAGAAGCTTATTTGGTATATTGGTGCTGCATACAGGGTGTTTCAACAAGTCCGCTAAAACTCTGCATAGAAAAATTCCTAGCGTGGAGTAAAAACAAATCCTTAAGAATTGTGCCTCTACGACGACGTTTATTTTTTGAAAAATGTGTCGTAATTATTTATTCCATGGAAATTTTATTTATTTTATTATAAGGAATTTTAGTTATTTTATTATTAAGAATTTATTTAGTTTATAAACTAAATAAATTCCTAATAATATATTATTAGGAATTTATTTATTTTATTATTAGGAATTTATTTATTTTATTACTAGGAATTTTATTTATTTGATTTTATGTCTTTGAGAAATTACAGTAGAAAATCTTAAAACTATAAGAATAGCTAGAAATTTATTTATTCCATGGAAATTTTATTTATTTTATTACTAGGAATTTTATTTATTTGATTTTATGTCTTTGAGAAGTTACATTAGAAAATCTTAAAATTATAAGAATAGCTATAACGTGGTTCAGTAGTTTCAAATTCATCTGCAAAGTTTAGAATTATATTAGTTCATGTTTGCTTGGAATAGTTTTTTTTTCGGTTTTTTGTTTGTAATTGCAGCTACTCATTATTCGGAAAAAAAACGCAAATAACAATTAAATATTCACTGGCAATTTTCAGCATTTTTTTGCTGTAGTTTTCATTAAATTCGTTCACTAAACCTTTAATTCTTTAAAGAAGTTTTTTCCCAATAGAACATGATGATTCTCATCTTCTGAAGATGTGTCTGAAGCTATTTTTGGCAAGCCCAAGATGAAGTAGGAAGTTTATTTAGAAGGAGAAAGAAGGAGTTAAAATCAGCTTCCCTCCAGATCGTACCTCTTCACGCAAGGTGTTTTCCTTTTAGTTAATCAGAAAAAAAACACAACTCCCTCAATCACACCTCACAGAAGAAAAAAATTAATTAGTTAACGAAAGTAAAAAAAAAACAAACGTTAGACGCTCATTAATTTCTCAGTCCCTCTCCAAAAAAACCCCAGTTAATTTTAGAACGAACACACACACCAACTTACAAAAAAAATCAGCTGCAAAAAAAATAATAATTGGCAAACCAGGCCGAGTATAGTCTCCGTAATCAAGGTAATTCAAACGAATAATATTAATTGGAATAATGTTTAGTTTTAGCAGTTAATTAATCTTCCAAAAAAGGTTTTGTTAAATACTGCGGGATTAATTTAGCATATTTTGTTAATGGACACCGAGAAAAATGATCTTCCGTTTCATACCCCGTTAAAAAGACAGGATTCTTCGGCATTTTTACAAAAGCTGGTTAATTGTGTTCTGAACATGGCGTGCGGAAGTTCCAAATGGCTCAGGTTCTTATAATGGATGATGGTCAGAGGAGTTGGGGTAAACTTTGAATTAACATCATACATCAGGGGAGAAATATTTTAATGAATGATTGGGATGGGGGTAAAGTGCTACTTTAAAAGTCCTTTTGGGGCTCCGAATAGTGTGGATGAAAAATGGACGTTATTTTTTTTCTGTATTGTCGCAATTTATCAGAGATATTAATGACGTGGAAATTTTGGAATTTCTCTCTAAATGGGAAAAGGTTTTCATATTTTGTCCCTTATTGTTCTTGTTGGATGCAGTTTATTGATTTTTTTGGCATACGGTCAAACCTAAGTGGCATACTTCATTGTGATAGTACAGGATCATTTCCTCCAGGTTATATACGATCAACTTGTTAAAATTCTTCTTTCTTTGTCAATAAATAAATTTGTTTGTTTGTTTGAAGACTTGAAGTAAATTTTCTTAATCTAAATGTAAATTAATTTTACTACTACAGCATGACAACAAAATGCAGTAAACCAGGCCTGCACTTGTAATGCGCCAAATATGCAGGACAATGCAGGCAAATGCAGACCAAAATATGCAATCATAACATGTCGCGAGTCAAAAATTATCTGTGAACCGATCTAACGGGCGAAAAGTTTAATTGAAATTCAGTTTTCTTATGACGTTGAGATAAATCTTAAATATTAGGAAAATACGATCCCACAAATGTAACTCCAAAAATGGGCCAAATGGTGAAGTTTCTAAACTTTTGACATTATTACGAGTTTTCAAAAGACTTTTCTAAGTTCTTCACTACCAGTAAACAGTTCAAAAATTTTTTCACAGCATCAAATTTTACCAAAAAATATAATTACTTAATTTTCAGAACCACTCAAGACTTATCGAGCCACAAAAAAACGTTGGTGGGCGGCTTGCATTATCCCTTTCAATCGTCCTAGATATATCTTGAATCTTAGAGAAATTTTGTAGCGGCCAGGGGTGAAGGCGTTAAAACAATCGGCATCATTATAACCTGTTCGCTCAACATCAGAAATAGAGAGAAAGGTCTCTCCCGACGGAAGCCATACCAACTCTGTCAAAACTTTTCTGCAGTCGTCAATCTCCCCTTATCTGAACCCTCCTTCCCCCACCAATGCATTGATTTCCCATAGGAAAGCTCCCCTCACTCACTTCAATACCCTGGACTTTTGATGGTGATGATGGACATCAGTGTAAAACATTATCAGGTGGACCCGTTAGCCGAGAAGTTTTCTTCAAAACTTTAAAGATTTTAAAATGGGATTTTTTGAGTATTTTTTGGTTCAATTTTTTTGGAAGAAATCGTTATTCGCTACTGGTGAATCAATACTCATTGATTCTTTAAATCTGACCCCTTACATCTCTACTCATAATGTTTGGGCTGTGTGTATATGTTACGGGCAATGTGATAAATCTGGGCATTATTAATAATGCCCGCATTAATTCGAGCAAAGTGAAAAATTCCTTATTGATAAATGCCATTGAATTCATGACATTGTCCGCCTCACTTCGGGTATTATTATTAATGCCCGGTTTATCACTTTGCCCGTAACATACAATACGACTTGTTTTTCTATGAATGTCTGCCATTGATAAAAATAGCTAAAATTTACTATTTCTTAAAAAGGTTCATGTGTGTTAAAGCAGACCTGCAGAATTTAAAATTTTAAAATCATTCAAGACTTGTGGGGCTGCAAAAAGAGGTTCGGCTGGCCTAATGCGTTTGTGCAGATCTGTGATAGGGTATCATAAATTCTATTCCAAGCAGTTCTATTTCAAGCTGATCATTATTCTTCAATTATAGGCCGAATATAAGCGTGCAAGCTTTATTACCATAGTTCCTTTTGATCTAATTTCCATAAACATTATAAAATACTTAGTTAGATAATATTTAACAATATAAATCAATGGTACTTACACCATATCAAGCTTTAAACAACCTTTTTCCTACCACCTGTGTGAATGTGTATTTTTCTTTAAAATTGTCTCCGTATAACTTCAAAGAAAAATACGGTTTCACACACTAAAAATGGAAAGGGCTGTAATTACTTTCCTAAAGCAGCTAATAATGCTCGAAAGTGTTTTTTTTTAACAAACGAGCGTTAACAAACAAAACGGCAGAACAATGGAAACTTAAGTTTAAAGCAATAATTGGCCCAACATAGACACATAAAAAATGAAATACTAAAACTCGAAAAGAATTGCAACAATATCAAACAATGGTGTCTTAACAATCACTACCAAACAAAAAGTATATTCTTGCTTCCTGACCTGACCACTTTCAATTCCTACAAAATTGCTTAGTGCGCATGCTCCAAAACTTAAAAAGTGTTTACAGCTTTTAAGTTCTGGAGCATGCGCACTAAGAACTTCCATATAATTGAAAGTAGTTATTGGAGACACGAGTCAAAAGTACAACAATTTTCAAAAGTTTGAAAACTATTAATTAACAAAGCATAAATACAAGTGTCATTAAGTGAAATCAAGTTCACGTTTATCCAGTAACTTCTATGTAAGTTATTTGTATCTGTAACACTTTTCAAGGGAGAAATGGTTCGCAAAAAGTTTGTGGTCGTGGTTTATTTTGTAAAAAACTTTAGAAAAAAACTTTCTTTACTAAATTCGTACAGTAATTAATTACGTTTGATATTCTTAACAAAATTTTATTCTTAAGTAACTCCTATCGCAACCCCCTTTTCAGGGGATTTGTCCCCGAATTTTTAAGAAAAGTCAACATTGGGTTAAATGACTAACGTGAAAAAAGTTACTAATTTAAATTAGGCATAAAAACTGATTCAACTACAGAAATAAATTCATTTGAGGTTTTGAGTCCATCACAATAAATGGAACCACAAGGAAATTTTAAAAATGCAAATAAATAGGATTTTTCTCCCTGTGCTTGGGACACAGGACACACCACACTTGGGCACACCACATGGTACAACCCTTTTAAAAGTAAATCCAATTCAATGCAATGATTTTTAATTTAAACGTTCATTTGGAGAGTAATTGTGGCCCGGGACTTTATTGCACTTTTTACTTTGTACTGAATATTGTTTAAGAGAGTGACCTAGATGATTACTTTGTTACTTTTACGAGCCCTGTGTAAACCTAATCTTTTTAACAAATCGGATTATTCAATTTTGAGTGTCCAAGACAAATGTCCAATTTCAATTCCCGACTTCCCCGTTGATGACACAACACAGCATCCTGCCGATGACTTCACGAAAACCAGACTCAACACTCTCATGTATTACACCATAAGCCTCCCCACTCTACAAACGAAAACAAATGACCCCCAGGAATACGAAAGAAAAAAAAAACGTTCGAATATTTCCCGGATTCATCCATCACCTGTTGGGGAGCACCTTGAGTTCCTCCAATCCGGGATGGGTCCACTCCCGGCCGGATTAATCCCGGAAAAAAAATCCGGAGATTTACAAAACCCCTCCCTGTTTGATGAATGAGAGAGCCCCTGACAAACGACAGGAATCCGGCTACTGTGTCCCACTGGAGGGGGGTTGGAATTTTTAAAAACGTTCTACAGGGGGGTGGTTTGGCTTTCGTCGCGTTCGTTTTAAAGTGAAGTGCGCTCCCCATTAAATTTCAAAGTGATTATCGTCTGCCATATGGTTCTATGTGCGATTCTGGCAACACCCTTCGATGAATCAGAGTTTTGTTTTGGGGAAGACAAATTTGTTTTAAATCCTCTCTCTGAAGGTGGCGGCGCGATTTGTTTGGAGTTTTAAAGTTCCGAGAGGGGATGAATCTCTGGGGACCCGCGCGGGAGGGGCTACCTGGGTCCAGACGAGATTAGAATGCTTCTTTTCAGGGGTTTGTGTTTGATTGGAGTGTTTTAGAGAACGAATTCCGTTTCTGTGAGTTGTTAAAGTGATTATATTGAAATAAATTGAAAAGTCCCGTATGAAAGACCTCTGACTCATCCCATCTAATCTATATATGTAACTGATGTATTCGCTAGTCTGCAATGATAATACCCAGGTTTGCACAGGAACATGAATCAGTGGTGTAACTTTATTGGCCAATATCGAGAAATGTCGGACATTTTGTGAGACTTTTAATTAATGAAAAGAATGTTTAAAACATTCTTAATGACACTAAATATTTGAATTAAGTAAATTTGAAAAAAAAATTAATATTGAATTTTACCCATTTTTGCTTAGCATTATCCGAGAAAGGATATGACACAGCAAAATTCAATAATGGGGAATGTCGTCAATATTGCCATTGGTCGTTTTGACATAGGCTATTATTGACTGAGGGATTTTGGTCGATGTTTTTTTGCTACCTGGATAGTAGAAGTTCTTCAGTTGTTTTCTTCCGATTTGTGCTTCTGAGATATACCCCCTCTTTTCTACATCTCTCACATACACAATTCCACAGGGAGATTTACATCGATCTTCTAAGTGGTTTATACCCCAAACGAAGAGGTAAAAAGCATCTCGGAAAATTCCAAACTAGCATCGAATTTGCAGGGGAACTCGTCCTTCCCATTACGATTTATGCAAAACAGACATTCATGCATTAGCACAGCGTCCCTTTGATCCGGGCATGTTAATAACGCTCCCAGATTGCCGGAATGTGTAATGAAATGAATATCATCGACTCGGCCGGACTAATCATCGCGACACCTATATCCGGCAGCGGAGAAGTCAATATTAATTATGACGTCCTGTTCCGCTGCGCTAAGTGCTTCTATTAGCGCATCCATGCCGAATGGGAATATGGCGCATTTCAGAGATATATACCGATGAACTTTATAGTTGGAGGGCAGTCGTGTTTCAGAGAGGAGAAAACCGTACAAGAAGATTCTTGGTAATGAAGTTTCAAGATTTTTGAATACTTTAACTCTAAAAATGGAGATTAGATGTAAGTTGAAACAAAGATGTTCGTCGATATTAAATACTTTGGTACCACGTCAGGCGAATTTAAGTAATCTTGTGTGTATGCTTGTGCGTGATAATTAGACGTTTACTGCTTCTAACTTGTAACATTTGCTAACCTAAACTTAGACTGAATATTATGTTTCATGCTATACTTCATTTATGCTTTTTGGGGTTTTAAACAGCTTGGCGATATTTAACAAGACTTATAACAGAGAGAGAGAGAAAAGAAGAAGAAGAGAGAGAGAACCCTCTAATTTCACCTTTCTCCACAAGCATGTTTGAAGAAGGGAGCTTAGTGGTTAAGGTATCGGTTGTCTGCGTCCCCTTTAGAAGACATGGCAAAATTGTGGAAGGGTGATGGATGGTGTTGGTGTCTTCATCTATCATCTGAGGCAGAAGTCGGACTCCTGCCATTTATGGGCCTCTAGTCACCAGGAGCCACATCCCCCTTTGCCTTGAATTCTTATGGAGCTTGGATCTTCCAAGAAGCACACAACAACAACAACATATGTTCTTGAAGGTATCCCCAAACATTCTCACCTAGAGAGCACTGGGTGGATCATCCCACCAATACCCCACTTTTCCACAAGAACAAACAGCAACATTCACTCCAAACAAAACCGACCAACTCCTCTCTTCAAAAACACCAAAATAAAAAACCTCCACACAATAATAATTTAGTACCCTCCTCACCGCGAAGTCACTTCCCCGCAACTCCTACACCCGTCACAACTGTCTCTCCGTCACATTTCCGTCCACCCGGGACAGCGGAAAAAAGGAGCTCCGCCATAAATCCGCCCGACATCCGCATTTGAAGTGCGCCGCACCGGTGCGTAAATCGCTACCACGACTCCTTTGGAGACCTTTACCACTCACATCGGTTGTTTTCATTTCTCTCTCTTTCTCCTCACTTCCCATCATTAAAGACGCTTCTTTTAAAAAGAACGGTGATGTAAGCCGCGCCACGTGTTTACGGGGGTGTTTTTGGAAGCGTTTGATGAAAAAAGGTGAATGGAAATGAAAATATATGCTTGAGAGGAGCTGACGGTAAAAAAATAATGTTAATCTTGTAATTAATACCATCATATGCTATGCTGTTAGATATACCTCATCTCAAGCATGTGGAACATGTGGACTGCATGTGCCCCCAGAGTCCTCCTCAAGTAGCCAGACAAATTTGTAAAATTTTAAAAGAATGATAAGTTATCAAAGTCATTCCTTTTATTACGTTTCGGGCACAACCCTCCTCCTGTTCTTTCCTCGCTGTTATATGACACGACTGTGCTTTCGTTCTCTGAAATTAACAGTTTACTGGATAGTCTGTACTTTTCAATAAACGGGAACTGTTAATTTCTACTTTACCAGGTTCTGGAAATTGTTATTTTGGAGATCGAGAAACGAGGGAGCTGATTCTGTAAGTAACAGGAGGAGATTTGGGACAAGTGAAGGTATTGCTGTAACATAATATCCCAAGCAGCACAAAACTTCAAGATTTGTCCAATTTTTGTCATATATGAACAAATTTCGTTTACTTCTAGTAGCAGTTACGTAAACTTGACATATTTGGAATGAGCTATGCTACTAGGGATACTTGATACTTGCAAAAGTATTCGTCAAGAGAAAATGTTGAACTATCTATTCACCGATTTAATTTACAAATAAAGAGATAGAGGGTTCAAGTAGTTTTTAATAAAAACATAGTCGGCCAAAAGCAGATTATTTCCTAGTGACACATGGATACCTTCAAGAACTGGTAAAAACAAAACAGAAAATCCTATAAATGGCCTGGTACAACAAACTAAACGGTATAATTAATTTTTAACCCTTTCAGTCCTGATCTCCCCGCATCTTTTATAGGGTGGTCTAGGACTGAAAGCTAAATTTCAACTGAATTACTAGACAAAACTAATACATTGAGGAAGAACTCCAATCGTATGGCGTAACTTGTGAATGACCCTTCTATTGTGTAACAAACTGAATAGTTATTGATTTTATTAGATCATTATCACTAACAGTATCCTGTATGAATTCTGTAATAAAATCATTAAACATTAGATTAGATCATTCCAACTGAATTTCTAATGCATTGAGAAAGATACAAGTTAAATTTACTTATTAATAACCTCCAAACCGTATGACAAGTGAAGAAAATAATGACGCGTTACGCAGTTCCCGTTTTGACATTTCCTTCTGATTTTGAAATCCTACGAAATCTTCCCCCCTCCTCTTCAGAATCTCCCCCTAGCGTCGAAAAACGTGACCAAGCACCCCTCTTCAGACGATTTTCTGGCTCTAATAATCATTTCCTCCCCTCATTCTGATGTGCTTCCTCTTTGACGAAAAACCGTGATTTAAATTGTCACTTGCGTCCTTTTTTTCTCTTAAAAGCTTTGATCATTTTTGAGTGAAATAGTTCATTGAGGTTAACAGTTGCATGGTCAAATAATTTAAGAGAAAGTTAGACAACTATTAACAATTGGGGAAGGAATAGGAGGAAAATCAAAGGATGCATTTAAACAGTTAAAAGGATTAAAAATTGATTATTGAAAGACCGCCACAAGAAAAACTTTTGATTCTGTACAATATTATGGCGGTTACTATGGAAACAGATGTATTTTTTTTATTTCAATGAGATTTTTGATTGAATAAAATAATGATGATTTTGAGATTTGTTTACTCAATTTAGGGGGCGATAATTATAAAAGCTGAAAAAAAAATTGTGCCAATTCTGTGTGACATTTAGCTTCGTATACTTCTTTCGAAAGTTTTGTTTTTCTGTCAAAGTTTTTCTCATGGCGGATAGAAATTTTTCTTTAATATTACAATAATTATTGTAACGCATTTAGATATTTAGTTACTTTCAGGGTTGGAAAAAAACATGTTTTTTTCTAAAAAAAACAAAAAACGTGTTTTATTTGTTTTAAACGTGTTTTTTTTGTTTAAAACATTTTATTTGTTTTTTTTTACCCACGACATAGAATTCTAAAAAAAACCCATGATTTTAAAAAATTAAATTAAGTTTTTAAAATTGAAAATGGATTAACAAAGCTACCCCTGACATCAAATGGCATCTTGAGCTTTTTAGCACCTGTTTCTTTGAGCTTGGCTGAAGTAAAATGATTGTTTTGGAAATATGATACAATGTCAACAACTTCAGCTTTAACATTAGAAATGTAAATATATTTTGCTAAAAGGTTTAAGATACGAGCTAAACATTTATAAGTTATTATATTCATATTCATATCAGTGCTTTTCAGTTTTTTGACGACATTAGCAGCATTGATCGTTTAAAATTTTAAAATAAAACATAAAGAACAGGTCAATTATAAAAAAATATGATTTTTAAACTCAAGTTTATTTGTATTTTTGGGTAATATTCCGTAATCGAGGTTTTTGCCAAATGTCGCCAAATTTGGGCGATAACCAGGGATTTAGATGTAGTGTTAGTAATAGCTTGGCAAGATCCGATCTTGCCAAATTTGGCGAAAACCTCGATTATGGAATCTGTCCCTTATTTTTTATTAAATAACTTTCTGGAAAAAAATCAAATAAAACAGTTGAAAGTAAATACTAAGTTTTATATACTAATGCCATCTGTTCATAGAAAAAAGAATTACTAAAAAAGTACATGTGTTTTAAACAATGTTTTTTTTGCTTTGTTTTAAACGTGTTTAAAACAAGTGTTTTAAACGTAACAACCCTGGTTACTTTTATATCTAAAAGGGTTTGAGAACCCGTACTTCTCTAATATTTTAATGTAGGAATCATTAAACACCGGAAACTTTTCACACATTTTCAACATTCTAATAATTTTAAAAAAAATTATGAAACAGGTATGAACTATAACGTATTCCTTATCAGATTTGAAGGAACAAAGTGGTAAAAAAATTTCCAAACGAATGGAAATGAATAAGACAGTGTTTAAAATAATTGGAAATGCATTATAGAAACTATTAGGGAACTTGGGAGGCCAGCACATCATAACTTGTGAATGCTCCCCTAAGAGGACATCAAGTGGTCGGCTATAGAATGAAATCCCGGTATGCAGGAAGCATGAAAAGGGGGTGCTTTGATGGAAGACCTCTTGACTTGTATGACTCGGGAGGCTGTCGAGGATCGTAGTACATAATTTCCGTTGTTGTCAAGGAAATGATGGGATGAATGATTGGAAATAACGTATGGGAATCAGAATAGGAACCCCCTCTCATATAAAGTGGTAGAAATTGTCTCTCTCTATATGGCGAGAAAGTTTCTCATGCTTTGACTACGTCGACTCCGCTTATGATCACGGTTAATGTTATCAATCGGATAATGTAATCAAAATTGACCGCCGCGCCGGTCCCGTTCTTTTCTATTTAGTAGAATGAGATCAATATTTAGGTTAATATTATCAAAATTTGGTGAAATACCCTAAATACTTCCTTTTTTCCGTTTGAAGGCCAATTCTACTACATAATCTTAAACATACAAAGTGGGTCATTAATTTATTACTAATATTATGTTCCACTCGCATATTTTTCTGTAACAATGTAAAAGTTGCAAAATACAAACTATAGGTAATCGTTTTAACGATTACCTTGGACTACATAGTCGTGATTTTAAAGAAAACACTCGAGTTACACTGTTTGAAACTTCCTATTAGTATCAAATCGCTTATTGTTATCATTCTACTCTTGGAGTGATCACATTAAGCGGAGTCGACTGTATTAGTATTGATGTTGGTTGAATGCCAGCAATGGAGGTATTCCAACATAAGTTCAGTGTTTAGTTTCATTGGTGAAGTAGTAAATATAATTTTTCCCGCCATCAATTAAATGATGAGTGCATATGGGAAAATAAAACTTTTAGAACATTTCTCTAGAACGAAAAATAAATACATCAGGGTAATATTAGTCTGTCTTCCTATTTGCGAATCAGATTTACCTTCACGGCCTTAAAATATCAACTACTTAAATTTTAAATGACGACTTTCGAAAAATATTAGTCTGAGGAATGTTAAACTATAACTTCAGGTAAAGGAACTAGGAGAGAAGTGACACGCACATTACTGAGTTTTAGAAAACTTTTCAAACTACTCAAAGTGTTATAAAAGAAACAAATGTATGAAAGATAACAAAAAAACTAACTAACCTAATTTTTATTAATAAAAAACTTTAGCATGCGTGACTTACTTTTTTTCTCTTTAATATTTAAGGTAATCATGGAATCCCCCAAAATCTTTTCTTTGCTTTGCAATCAAAAAATTTGTTATAATAAGACATGTAATAAAAAAAATTCTTCTCAATCAAATTAAAGTTGTTTACAGCTGTAATTCTAGCTCCCTGATTCTCAAAACAAAAAACAACCAGTAATTCCCGGTTTGGCAGATTTAGTGTTTTTTTCTTCATCCAGAATTTTTTTTGCTTTGCTCCAAAAGAAATTAATTGGAATTTTTTTGTTAATATCAGTAATATTAATTTTGTCAATTAATTAACAGTTCTTTTCCAGAAGTCTCAGGTGTAAAAAAAATTTTGTTTTTATCACATCCACTGATAATACATAGCTAATAGAAATTTAATTTAATAATTATAATAACTTAGTAATTATGTGTTCAGAATAAATGATCAAGTAACTAATCACTCTCTTAAAATGAAATGACATTGAATATCATACATTCTGTAAATGTTTTTCTGACGTAGTTGAGAGTCAGAAATGAAGCCATAATGGATTAATACATTTTATATAAAACTTATCCGGAAAATTTCTTCTTTCACTTTCTTCTTTTACTTTGTCATTCTTTCAATAAAATAAAGCAAATATAATATTATTCTCTTTTTAAAGCTTATACAACTCAACATTATATAAAAATATACTGAATACAAACATTTGCTTGAGGTCTATGTAATGCCTATTATAATATACCGAAACAGAAGTGTTTATTTTTGTAATGGAAAATGAGCAATAAAAGGTCCAGAGCTAAGATTAGAAATTGTGCTGTTTTTAGGGTCATTTCTAATCTAAAAAGAAAAAAAAAAAGAAAATTTATATAAAAAAAAAGATATGGTCTTTCAGGGATCCCTTAAACAAAAATTAAATTAGGGCTTGTAAGGAACACCTTATTCTATTCTTTCTTATTTTAAAGGAAGAAAATAAAGAACTAGAGTTAGTTTTCTGTTTCAAACAATGTAGACAAAATACTTTTTCAATCAAATAATTAATTGGTTAGTACGTAGTAAGAAAATACTTTTTCCAACAAAACAAGCAATTTGATAAATTACAAGTAATATAACCGAAAAATACTTTTTCAAACCAAATAATTCATGTGAATTTTTTCCCTGTCAAATAAATCATTTGATAAAAAATAACCAAAAAACTCTTTCCAACCAAATAATAAGTCATTATGTAAACAGTAACTTAATTACACTGTAAATAACAACTCAGGAAAATACTTTTTTCCAACCAAATAACTGATTTGGTAAACATCAACCACATTTCCATGACATCTCTCCGAGGGAGTGCTTCCAGCATTCTTTGCATCGTGACGCGCGGACTGACTCGATTTGAAACCACCGAAAGAGCATAAATATTTCACACACTTTCTTTCTTTTCTCTCTCTCTTCTCTGAGGAGAAAAAAGGGGTTTCTGTAAGAGAGCATCCTCTGCAGCGGTGTTTTCACTTAGGCTTCTTGCAGCGGGAAAACATTTTCTCAGAGTGCGGATAGAGACCATTTGAATATTTCAGAGAGGTCTCAGTCTCTTGGAGGTGGAAATGGGGTTAGGAGGGCTGCACAGAACAGAGGTTTCGCAAAAAGTGGTTGATCTTATAGGCGAAACATTTTTAGAAGCCGTATAGAAGGTTTGTGGAGAGCTAAAATCTCAAGGGTATCACTGCTCAAACAGGGCGAGAAAACACTTTTTAGTCTCTAATCTAGAATGTAACAATAAATTTAGATCCTTCTCGCTAATATTGCTTTAAGGAGAACTCATCAAAACATTATGAAGTACTTAAAACTAAACGAACTTGTTTAATTGAACATGTTCTTTTCGGTGACAGTGAGATTAGAAGATTCAAGAAAGAGTTTTGAGCTCAAATATGAAAATAAAGAATGAAATCAAGGTATAAAAGATGTAATTATCAGCTATAATAGATCTAAGAGTAGAAAAGGTAGCTATCGTTACGTATGATTTCCTCTCTAGACTGATAATAGCTTTGATTTGCTTTAATTTTGCAGTACATTATTTATCTAACTTTTTCTAACTAAAATAATGTTTAATATGAGCATAATTCTTAACTGATTCTTAATAGAATAAAAGGGAATAAATATCAGAAAACTAAAAGTCACAACCCATCAGTCAACGATGTTAAAAAATTAGAATTATTTAATATAAGTAATATAACGTAATTTTATTATAATACAGAGGGTTTCAGTTATATGGTTATTTAAAAATTCGTCATTATTAAAATTTTGCTACTTTTTTTAGTTCATAAATTAAAGTCATATAATATACTATCTCAATCCCTTTCATGGTATTTACTAAGTAGTATATCATGTTTCCTCAGTTCTCAGCCGCCTACGGAAGAAATACAAGCCATAAAGGTTTTTTCACCTGTCTATTTCATCAATTTCGAAAGCAGTTCTTTACATTCGAGAACTGATCAATAAAAAAAACCTTTTATGAGGCCAAAATAGCATTATTTCCCGATACCATCTGAATCTCGACTTCCTCTATCACCAGGAACACCCAATCAGTTCAGCCGATCTGTGCATTAAATCCAGTTCCTTGACACATCGGACAGCACTCGCCCTGATCCGTCCTTCAACAGATAAAATCGAGCCAGGACACTTGTTATTGATGAGGGTCCATCCAGAAACATGTCTTGAGGACAAGGGTGAAAAAATGGGTGTTTGAAGATAGAGAATCTTTTTGTTTTCTATGTCTAACCCACGAAGAGTTAGCTCAAAGATATGAAATGACTAATTTGGTTTGGTTTACCTTATAGGTAGCGATATTAACAGGATGATGCCTGTTATGTTTTGTTAAAAGGATTTAATTTTTTTCAATAACCACGTTGAATCTCAGTTTCTATGTCTTTGTACTACTTAATTAGCACATTTAATTGGTTTTTGATGTGTGTAATATTAGATACAGTTTTTTTAAGCCCAGTAGAAAAATGTCAGCTAAATAAAAGTTTTGGTTATCAAGACTTTAGCCTCTTTTTTCAACTGTTGCATTAAGTGTAATAATAAAACTGACATGTAAATAAAAGGTAATACATATTTTTCTTTTTAAATTTGTTAATACAGATAGGAAAATATTAGTATTATCAAGCTGCAGTACTAAGTATTATTATTAAAATGCCTGTCTACTGCCTACTCACCTAACTACTTATTACAAATTAGTTAATAAAAATCTTGAGAAGCAATTAACAAGAAACTTGTCAACTTATCAAAATAGAAACTAAAAAAGTCATTGTAACCTAAATCTCAACAAACGTAACATTTGAAGTACTGAAAAGGATTATCAATCAATTACTATAAAACTTAAATTATTGAAACATTTTTACTTCCAAAAGGATTCCTTGAAGGATTTATTTACCCCAAATTACTTCCGATACATCAACAAAAATCCCCATTCTGCCCTTCAGAATATTCCCTCTGACGTCACGTCGCATCATCACGTGACAAAAATCAAGAGTTTTAATGGAATGTCAGGAATCCGGGATCCGGAAAACGCGTGTCCCGGAATTCTAAACGGAGTCTTTTCGAGAGAAAAATATTTAAGCGGGCCCGCCCCCCGAAAAATTCCGGCCAAAATCCCTCCATAGCGAACAATTAAGACAGGAATGCCGGGTCTTTGCTTATTATGAGGGAAGAGCCTTTGTGAATTTCCTGATGAATTAAAGTTGGAGATATCTCCCTTATACAAAAGTTGAAATACCCATCATCAGTTTCTTTTATGACAGAGGAGTGGTGCTATACCCTGGGGAGTTTAAAAAAGGGAGTTAGTTTGTAGTTGGGTAATGTGCTTATTTGGACTACACGTTACGATTTGAGATAATGGTTAGTATTTCAAGTACTATAAAAGCTCGTAAATTATCGTTAACTAGTTTGTCAAAGTAATAGGAAATTTTAAATACAGTTGTGTAGAATGCCTTGTTTCATGATAGTTAAGACTTTTGTTGATAAAATAGTGCAGATAGATTTGATTGTTGTTAGTTGATCAAGTTAATAAGATAGTTGAGATAGTCAAGATTAATAATAAATTTGTTATTATGATCAATTGTGTATTCTATGCCTTGAAGTTAAAGAGAGGTTGTAAAAAACTATCATCCTTATATGACATAAAAAGTTAGCTATAATGTTTTAGAATGGCTGCTTTTAGAGGCATGTTTTGATGAAGCAATAATGATGTATCTTATCAATAATTTTTAAGAAAGTGTAAATTTGTTTAACAAATTATTGACTTTGTTCTTCTAACAAGTTAAATTGCATTGCTTGCATTCCAGAAGAAAATTTCAGATTCATAAACATGAAATATTAAATAAAATTAGATTCAAGGTATTTTGAATTTCCGAATGAGACCTTATTGACACGTTTTACGTATAATGGAAAACAAAAAAATAACAATTATTTATAAGGATTAGCTAAGAAATCCTTTTTCACAGTAAATTTAAAAAGTCTCCCCTCTAAAGTTACAGAAAACTCTAAATTAGGTAATTTAATATGTAAAAAGCACCATATGGAGTTACTTCAAGACTCTCACACACTCTTATGCGTTTGATAATAAATACAAACATTTAAAAACTTGCTAAGATTTTTACATTTTGAAATTGCATACTTTCTTTGACTATGTTTAAAACAGGGATATAAAAATCAGTTATTTAAAAGCTCATTGCTTCACAACATCTTAAGATTAAAACAGTAGCCAAGACCGGCGAAGCCATCAATCTTCTTCAGAAAGAGTTAATTTCCTGACAATAACGACATGGTGCTCAGTCAAGTGTGAATTCTTGGGAGGTGGTCCGATTTTATCTTTTTCATAAGTTTTCCTTATTAAACGCTTCTTTGATGAATGCTTGAGGAAGATGAGAGTTTTAATTACTGGTTTATATCTCAGTTACACTGTTAAAATATCCACTCAAGCTTCGAATTTTAGAGAATCGTAGGAAAATTATTCTTTCAAGCAAAAAACATTTAAGGACAAAAGTTTCTCTACGAGGGGGTTGTTGATAAACCAAGAGTGAGATGGCAGTTGGAATTTGTGATGTAGACTTTATATTATTTACCTTCTGAATGACTAAAAGTATGACGAAGTTGTTTGAAGTAAAATGTTACAACTACTGATGGAAATTTTAATATAATTCAGAGGGGGTTGCCAAAAAATTCAATTTAAAAGGGGTTCACAGTGTCTAAAATGTTGAGAACCCCTGCCTTAAAGAATGCCTGATATAGAGGTTGCTCCTATCTTTTTCAAATGTGAAAAGTCCTTTAAAAAATATACATGAAAATCTTTAATACATGTTTTTATAAGTGTACTTTTTACTCTAATGTTGCGAGAATTGGGCTTAGGACGAGCGCTTGAAGACTACGAAGAGCCTTGAACACATGTGGAAAATGTGGAATTTGAATTAAATTGAAATATGCTTAAATTTTTAAAGGAAAACTTCAATTTAATAACTGATTTAGAGGTCTGTGAAGTCCAGACAATTTTAAATTCAATGAACTTCCGTGTTCCTCTATCTGAGGTTAAAAAAAAATCCTCCTATCTTATCTAATTGCTTCCGCAACCGCAACGGTCTTCAAAAAAAAAAGTTCTTCGCAGAAAGCCTCCCACCGGCCTCCACAGGGGTGAACCCTCAGCCCAATAAATCTCACCCTCGGAGGTTTATATTCCAAGAGATACCTCCAACTAGATTTCACGGACTATTCCGGCGATATTCACTCCAATATAAACTCCTAATTTTTTTCTCAAGGAGTTTAGTATTTTTATTTTCTGGTAACCATGGTAAGTCTCCGCCAAATGACGAGTTTGGCGATTCCTGTAAGTCTCCAAGGGTGATGGAGGGAGTGTAGAGATTCATAGAGGTATAAAGTGTAGGAAGCACTTTGAAGTTGGTAACCCTATGGATGGGTTTCACTAGCTTCGTTCTGCATCTGGCAGTGCTAATATATTATTTCCGGGTTACCACATTAGCGTTATTCTTGGCATTGCTTTGGCATCCTTTTCATTCTTGTTTGTTCTTTGTTTATGTTTCGAAGTCAACTTCGACCACGTAAATTCGTTTTGCTCTTTTCGTATTAATTTTTTAATGTAGTATTATTTTTTATTCATTCAGTAATCAGCCTTTTCTTGCATTCACTCTTTTATTATTATTATTTTATTAGCAAAGGGTTAGAGAGAAAAACAATATTTTTAACCTCGCCAAGTTGCCAAATGCATCTACTATGTTGAGGTTCTGTACCGGAAGTCTCTAGGACTTTGTTTTTGTTTACATTTTTCAACCCATCCATGTGCCAACGACAGAGTAGTGCCAACATTATGAGTGGCCAAAAAAATCTCAAACTGTTTTATACTTAACGGTGAGAGAAAACCAATATTGAAAGATTCAGTAAAAATCTCCAACCAAGATTTATTATTTATTTGTGAATGATTTTTAAAAACCATCAACGTTTAGAGAGTAATAGGTTGTTATGGACATTTTTTTAAATGATAAGAATTCACAACGAACTTTAATTTCAGGTTTGATATCTGGAGGTGGAGGGCACCAGGGTTTTGAAAACAATTTTTTAAATAAATTCTGACTGAGACGCTTTTGAAAATATTTAGTCGTGGTATGTCATTGCCACTATAGCTACAATGGAGGATCGACGTTCAAACTCCCCCTTTGCATTATACCTCTACGATGTGGAGATCCGTCAGATCTAGAGAGAGAGAGCGGTGATAACAAGCGATGCGTTTTATTGTTTCCTGGGCCTCGCGCAGGGGGTCTGCAATTAATGGGGTGGGAAGAAAAAAGAATGTGTCGTCTGCGGTTGTTTTATGCGGCCGCAGTGGGTGGCCCGCGCTTCCCAACGGAGGGTTCGGGGGGCGCTCATCTGCTCTATCAATCCGATTCTGAAGGAGAAATCCGTCTTCGCAAGGATTTTTTAGCACTTGCATCGAAATCTAGTTAAAAAAAAAATTTTTGTATTCTTAGATGAAAAAGAATAAGTTGCAATCATTTTAAACTTACTTTAAATACGTAAACCCTGTTTATAATACCAGTTCAAACATAAGGTATGCTTTTCTCTTCCTACCTTTCATATCAGTATTTCTTTTGGTCATGCTCGTGACTATACTTGGTTGCAACGTTTCTTGAACCCAGTACGTCACAAATGCGGAAGGAGAAATCGGTAAACACGAAGCCTGTTGGGTTGATAGGAGGAGTTTTGGTACTCAAATCGTGATTGAAAAAGCACTATACATGCATGGGTTTAACAAAATAATCATATTTTTAAATTGACATTCTTTTTTTTCACTCAAACTTCAAACACCGCGATGGGAACTACTTTGTTTATTAGCGACGTGGTAGGGTCAAGTTAAGTTGAAGTCTAGTATAGATTGTTGTTTTGGGTGGGGATGGCCAAATATTATTTTTATACGCTTGATTCCATCCACTCATAAATGTAGCTATCTAGAACGTTATAGATAGGACTTGAACCTTGCATTTGAAAATTTTTTATATTTTGGGGGTACACTGGGTTTGTAGCCAAAAACTGGGGCACCTACTTTAAAAACTTCTTGAAATTTTTCTCTTAAAATTATTTTATTTTTGGACATTTGATACTCTTATAGATGCTACCTAAAGCTACGCCTACCACACCACATAATTTTGAAGGAAAAAAACAAAACATAAATAATTATTAAAGTTTTGAAGGTTGAATCCTATAACCCCCCTCTTGGATAAAATATGTGTGTGCTGTGTGGTGCTCGAAAGAAATGGCCATGCACGTATTCATATAACAAAATTTTCATTCAAATATTTAAAGAGATCAAAGAAAATCCCCTCAAAAACCACAACATGTATTTATTTTTTTCGTTTATAACAATAATTACAATATAATTTAATTTATAACCTGTAATAAAGTGAATTATCATTAATACTTACACGCCTAAAGTTGTTTACTATATTCTTGAAAAGATAGTAAAAGGTCAATAAAATGAAACCTTCAATAAATTCCACTGTAGCTAAAACTGCGACTAAAGCTTTAGGTCATTTTTTTCTCTAAAATATTTCTTCCATATCAGAGTGGATACATTTTGGAACGTAAAAAGTTTTAATAAAAAGTTTTTGGAGTTTATGATTGAGGGGAAAACGGACTTCCTTTCAATACATGTATCATTCATGATGAGTAAAAGTTTAGAGAATTTTGAATCGACGATACATATCTGGCAAAGCCGTTACGCTTAGGAATTCAATCCCAAAAATATATATTCCCTCCTCCGATTTTTAAAAGTTGTGTGTGATAGGATTTTATGAGTATTCCACAAAGACGAGTTTTACTTTTCTATGACCATCGAACAACCATAAGTTTATAAACGGTTAATAAATTTGTCCTTACTTATTATCTCCCTTTTAAGGACTATTTTAGGCAGTAAGTTAATCAGACGTTAAATGAAGAATCGTAAAATGACTATACAAGCAGCTATGTGTCTTTTATAAGTGACCGATGTTTTAATTTTCACATATTTAGGGCTACTCTATGAAAAAAAAATCAATGTTTATGAGATAAAACATTATTTTGAATAACAAAGTTTGTCAACTCGTAAATGTCTGCAGACCACCTAGCCTTAAATTGGATTAGTTATACGGACAATCTTTAACCTATGTCTCTTTTAGAGATATAGGACTAAATTGGACTGGAAATTGGATTCACCACAGGACTAAATTGGAAGATATTTATTCATTTGAGGAAATTTTAGTACCTTAATAAAATAACAGAAGGATATTTTTCAATTCTTTTCAGTCCAGGATTGAACTTGGAATATTTATAATAAAAAATTATTATTAACTATTTGTGGCGAGATGCTTATCCCTACTACTAATTTAGAAAATAATAGTCTACTGCTTGGATAGTTACCATTGTTCAAAGCATGCTGCTATCAAAAAGTATAAACTGACAACTTTTTGTGTAAATTGCATGGTCAATCAGCGTCCCTTTTTTAAAATGTGATACTATCATAAAACAATTTATAAAATAAAAAGGTCAGCAAAAAGTATATAACTAAATAACTGTTATAATATAACTGTGTTAGTTTTCTTTCACATCTTACTATAGTAAATCTTTGAACTAGTAGTTTGTGTAAGATGCAAAAATGTCACCCCTTTATGTTCTGAGAGAAAGAGAGTAAAAAAATATTAAAAATTTGATATTAAGCAGGAGGGTAATACAATATTGATGCAAACTTCTCATACCTTTAAATTTAGATAAAAGATAAACTAACCATTTGTAATCACTACGATACATTTTAGGAAGTAATAGAAAATGCCATCTCAGGTATACGACTTAAAAAACCTAGGTGTATTTCTCAGAATAGTACTTCTGAGGTGTAATGTGATAAATAGATGGGAGGTCAAGAGTCGATTCCGCAGTTCAACTCGAGGTCTTTTCAAAGAGTATCATTAAATCCATTTTTCATCTCCGAGGGCGAAAGATCAACTCGAATGCCTATTCCTCGAAGCTTCTGAATTTCTATCTGATAGCAGTTACAGGTGTGTGATTGTGTCAAAACTTAGGAGGCCTCGCTTGGGGCCGGATCCAACTGTCTTGGTGTATGTTCTACTCCTCGTTTCGTATCTTACAAGATATCTGTGAGATCCGAGAGTCAGACCATTTACTTATATACTGATGAAAATTACTGTAATTGTAAAAGTAGAGTAGAGTATGATGATAAAAATTTGCTTTTTAGTGTAGTTGTATTGTGAAAGTTTCAAAACAGGACTATAAATATTTAGCTTCACATTTTCAAATTAGATTTTGAGATAAAGGAGCTCCATAACTGAAAAAAGATTGTAATGAAATGCATTGAATTAAGACTAATGTTTCATTAATTATTTTTACTGTTATATCATCTTAAAGTAATGATTATTTTGCATCTTCAAATAAAAATAAGTACTCTTTTTAAAAACTTCCTTTTAATGGAACAACTAAAATATTAGAGGGTATTAAATTATCCACTATATTCGAGAATGTATTTGGGATTTAAAATTGCTCCTTTTTGGGGGTCTTGATAAAGGATTGTACAAAATTACTTAAAATCATGCAGTAATTAGTTTTTTAGTTAAAAGAAGACAAACTTGGGGAACATAGTTTATGAAACTTGATAATTTTTAATTGAATATTTTTTTTTTTACTTCCCTTCAATAATTTATTAATTATCATCAATTTTCTTAACAACCATCAAATTTGTTGAAGTTACAAGCGGACGGTATCGTGACATTCCAAGAACGAAACAAGAGACTCTGCTCTCCAAACGATTTCCTCCTAGAACTGAAGTGAAGTGAGGGGGAGGAATACAAATTTGGAAAGGGCGGACCCGGTGCAGAGGACCCCACGACCTCTCCGGGCTGAAAAGAGACCGCCTCGGCTAAGGAACAAGACAAGGTCGAGACCCCGGAAGGAATAATACACGGAAATTTCAATTAGCGGTGATGCTTCTACAGTTTGGTCAGTGCAGTATATAACTTTATTGGGGACCTCTATTGCTTTCCATGAAATTTCTAGTTTCCATAAGAATTAAAGTTTTCTTGATTAATTCCTGTGTTTTCTTAGCATTGCAAAGTCTCAAAACTCATTCAAGAACACTTTTTATGTCCTCAAATTGAATCGTCAGTTTGTAAAAGGGAATAAGTCCAAAAACCAAGTTTTGAGAAAATTGAAAAAGTTTTAAGTAATGGAATATTCATAGTATAACTAACCTCCAAACTTTTACTGGAAATTCAGGACCCCAATTCAAAATACAAAACAATCGTTGAAAAAAATGTATTCACTTTTTCAAAACTTACGAAATTTCAGCTGAAAAATATCCATCACTAAATTGATACCTAATTAATTTATTTTTCAATATAATTTATTAATAAATGAAATATAACTTATCAATTAAATTCAGAAGTGTTATGAAACTGAGTCATTAAGACAGTTTAATGAATATGAATGGAGTCCAACATTCGCTGCATAAAAAAAGGTAAAAAATTAAGGTAAATTAAAAACAAATTTTGTTTTGGCTTAGATTTAGGTAACGATTCTTTTAACGACACTTAATTTTGTGTAGTTAGCTAGAACTAGAACACTTTACTAATTGTGCTGTGATGGTGTTTTGAATATGAGGCTTTTTGGTGTGAAAAGGTGTTTGTATAACTTTTTCTTTTGCACGCCGTTCGCTTATTCCTTTTTCTGATTCATAAAATAATTCAAAATAAATTCAAAAGTCCGCTATTTTGCAAAAGTAAAAGTTTTTTATGTTACAAATGTTAGTTCATCTCTCATAAGGCACATTAAAATGGAAAATACTTGGAAAACTTAATGGGTGGTCGTTTTCCAGATAAAATAAGGTGCGTTGAAGTCTCGCATATCCCGAAAAGATCCTAGCGAATTTTCCTCCTTCCTCGCTTTTTTTCTGTTCCAAATTTTTTGTGGAGAAGAAGGCGTGCGTCTCATAAGTTATGGTCACACTCACAGATGGGTAAGGCAAATTTGTCTCACAGTCGGACGCGGAAAATACGAAGCAATAAACGAGTTCTCGTGAAGACATATGGACTCGAACTTCCAGGAAAAAGCTTCTTATGGGGTGTATGACTACTTGATGGGAAAAACGCAGTCTTCTTGTATTTAATTTCAAGTTCTCAGGTACTTTTGTACGTTTCCATCTTAAAAGAATTTAGGCGAAACCAAGAAAGTATTTTCATAATTTATCATTGTAGAAGCACCCGATATTATCCAATACTGTTTTGATATATCAATAGGTATTGTATCTTCCATTTTATATAGACACAATGTTAGTTTGGCAATATGGGAGTGAATAATAACTAAGTTTCAGTCAAACTTTCTTTTAAAACATATTTCAGTTTTATTCAACTTTAACTAATTGAGAAGGGGAAAAAATAAAGAAAAGGGAGATTCATTCATTCAAAATTTAGTTACTAACTAGATATACTAATCAATGCCTTAATTTAAGAACCTGATAAAGTTATCGTGAAAGTATAAGAAAAAGAAGAGTAATTTCTATCAATAGTAAATCTCCCTTACTTTTTTCTTACTTGTATCTTGTATATCGTCGTAACTGCATCAAACTTTAACGATTTCTACTTGGAGGGCTAGAAAATATTTTAATACTATTTTAAGAACTGAATGTTGATGGTTTAAAAATTCTTGCTCCCTAATACATGCTTCCCCCTCAAAAAGGATTTCATACTTCAACCTTCGGCTCTTCACTTTTATAATTTTACGGTTTCCACTAAGCAAGAAAAAAAATTCGAAATCCGAAAGCATCAACTTCAAAAGTGATTGTATTTCGTAGAAGTTTAGGGGCTAAGTTTAGTAACACAAAATTGTACAGTTTTTTCCCACAAACTCTTCTTTTGATCTCACTCTCCCATTTCAATACATCCTCGAAATATACCCCAACTGTATCAGAAGTGTTGAAAACATTAGCATGTTATTAGCACTTACATATTCCACCGTTACTCCTCCAGCAAATCCATACACGAAAAAGTAATTTTCACCCCCCCCCCCACACACACAAAATACATCAAACGAGGGAAAACATTCTTTCTTCCCTAATCAAGTTCCCTTGGAATAATTTGCGATGGAAACCGCGATAATTTCGCCTGTGATGAAAAATCCCTTAAAGCATGTATTAATCTCCCTTCCCTACCCAAAGACTCGATTCATTTCGACTCATTAAATCGAAAAACTCGGATCGTTAAGGCAACCCCATGCCGAAATCGATGTTAATGGATTTTAGATATGCACTCACCTAAAGAATAAATAAATAACTCTTCGAGAAGGCCCACTTCCCGTAAAGGTAACTCAATTTTGGTGGCATGCGAAACCACTAATAGATCAACATAACGGGGGAATGAGGAAAAAAACTAGCTATACATTTGAATTTTGAGTGTTGGTCTGATTATGTTGATGAGGATGCTTTGTTTGTTGCAGATACGAGGTTTTTAGGGTTAGGGGAGCGATGTCTTATAAATGTGTATCGTTAAGGCTTCTCAAATTTAATTGAGTGTTTAAACGTTAATTTCAACAAATTTTCATAAATTGAATCGTTATGTATGAAAAGGTAAGGACTATCGGATATTGTGATTTGAACTTAACTCTTGGATTCCAGGGGAAGGGGCAGCAATTAGTAGCATAGCCAAGAGAGAGATAGGGGGATATATTCTCCCTACTCCGAAACTCAGAAATTCTCCTCTTTTGACCCAAGAAAATGGTTAAAAACCAATTTCCCTCAAAAACAATATCCTCCTCCGAATTTACGCCACTGGCAGCAACTGCCTTAAACTTAAAACATCTTTTATTTCTTAATAAAATCGTTTTAACATTTGAATTAAATCTCATATTTTATGGAAAAAATTGATAGTGAAAAATTTATGCTGAGAGATAATTTTAAATTTTAAAATCCATGACATTTTTTTGCGACCTCAACAAACGACCTAGACAAAAATCCTGGATCCTCTACTATTCCATACCCAAATATCAACCCTGGGATTTCACCATTAGGTAATAGATAATAAGTACGAAATTTTTGAGAGGAAGTGTCTATTTGGACGGTAAAACCGGCAGATGGCGCATGCACCGTAGGTCTAGCGGTGACGTAGCAGTCCCGACGCTCCAATCAGAACCGTTGCCAGGCAGTTCCCTATTGGAAAAAGTTCACAAAACCAGTATCAAAATGATACTAGAACCAGTATAAATCATACTGGAACTAGTATCCATACTGGAAAAACATACAGGAAATTTTAAAACCAGTATGACACCATACTGGAAACTTTAAAACAAGTATGAAACAATACTGGAAATTTCGATACTGGTTTTAATGGATACTGGGAACTTCAATACCAGTATGAATCAATACTGGAAATTTCGATACTAGTTTTAATGAATACTGGGAATTTCAATACAAGTATGAATCAATACTGGAAATTTCGATACTGGTTTTAATGAATACTGGGAATTTCAATACCATTATGAACAACACTGGGAATTTCGATACTGGTTTTAATGAATACTGGGAATTTCAATACCAGTATGAACAACACTGGAAATTTTGAAACAGGTATGAAACCATACTGGGGAACGTTGATACCAGTTTTAATGAATACTTTAAATTTTTATACTAGTATAGAATGTACAAGAATTTTTATTACCAATTTTAAATCATACTGAAAATTTAAATACCAGTATAGAATTAGTTGATTTTTTTTTATTCCAACCTTTATTTTTTTAAGTTATACGACGACTTAAAAATATTTGAAATTTTCTCGAAAAATAACTCGATCGTCACGTCGTCAAGTGCGACGTCATGTGCGAATGCTCTATAGTTTTCTTGACTTAGCTCATCATATCTCATTAATGTTTTAAATTTACAGTGAACAAAAAATCTCATCCAGTAAAACTATCTAAAACATTTTAAAATTACAATTTTATTTGCAACAGAAACAAAAAAAATATATGGTGTTTCAGCATAGATTTAATTAAAAAAATTATTCATTAAGGGTAAGCAGTTGGGGTAAAAGTGAAATTCTGGTGCCAATTAACATTTTATAACTTACTTGAAAAACTGCAAAATATTTTTCTTAAGGGGTCGTGTGCAAAATTATACTGTCACATTTTAAAGACCCCATTAGAAAAAATATTTTTCTCAGTTTTTTACAAATAAGTTTAAAATGACTATTTACAGTGGAATTTTGTTTAGACCCTCAGCAATTAACCATTTTTAATTAATTTTTATAACTTCTGTCCTTGCTCTAGCCCTTCAGAAGTACTGTATTTTTGCAAACCCCAATTTAATATGCGATCCAGAGTTGTTTCAGGTGTATCCAACCTCCCCCATCTATCCAGAAACTCCCTGTATAAATAAATTATTTTGACATTCACATCTGTAGGTAGAGTGTGTTTGTGTGTTTTCGTTTTCATATGAAAACTCTGAAATGAGAACAACATCATACCCAGATAGCATGAAACTTTACGGTTAACCTTTTCTGAAAATCTTAGCGCGATGCTAAAAAAATGCTGTTCCTAACAACAATAGCAGAAACGAAAATCCTCTTCATAAGGATTTGCATAGCAACGCTGGCAGCCGGTTCACGCATTCTAGTGAGTATACAGTATTCCTCCGCGAGACCCAATGTTTTGTTATTGTGTTTGTAATTTGTTTATATATTTTTTGGCGGCAACCCGAGTTAACGGTTTGCTGCCTTTTTTTTTAATGCAGTGTTCAAATAAGTAGTATTTAACTTTTTATTCTCTCATTTATAACCTTGATGTGTCTAGTAATGTTCTATACTTGTTTCTAGAGTTTTTTATGGCATAAAACTCGCCGGTTTGGTTTAGTTAGTTTTGGTTTGGTTAGGTGCAATCAGTGCTTTGGGTGCAATGTTAGTTTCGCTATCTTTATTTTCTGTTGTAAAAATTCCTTTTCAGCAAGAAAGAACGTTTCAACCGACATTTTAGCCGAAATTCCTTTCCCTTTTTATTCTAAAGTTTCTTTCTGTTTCAGCTCTACATCATCGCGATGGCGAAAGTTGGAATGAAGTGAATACTAAGGTATGTTTCATTGCTATTTAGTGTTTTAGTATTTGAAATTGAAATTAATATTAGTTACGGTTCAATTCCGTTAGAGTCCCCGCTAAATATCGCCCGGTTCATTTAGACCACGAAAAGTAGAAATACTCGTAAATAATTTCAAACTCCTGAATTAAAATGTTTAATTAGATCAATATAACTATTCAGTTTATTAATAAAAGTCAGAAAAATTTATTGATATTTGGATATATTTGGATATTGGCAATATTAAGCGGGGACTCTTAACGGAATTGTACCTTAGTTACGTAATAGTGCATATATATTACTGTAGTTGTGTTAATGTCCTATATGTTTATCTTACAAGTTTTTATACACGTTGTAAACAAACTATAAACGCAAATCACATTTGCCAAAAGGTAATGTAAAAATATATACTTTAATAATTTTAAGCTTGGATTTAATTTTTTGTTGCTTGGTTGTGTAGCAGCAGACTTTTTTCCTCTGAGTCACAGGACAGGATCAGGAATTTAATCTGAGGTGTTGTGTTTGATCTCTTAACTGGGTCACTAATACAAGTAAGCTTTGTAGGCATTATGTGTGCAGGGGTCTGTCCAAGTTTTTTTAAGAGGTACCTATTTTGTGAAAAATGAGTAATAATTTGTGAAAATGTTCTGCAAATTGTGAAAATTTAAGTATAAAATCATTTGTACATTGTCTTAAAACATAAAAATCAAAAGAAAATTTAGTCTGGAATAGCTAAATATTTAATAATTAAGAGAATAATATAGCAAGCTTATTAGAGAACTTTTTTTAAAAAATGTATTTTGTGAAGGTACTTTTTATCCGAAAACTGACTTTGTGAAACTATCTATTTTTATCAAATGATGAATTTGTGAAGGTACTGCAAAAAGGTGGTAAAATTGCTCAGGACATACCACTGGTGTGGTCTTCATGGGCTAGTGAGCTAATGAGCTTTGTGTAATCTTTTCTTAATTCAATGTCAGGAATAAATTTTAGAGCGTGGATATTTCACCGTCCCCTGGTAAAATAGTATTTCATCGACCATTCTGACGCATCTGTTGTAATCATAGATCCTTGTATTAGATGCATTCAAACAAAACTAATTAAAAAATCTTTAATTTGATAAAACTGACAAGAATTATGAGCTCTATGCATTTTATTAAAATTATATAATTATTTGTTTGAAGTATAAATAACATAGTTGATGAAAAGCATCGATAGCCAACCTGGATTAGAATCGGGGAAGGTACTTACGTATTATCCCGTCGACCATTCAACGGCCGTCTAATTCAGCGGCACGGTAATAGTAAAGTCAATGGGATCTGATAACATTTTCGGATTCAGCGTCACGGTTGACGGTATAATACGTAAGTACCCGGGGAACAACAGGTCATGAGGTGAACACTGTACTGCCTAGGCCATCAAGGCTGTTGCAATGATTGATCAGTATCAAAATTTAAATGTATATGGTATGTTGGCAAGTCAGAGTGGTCAGTAAAATAATATATTTCCGAGGATCAGTGAAATATACGTGGCATTTCACGGTAATTGTAGGATCCATAACATTTCATTTTGTCTTTTAAAGTTGTATACATTTCAAATCTTTTAAATTTTCTGTTCTCATACTAACATAGCTTGTAAACATTAGATTAATACAGAAAAACTATAAAAACTTGAAATTTATACAACTTTAAAACACAAAATGAAATGTTACAGACTACAATTACCATGAAATGCCCCATACACTTGGTAAATTTTAACATCCCTTTGATTGAAGTAAATCAAAGTCAACAAATGGTGAGGTGTTTCATTTGCCATATATTGTTTACTTCTTGTTTCGGAAATCATAATAAGGAAGTTTTTGGGAACAGATTCAAAACAGGTCCTTCCCAAACTTGGATGAAACAAAAAACTTTCTGCACACAAAATTTTCTCTAAATATTTTCTGTAGATTAAATAAGTGCCTCAAGTCTTTTAAATTGTAATTTAATGCACATTTACAGTAAAATTATTTACCTAGTTACAGTAATAATGTTTCTTAAGCTACAACAATTATCAAAAATCAATTCAGAAACTTAAATTATTATGAAGGATTTTCTGCAAAATTCTAAAATTTTCCGTGTATGGAGTTCATGTGTGCGTCTATATTATACAAGTGTGGTTCTTCCCTGTAGACAGCAACCATCAACTTTGTGACCTCTCTAGATACAGCCCCCATTCGACTGCTCTCCAAGATCTTTAGACAATCTCCTTATTCGCCGTGAATACTGTTTCAAATCTGTTCCAGTTTGTTGCGTTATTAGAGTATTTAGCGATTTATATTGCATCCTGTGTTCTTTTAATAGTAAGTTATTAGTTTAATATCGTGATTCCCCCCGTGCTCTTTATTTGCTACATCGAAATTAAAACTTTCTGTTTCTATTCATTGGTGGAACCAAAAATCTGAACATAGGTACAGTAGCATCAAGCCTTAACACATTTTTTTTTCAGGTAGCAAGACCATCTGCTGGTGCTGCAGTTTTGCCGTCCTGATGCATCTTTCTGTATATACCTAGTCACCCCTTAGTCTCGCCCCTGCCTCCACCCAATCCCATTGTATGTTTCTACTTTTAGAATTACTCATTTGATACGGCACAGCTGGGATAAGAGTCCTCCATTTGGCGACTCGCGTTGGGTCGCCAAGTTGGCTGTATATCACAATTAATTATAGTGTATAGTTGGCAATCGCGACATGATCGCCAAATGGAGGACTTTTATCCCAGCTGATCCTTTGATACTGTCATTGGTATACAGAGTAGCATTGAGTCTTAACAGGAGTCCTTTTTCAGGCAGAAAAACTATTCACATTGTCGCGACCTAGCCATAAAGTTTGAAGGCTGCCTTAACATAATAATGTTTCTTGTATGGTATTATAAACTGATATATTATAGCACCATTCACATGAGCCACTTTTTCCGGGTAAAAGGTTAAAAAGAAGTTCTACTCAGTTGTGAAATCAGCATGTGACCTCATTTAATCCAAAACATTGGTTTTAAGGGTTTTAAACAATAGTTTAGGATTCAAATCCATTGTTGGCCTGTACTTTAAAGTAAGGCCGAAACAGATGCGACGTCATTCAATCCTAAACAATTGCAAAGTCTGATTTTCTCTCTCACTCGGATCATCTATTTTTATTATAAAATATTGAATAAACTAAATTTTTTGGAAATTCTCCATGTCAATTTTTGAATTTAGATTTATTTCTTTAACTGGAAAAATGCCTTTTTTCTGTTTTCAAAAAATGCTGGTATTCCTCATTGTACAGATCGACCACGAAATTGAGTCGCTTGGGCAACCCCCCGAAAACCAGAATCTCTTCTTTTTTTAGCTACCCCGAAGCGGCGAGCTCTCCCCGGGTCAAGAAAGGTCAAGCGACTAAACTTCGTTGTTGAACTGTAGTCAATGAGTCAATCAGTCTCAATTATGTGGGTTTTTTTTATTTTTTTACCATGATGGCTTGAAAAATCTTGTTTCTGTTCTTAACCTAGCTGTTAGCACATTCTCAACTAAAAGAAAAGTTGTGGTATTTGTAAACAATGCTTTTTTCAATCTTGTATTTTCTTACAAGCGGATTCATCACAAAATCATGTATCTATTGGCCCTTTTTTTAGTTTTTAACGGGAAACCAAGCTCTTGGAGTTTCCTCATAAATTGGTGCAAAATAACTTGGGGAGAGTATTTGACTCATTTTTAATGCTTTGTTTCGTTTAGATGGATTGCGTTTCTTTTTGAAGAATTGTCAGGGGAAGGAGGAGGTCATTGCTCTATCTTCCACAGTGGTTAAACAAACAGGAGAAAAAGCTATTTAATTTTGAACTGCATAGGAAGTAATGTATTTTAGAGGCAGTTTTTTGATTTTTTCTTTGGCACAAATTATTAATAACTTTCAAATCATAATTGAATACATTGTTCTTCAATTTATATTAATTAAAGTGAAGCTAAACTTTTTTCAGCAAAAAATATTTTCTTTGAAGCAGAAATGAAATTATGATACATACGTACATAAAATTCTTGGAGTGATGTTATCTAGTAGTAATTATTAGCAAATATTCTCTGGATAATTGAGATTTAATTAAAAGTGCTCTTAATTAGTAATACTTTGGTTTAGTCTTGTAATCACTTTTAATAAATAGTAATTTTTCAGTTTAAATTTGAAAGTATTGGATATACTATATCAAAAACTTGATATATATAAAAATATCCGATATTTTGATATTTATATAAATATCACAATATTTGCCAACCCTGTTTTTTATTCAAGTGTAGTAAAAATTGCTATTGATTTCTTAATGTGCATTGTTCATAAGCGAGAAAAATCTTGCAGTATTGAATTTTTTCTGACATGTTCGATATATTTGAAGTAAGTGATTTTTCAAACTGTTGCTTTGAACCCTGTTTTGCTGATAATTATGATTATTTTAGTATTTTTTTGTTTGTAAACACCTGTGTTTCTCTTACATAAACATAATTTTGTTGACTGTATTCTTGTATTGTACTGTGTGATATGTATTCCAACACAAACAATGAACACAAATTCTCACAATGAAACCAGTGTCACACTAGAAGCAGTATTTTATACTTGGTCTGGTATACCAGATCATGCTGGATTTAGTAGTGAGTCATCTGGTTTATAAAACACCTATTCTTGTGTGACACTGGATCAGATACTAAACCAGCCCCAATAAATACTGGAACCAGTTTAATACCAGATCAAAGTGATACTGTTTCCAGTATATATTGGGTCTATCATCATACCGTATCCAGTATAAACCAGAACCAGCATATATCGGGTTATGGAGTACTGGTTCCTGTATGATATCGGAACCAGATCCATCATCATACCGTATCCAGTATACACCAGAACCAGTATAATACCAGCTTATGGAACACCGGAACTAGTATGATACTAGAACCAGTATAATACCAGCTTATGGAATACCGGAACTAGTATGATACTAGAACCAGTATAATACCGGCTTATGGAACACTGGAACTAGTATGATACTAGAACCAGTATGATACTGGTTCCGATATCATACTAGTTCCGGTGTTCCATAAGCCGGTTTGATTTTTTCCGGTAAGGAAATTTTTTCCAATAGGGTTGCCGGGTAAAAAAGAGTAGAGTTTAGTTGTATATCTGCCGGCCAAATAGACAGTGCCATTTTGAGATGCAAACTGAAACCCCTCTATTACTTAAGTAAGTAGTACTTAACATAATTCATATACAGTCCCTGTCTATTAACTCAGTTCATAAGAAGACAAACCCAGCCAACTTCTTATGCTCCCGTTCTTTTCACACTCGTTATAAGAAGGTCGTTATAAGAAGGCAACATCTCTTTGTTTTCAAGCCTCGAAGCTAATCCTACAATCACACCGGCAAATAAATAGTTACACCTGGGGCCCTACTACGTGCACACGACGGGTTCCAACCCGTTCCCACCAAACCCGACGGCTAAAAACCCACATCTACTCGTCGGAGAAGAAAAGGACTACTTCGAGCCAAGGCTCAACTCGATCCTGCACACCACTTTCCGTCGTCGAGTGATGGTGGGAACTCTATGAGTTCGAGGCTATTTTACCCACCAAGACGGGTTCTCATCGATCAATCAAAACGAAATTGCAACAAGAAAAAGGGATTTTGTACACCACATAATGCTTTAATTGCCATTTATAAGCTTTTTATATACTTAACCGCGTGTTAAATGACTTAATTTGACGTATTTTGAGTTTTTACATCGCACTAGTTAAGCCTACTTTTTCGACTTGCCGCCGTATTTTACAAAGACGTTGGAGCGCCATCTACTAGCACATATAGAAAGTACCTATTGAATGAAAGAAAGAAAGGTTCAATAATAAGAACATGTTAAAACTACTATTAATTTAATATAGGAACAACAGGTATTAAAAATATTCTATAATAGAATATTTTAACCTAATAATTAATTAGAATTAATTATTAATAGATTATTTTAGAATATTTATTTATTAGAATCCTTTAAGTATTGTTACAGTAAATCTTTGTTAGGTTCAACCAAGCTTTTTTAAGCGATTAGTAAATTGCTTTGTGGTGTAAAAAATATGGAAAGAATTATTTTCCCTCTAAAATAGTTGTCTTTATTCTTATAAATTAAGATAAAATAATTTTTTAAGAAAAAAAGTTTACTTTTAAATATTTTTAAAGTTCTTACGTTTTGTGGTAAAACATCAGTAAATATATTTCCAAATTTGAACAATTTAAATATATTTTTAACTAAGTACGTAAGTAGAAATCATTTATGTATTTTATGAGCGCCCGTTCTATGAATGATCAATTACTTACCCTATCAGTTACTAAAATTTTTATTCTTGTTTCTATAACTACTTTTGCCAAATTTTAAGATCAATATAAGGTTTGAAAAAATTATGACAGTGAGATTACTAAAAAAACCATGCCTCAATTTTTCTAAAAATTAAAACCATTCTTTGTGTTGTATTGATTCAGTTAAAATAATTTTTCTCAAGTAATATATTTTTCTATAAAATAATAATTAAAGATAAAAAATTAAATAAGCTACTTATTGACAGTCTGTTTTTTTGTGGTTAATGTATAAGAAAAAAATTAGTTTGTAAAACATGACTAAAATTATAAAAACAAGCCTTCAATAAAAATCCTCAACATCAACATACTCGTACTTAAAAAGCTAAAGCAGAAATCCGTCGTGGGAATTCCATTTCACCTAGTCAAGAGGTGGTGGGTTGAAACCCGTCGGCCAACTCTATTTTGTGGGAATCTTTCCCCACTTTTTGTAGATCGTAGTAGTCCTAAGGAGAAAGCCGTCGGGTTAGACCACGTGACTCGCAAAAAAACCCGTTTCCGCAGGAACCCACATGGTTGGTAGTAGAGCCCCTGTAGCTCCCAATCCAGTTATTTGTTGCGCCATCAATCCGCGTATCTTGACACCTTAACTCCGAGGTGTTCGTGGTAAACGCTTTGGGCCTCGAGATGTTTATCACTCACGGTAAGTGGCTGGGATCGCTTCACGCGCAAATCGGAAGTCGTGACTGGGTGACTTCAAGGGGTGGGCATGGTTTACATTAGACAAGGAGAGTTGGTTATTGTGGGCCGTGCCAGTAGCTGTACCGTTTTCCAAATTCGAATTTTTTACTCTTGTGAAGATATAAAATTTTGTTGAGCATACTCACCACTCAAAGAGTCAGAACCATCAACTGGGGTATAAATAAGTACAGAATGAAGCGAGTATACTCCAGAGTATACCTTTGAGTCATAGGACCTTCAAATCGGTATCTCCTCGTAGCTCGCATACCCCACAAAATATTTAGTAGTTTTTATCAAGAGTATTTTTTTACTATCTCATACGCGAAATTTCACCGTATTTTTCTATAGTAAGTTTCATATTATTTTTTCTGGTTATTAAATTTTTTTACCATAATTAGAGTAAGAAAAGGCCATATCCTGTAAAGATGCAGGTTTTAATGAATAGTTTCTTAGAAAGAAAAGCTTTGTCCGGTCTTCTTCCCTACAGATTAACGGAACACTAAACCCTTGGGTCTTTTCTAAAATTCCACATCAAGAAATATTTTTTTAACTTGTGTTTACTGGAAGTATATATTTTCAGCTGCTGGTTAAATATAAATTCATATTTTCAGTAAAAAGTTACGATATTTTCACAATTTCTCTAGGGTATTGAAATTTAATCTCATAAATTCATCTTCGTCCAATCAATACTTCTAATCTCATTAGTATTACATCATTTCACAATATGGTGCACCTAAATTGTTTGAAAAACAGTAGGAATTAAAGGTTTTTATTGTAAGCCTTAGTTTTTCAGAAAACGGGTTTGAATTACCTTTTCATACCATCTTTAACTCTCAACCTCGATTATGTACAAACCATCTAGATACATCCAGTTACCATCTAAAGACAACGTAGCTGATAATTTTACACACGAAATTTTGAATTCACAGCAGCAGCAGTTACTGACTCCAAGTCCATCTTTCTCTTTGTTATTCACTGCATAACAAGAAGCGAGAAACTCGCAAGTCCTGAGTTCGTGACTGAACAGCGATTAAGTTAAACGCTCGTAAAAACAAAGGCGGATTCGTAAAAGAGCGTGATTTCCATTCTCCATAAATTACTCCCGTAATCCGGATCTTCTTGTTACACTCGCACCTTCATTATCGCATTTCGTTTTCAGCATCTTTCACACTTACGCGATTCCCGTGAGGGTTTAAGATGGTAAAATATCGCTTCGGTGTCTTTTATGTTGAAGCCTTCAAAGCGGTGAATAGGATGCAGTAAGTAATGAAAATCATCCGTATAAACTTTATTTACTGGTTTTGTTGGATTCAACAACAACAAAAAATTTTTATCTAGGTGTTTCCAACTTACATGTAGTAGTATGTCTCCAAGGTCCTGTCAAACAGCAGGCTGCCACATGTAATAAGGTTATCTCATAAAAAAAGTTTTAGGTTATATTTGTGGGTATCACTTAAAATATTTTCGTTCATAAAAATTAATCTTTAATTAAGATAGAAACAATCAATATTATTTAAATTTCCTATAAAATTCATTTTTTTAAACATGAAAATGTTAAAGAAAAAATGTGAAAGTTTTTAAAAAATTACATAGAAATATTCTAAGAATATTTCTTGGTTGAGTAAATCTACGTAATTACAATACATATCCATCTATGTTTGGATCGAATTCTCAATTTACCCAGTATATTTTTAAAGAACCTACGTGCACATATACTTATTTTAAAAAGTAAAACTTTTTTCATGGTTAAAGAATAATTTTAGTCTTATAATAATTCGTCATAGGTAAACAAAATTAGATTTAGACTCGTAGATGCGTGATATTTGGTCTCAGGCAGGTTTAAGATCAATTATCGAGTTTTACCTATTTAAAAAGATTTCCTAACCATGGCAAAAGAATTGTTGGTTATTTCAGATTTAATTAAATTATGATAACTCCTTCACGATTTCTCTTTACAAAGTTTAATATTAGTTCAGATTTTAACTAATATAAACCTAAACAAAATATCCAATTCATTTTTGAAGGTATCATTTATTCTAAAAGAAAGCTTTGACACAAATCTTCTTGTATTCATAATGATTTCTTAAATGAATTCACTCAACTACATCTTTACATCTTCTACATTAATTAAACTAATTTCAACATTTCCCGCATTTCAAGAAACGACCTCAACACCGTTAGAACATTTGACCTTTCCTCTTCCAAGAATAAACTTAATATAGTTAATTCCTTTAACAAAGGATTTCCCCATAAAGCTATTACAAACTCTAAATTAAATCCCTTTAATACTCACAGCCAAAATATTTCGGTTTATAATCCAGCATATAGTTGCAGCAGACTGCAGTATCTTGTATAGAATATCCGTTTTAAGAGAGATCAAGTTCTAAGGGGCGCCCGAATGTATTCGCAAGGGAATTTGAGGAATAGTGCGTGTATTTAGGGGCCGTGACAGGAGAGTCAGAATGTCCTAATCGTCAGACACGAACTATTGCCATCAAGGTTGTCTTAATTGCTTTTGAAATCCCCGCGAGGGAGGAATGCCTAATGGTTGCCAGATTCAGCTGGATGGACCTCAATGTTCCTGAGGTTGCGGGCGAAGGTTGATTTAAAAGGGATGATGGCAGAGAGACTTTAGTCTTTGATATGTTTATTAGAAGAATTTTATCACTAATTAATATTTAGGCTATTTTAAAATCGTAAGAGGAACGAATCTTTAACGAGTTATATTGAAAAATGGAATGTTTATGATTTTCTAGTCATCCTAAAGCCCTATTTTCCTATGTCAAATCTAATTTCGTTCTAATCGTTTATTTTTAATAAAAGTATTCACAGGGAATTCAGCCTTAGGAGAACTTTTTTAGGGGTTTTAATTATAATTTAACAAACGGTCGTAAGAGAAAGGGGTGCTGTAGCAGATGATAGGTAATATTCTTACTGAAAATCTGTAATATTTATTCAATTATTCAGAAAAATGCTGAAAACACATATTAGGTCCATTTTATAATTTCAGATTTTTAAAAAGTTTTTTTTTTTTTACATTTTAGAATGTTAAAATCCTATCAAGAGTTAGTACAACTCTTAAGTTGTTTAACAGTTGGGTATAGCTACTTGAAATCTCTCTCTAAGCTCCCCCCCTCTTTCGCATAAGTAATCCTAGATCTCAACTTAAACTGAAAGAACTGTGCAACTATCTACTAATGAATTCTCTTCCGTCACTAATTCAGCGAAACGGCTTTGAATAAGCTGATTACCTTACAGCAGAAGAAGGATTAGTACGGGGGACGCTGTTTTAACCTCAAAGGGTTGGGTTTGTCACTAGACATTCAAAATAGAAGGAGAAGGGACCAGCGCCAACAAGGTGAAATTATTTTCACGAGGTTGGAAGACGAATTAAGAGTTAGCTACTCAATGGGAGGAATTACAAGATAACCTCACTTTAAGTTATCCCTGCATGCGGGTGAACCATTATTAATCATGCCTGAAGAGTAATGTTGTACATATTTTCACCAGCCGTTTAAGTTTTAAAATAGTTTAAACATCACACTAATAATTATATTAAGCTTGGTTTTTTTCCAACAAACACACTTCCTTGACGACTTACAAACATTTTTTTTTACCAGTATAGAAATATTATTATAATCAGAATTATTTCAGAATTAAATAGTTATAATAGTAAAATATCTGAATCACTGGATTAACCATAATAACTACTTAGGTGCTGAATTAGTGCAGGCGCGGGATTCAAGGGGGGTATTCCGGAAAGTACTCCCTTCTTGAAAGAAAGAGAAAGAAGGGAAACAAGAGAGAAAAGGCGTAAAAAGGAGAAAAAAAAAGAAAGTAGATTCTGGAAGACCAAAAATTTTCAGTCATTTACGCCTCTTTTTAAAGCCCAGGGGGCACTTTCCCCAGAATGATGTTCAAACTTTTTCGTTCATTAAGTACTTGTGCTGTTCAAAAATTAGTTATTTAGGGCCAAAATTCCTGGGGGGAGAAATTTAATGGCAGGATCTGGAGAGATCTTTATAGAAAAAAAAAGAAAATTTTGTCTATTTGCGTCCAAAGGTAGAGAAGATCCTCAAAAAGTCCTGCTAGATCCGCGCCTAAATTAGTGTCGTATATCCATCCAGCTTCCTGTTCGAATTTCCAGTTCCGAATCTCTTGAATCTCTAAAGCTTTATAGGAATCTTTCACTTGTTTTTTTGCTTGCTTGACCATGACCACAGACTTAGCAAGTAAACTACTAAACCTTATTTTTTCGCTTCTCCTTAATGGTAAATCTTTGACAGAATCCTCATCAAGTCACACTCTAGATCAGTGGTTCCCAAACGGTGGTCCGCGGACCATAAGTGGTCCGTGAGAGTCTTGGAGGTGGTCCGTGAAAGGACTAGGTGAAGCACAAAAAAAAAATCCAATGAATACAAATTTGAGTGAATTGAACGAGAAAAGATGGAATTACATCCGTGATATTTAAAGTGAATATAAGAACTCTGAAAAATAACTCCGCTACATTTCTGTAGGTCCTGAAGATTTAGTTATACCATAACAAAAATTATTAACTCTTGTGAGATATAATTAAAATTTTATGAAATATAATTATATTTTAAAGAATCATGTATAAATTTACACGTTTAAATTAGGGAATATAAACCTTCCACTTATAATTTTGTAAGGGTAAAGGAATTTAAGCTGTAGTATAGGGTGGTCCGTGAAGGTTCCAATTTTTAACTTAGTGGTCCTCGGACTTCTCTGAGTTGGGAACCACTGCTCTAGATCGACTAAAAGTAATACATCCAATTCCTAAAAACCTAAAAAAAAAAAAAGCCACACAGATTTCCTATATAAAAGCTCCAGCAGAACGTTCCATCTGAAACTGCTCTCATTCGGTGCATACCTTCATCATTACCTCTAAACGGCACTTGATAAGAGAAAAGGTAATTACACTCCATCAAACGACTTTTCTCGCAGTTTTTTTTTTTCAGAAATCGTCTGTCGAGCCGCAAGACGCAACTGAAGTGAAGAGTGATAAAAGAGCGGCGCTGATGAGAGGAGTGATAAGGGAAGTGATGGCTTATCATCCGCCATCCGTCAGACCGTGATAAAAACTTGACGTTTGGTTTTCGAATCGAATTATTTTGTTGAGGGGGTAAGTGTTTTTTTGGGGTTTATAGGTTTTGTTTCTGAGGTTCTAAGGGAGGTTGTTTGAATGTAGGGGCTCCACAAACTGGTTCAGAGATTTAAAAATTACAAATTAATGGAGAAATGAAAATGTTTTTGTGTATAGTGAAGTTTTCCAAAGCAAGAACACGATACTTCTTTATCATTCCAAATCTAAAATAAAATTCTACTGCTCAGCCATCAATTCTAAACATATTACTTGAATATGATTTTAAATTGAAAAAAAAAAAGGAAACCAAGAAAGAACAATATTCCACTTTTATAAAAATTTTCAGTTTTAAAAGCTCGACCTATCTTTAAAAGGCAAACTAGTAAATTATTTTTTAGAAATTCCTTATACGAAATAGTTTAAGTTGATAAAATGACCACATGGCAATTTAGGTTTTAGAATGTTTTTTTTTTTTTTTTTAAATTTTGTTACGCCTTCAAACCGGAGATTACTAAAACTATCACGAATACAGAATTGAAGAAACCTTCTCATAAGGAAAATTTTAAAACATTTATTTGAAAACTATATTAAAAAGTATGACTTACATATAATATTTCTTCTGTCTTAAGTTAGAATTTAATACGCTTTTGAAAATATCACGTATGTATTGAAAAACCTACTTCAAAGAACATAACCGTATTTCCATGTTTCCATTTTTTAAAACAATATTTTATTCCAACGTTTAACTTATAAAAACTAGTGCATCTCTTAAATTAAACCATAGTTCCAATTTCAAACTTTCAAAACAGGCTAAAAATGTTTCGTTTGAAAATAAACATTAGCGAAACTTTTTAAGAGAGCAATCTTTTTACAGAAAGAAACAAGTGATTTTTTTTTAATATTTCAAGATTTTAAGTTGCTTCAATTTGAGAAAAATTACATCATATTTTGTGTTCTGTGTGTTAATATTATTTTCTTAGAAATCTACAAAATTTGTTATTTTACATGTTTGGTAATTTTTTTAGGTATTAAATCTCGTGTTTTTCGTACTAAAAGAGGTAAAATGTTTTTATGTATGTTGATAAAGTTACCACTTTTCCCTTTTCCAGCTAACTAACCATGTATTTACTTAATAATTACGTAAGGTAATTTTTCTAGATATTAAATTCCGAGTGTTTCGTACAAAAAGATGTTAAACGTTTTTACTATGTTGATCAAGTTACCTTCACTTTTCCAGCTAACTAACTACAGGTATTTACTTTAGAGTATATAAATATTTATTTCTTAGGTAGCAAAACTTTTATCTTTCTAAATCAAATACCTTGTTTTCAAACATTTTTAGGAGACTGAGGAGACTGAAGCTTTTATATTTGTCTTTCAATTATTTATTGAAATTATTGAATGGGCTGATGACTTCTGTATTTTTGTGTGGTGCTTTTTCGTATATTTTTCTTTTTATGACTGTAAAGATTGCTTGTCTACAATTTCGTTTGTCTTTATTTTACAGAGTAGTACATTTGGTAGAACACAACTACCAAATAAAGATTTATCTCAGCTATACATTTGATTTTAAAACCAAACTAAATGCAAGGCATTTTTAAACAAAACGCTTTTCAAGTTTCAAAATGTTACTTTTTAACAAGTTCAGATGCAAGTTTGTATCTGAAGAACATAACATTGCGAAACATAGGTTCACCAAAATTGAAATGAAAAGTACATAAAAGATTTACATAACACAAACTCCCCGCTATCTCCACGAATATTGATATTTCAAACTCTTACGGAGAAGAAAATAAAAAATGAACCCATAAGACCTATATAAAAAACCTCATTTCCTCAAGAGATTCAAAGCATCCTCAAGATTACATTAAACAGCACAGGCAGCTATTAGATTGAAATATGCAAATTACTCCTCTCGTCTCTCAATGCATGGTGGGGAGGTATTCTCATATCCATATACCTCCGCACACATACAATGTTTCCATTGAATCCCAGGGCGTCGCCAAGTAATTAGCGTTTTTAGCGCCACATTAAGCTTTCTTTGCAGCAGAGCAAACAGGGAGTTGTCGCAAGAGGAGGGATTGAAAGGGGATGTTGACAATGGCTTTTGTCGAGGATTCCAGCCCAGAGATGGCTTCGAGGGCAGTCAGGCCGAATTTAAAGCCCTTGGGGTAATTTTCAGACAGTGAGGCTGGGATGAAATGTTGGAAAATTTATCGCCATATTTGGCAAGATGTAAGAACTTATTAAATGCTTACCGAGTTGGATGAAGTTGTTTCAAATTATATTCTATGGGGTAATAAAATTAGATTATAATTTATGAACTATACCAGGAAAATTTTCTCAATTCGAGTTGTATGGAGAAAAGTGTATAAATGTCATTAGGTTCACAAATGATACATTTTGACTTAACATTAGGTAAAAGTAATCATTAAAATGTATGGTATAATTCAGGTAAATTCAGTGGTATTTGTGAGAAGAATAATCTACAGTAAATCAGCAAAATGAAGAAAAATATTCAGGTAACAAATTATAGTTTAGAAGTAATTGAAATTTTTTTCGATTTGTTAAAAGCTCTGTTGAGAAGGTTTAAAACTTATGAAAGCAAATCTATGTCCACTTATATCATGATTTCTGAAAATATATACTTCTACTTATATAAAGTTGGAAATTTTAAAAAGAGTATACTTATAATTAATTACATTTACATTAAAAAGTATTTACATTTTTTCACAAATAAATAGTTTCAGGTTCGCGTAGAGATATATCATGCTTTTAGGATATCAAGCAAATAAGGTTATTTTTTAAAAAAAATAGTAAGAAATCAAAGGAGGATACTAATATAAAACTAATTCGATTTTATATCCACCCCCCTCCACTTAAACGTAACAAATTCGTTTGCAACGTACGCAATAGAATAAAATAAAACGCACACTTAAATATTGTGAAAATTAAACCAATCATTGTATAGAATTTCACCCTACAAAACGTTCATATTAAAGACTTCGATTCCAATAAAATGAAAGGGTGGTGGTATAGGTAGTAGTGTAAATGAAACCCCTACATCGCCCCTATTCACTTCACGCATGACTACCTTAGAAAGGAGAGAAACCCCTTTATCCCGAAAGGGGGGCTCATCCGGCCTCCCACCTTTGCTCTTCTCTTTGTTCGAATTTCCAGCGTTCCTCATTAGGGACATTGTTCGAAGGATTTGTCCGAGGGTGGGTGGTGTGTCAAGGGTCTATTTGCAGAATCATTCAAGGTCACTGATTTGCAAAGGGTTGGCGGAGGAGTCTGGGAAATTTGTTTGCAAATAGATCGGATGAAATGGATGAGTGGTGAAGTTGTCCGTGGATTTATTGAGATTTCGGGAATGAACCAAGGGGTTACACTTAGCAACAATTCAATCTCAATGTCTTTGATTTTAAGATTTCTGAACTTTTATACGTGATAATTTAATTGCATATCATTGCCTTATACTGTGTTATAGTTCGGTAGACTTTTTCCACTTTTTAAAATGTTAATTTTTTTACCTTCAAATATAAGTAAGTTCTTCAAAAACTTTCTTCGAACCGACCCATTTTCTGTTTTTTCCATTTGAAATAAGTTTCTTTTAACTTCACTAATTTTTACCTGCATTTCATAAATAGTTTTACGAATCTTTTCTTATAAAATATTTTTATGTGAAGCCAAACTCATTTAGTAGCGATTCCTTTGAAATTGCTAGTTTTGGAATTTTGGTGGAAACATTAATAAAAGTTCTCAAAATAAGGTCATAACATGTACTCTGATCAAGCAAGCAAAAATGGGGTGTCTCTTTGTCCTACATAAATCAGTAAGTCAACAAATATAGCTAAATCTGTTTTATTTACATTTACAATTCCTAAAGAGATATTACAAATATCAAACCAATTGAATCCCGTACAAAACGATTTAATCCATTTCAAACATTTTCGAAAATATTTTATTAAGACTATTTGGGTATCTACCCGAGTATCTATGGTTATATAGTATTATCACTGGGCATTGACCTACACACAGTCAGAGCATCTAATTAAGCCACATTAAAATTAAACTTTTCCCATCACTCCTAAAATAGCAGGCAATGACCTTAAAATCACATACTTCTTTTTGTTCACAGATTTCTGCAGGGAAGCAGATGGTTCTGGTAGCAAAGGGTTAAGCGGATTATACAACAGCAGGCTAAAAACCACCCAATCAGGGAGGGTTTAATTATATTTTGAACCCGCACGTGTGGTTGGCTGCCAGTTTTGAGATGGCTCCCGTTAAAAACTGTTTTTTAATTATGCTGACGGCAAACACTACTCGGATGGCCTTTTTTGTGCGACTGATAGGTATCACTTAAAATTTAGAAAAAAATTAAAATATCGATAATAATGTATAGAATTAAAAAAAAAAGATTTTATTTAAATTATCTCGTAAGTATCCAAAACTTAGTGTAATCTCTTGAAGCACGTTTTTTCAGTGAATATTGATATCAAATAATGTAGCATTCTACGTCCCTGGGGAAATTGATTGTTTCTAAATATTTAACAGTGGGGAAACAACATATACGGAAGTATTAGATAAAAGAACGCTCGATAACTCTGATAAATTAAAAGGATTTCAATGAAAGAAAGGGCTATTGACATATTCCGCAATAAATTCTAAATTAAATTAGGAGCTGCTTCTAAATTTATAAAGGGAAATTCAAGCCCCATATGCTAAGTTCTCATTTTATTAATAGCTTTGATGCCCATTGGGAAAAGGTTTTCAAGTTAAATAACATTTTTCAACGTAATTGGAAACAAGAGCGAACAAAATTAAAAATAAAATAGGAAAACATTGTTAATATTTTCTGATTATTATCGAATTAACTTTTTGAATGGTTTTTAAAAATACACCTAAGGGTTTGATGGAGGCTTCAAAAATTGTCTTCATGTAGTTGATTTTGTGAGCTTTATAGTTAAAAACGATCAGTCATATTATTATTCCACGTTCTACCTATGCGTTTAGGAAAACAGGAAATCGCATGGTTAAACGCATTGAAAATTTAAGATATTGCTTTGAAATGATGGATGGTTCAATTTCCCATTAGTTTCAAAGTTTTCAATTTCAATAGAAACGTAACATGGGTGAAAACAAAATTAAAATCCTTTCTCTTCAAGCTGAAAATTTATGCTAAATCTAGTCGCGTATAACAATAAACCCTTGTGTGCCGCAAATGCAGTGGAAGTGAAAAAGCAGTAGGTTTGAAGAATTTTCGACACGTTAATAAAAACTGAGTTAAAATCTCATTTTTTTAAAGCGCTAAACGCGTTGATAATGCAATCTATTCTTTATGTTAGAGGTTTTTTTTAAACGTGGGGTGCATATTATTAAGAGCAGTTTTTGAAAACAGATTTGAAAAAAAAAAAGTCAAAATGTCTGTCATACACGTTTTTTAGGGTGCGAATTTATTTTAAACATATCCAGGTGATCAAATCAACTCGTTTAATAATTACAGAGCAGAGGATATGGACAGGTTTTTTTCAGATTACAATTTTACATTTAGGTATATTCAAATTTATAAATATTTTTCATCACATTTGATAAATACAATAAATATTAATCAAATAAACGATGCTTAAAATAAAAAATATAATATTTTTTCTCAAAATTATTACATGCAGGAAGGGGCGAACTATTAAGAGGCCCCCTCCAGGATCGAGGCCTCTTTTGGCCCCTTGCAGCTGGGAGATTGTGTAACTCTTTTGAGAGTTGCCGAACCTTTACTAATCAGTTAGGCCTTTGAATGGCCTAATTCTATGGGAACTGGTGACACTCGGTAAATGCAGTCATCGTTTAGTAAAAAGATAGTGTAAAAATTAAGATAAAGTATTGCAAAATAGAGGGATTTTTAAAAAAAAAATCATTGAGGTGTTAGGGACATGTATTTAAATGCGCATCATCAATAGAGTAAGCAGCCTGTTTGCTTTATACCATTTAATAGCTTCTCACTCTTAGACTAATGGATTAGTAAGTCTTAAAACTGTTGGAATTCTTTCTCTTTGTATATGACTGACTTGTCTGGGTTTTTAAATTTAAAATAATTTTGTTTATTAATGGTCAAATATTTTCTTTTATTGTTAAATTACTTTTTTAATCCGGATATAAATGAACGTAGTAATTTGTGATTCTTGTATAGCAGTTACATTTCTATTGATGGCCATTAACTTATTTACTTTTCCATTTCAAAACATCAGACCCTATTACAAAAATAACTTTTTGGAATCAAGTTCTTCGGCTGAAATAAAAAGAAGTAGATGTGAAAATTCTATGATTAAAATCTGTATGTCTTATAACTTAACTATAGAACTAAATTTATGAATGTAAGAATAACAGTATGACATTATAAAAATAATTTTAAATTCAATAAACTATAAGTTTGAAAAATACGTAATAGATGGTAATTTAGATACAATGAAACTTGAAAATTCAAAAGTAAAGAGAACACTTAAATCGAACAATAAAATTATCGAATCGAAACTTTGCCAATTGAGAGAGTTAATGCATTTATTAGGAAGTTCTTTGTGCCAAGAAAAATCAATCACATATCTACGATTTCAAATTAGAGAAGATAGTTATCCAAGTTGCATGGTGTAATAAAATGGAAAGGATAACGAAGATTTAAAAAATGATAATACCTTTGACAGTCACAGTGAATTAAATAAAAACATTTGAAGCAACTCATAAAATTTTTTAAAAGCTTACATAACAAATCTTGGATAAAATAAATGTAATACCTCCAAAATTATTGCTAAAAATAAACATAATGAACAAATGATAAATAATACCCCCTACTTTAGGGAAGGGAGTTCCCATTCGAAAAGGGTCTTTCGAAGCTTCTGAGGGGTCGGTCACGGCCCGCTGGTTGCGCCCGGGAGCACTCGGGGCGACATAGCATTCCCATTACCTGGGAGGGGGAGGGGAGCTCCCGCGGGCTGCTCCTGTTCCGAAACAACTTGTGGAGAGCGACGATTTCTTTGTTGCGGTTGCTCTCTGTTTTGGAGAATTGAAGGGAGAGGATCTTTTTGGAAGTTACTAATGGAGAGGAAGCTCTGAAATGGAGGGTTTGAAGAAATTTGCTGCGAGTTAGTTTTGTTTGTTTTTATCAAAGAAATGGGTTTAAAGTAGTGAGAAAAAAACCCAGGTCTGTGATAATTCCTCTAACATAACCTAACAGTTATTCTCATAAAAAAGATTTTATATTAGTTACTAAATGCTTTTAATAATATTTATTTTTACGATTATTTCTATTACGCAAATAATTTCGATGATATTAAAACAGGTTTATTGAGAACCCAAAATATATAGACACTTATTTTAGATGGTTTCATTCAGGAAACAAAGACAAAAAACATTTGAAGTTGTTCAGAATTTAGGCCTCCATGCATGGATTTATAGCGTCATTGGAGGCAATGCCCCTCCCCTATTTTTTAGAAATGCTATTTTCTTATTGGTGAACCGTGTTTCCGGAGTTATCAGGAACAGTTCCCCCCACAAGGATTCTAGTATGTCCCATGTAAATCCACCCATTCTGTCACGCTAAAAATAATAAAAACATTATGGAAAAATCTATATCACTTTTAATAAAATTAAAAACTTCATGATGATATTATTGTTTTATTAACGAACTGCTTCATTAAAAAAATAATTTCAATCACAGTTACTCTAAATAAAAATAACTATATCAGAAGAAGGCTCAAATCCGATTTCATATTAAGTTCGACCTAATATTGATATTGTCACATGAATAATGTTCAGGCGCAAAACATTTGACACTAAAAGTCACTTCAGACTGTTTAGAACTTACAACATACAAAAACCCGCATTATCGCACATACCTTCTCATTCTTCTCAATCCCAGAACCATTAAAAAACCCATTACCCAAATTAAACCGGGCGACATTTCCGAGAAGCAGCCCGACCGCACTCCGTTGACAGTCGTCCAAATACACTCGTCTTGTTAGCATTCCAGTCGGCTAATTCTTCACATAAAGGAACATATAGGGCCTGATTAATGTAATCGAAGCAGTTTAGGGGCCTAAGTAAGCATGCCTAATGAGGGGGTGGGCGTGTCTTTGGCATGGAGGTCACGCGCGGACCGCGCCCCTCCTCTGATGGAATTATTAATACCGCGAAATAGAACGGTTTCTTTGTGATAGCCGCAGATACAGGTTGTGATTATGGTTTATGCCGAGTGGCATCCTCGTTAATTAATTATTGGAGGGGAGGGAATCTTTTGGATTGGTATCACATTTCGTGTGCACTACTGGATGTTTCAAGATGAATGATAAAGGGATGCCAAATGTTTCTTAGAACGACGTGGTTATTTCCACGAAGGTTGAAGGCTTCGCAGTAATAGGAGCTTGTTATTACGTGTTTTAAAACATTAAAATTATGTTATATTTATCAATCCCGGCATTAGCTCCGATGGCCTAGTGGTAGAGTGTGCGTCTGGTAACCTAATGGTCCACGGTTAGATTCCAGGCTGCTACTTTTGGGTATTTTGCTTTAATTCGAATAGCGAGGTTAGAGTAGAGTTTAGTTGTTACTTTCGTGGAAATAACCAGTGCTTTTTTAGAATGCCGTTATTTATTTTCTTGAACAATAAATTTTAATGAGCACTTTATACTCAAAAGAATTTCTAACTTTTAAAAATATAAGGACCACGCATAAACTGGTGTTAATTCCTCAGTAAACCTTAAGAGCAGTGTTTCTCGTCCTTTTAGAAAAATAAAGTGTGGGATTCGAAATCGGTGCATCAAACTTTCCTAATTTATGGGTGACAATAAATCTCAGGTTATATAAAGGTGGTTTTGAGGAATCCTTAAGAGAAATTGTGAAATTTGTCGCTAAATAACCGGGTTTCAACTCATGTTTTAGCTAGGGGTAATTTACAGTGCATTTCTTTAGAAAATTCTTTAAAATTTGTTATTGCTGCCTTGTTGGATAGGATGCCCCACGTTGCGAAAGACAGCTTTGTCAGTGACCTGAGTTGATAAAAGGTGATAAAAAATGTAAAAAAAAATCCTAATTTTGAACAATTAATGTCTGGTCAATATAAAACCCTTTTCAGACGTTTTTTAAGCCAGATCTGGGCAACAGACTGCAGTTTAAATAACCCTATGTGAGAGCGGTTATTTTTGTACTGTGTGTGGGTTTACCTTCCCATTATGTAAAAAACAAAATAAAAATTAATATGTTTAAAAAATTGCAGAAATTACTTTCTTTCAAAGGCATTCTTCAATTTGTTGGAATTTTTTTTTTCAACACACTGCAGCTGTTCGTTCACTAATATTGACTTTTTCTTTCGAAAAACTCCATTAACTACTGAGATTGACTAACAGCTGGAGAAGCTTATTACGTCGTACCAAGTTAAGGTGTTCCCTTCTTCAGAAATTATTCATTACTTTCTTATGAAAGAATATTAGGTTTGTCAAACATTGTTAAAGTAAAAGATAAAATAATAATTAACTTGAAAGATAGTTTCAGATAATTTTGCAGCATGATTTCGAAAACTAAGATTTCCAATGCATAACTTTAGTTTGAAATTTTGTTGCACAGATAGTAAAAGATTTTAGATATAAATAGTTATGTTTGTAAATAAAATCCATCCAACAAAATTTAAAAAAAAATGTGAAAACTATGATTTGTCCTTTCTATTTACTTTTATAAGCGTGCCAGAGTAAGGGAAATGTGTTATAGATAACAAATACACTTACCATTACTTACCTTTTCTCTAAATTTTCTATTTTTTATAAATGTTACGGGCAATGTGATAAATCTGGGCATTATTATAATAATGCCCGATGTGAGGCGGGCAATGTGATAAATTCAATATCATTTATCAATGATCACTTTGCCCGCCTCCACTTCGGGCATTATTAATGCCCGAAGAACCCCTTGGCTTCCCGGTTTCTCAAGATTCATTCCCTAACAGGTTCACAACGCTCTTTACTTAAATAAGTGATACCTTGCCCCTCCCTTCTCACAAAAGATTACACACCTTTCAAACCTCTATCGTTATGGCTATTATTATACACTATAAACTCTTACTTTATTTCCCGAAGATATATTTCCCACCATAGGTGTGTCAGGAAGTAATTAAGAAAGGATATGATTACCAATATTAAAGTGACTGATTGCTAGAATGAATTTTTCTTACAGTGAAAAAGATTACATTGTCCCATTAAGCAAAGAAACGACTTTAACTCTCTGCCTATTACTTATTGGGTGGGTTTTGAGTTCACTATCCCGTACTGTTTTTTCAAACATAAAGCTTTTTCAATATCGTCTTTTAATGTTTAAGCTTAAGGTGTTACTTTTTAATAAAGAAATAGATTTATTGTTGTCACAGTACCTACTCAATTTTCCAAACGAAAATCATGTCTGCTGAAACTAATGTTGTTTCTTCTAAGTTACACCTTACGCCGTATTTTCTGATAGGAGTGGCCAGTATCAGTTTAGAAACGGGATGAAAGTCATTATTTGTGTTATAATAGAATTGAGTCTCAAACAAAGTTCAAATAAATTTTCATTCCATATATATAAACATGAAGTTTTGTTCCGTTCACCAATGACTGGAACACTGAGGGTTCAATGCCCCTCTTTCCTTAAAACGAATTAATAGTTATCTTCCTGAGGCCTGCTTTTGCCAGACCAATGTTTCCCAACCTATTTCACATGCCATGCCTTGTTTATTTTCAGCCCTTCTAAAATTTACATGCCCCTCCCAAAGGGCCGTAAATAGACTTAAGCTTTTGGGAGGGAGCGGGATTTCAGTTCCTAGCTATTTTTTCCAATTAATTACATACATATCAAAGATGTAAAATTGTATCTCTTTAAGAAATTAAAAGGTGTGTTCTTAACCCTTACGCTTATTTATTTATTTTTTGTAATTTTGTAAGTAATCATAGAGTATTTTCAGGTGACGTCACAACCGGTTATTTTATTTTAACTGTGTACCTTCTGTAGAGCTTTTAACTGTTGCTAAGGCCTTTGTTTATCAGTTGCTAAGGCGGTTTTTAGGTATGGGATCACGTGATTGCAAATGCTCCAATAGAAGAATTCCACGGCTAGTCATTTTCTGTAACTGTTAACCTCTGTAGGGCAAAAAACTGTAACATCTTCTGTTGCTAAGGCCGTTGTTAGGTCCGAGTCATGTGATTGAAAATGCTCTATTAGTCCAATGTCAGAACGGGATCTGTGGGTCCTCTTCCCAGAAAGTTTTTTTTTTTGAAATTTGACTCTTAAAATCATGGTTTTAAGTCGTTTTTTTAGTAATCAGGGGTAGTATTTGCCAGTTCAATATACTATTTGTAGAGAATTCCTAAAATTTGTCGTAAAGACTGTTTTAGACCCAACCAGCAGGTTTTGTTACCCTTGTTTTGTTATTTTTATGTTAAGCAAAATTATTATTTCAACCCAAATCCTCAAAAGGTAAGTAATCTGTATCCATTCGACAAATTGAAATTTCAATCTTTCAATTAAGAATATGGATATCCAAAAACTAAACAAAGTCGAACAGCAACTCAAATACATCACACAACCTCATTTATTCAAGTCAAAAATTAGTGCTCAAAGTGTCACTACTAACAAACCCAGAAGGGAGACTCAGGGCTACAAATCACAACCGCAGCTCGAAAAATGAAGCTAAGCCGCGACAAAGCGGAAATTAATGAAGATTTCGAATCGCACCATCAATATACCGAAATGCAAATCAAATGACATCCCTCTTCGTTTTGAAATGAGCAATTTAAAAACGGCATACATTACACGAGTTAATTAATAAGGCGGCTTTCTCTCTGCCGGTGTTATAGCCGCGTGTGCCGGATTAATCACGTGAGAGAACCCCGTGCTTTTTAATTCAGCGGTGACCGTCGCCGAAAGCTGTGTGGTTTAATCCCCCTTCAACCCTTTGGGGCCCTGTTGGGGGTTCAGTGGGAGGGGAGAGGTTTGAGATCTCGTCATATTTCGGAAGTGCCAGTTGTGACTGACGTTCCTCGGACCCTGAGGAGTGACCTCGGGACAACTTGGGGACCCGTCATATTGTTCTAGAATCTAGAACAATATGACAGGTCCTCTAGAAGTTTTAAGCAGGACAGTACTGGAGAAGGGGCCCGACTTGCAGTCCCGATATGCTTAATCTTGGCTCAAGACGTGTTGATATATTTTCCACGGGATTCTAGTTTTATTGAGGAAAAAAAATATATTGCTTAATTGATATTTCCAGGTGTCTTAAAAGACCGGCAATTTCATTCTCTCAGCGTTAATCTTCGTCAATACAATTATCCCTTCTGAAATACCACCCAATATCGACGACATTTACGGGTATTGGTTTACGCCGGCCTGGCCAGTATTGTTTCATCGTCATTAATAATCAAAAATTTTATTTTATTTTTGTTTATTTCATTTAGATGACGTTTTTAAAATGTTATTAAGTACTTAATATTCCCACTACAACTAACTATTGAGACATACGATGTGAGCCACATGTTTTTATAATACTGAATGATTAATGTTCAGCTGCTGAGTATATATTAGACTGCTTTGTTCTTGACTTATGAGGCCAGTACACGGAATGAAAGCTGGGTAAACAGAAAGCCTATAGGGTTGCTAGGAGGAGTTTCGGTACGCAAATCGTGATAAAAAGACGCTATATATACATGGGTTTAACAAACTTATCATTTTTCTCAATTAAAATTTAGACATCGCACTGGGAAATACTTTCTTTGTTTTCTCTCAACTTGTTTCTCCAGAGTCAAGTAACGTTGCAGTCTAGTTATAGTTAAATCGTAAATTGCAGAATCATCATTTTTTTTTACTTAGAGGTAACTTGTTTATTTGATTTATAAAATTTCTCCCACATTAATGCATCTACCCTTTTAAATTAAATTGAAATTATTTTACATTTGAGATAAATGAATACGTGGAGGCCTTTTCCCTTCGTTAGGCTAAGAAACCTGCCCAAAAAGGCTTACATAGGCATACATTACAGCTTCAACAAAAAACCATTCAGAAATAAACCTTTTCCACAAAATTAGACGTAATTTCTAAAATATCTTCTTCCTTACCTCAACACAAGTGCCGTTGAAATGGAGAAACAAAGAACTCTGAACCATCTGTTGCTAATGCACCTTAAAGAAACGGGAATCATTTCTAGGTCGTTAGGAGACACTCGGGCAAAAGCATCTTTCCTTAAATATCATCTGCTAGTTGTGAGGGTAGAACTCAATGCATATGATTTTGAATGAATAGGAAGTTGAGTTAAACCTTACTTATGTAGTAGGGTGGGCCGAAAAAAACTTTTTTTCTTATTTCAAAACGCTATACCGCGGAAAACTTGCCTCTTGGGTAGATAAGTAAAATGCAACAAAAATTTTTAAAATCGGTTAAAAATTGCCCTAGCGCATCAGCCCTAAAGTTTGAAAAAATACGCTATTTTCATTATTTTTCGAGTAAATGGGATAAAATAAAATAACTTCTGTAAGAAGTAGATACAGGCATACATTAGTAGAACAATGACCAGAAAAGTAATTGAAATAAAAAAATTGAATAAATTTTAAAATTTATTGGTAGTTTATTACACCTGAAAACTTACGTTTTTACTAGAAATTCACATATTTCGATGAAATAAAAAACTTTTTCCTGATTGAGCAAAATTTTGTTTTTAATAATATTCTGCCTTTCTCGATATCGCTCACAATCCCCCTCAACAGTTCTGCCGTTTTTACAGGTCGCTTCGCGATCAGAGCTCGCTTTTGTTGCTCATCAAAATAGCATCAAGATATCTCGCTAAACCGCACAAATAATACCCTTATAAAACCTAACATAGTACTTTCTCTAGCTTATCAAAAATTCCCAAATTTCTATTGAAGCAAAACAATTTTTGAGATAGTATAAAACTATGATTTTGAGTAAGATATAATCCTTTCATTCAATTATTTTGATTGTATGAGATAAGACTTAGGATCCAACCCTTTTCTTTCAATACTTTGAAGTTGAAGTGTATTTCAAGCCTAACTGAAGATGACTTTCACTTATGTCACCATTTAAAAGCATTTGAGTGGCATGGAAATCTGTCTAAGGTCTAGTCTGTCGTTGTTCTATCTTATTGGACTATAAATCATGCATCATGGTTTGTGATTGGTGAATCTTCCCTACATAAAATTTAGTATGAAGCAAAGAGTATTCCATTTAAATATTTTGATTTGGTCTAGCTTGAAACTTATTTTTAAATTTCGACCCCTTATTGACTCCTTTCATAAGTTAAATGGACTATAAGTATAATAATTCTTCCTCTTTTATGAACAATATTTTACTAACTCAAAAGCAAGATTTCCGAAAGGACAAAGCATGTATTTATTCCACTTTCAGTAAATTTTCTGGTATGAATATTGATATATTTCTTATTTTACTTTAAACTTTAAACACATTTTCTGAATCCATTTGAGGAGTATTTACTTTTTAAGTAAACGCATGCAGCAATATATGATTCTGAGATAAAAATAAGTTTTTATTAAATCTATTTCGTTTTTATTGATTAATATGATACCACTTAAGTTATGTGAAAGTGAACTGACCATGGTTCACAAACGGGTAGTAAAGCTTTTAAGAAAGCTCTCTAATTTTATAACTTATGCCCAATCAGGCAGATATTATTAAGTAAAATCAGGCAGATATTACGTAAATGATTTTCCGTTGATATATAAAGTATGACACTCAATTTTGTTTAAATTTATCATCAGAAGTTATTTCCCATTCACCAACCCTTATAAGAAACGATGTCATTGTGTGTTCAAAGGTATCATATCATTGGAATAAAAACCCAGCTTTTTACCTATATAAGCTACTATTTGCGCTTTTAATCACAAGGCTGCGATCCTTCCAGTCATCAAAATACACTTGAATTAGATTCCGGCTCACCTTGTTTTCTATAGGATGTATATTTAATTATTTTTCCAAAATACTAGTTAGTGCAAATTCAAGAGAATAATTAAAATGTAATTATGGGGAAAATATTTGAATGAAATTTTTGATAAGCTAGGGAAAGTACTATGTTAGGTTTTATAAGGGCATTAATTGTACGGATATTAGCGAGAGATCTTGATGCTATTTTGATGAGCAACAAGCGAGCTCTGATCGCGAAGTGACCTGTAAAAACGGCAGAACTGTTGAGGGGGATTGTGAGCGATATCGAGCAAGGCAGAATATTATTAAAAACAAAATTTTGCTCAATCAGGAAAAAGTTTTTTATTTCATCGAAATATGTGAATTTCTAGTAAAAACGTAAGTTTTCAGGTGTAATAAACTACCAATAAATTCTAAAATTTATTAAATTTCTTTATTTCGATTACTTTTCTGGTCATTGTTCTACTAATGTATGCCTGTATCTACTTCTTACAGAAGTTATTTTATTTTATTCCATTTACTCGAAAAATAATGAAAATAGCGTATTTTTTCAAACTTTAGGTCTGATGCGCTAGGGCAATTTTTAACCGATTTTAAAAATTTTTGTTGCATTTTACTTATCTACCCAAGAGGCAAGTTTTCCGCGGTATAGCGTTTTAAAATAAGAAAAAAAGTTTTTTTCGGCCCACCCTATTATGTAGTGAAGCCCTTTTATGTTAAACCTGGAATTCACTATAAATAACTATATAACAGCATAAATACAGTAGCTTCAAACATTTCGAAAAATTAAGAAAATTATCGTAATACATCTTAGTGAAAAAAAAATAATAAGATGTCCAAACTGTGTTACACAAGAGATTTTTAAAGCTAAGATGATTTTTTAAAGTTTATTCCCTGAAGCTTATGTAGAATTAAGCATTGAGGAATAAAACTAAGGAATTTATTCCTAATTTTAGCAATAAAATTATTATTTCAGTTTTAACTGAATTTGTCCTTCTTTCCTCCTAATATAACTTAAAATTGAACAATACCTATAGAAAGTTAATCACTCATATTATTATTCCCTATTTTTCTTTAATTACTTACTTTAAACTTAAGATAACAAACATATGCAAAAAGCAATTTAGTAAAAGAACTTTGAAAATTATACATACCACAATTAATGAAACCTCCTTTGGATGAGATAATAAAGTAATTTGGGAGGGTTTTTTTACAATTTCAGAAAGCCTTAAAAATAAAAAACGTAACAATCGTTTAGTGATCTAACTGCAGCGCTCAACTGGGATCATTGTAGAATTTCAGCAATTTCCAATAACTCGCAGTGTTCCTGTGAAGTCACACAACGCTGCACTATTTGGGAACCAATTACCTGAATCCTACTTTCTACTGCAATATTATTTCACTACATCAAAGGGCACGAACAAAAGCATCAACTCCCCATAAGAAAAGCCCACCGGACACTGATTAGCAACAGAAAACGCCACCAATGATAATAATGCCCGTTCTCCTAAAACAAAAACCGAAACCTAACACGCTATCCAGACAAGACGTTTATTAAATTCTTTCTCAAGCTGTTACTCACTTAAGTTGTAATTTTTATCGCAGCGGCCTTATTCACTTTCCGAATCACGGGCACAGTTAATTACAGGGTGCGGGTGGGGAATTAATATCAGGCGCTCAAAAATCTCCTTCCATTATGAGTGATACTGAGCGATGTGCTCTTTTTTGTTTCGTGGCTGGAATAAGGGGGTATTGGGAGAGGGAGGGAGAACGTTTTTAATGCCTGATGCCCTTTGATCTTCGCTGGTTCTTCATTGCATTGTTACGTAGGCGTTTAGGAGAACTTGACCATCCCCTTTTCTTTTATTGTTCTTTGAGAGTCTCGAAGTCGGGTAGTAAAGTGTGTGGTGTTCCTCTATGGTTGAGGGTGTGGGATACTTTATTCTATAAATCTCCATTTCTTTGTTTTTATAAATGCACCTCTTTTACTCATTATACTGCTTTACATACACAGACCCATCCCTATTATGTAAAATTACTTACGGCCGTATTCTCCGCTTACCTGACCGACATCTTAGATTGGCAGTCAAAGAAGAAAAAACGAATTTTCTGGCATAGTTAGCGAAAAAGTTGACTGCAGGTTAGGTTAATGGTGAATACGGACGGCTATTAGAGGTGCTATGGTACAATGAAAAAACAAGTCTTTATTTTTTAGTTCCTCGAATATTAAATTATCCAGTCAAAAATTAAAATAAAAGCATTGCATTGCAAAAATCATAAAATTTTTGGTGCTTTTTATACACTTACCAACAAACAACTAGTATTATTTTGTTAAATAGAGATATTTTTAATGTGGAAAATTTCTAAAAGAAATCATTAGATATAGTATATGGACAATTAATAGATTGTATGGATTTATGGTTTGAAATTTGAAAAATTTTACTTAAATAATATAATTCAAGTGTTTTTTTTTTTAAGTTTTAAAATTGTGGTACACTTAAATTATAGAGAGGGGTCAATGAACAGAAACTCACCTCAGTGTTACAAGATGAGGGAGGGATTTTTAAACTGTGAAATTTAGGTTGAGTTACTGATAAGAAATAAAATTATATACTTTATTAAATTTGAGCTTTATATTTACTGGGTGTTGCTAACCAATTAGCCTTTTATAACCACTGTTTTCAAAAGTCGGCAGAGTAGGAAAAAATTTAAAAACTCCTTGGTATTTTAAGATTAAAGCGTTTTTAATTCCCCTACTTACAATGAAAAATCCAGAAATCTACTTACATACATTGAATAACGACAATCCAATGTATCCCCTCTTACCGATTCCCCACCCTCACGATCCTGACATCATTTCCGCAGCATTAGCGGTCCCGTTACCTCCCGAGCAGCATTCATCTTGTCTCAAGTGGACGGGAGAAGAGAAAAAAATAGAAGACACTGTCGGCATTTAAGAAGCGACACTCTGGGACAATGTCCAGCCGCTTCCTTGACCATTCATCCCGCTCCACCTGACATGGAGTATTCAGATACGGTCATCTCTCTGGCTGGTTGCCATGGGAACAAAACGGGGATGGGGGATGAATTTCTGTAGGATATGGAGAAGTGATTCTGTGTTCTTTTTTCAGCTGTTATGGAATTTTTAAAACAGCTTGACTTTTGATAAGAAATCCACAATTACCGTTTACATTCTCGTCAACTTTGCCACTGCATTATTTCCGTTTCTGAGCTCCTTTCTTGACTCAAAACCTTTTTTTCTTTTTGAAATTTGAGTTTTATCGATTAAGGAAATTATTGACATTTTTATTGATTTGGAAAACTACAAAAGAATGATATTAGCCCATTTTAATCATAAAATCTTGAAATTGTAGTAATCTAAATAGTCAGAAACTTATATTAATAAACTGGAATAATTCAAATAGATAACTATGAATCTAATGTAGCAAACAAAAGCGGATTCGACTGTAAAACCTCTACAAAAAAAGATGCTTCCAAATGCTTTTACTTAATCTTTTAAATAAATACATTAAGTTTTAAATTAAATGTTCTTATAGCTTGATGTTAATTTTCCCATTAAAACATTTCACACAGAAAACCATCTAATAAATTCTTTCTCACGCTGTTTTCTGAAACTAAGGTTTTCTAAAATTAATCGAAATATTTTAATTCCAAAAGTTAATAGAAATACACAACTGCAATACTTAAAAATCAATCTTTGAATTGAAAAAAAAGAGAACATATCAAAGGCAACATAAGGCCCTTTTAGCAGTTATCCTTTGAATGTTTTCTCATTACTTTAAAAAGCGATCTTTTGCAGACAGAGCGAAAATCTCTTCACGCTACAGCTAATTCCTGAACACCAACTTCCATAAAAGTTGAAAAACAATAATCCCAGTTAAAAGCGGGAAGTACTTAACTGTAACCACACACATATTCGATTAGAAAATACCATTAACGAAAGCGAGGAAAAGAAAACGAATATCGTTTGTAAACGCATTTGCGAAATTAGCTACAAAGCTTCTGTGTTTCGCATTCTTTTAAAAGATTACGAAAAAGAAACACGCGCTCAAAAAATGTAAAACGAACAGAAAATCCGGGGAAAATTTTTCCGGGACAGAAACTGGAGAATAATAAATCATTCACACTCTGTAGTTTTGTTCTGTGGGATTTGGATCCAAAGTTTGGATTCGCTCTAAGTAGTTTATACTGTGACGTATACCTTAAAAGGCTTTTAAAGCGTTTAAGTTTTTTATCGTTGCCATGTTTCTTTTGAGAAAACTAAAAAGAACGAGTTTTATTCGATCAATATGAAATGGCATTACTGGTAATGTCATTACTTGCTCGTTTCTCAGTGTCCATTTTCTTTTCCGTTTTCTTTGATGTTTGAATTTTGAAGTATCTTGTATTGTATCCTTTTAAAATTATCGTACTATTTCGTTTCCTTTTACAAATGGATAAATTCGATGATAAACCTACATAAATTCACGGAAGTTAAAGTGGCAAAATTGCTTGCAGTGACAGGGTATAGAATTTTTAAAATTTAAATACATAATTATGATTATAATAAAAGGTAAAACTCTGAGGGATTAGATAACATATTCTAAACAATTAAAATCGGGCCATAAAATAAATAATCCCTATCATCATTATTTTTTCACATCCACCTATAATGTGGGTGCATAGAAGCAATGGAAAAGATGCTATTCTGGAGAAACGCCTGGCGAGGATAGAAAATTTAAAAAAAATTTAACCATTTAATGTATTTTAAAAAGTTTCAAAAGAATTAATATATTAATAAAATTTTTTCTTCATAATGAATTAAAAATGGCGTTTTTTATTAGAACATTTTGTTTTTACTGCATTATCGCATAAAGAGAATAATAAAGAATTTATATGTAATATAAGAATAAAAATTAAGTATTTATATTTATTGACATCTAGAAACTTTCAATGTGAGGTGAAAATTCTTTTATAATTGGACACACCCACCTAATTAAAATACACTTACACACACTACCATAGATTTTTATCTACCAGCTCAGCTTATGTCACAAGACACGACTACAACTATGTGCGAAAGTAGCTGAAATTAAGTCACAATCCCTCTCCTTCAAATTGAGAACCGGGGACACAGATGCAGTTCCTATCACCGGAAAAAATCGAAACGAAACTCAATTGTCTTTCGCTAATTGCCATAATCGATCCATAGGAACACCCGATCCGCTTCGAATCCAATTCGATTCAATCTTAGTCTCCGAGGAGCGAACTAATGCAATTTGCAAGAAATCCAAGTCTTGAGGGAAGTCGCTTTAAAATTAAAACGTCATCTTGTTAGAAGGTAATGGAAGGATAGGTGTTGCGTCTCAATTCGGCATGCTATTTACTTCAAAGAATCGGTTGGAGTATTCGAAGGGGATTTTTTTAGTACCTTTGGCTGCAGAAATTGGAATCGATTGACACTAATTGATTTACGCAATGACTTCAATTACTCAAGGTCTGTTTAAAAGGTAATGTGGAACCTCAAGAGAGGCACTAAACCAGTAATTTAGGATTTTATAATTAACGTTTAATTATACATATGTTTGTTATGAAATTGTGGAATTTTGTATAGCTTTTAATGCATAAAATCTACAGTATTTGAAACTCTTCTACAATGTTGATGTTTACATCAGCGGTGTGTTTAAAAATTTTCTAATTTGAAAGAGGTAATTCTTGTTTCGGAATCGTTAACAGTATATTGAAATTTCATCGTATTGTAGATTCAATATTCATATACAGGATGTTTTTAAAAGTCCATTTCACGGCTTTTATTTGGAATCAACGTCTCTTACGGTCATGGAAGTAAGGTGAACCCCTAAGTAAGTTATACTAGACACCATATTGAATTCATTGATACGGTTCGCAGCTCCCTTAGCGGCGAAATAAGAAAAGTTAAAAATTCATTCATTCATGAAACTTTTTCTGTAAGTTTGATATGATATATTGTTAACAATTTTCATCCTATCCATCTTGATTTTTTGACTATTTTGTACTTCTTTATTTCGCCGCTAGGGGCACTGTGAGTTATCTCAATTGATTCAGCATGGCCACTTACCTTGGGGTAAACTTTACTTCCATGACTCTAAAACACTTTGGTTCCAAATAAAAGCCGTAAAACGGACTTTTGAAATGCCTTGTATTCTTTATCAAACTAAACATAAGATGATTTAGTATAACAAACTTGAATTAAGATATATTTAAACAGTAATCCCTAATGACAGTACATAAATTCTATTCAAACCTGTTAGAAAATAAACCTTACTTATAAACTACTAGGGTAAAATTAAATATCATTCACAAGTACTACAACTTGTTTAGCATTTATCTTTCTATACCAAATATAAGTAATATAACTTGAAATTTATGACTAAAAATAAATTCAGAGAACTCCAATATTGGTATTGGAATTCCTTAGGGTTTTTAAGTTTATGGATCTAATCAAGCAACACCAGAAATTCAGAGAAAATTATATTGGTTTCTGTTCTTATCAATTTGTTTAGTCAGCATAAGCTGCTTCTCCAAGAATACATGATTTTAACACGAATTGTCTGTGTCTCATTGGTAAATGAACGAGAATATCCGATACCTCTCTCACTAACTTTAAGCGATATAATTGCATTTCTCTAAGTATCTCAAATGGATTACACTTTTATGTTACTAAAGGAAGAATGTGGATTTTCTATGTACTAGTATAAGCACACGTTTTGCATGGATAAATAGCAACTCCATTTCTCCATGCAACCACTATATTTATTTAAGAGGAAAAAATCTTAAAATATTCAATAAACTTTCTTCCATATACTTCTAATAGTTCCGGACCTCCCTTCTAATGCAGAAATCGCGTGGAACATCCACACTTATTCCTCAGGAGCGCGTGTGGCACCGAACGCTTTTTGCTCTGAGCAGGTATCTCGTATCTGCATAAGACCATTAGTCTCTCTTTTGGGGTGTGTGAAGAAAATTGAAGAAGATGGGTATTTTTTATGAGGGAAAGACTGGTGTTTGGGGATTATCGGCAAAGATCGGCATTGCCGGTGTGGTATTTTAGAGCGATTGTTTCAGGTATATGAAAACCACCAGTAAAAAGTATAGAACTCGTAGTTATATATTTTTTTTAAAAAAGGCATTATGTCCAAAAAAAAGTTAAAAAAATAGGAGCTATTATAGTTGATAATTTGTTTCATATTTTAGTGTTTAAAATTCAAATTTTATTAGTGTTTTTGTTACTTGAGAATTAATATTTCAAAATTTTCTGTTAAATCTAATCTAAAAGAAATGTTTTTTTTTGGCATTGTAAAACTGAGTGAGACAGAGCAATTAAATCTTGAAAACTACCACAAAGAACTGTTTTGAAACTAACGCGTCACTAAGTTTAGTTCACTGATGTATCTTCACCTTCCTCTGGTTACATTGTTTGACACATACAAAACCCATCTCCCTAAAAGTATGATGTAGTTTGAGAGTGCTTTAAACTTTCTCTCTCTTACTCTTTCCTTATTCATTATTTTCTCTATTAACTCTTTTTCTTATGATTCTCTTTCTCTGTCTCTTTCGCTCTAAATCATTCTTCTCGTTTTATTCTCTCCCTATAACAAACATATGTCACTCACATCCATACTTCTCCCTGTTTTTCTCATTCTCCCTTTCGGATTCTCCCTTTTTTCCTTAATCAACTTCCGTTCACTTTCCCAATCGCTCTATCACCATTCTTTTTTGAAATTTTAAATGAAAATTTAAAAATGTAACGTCAGTATAAGAAATCAAGGAAAATTTTAAAATAATATTAAATTCCTTGTCTTACTAAATAATACTCGGCGAATCACTAGAATCGTTCTGAAATATTTTATAAATCATGGGAATTACTACTAAACTATAGTCGACTTGCAGTTCCATCAAGTACATATAAGCTGTTGTGAGAATTATATCAATAGAAGAAGAACCGTTATTTGGTTTCTCCAAACCCATGTCTGGAAGCCCAACCCAACCCGTTGCCTGGAACCCTCTCTAGGGGTTCTTAAAACCCAACCTGTCACGAGCAATCCAGAGAGCAGATGTGGAGTCAATTCAAAATTTTCCCACATTTGAAAAATATATGCCTCTAAAAACCCCAAGAACAACTTGAGGCGTCACGTTCAGATTCCAAAAAACTTGTAAAGAAAACACCCTCCAGGTCCTGCCATAGAAGAAAAACTCACGTTCTGCGTACTACCGAAGCTGTCAATTCCTCTGCAGAAATTCCTGATCCAAATCTGATTTGGGAAAATTGGATTCGGCTAAGTTACGAACCGACCGAATCCCGCGGGAAACCGCCCGCCAATGAGGAGGCTGGAAAAACAGCCTCGAACCCAGAGAGGGATCTTCTTTTCGTCGCCAGATTTGGCGATAAATCGATGAGCTTTGGTGCCATGAGACTTGAATTGAGACCTTTGAATTTTTTAAGATGAAGTTTTTGGAGGGAAGAGAAAGGGTGGAGGTGGTTTTTTTTTTATGTTCGATGTGGGTTGGGGAATGGGGTAAAATAAGTGGAAGTAAATTTTGTAATCGTTTGGGTAAACGGCAGATACATTGATCGGTTACACCTATAATTGCGTTTTCTCGGAGTGGCATCCTCAGGGAATCGTTTGCTGGATGTATTTATTGGATGAGGATTTTTATGAGGAATAAAAGTTTAGTTCTGGAAATGTAGTGAATATTAAATTGTTTTAATGATTTAACTCCTGCTTGGGTAAGATGGTGTTTCTGTAAAGGAAGATTCAAATGGACTGATTTTTTACTTCTATTCTGATAAGTATATTCAAGATGCAAAAGGATTCTTTTAGTGCTACTGTACAGAACATGAAATGAGAAACTTTGATAGATTAATAACGGTACAGTAAAAGTGAATAAATAAAACTTTTAAAAATTAGGAAGGATTCCTTGCATGGAGAAGATACAAAATGCCCAAAGAACAATTACCTCAACGACGTAATTTAATTTTTCGAAAAATGTGACGACATATCCAATTAAAACTCAATTACTTTATTCTAAGGTACATGCAGTCAACAAATATGTTAACGTTTAAAATAAATATATAAAAAAATAAACCGGATTTAACGTTATTCTTTTTTGTCGCGTTTTTCTCGAGAATTATGGGCTAAAAAAATATGTACTCCATGCAAGGAATCCTCTGTACAAAGTTTGGGCGGACTTGTTGAAACCCTCTCTATATGCTTTAATTTGCAGAAATATGTTGATCATAACAAACAAAATAAATTAAGAAGCATAAATGGTAGAAAAGGGAAGAAAAAATATACAATTTATCGACTTTCAAGGAGTGCCCTAATAACACCTTTTATCTAACTACCTCTATTCAAATCGTATAAATTAATCTCTTAACCACACAGACAACTTCCAGAACTTAACTTAACCAAATATTCTATGATTTTCCCTCCAGTATCGATCAATGTAACAAACCCATCCTATCTTATCCACTGAGGTTCATCCATGCAAACCCATTGTCAAGATTCACCCCCCCCCCTGCGGAATATTACCGTCAGTCTGCTCGAGTATTCGAATAGAACATCTTGTCAGGGTGGAGAGAACGCAATAACCGTCCCTCTCCCCCACCCACCATCTGTTCAAAACGGAACATTACCATGGACTCTTCCCACCGCTTTGCCCCCACCCCACCCCTTTTCTTATTTTATTCCATTGAGGGCACGAAGGAGGAAAAAACTTGCAGGGCTCGGGGTGTACTTTTATGAGGTTTCGGGAGGAACCAAGTGCTCTCATATAATCTCTCCCTATCCTCCTGATTTCACTGCAATTCAGTTCTGTCGAGCTTCTTTAGAGTTGAGTTTACCTGTGTTTGGTAAGAAAACGCATTGGATTGAAGCGAATTTGAGGTTTTAATAATGCACGATTACATATACGTATAAACACTTTGTTTAACAAATGATTCAATATATTTGGTGTTGTATATTACCTAAGTGTACATTGTACAAAATCCTACTTGAGAATTCGCATTTATCAGCTTTATCAAATTCTACCATTCTGAAGAATTCCTTCAGCAGTTCGTTTAACATTTGAACTGATCAAAACAGGATAATCCTAAAAAAAAAACAGTAGAAGACAGGTAGTCGTCTCTTCTTATTGTGATCACGGTTAATGTTATCAAAATCTGGTGAAATTCCCTAAAAGGCTCCTTTATTCCCCGTTTGGAAGCCAAATTTAATACGTTATCATACAAAATTAGTCTTTAATTTATTAGTGTTATACCTCACATTTTTCTAGAATGTAAAAGTTTCAAAATAATACTAGTTAGTCGTTTTAAATAATTCAATTAGGAATACAGTTGGGTTTATAAAGCTAGAGTCGAATTACACCGTTTTAAACTTTCTAATATTAAAACACTTATTATTATCATCAATCGGGTATTGTATCATTCTACTTTTCGACAAAAGTAATCACATTAGTCGGAGTCGACTATATATTGGAATTTTAGAATAGAATGAGGTACATTAATTTATTTTGTTTGATAAAAAAAGAAAAAATTCTGATTTTCAAAGTATTTTAAAATAATTTCCTTCGCTGCGCCTTTTTATGGATCACTTCGTAATTAAACTTACTGTGGAAACCATGTGACTTAACATAGATACATGATGGTCTTTTACATAGCTACGAGAGAGTAAATGGGAATATACCATCAATCTATCGATAGCTATATCGTTCACTAACTTAACTGGGATTTGATACAACAACGCAAAATCTTAAGTATCATTTTTGTTTGGGCACACCTCATCATATCAAATGCGTTTCACTTTTTATGTCGGAATGCATTAAAAGCCAAGGAAACAGTCAAAAGTGCTCTTTTTCTTTTCGAAGGTTTCAACAATTGACCTCGAAGTCGATCAAATTCGTGCATAAATCAGACTCACCCAAAAACAGTCAATTGAGAGAGCTGCATTTCTTTCTACATCAATTGAAAGAATGCCATTTCAGAGGGAAAAAGAATAAACCATCATTCTTTCACGAGGAGTTGAAAAAATAATTTTATACCCTCGTTTTCTGAAGAAACTGAAAATAGAACACAAGATGAAGGAAAGGGTGGAAATTGAAGTTGAAAAGCAGAGATGTTTTTTTCTCTCTCTCTCTCAAAATTGAAATTTTGAAGAATGTAGCAAGATAAAACTGCGAGCGTGATATAAAACCTCATTTTTTTTCAAAACGATAACATACATGTTCCTTTTTTAGTTTCTGAACATAAAGGGTAAGACATGATACAGGTAGAGATGATTGGAAAGGGTCTTACAGGTGTCATGACTGAAGATGCTGAAAGGATAAGGTTAAAAATATAGTTTTCCCCTCTGATTTGTTTTTTATTTTCTTTGGATTGTGATTCCAGTTGAACGGTTCTCATTTGAGATACCTTTATTTTTCAAATTAAGAATTAACTTTTCCACCAGATTGGTTTCTACTCAATTTCATGTGTCATTACTGATATAACTCATGCATTAGAACTTTAGTATCTAAAAATTAAATAAACGGCATAAAGGAATCACAAGAGAGCGTTAAAAAGCCAATTCGGTAAATTTCTGTCTGACCAACCTTTACAGTTTTATATACCTTTAATTTATTACACCTCAGTTATTTATCTTTCGAACATCGCATGGCCTGGTTCATCAAACCAGTATATCCTTTAAAAGGATACAATATGACCCTTTTATAGCGATAAATAAATACCGAAGTCGGAATCTTTATGGATAGGGGTCATAAAAGTATCCGGATACTTCGAAACCGTCGTAAATTCTTTCCACGGAACAATGTCTTCTTTGTTGCCCTATTAAGTCCTTTAATCGTTTGGAGCTGAGGAATATATTCGAGCAATCGCTTTTGCTGCATTTCAATCAAGGAATTAGTATTCCTGGCAGCTAACATTCGGAGAAATACTCATAGAGAGAGCCCTTGTGCATTTTGCTTTCGACTGTCGACAATGGCTTCACCAGGTTTGAGGTTATTTAATGGATTTTGAGTTGAAATTTATTATTACAGTGGTTGTGTGATGTGGGTCTGGATAATTGATTCTTCGTGTCTTTTTTGGAAGATATATTGATCTTTTATGAGTCTCTTTTAACACAAAAAAGGATAGGCCTTGGTTACGAAATTAATTTTAATTTTGTAATGTTAATTTATTCTATGTTTAAAATTTATGGGATATGTAAGTGGAATGCCTAATTTGCTGTAAGACATAGTTGCAGAACTGATGGACTATCAAGAAGAACTATTACGGTCTTGAAACTTTAAAGCATTCATATTTCACACCAAAAATAATATAAATGCAAACACTAAATAATTTTAATAAATCACATGAATTTATGAATTATTTTCAAGGTAATTATCCATCCATTCATATTTTAAAGGTGATCTTTACGGAGTTTTAAAAAAAAATGGAATGACTAAGGTTTTAAACATTCAAAACATTTTAGTTCACCTCCTTACTCATTCATAATCATTGAATTTTAACCAAAGTAATAACTACGCTTTATGAACACATGAAATTCATAAAGCAACTATTCTACAGTTAATATAATCAAACATTCAAAAACCATTTATATAACCTTTACAGTTCAATACAAAAACTTTAACGATTCCAAAATTAATTTTTATTTCACTGGCTCATCCCCAGCCCCCTACTCACTATTGCTCACCAACCCCCGGAACTGCTTTGCAGTTATTTTAAGATCGCTTCGAGCAGCGAGTGAAACTCGCTTGATTCATCCTACCAATTCAGCATACCCCACTGGTCGGCTTAATTAATTCTTCATTAAAACAGAAACTAAATTTTACCTTGCATTTATAAAATATCAACCCTTAAAACCAAAAGAAGCTACCCCTCTCCCTATTCCAGCTCTCCCAAAGAAACTCCCTACAAATCATTCCCTAGAATAGAAAAGAGGGTCTTCTCTCCCCACCCACACAACCAAATAAACCCCACCCGTTCAAACGTGCCCGAGTTAATATCGAGCATTACCCGAAATTACGTCGCCTCCCCCCTCACTGAAAGGATGACCCTACCTACAGGTATGTAATATTTTAGAACGAATATTATGCGCAGGGGAGAGTGAAGGCGAAGGCATGCACTGTAAGGGTTTGCAGTTTCTTCATTCTGTTCAGGCATATACGGTCTGGACTTGGGCTATTTTGCTCTTGTAATTATGTTTTTTATTAATATATCTTTAAATAATATTTATAAGTAGAAGATAAAGAACTTTTTTTGAACCAAATGTTGTGCTTCATACTTAGTCGATTTAAGCATGATGACCTCCATTCCTCTCTATTACTAAGGTTAAAAATATAAACTCTTGTGACATCTTGCATTAAGTGAATAGTATCAATGTTGGTATTTTTTATGCTTGGTTTCCCAATAGAAGGTTTTAATTTATGAATTTAACTGAAATGAACTGAATTGAATTTAACTGAATACATTCGAAATCAATACATTTTAAATTATTCCAAGTTTATCCTTGAGTCAATTCTATTTAAATTCGGTAACCCTTATTACGCAATAACATGTCATGAACTTTCCTGAGTACGAGATAGAGCATCGTACTACCTGCCTTATCTTCCCTTAAACTCCAGCAATCAATTAAATTCCCTCAGGCATATCCCCCCCAAGTCTTTGCGCCTCCAGCTCTGGAAATCAGCCGCTTGATGAATTACATCGGACCAATTAAAAAACCATCGCCACCAACCTTTCGCAAAACAAACACATCCGAGTGATTAATCTGCCACTTTTAATAACTCCAGAACTGGTAGCTGGATATTTATGGAGAGATTTGATTTGGAGGTAGAGGCCAGGCTCTTGAGTAGCAGCCTCAGTAATTGGGCTGATCGCCGGGGTTTCAAATGAATTGCAGTTTTGGGAGCTGAAGTAATTAATCATTTTGGATTTGCTCAGCAGACTGTTTTGTGGTGTTTTGCTTGGTTTACTGGCTGATTGGTGTGTTTTTAAATTGGATGGGGGAGTGAGTTCAAATGCTTGCTTGGCTTGTGGTTAATTGATGGGTGAATAATAGCGCCTCGTGTTAGCTTAATCTTGGGATTTTTTTTTCACGTAAATGGACATGTGGGGGTTTACTACATGCAATAAAAATTATAGATAGCTAGGATGTTTCAACAGATATCGATAAAGTTTTCTTTTTGATTTATAACCAAATAATGTTTCCCTTTTTGCGCTAAATGTGTGTATCTGTCCCATGTGTCCAAATACAGAAAAAAATGGAATATTATTTCCAAAAAAATTATTGTTTTTTTTTTTTAAATGCCATTAAAAACTGTGCAGCTTGAATAATTCGAAACTGTAAGGACTACCAAAAATGTTCTTATTTTTCAAAACTTCGAATTGAAAAAAAATAAAACAAAAAAATTTTATACGAAGTTAAACAGACAACAGACCACCAGAAATCGTCGAATTATATCCACGACATAGAATAAAAGACGTATGAATTATTAAATTTGTATCGTAATTTTAAAAAATGCTTGGAATTTCATGTGATCGCTAATATAAGCAATGTTTCTTGAGTTTTTTAAGAGAATGTTTAAAGTAAAACTGTATGAATGTAAAATGAAAGTAAAAATAGCAAGGGTGTAACGTTAAAATTGATATGAGTATTATACTTGTTAAGAATATTTTAGTAAATATTAAGGAAAAAGTGGATTAATATTAATTAGTAACATTAACGTCTTGCCCATTAACAGTTTAATTAAAGCAATCAAGCTTTCTAAATTAGTCTTTTGTTCTGAAACACTAAAATCTTCCAATAGATAAAAATTACCCCAATTAACAACTTTAAAACACATGAAATCTCAAAGAAAGAAGCAGTATTGCCTATCACACCATTTATTATCTTATCTGATTACATCAATCTTAAATCACAAAAGTAAATAATACACGGAATGAAGTCAGTTATGTCATCTCCTTATCGAAACGTCATTCGCACTGATCGTGTATCTCTCCTCCAATGAGAGCCCTTTCCTCATTCTTTACCTTGGATTCCTTAATTAAATGTCACCACCACCTGTTAGCTTTGACACTCGGCACGCCACCTAACTGAAGACGCTTTCCTCTTGGTTGGAGCATGTTTTGTGAGATACCTGCCCTTGAGAGCTCCGATTTTCAGGAATAATAAAGAGATTTTTCTGAGGTAGTAATTCTCAAGGTTTATAGAATATAAGGTTGGCTCTTCACATAGACATGGAAAAAGCTCGTGACGTCTCGTTTCCGCTGCCAGTGACGTCATTTGTAACCTCCTAACTGTTTGAACAACCAATCACTTTCAGTTTGAGCGGGATAAGGGAAAGATACTGGTGGCATGGAAACTTTACGCTCCGCCTTAACAAGCCTGATTGGCCAGTGTTCGTCACTTCCGCTGCCAGTGACGTCACTGGTAGCAGTGTCAGATGGGCCCTCTCTGGTAATTCTATTAAGGATTGTCTCTGAACTTTTGGGATTGAGGACCTCATACGAGATGCTGAGGATGATAATGGGTTAAGTCCACTGAACTTAGTTTTGAGTTGTTGAAAGTTTTCTGTATTGGTGGTATTTAGGGCTGCTTTTACCAAAACAACTTTTGGGGTCTGCTACTATAGACCGATTTGGGGGCTTGCTTATAACAACGAGTTAACTCTCTAATAGCTTTACATTGGAGTTCACTAGTTTTTACTGCAAGTGCATAGGGAATAAGTCATCCCCAACCCCAACCAATAATGTAATGACAATATGTTCCCATTTGGAGAACTTTACGCACTTAAGAGTAAATTTTAAACACTACGAGGTATACCTGTGAGATGGTAATAGTAAAAGAGGTGCAGGTCTCAAAATTTAAAATTAGAGTTAATCATCAGATTAAACTACGATATACTTCATGATGGGTTCATAATTAATTTTAAATTGTAAAGTTTGAAATCTCAAAGTTTTTAACATCTGCACAGTGAAGATCCTCTCCTCACCACAGTGGAATAATATATTAATGGGATACAAACGATGATGATTGAAATTTTTAGTATGCATGGTGAATAAAACTGCACTACTGAAACAAATCTCTGGAGAGGTTAATATTTGTATATACGTATACTCTAATTTATCATTACTTCTAAACTACATAGGGAAGCCAAAGGAAAGCGAAATTTGCATTCAAAAACCCATGTTATAGTAAATAAGAAAATTGCAAAATTTTTCAGACGCCTTTACAGAAGTTTTCCCGCATTGTCACTTGTATCCCTTGGCTTCTAACCCTCCCATATAGACATAAATCCCTAAAAATTGCACATCAGTTCCAAAAAGTCACCTTATACACAAACATACAAACAAAAATCAATTAAAAGACTTTTCATTTAAATACACAAAGGATATCTCCCCCTCTCCGTTAAAAGCACAAGTTAAACTGTATTTCAATCTCTAAAAACACTCATACTACCCGTACACTACGTACAGAAGGTATTAAGACACAGAAACAATTCGCAGTGATCAAGAAACAAGATCTGCTCCCGAGTGAAAATAATGGCTGTCATATAAAGGAAGACAGCGAGGCTGATACAGCAAATAATAGCCGAAAACAATAGAGGAGGGGGCATCGGGAAAACTTTAAACAACCTCCCATTAGAAAACCGTTTTCTAAGGGGGGGGAGCATTACGAGATATTCGTGTGGCTAATAGCTTCCGAAAATAGCAATTACTTTCGAATAAGCCCTGGTTCCAGCAGAGTTTATTTTTTTTTCTGGAAACAAAATACTCTTTCATTCCAGTAGTAATGAAAGGTATTTGCTGGGAATCCGTGTTTACTTTCTTCATGTTGGAGGATGAAATGGCGCTTTCGGGTGAAGACTAGTTGTGGAGTATATTTGGGGAGCGGCGGAGAAATCAGAGACGTCGTGGAATTGTGATGAAAGGTATATGAGTAGGGAAATTATATGGGCAGTTGTAGCAATGTGAAAACTGTCTCAGATTTCAACTCTAACTGGTAAACAAATAAATCACAAAAATAATAAAATAGCATCTCCCATCACTATTACTAAAGAACTATTCAAAAAGGTTTTATATTGTTGGTTTAGTAGTTTATTATTTTAAAGCAGTTTCCTTTTCATTAAAATATTCCCCTGAAAAAAATAATAAAAGTAAAGAACTATAAATATTTTTAATTTATTGGAAAAGAAAGTTATGAGTATTAATGTTTTATGTTAAATAAAATTAATTATAATTTTATAAATTATAATAAATAATAATTTTTACTTAAATCCATAAAAATCTTGAACTTTCAATTTTAAAATATAACATTCATCAAATACATTTAAAAGTTGCAATGAGATCTAATGAAAACTAAGTCCCAATTTCAAAAGGGGAAAAAGATATTTTTATGTTATTCAGGCACAGAATCAAACTCGTATGCAAAATCATTTAAACTACACAATCATTATCATTAAAATAATTTTCAATTTCAATTTGAAAATTTAATAATCGTAGAAACTTTAATAAAGTTATTAGTTTGTACCTATCAATCTTTTTTAAAATGTCTACAATTCCTTACAAGTTAAGTTTTATATATTTGTTCAAACATTAATGTTTATGTTAAATAAATTTCATATTTTGTTTCATACATCTTTCTGCTCACTTTTCAATTCTGCTCACTTTTCACAATTTTTTAATTTTAATTTGAAAATTTAATAATCATAGAAACTTAAATAAAATAAAGTTATTAGTTTCGTTTCAAAGTACTCATTATCTTTTTTTAAGTGTCTACAATTGGTAACAAGTTTTATAATTTATATTCGTTAACCATAAAGATTTTTTTAAACAAGTTTCTTATTTTTGTTTCATACGTTTACCCGCTCACTTTTACTAAAACTAGATTCTGGAAACCCAAAAGCCTGACAGAAGGGGTCCTAAACATTGCATATGGCACAGTCAGTATAAGCAACACCCTTTTTAAAGGGAGTAAAAAGGGTGACAGTATCGGGTAAAGAATGGGGTCTTTTGGGAACGGGCAAAGCTGCATGGAGAACAGTTGAACTTAATGTAGCGTAAAATGGTGGGAGTGCAAATAGTTTCATGTTACTTTTTTATGAATGGCAACAGCGTTTATTCGCCCATTAAAAACTGAAATTAAACACGAAAGTATGCGTGATCATAATTCAAGTCTATGCGAGTTTTTTTTTGGGGGGGGGGTGGAATGAGTTTACCACTAACTATATTTTACTGGAAATATTTCAGGGAAACTAATTAGGTTTCATGCATTTGGAAAATAAAGTGGAGTGAAATATTACGATCGGAAGAGTAAAGAAGTAATTAGGTTTTTGGTTTTTCTGCATATGAATACAAAAGCAATGATAGTAAGATCTTTTATAAAAGATAGTCGCTCTAATATGCTTAAATTTTGTTAATATTATGAGTTGGATAGTTTTTTCTTTGTTGGTAAAAATTTAATTTGAGAAAGAATCAATAAAATTTGTGTACAAAATGCCAAATATTGCATTATTGAGTATTAATCGTCCTTGAAAAGTTACACAGAAAATAAGTGGTGCATTACTTATGTAAATTAGATTTTCAATTGCTAAGCAGGGTTAAAATACTAAGTTTTATAAGAAATATTTTTAATTTCTAAAAATATTTTCATATTCACTCATTTTATTCACTATATATTACTATATATATATTCACTATTTTACTCATATTCATTCCTTACATTTTATTCTTCAAATTCAATGCACGGTGTTACGCAAGTGTCGAGGGATCACTTTACAGCCGCGTGGGAAGGAACAGTCCCTTAATCCCCACTTCCTTACAAAAATCCTCCCCTTAACTTCCCCTCTTTTACAATGTAAAAGGATTTGTCGTCACATATTAGTATCACACTGAAAGGTAGAAACCTTGAATAAAGTCTTTGGAAGCATAATCCTGGCCATTAAACACCTTTGTGACTCCCTGAAGAAACACCTATATAAGAACTTTTGAGACAGATTTTTTGGTTTCCAGATTTTTTTACTTCCTGTGACTATGACGACAACGGTGTTTTTGAAGTTAAATTTCACAATGGGGAACTCACGTTCATATTATTATCTCAAGGACACTAATTACTACGATTTTGGAATGGAAATTATTATCAACTTAAAGAAGAGGATAGATATTATTTTTAAAATTTTTAAACTGATAATGGATTTTAATAAGAATATTTTATACTTTCAACATTTTACTGAACTATTTTTTACCTGCTGATCAACAGTGAAATGTCAGATATAAATCATTGTCCAGTAAACCAGTTTCAATACTAAAAAATAGTACGTATTTTGGGAAATTTATTTTTTTTAATTCATCTGAAAAAAGATGCTGAATTCAAGAAATTAAGTATCACTGGCAATGGAGAGTTTTTTTTCAGCTTTATTACGCATGTAGTGCATATTCTGATTTCGAAAGGAGATTATGAAGTACTTGTGGTCAAAATGTCAATTTTTTTTCTCATTTTTTTTCGAGGGACAGTACCCCCCTGGGATCGTTAAAGTGATTTCGACTTGAGCCGTGGTTAAACAAAAACCTGTTCGACTTGGGCAAGCTATCGAACAAACAGAAACTGTTAGACTTTGAAGTTGAGCCAGTCTTCTTCCATAGGTACGATATCTGCAGTTCATATGTTTAGAAACAAGGAGATGTAGAATATACCTCCAAATAACTAGCCAAAACCTTAAATTTCTCAGCCCATTTTCTCAACTGGACATAAAAGCTCAAACAAACCCAAGCAAGGATTCCATCCGAACTCTCCCTTGATTGCCTCCTCCCCTCCTGTATCATCCCCGACCCCTGTAATGGCACTTTTACGACGTGGCACGGACCCAGGTAGGGGTTTCTTTGCTCCCTAATAGAGTTAGCCCTCGGGTTATGACTCTTCGCACGCCATTCTTGAGGTTCACTCATTAATAAGTAATGGGACCCAGAGTGGGTGGAACCCCTCAAGATGAAATTCGGTCCCCTTATGGCGTGGGCCACTTACCCGCATGAAGGAAAGACATTCTCGAGGTTGAGTTTAGGATGTAGGGAATAGACACACAATGGTCATAGATCTTGAATATATTTTTTTAGTTATACACAGTTACAGTTGTATATAAACATACGTTTTTTTTTTAAAAAGTAGATGTACTCCATATAATCCAATAATTCATTTCTTGAAAATTTAATATTTACCAACAAGAAATAACATTTATTACTTCAAACATAATATCAATTTTACTTTACGAATGTGTATACTCTGGGGTATCTGTCTAACATTGGTACCTTAGAAATGACTCTCTCAATTTCGTTTCATTAAATCTACAGACGCAATACTACTGAAAGCGAATGCATAAGGGAATTTTATGATATGCTTACGAATCTCGATTCTTTCCCAAAGAAGCTGCAGAATATAAAGGTGGATACATAAAGAAAATCCGAATTAAAAATACTATTTCCCGTTTTCTCGAACACTTCTTTTCTACACTTTGTGAGATAACTTTTATTTTTATAATTTACCATGTCAGAATGTTTTTAAATTCTTGCTAAATTGTAAAAGTGGAATTTATTTTGGAAAAAAAAATATTTTTTTTCCATTGTTGTTAGATTTGTCTAAAAAATAAGTAGTGTCGCACTTTATAGTTCATATTTTATGTACGAAAAAAAATTCTCGCGTTTTTTCCGGACAAAAAAGTAAAGAATATGTGAATATTTGACAATTTTTTATGATGTTATGGTTTACAGCAAATTCATAACACTATATTTCTTGGTATAAGTATTTTCTTATTCCAATCTTTTATGAAGTCAAAAAATAAAATATCTTACAAACAACATGTAAAAACTGAATGAAATATACTGCGGTGATTTAGACAAGTCCGGCTTATACAGTGGAGCAAGGATGAAAACACGCAACACGCTGTTATAACACTGAGCACGAAGAATGAAAAATTGTGAAGCATATTGTTACAAATAATATTCACGTAGTTTTTAATCATTGTTAAATTGGAGGAGTTGCTCTGCTAAAATTTGTATAATTAATATAACGTAATTTGATCTGCTGAAATTTGTATAATTAATCGGGTCAATTCCGTTAGAGTCCCCGCTAAATATCACCCGGTTCTTTTAGACAACAATAAGTAGAAATATTCATAAATAATTTCAAACTCCTGAATTAAAATGTTTAATTAGATCAATAACTATTCAGTTTATTAATAAAAGTCAAAAAAATTTGTTATTATTTGGATATATTTAGCGATTTGGATGTTGGCGATATTTAGCGGGGACTCTAACGGAATTGAACCAATTAATCTAACGTAATTTGATCTGGAAATAAAATTGTCTTATCCATCATTTCCGTTCCCTGGAGAATTCCCGCAATACCAAAACCACATGCTCTTATTCCAAGTCTAGAAATGTTAATTTTTCATTAACTGTAAACTTGTTTTCTTGTAGTTTTATTTCTTTCAATTGATGTAAAAATTAATATTGTTAGTATCTACCTATTTTTTCAACGAACCATTTAGCAATAACTCAATCAAAGTCAACAAAACTCATGTAATTCAAGACTAAGAAATCTAGTCCTACTTTCAACAATCCTCCACCTACTTAGCGAAAAAAAACCCTCCCCCACCACCCCCTGGAGTTAGCGAGGGCACATCAATATTTGTTCGGGGGCAAGTGAACATCCGGGGTCTTCCCTGGGATTGTTAAACCGCAGGATATCAGGTTATTTATTGTCTTGACACCTGTGTTCGAGGTTGTAGATTTGCTTCGTAATGGCCAGCGAGATTCATCGCCTAAATAAAGAAAATTTTCCTTTCTACTCGATCCTTTGTAGTGCCGAAGCTGGCTTTTTTTTTTATTTAACTTGCAGAAATGTTTACGTTTTTTTTTCTAGCCTTCCTTTTTTAAACTTTTAGTGCTGAATAAATTGTATTACATGATCAGCACATCATACACATACTCATAGCTCCCCCGAATTTCGGACCAGGTGTACCAAAATGAGAAAAACCCTGTTTATATGGTCAAATTTCCAAAACAAATTAAGGGGAGGCCTCCCAAATCCCCTTTTTGTTCTTGGAACTCTATTATTCATAACTTTTTTATATAAAGTTTATCAAGATGCGAGTCCTACCTAAAAATATATTAAAAAGCAACATTGAACCATTTAAATATGCATGGAGGGACTTGGGAATAATTTAGAATTTTTGAAGAACGTAGTAAGAAAATCTAGAAAGAAAAATCATGAAATTAGTTTTATGAAAACAATAAAGTTATTAGAATTTAACAGTTTCACGTAACTTTAATCCTCGTTTCATTGGTATCATATTTAAATAGAATGCAATCTAAAACGTCGCGTTTCCCAGCTTCTACTACATTTTACATTTTCTTTATAAGCAATGAAGAGCGATAAACGAGTTTTCCTTTAACCCTGCTGCACTGCTCCGACTTGCTACGCGCATGTACTGTTGGGGTCAATATGACCCCATTCCCCATTCAAAATATTATCACTTCTACCATTAAATGAAGGGGTAAATTTTGGAAATAATTATATCTTAAGTTGTATAAGTATAATTTAAATGATATTTAATAAAATAGTATATGAACAAAGCAATAAATTAAACATACAAATAAAAAACAAATGAACAACTCAAAAATACTTAAATGAAAAAAGTTAAATTTTGGAAATAATTATATCTTAAGTTGTATAAGTATATTTTAAATTATATTTAATAAAATATATGAATAAAGCAATAAACTGAACATACAAATTAAAAAGAATAACAAAAAACAAACATCCCCAAACTTTGCATTTTCACATATCCCAACAGTTTGGTCCAGAGGCTTTTATTGCATGTGCCTTCCTGACACGTGGATCAAACACAAAAGAAAACGAGAAAAAAAAAAATAAAAATAAACATACAAAGTTCGAAAAGGAATGTTTGAGTAGTTATTTTTGTTCGTTTCCGTTGAATGATTCCAAGAAATATGGAAGTGTGAAGGCACAAGCAAAAAATACTAGAATTGGGTCATATTGACCCCAACAGTACATTAAGAATAAGTTGAAAAATTTTGGTTGTAAATAAAAATAAATGAAAATCATTCAGTGTTTACATATTTATCAACAAAGTCATGCAATTTCATGACAATATCTCCGGGGGTTTCCTTTTTATGAGCAAATGAAAAAAAATTTGGGTCAAATAGACCCCAACAGTACAGCAGGGTTAAAACTTCAGAGAATTCCCACTCTTCTCAAAAATATTATACTTAGGTGAGTACTGAATTTTTATAGAAGGAACACGAATTATATGAATAATTATTATAAAAACCAAAAGCTTGTCATAATTTTGTGTTATGGGTCTAACTTGAACAAATTTTCACAAACACTAAAGTATCTTTTAGAATTTAGAGTGTGTCTTAGAATTTATATCTCAGACAAATATTAAAATTCAAAAGAATTATTTGGACACTTGGACAAAGGGAAATTTATTATTGCATTTAAAGGTCTTTTTCAAATTTCGGATTTGATATTCTCGTCACTTTATTAAGGGCTTTTTTATTTTATTACCCCTAACTCACACATACATTGCGTGCAGAGAGCAAACTAAAACCATACCTTAATTCAAACATACATATATAATTCACATCCCCTTACACAAATTATCTACCTCCATATGTTACATACACTAAAACTTAATTCTGACTTGACGTACAATATTCCTCTCTAGTGTTTCTTTATGAAAAAGACACACAGAGGTGACATAACTCAGGCCTGGGTGGAAGTTGTGACACCGAAATGTCGCACCTTTGCACCGAGGGGAATATATTTCAGGATTTAGTGGGCAAGCAGACGTTTCAATTAAAGTCCTGACAACTTTAAGTCGTTGTCCACTCAAGTGCACAGCCAGGGGTAGAGACAATAGATTTGCCCCGTTGTCCTACCAAGGACTGAGGGAATCTCATGATTTATGCGTCTACCTCTAGTTTCTCTTTTGTTTGTTTATGCATTTTAAAAAGGAGGAGTTCGTTATATAGGAGCTGCTCAGCGGGATGACTGTGATGCAAGTCCATACTTCTTGACGAAGGAAAAATGTATTTTAGCTTTTAGCGTATGAGTATGCATGTTTTAGTAGAGTATGCATCAACTTATAAAAAAACTCCTGTGGGAATTATAATTCGTAAAATTAACATATTTAGTTTTTATGTTACAACCTAGTTTAATGTAAAGTAGAAGTTTATATCTATTTGTATTATGAAAAATAACATTAAATTATGCATTGAAAATCAATGGATCAATGGATGCAAACAAGATTTTAAATACACAACCTAGTACTAAAACTACATTTCTTTTCACTATCGGTTTGAAATATTGATGGAGTATTTTTCTATGTCTGCGAAAGAACTTTGATTAATACCCTTTAATTAGTAGGTTAGATTCTTGAATTTAAATTATGCTTTACATTAAAGTGTTAAAACTTCTCCACTCCCTTCAAATTATTTTGAAATATCTATTTACATTTTTTATTTAAAAATTATTTTATAAAATTCACAATAAACATTAAACTAAGAAAAATTCTATTCATAATATTTTTTTCCAATGCCTCTTGCCTCCTCTTTTCAAAATTTCTTGTGGTGCACAAATGAATATAGAGCACACTCTTTCATCTAACTCCTTAGTCAACTAAAAGTTCAGAAAGCCTATTAAAATGTTTGACGTCAATAATACCACGAATTCCACACTCTTTTCCAAAATCCCCGAACTCAACTATAAAACGTTAAAAAATTATAAACCTGAAAAGAAAATGGGTAGGATATCAATTGAGAAAAAAAGTGTGTTATTTTGTTTACGCTAGTAAAATTATTAAATATCTTTTAAGATCGACAAACACGGCAGCTTTTTAGTAATCAAATTTAGCTCCCAAAGATTTTCTAAAAAAAAAAAAAAAAAAAGATTGAGTACCTCCAACTAGCTCCCTAAACAGCAAAAAATGACTCCAATTTTTCAATCCCAAGCCTATTGAAAAGTGCCCCAACAAGCATCCATATTAATCAAACCCAGCGGGTACGGTTACAGCTAATGATAGCAGCTATTACTGCTCTTTTGCATGATAATGATGAGTGCTCTCGGGTTACGGATACAGCTACATAAAATCTCTGCTGCCTGGGCCATTACACCCCCTTCCGGTTTAACCCCTTGCTGTTCTAAATGAAGCGTTTTATGGAGATTCTAACGGCCCCTCTCTCTCCTATGTGATACACCACCTGACGGATTAGGACAGATTGGGGCTTTACGACTTGCAAATAGGTGGGTGCTTTAAATAGCGGGGTTGAGATGTGACGTTCGTTTCATGTATTTGAAGTTTTATGTTTATTGAATTTAACTGAGGCCATGGTAAGTTAGTTTTCTCAGTGAATAAAAAAAAGATGTTGAGGTCGCCGAGGCCATCTTTGACTGCACATCATGGACACGACAACAACAACAGTGAATAAAAGATAATTATTGTTCGTTGGCTTGACAATTATGCAAAAACTGCCCAAAATATTTGAAAAACCTAAGTTAAAAACACTGTTCTTCTGAGGGCAGACAGGAAAATGCATTAATATAATAATAGTGAGAATATTTTATTGTTTTGAAGAAGAGAAGAAGTTGTGCTACAAGTACTACAAGTTTAAGACATTATACATCACTTAGACTTCAGAGAGATATTAATTCAAATCTAATTCTGTGGTAGGAATGTAACTTTTTAAACGAGTTTTTCAGTCTACGGTGATTATGTTAGATTTAGGAATCTATGTCAACTTTGATAGGTCAGCACGAATACGCTTAAAATAATTATGACAGTAAAAATAAGAAGATATATGAAGAATTTATCAAAATAATACAGGAAAAGATTATACATAGATAAAAACAAGACTAAAAGGGATATTAAGTTAAATGTTCTATCTTCTCACAAAGAAATAATTCTCTTAAATTTACAAAATAACATTCAAAATGAACATCTCACTTCTAAAACCAAACTAAAATCGCCAAGTATCTTAATTTTAGAGCATGACTCAGAATTAATATAATTGATCAGCCAGAACACACTTTAAGAGCTAAATTTCATAAAGCTTCGTTTTGACGCGCAAGTCTTTATAAATTCATCTCAAAATGATTTATTCACATCTTTCTTGTGGGGAGGGGAGACAAGTATAATTTACCCCCTTAATTTGAGTCCCCCTGTAATGAACCAGGAGTTACATCAGGCCCATGGTAGGGGAATGAGACTCTACGTGTGTGTTGTCATATAGGGTGGAATTATTGATGAATTTGAGAAAGTCATTAAGCTCTGTAGGAGCTCACACAGCCGTTGCACTTTAGGTGCTGTAATTACCAGTACGCGGGGATGTTAATTTTGGGAACTTCTTTCCACTAATGGACAAGAAAGACTACAAATTTAGAACACAAATGGAAATTATTTTTGAATCAATGTCTGACAGGAAAAATAACGTAAGGGAGTTGTGAAAGGTTTTTTACGGAAAAATACGATTTCGGGTACGTGATATTTTTATTTTTATATTTGGACTGTTAGGATTTTCATACTTAGAAACAAGTTTAAATCATCTAGCTGTCTAGTGTACCTATTTTAAAAATAACAAACCTAATTTAGGATGGAAAATTAAAAAAAAAATATTCAGAAATTGAGAAAGGCTTTAAAAATATATCCCAAAAGAAGAAAAGGACTTCAGTGAAGAAAAACACAAAAAATATATCTAGTGAATTGGTGATGACTTTACATTATCAGGAAAATAAACGAAAGAGACAAACGTTTTAGAACAGTTATAGCTTATATGCATAAAAGAAAGTAAATCTTGAAGTGTACATTGAACATAGTCAAATTTAAGTAAGAGATAAAAAAAAAAACCTTTTTATTCCACAATAAATATGATGATAAAATTTTGCAGACAATTGTTTCGGGGATCATTGGATCCCCTCCGTCAGTGCATAAAAAATGTAATAAATTGTTTTTTTACAATTTTTATGCACTGACGAAGGGGGTCCATTGATTCTCGAAACAATTGTCTGCAAAATTTAACATCATATTTACTGTGGAATAAAAATGGTGTTTTTTATCTATTACTACTTGCCTATATAGTCAAATTTAATTATCTCAAGATAAATAGTACCTCAATAGGAGCTAGAATGTAGTCGGAAAAATTTCGGAGTAGGATATTGGGTTTTTAGGATGGGATATTGAAAAATTATATTAAACCCCTTTCTATAGCTCAAAAAGAAAATTTCTGACCTTCGCGGGATACCTCCAAATTCCTCTTGACCTCACTCTTGGATAAAACCTTTAAAATAAGAAACATAGAGGCTGAAAGCCAAACCGGAAAACTCACTGAATCACCCTGAAATAAAACAATTTATACCAAAAGAGAAATATCACATCGAATACATAAGAGCAGAACCAAATGAAGTCTTTGGCCAAAACCACCCAATCCACGCTCCTGCCCAACCCCGATAAGGAGCGGAAATGGAAATCAATCGCAAAAACGCTCTTCTTTTGTGGGTCCCGCGGAGCCGATTATCCGTTCGCTAATAGAGGGATTAATTGTAGAAAAGGAGTCAGGACGTACTACGTTGGACGTGTGTCGAGTTTTTCTCACTTTTTGCCTCGCGTTATCGCTGTCGGACGGGCGAGCGCTTACAGATGCTGCAGAGATTGAGTGTTCAATCCTGTGTGACTTATAAGTGACGTTTGAATCAGGGATTAAAAGTGTTGGGATTGATTGACAAAGATGGTTAGAAAGTTTCAGGTATTATGGAATTTGAAGTTGTTTAGTTTTTTTTTTCGTTAACTGTAGGCGATTGTAGGCCCGGTAGCAGAAATCGTGCAAGAAGGGCAGAGAACATTGAGGATTCATCTTGAAACACTTGCAGATTGATTTACTAATTTGCAAAAAAGTATCAGGGTAGCAGAAATTTTTACTACTAGGTAAAACTATTCACTTCGGTAATGAAGGCCATGTTAAAAATTTGTGCTAAAATAGGCATGGTGAAATTGTTCCTGTACTAGTCAATGAATGCTAAATCTATTGTTTGTTTTACTATGATTTAGAAAAAAAATCTTACAAAAATAAATAGAAAAATTTTGATATTGTAGAAAGTTTGAAACAAACAGGATTCTGTTAAAGAAAAGGGATTCATAAGGTAGCACAGTAGAAAAGAGATAGCTACATTTTGCTTTGTTAGAGTTAATGCCTCAAAGTACATACCACGTCTTAGAGCGCGAAACAAAACAAAGCAGGCAAAAATGCCATTCTTAATACAGAAGTGTGAAAAGTTAATTGAAAATATGTTTACCTAACTGTTAGAGAAAAATTATATACCTATTGCGTAATAGAATAATAATATACTTATTTGAAATAAGTGCATTGGTCACTGAAATTAGCTAGACACAGGAGTTGCTTTTTATCCCTCTTACTTTGATAATTTTTTATGGAATAAAAATTTAAGGGAAGAGCATAAAGAGGATCAGGATGCGCGTAATACATGTTTTTAACATCATAGTAATAAAAGAATAAATAATATCATTCCATATGTTCACACCTTGAAGAAGAGGTTGCATCAAATATTTATTTCGATTACTATCACAACCATGTGATTTGTCCTCAGCGTTATGAGAACTATCCTTGATTTATTACCTTAATTAAAAACCACTCTTCACCAAAACGCTTCCGCAACATTGCCGGAGCATGAGACACACAACCGCAAACACCTCCACACCTACCCAAACCACCAATCGAATTGTCACCGCTCCGCCACCTCCGACATGCGACGCTAATTCAACATTCAACTGCGCTACTTTTCCCATGTCGCACGACACGCTTCAAGACAAGGGGGGTCGACAGGGTCCCTCTCTCTCTCTCAAGTCCCTTCCCCTCTAATGATGGATTAGTTCAATTTTCTCTGCTAGGCATTCCGTTTCCCCTTTTGTCGCTTCCCCTTTTATGAAAAATGATGTCATTTTAGAAATTTTTGAAATATGGCGGCGGTTCAAGGCCTCCGGTGTTTTCTGCGGTATAGTCGTGTGTTTTTGAAAAAGGCGTGCGTTGATAAATGGGGTCAGAGCGAGGCTTCGTTTTGGAGGAGTTAGTTGATAAAACGGGTGGAGGTTCTGTCTTTAAGGGACAGTTTGGGGATGTCAGGTTTCGTGTATCAAACTTTTGAGGGGAAATTTAGACTCCATACTGGTTTAGTTGTCATTCGTACTCTCTCAAAGAGGAAGTATGACACTTTGCTCAGAAGTGTTAGTCAGAGAAATATTCTGGTGTTGTTTTAGCAAAAGTGTAAAAATAAATCATCAGTGCGATTGAAATTTACTCTAGACTGTCGTTCAAAATGAAAGGTGGTAGTTAACGGTTTTCTGCGTATTTGAATTAGCGGTATGTGAAATGGACATAAAATTATCTCTGAAGTTTTATTTAAGGTACCTAATTATTTTTCTACGACTAAAATATTCTAAACTACTTTCTATGAGATTGAAAAGACAATTCTCGGAGTCTTAGTACTGAAAATAAACGATTTTCCGTTACTTTTGTGTATAAGTAATATGAATCTCTGTTAAGCAGGTTAAATCTATCCCTTTCGCTTTAAAAGTTTAAATAACATTCATACTTACGTATTCTACAACCTACAGGAACACATATGGCTATGTAGGTTCATCAGATGCAAAACAATAGTCCAAAACACAGCACACATCACCATTAATTTACTTTTACTTAGTTCTAAGAACAAAACTTAAAAGTAACAACTCAAACAAAAAAAAGAATAAAATCCCGAATCACGCGTTACTGTACGTTAAGAGCAAAGAGATATCTACACTTTTTAATTTTCACACCATATCTTTTTTCCATAAGGAGTGATGACGTGGCAAAAGTGGGGATACAGCGATGAAGATAAGGCACGAATTTCGGGGGCTTAGATAAGGCTACCCAGCTAGAAAATGTGTGCAAAAAAAGTGTAAAAAAATTGTGCTCAAAAAGAGTATCATTTTGGCCCATCTGTTTTTGCATAAAAAGTGTAAACTGAATTTTGCAAAAAATTTGCAAACTAAAGTATGCAAAATATATGCACAATTCATTTTACACTTTTTATGCAAAAACGGATGGGCCAAAATGATACTCTTTTTGTGCACAACTTATTTACACTTTTTATGCAAAAACAGATGGGCTGAAATGATTCTCTTTTTGTGCACAATTTTTTTACACTTTTTCTAGCTGAGTTTTACTAAATAGCTAGCTGAGTTTACCACTGACAAAAATAAGAACAAAATAAATTTGATCTTGTTTTACACACTTTATCACAATTTGTTCTTAAATAAGAAAAGTATTAAAATCAGTTTTAGTAAATTCTTTTTTAATTAAGTTCTTTTTATTTATAATTTTAATAAGATTATTCTGTTACACTTTTTATAACCCGACCATAAATTCAAGACCTAATTTATATCTCCAATATGGAACTCCGATATGGTACAGAATTTAATTAAAAAAACTTGTAGATAAAATATAAATCTAATATTACTAGTAAACAAATTTTTAGAATTAGAAAATTTTTTTTAAAGGAAATAAATTGATGAAGGTTTAAATATTTCTTAAAATAAATGTTTTTTGAATGTAAAAATTTTTTATTGTTTTTTTTTCTTTCAATCTCACATATTCTGCTTTATGATGAATATATATAATACTCTATCTATATAAGTATAGAAAATAATGCTTAGGCTTTTATTTTAATTCTTAAAGTCACAAAATTTGGAATTTGCATGCAGGCACAATTAATTAACCAAATATCTGGTAAAAATGAAGTTTGCTTTTGAAAATGTAATCTACATTTCAGTACAAAAAAATGTAAAAATTTTACAAACAAATAAAATGGTTAATTATGTATGCAAATTTTTTGCAAAGTGTTTTGCAACAGAGAAAATGCACTTTATTTGTATGCACAAAAAGTACAAATAATCTGCAGCAAAAGTGTATACATTTTTAGGTATTCATAAAATATTAACTTTTTATGCACAAATTGTGCACAGCAAAAGTGAATACTTGTTAAGTATTCAAAAATTATCCACTTTTTATGCACAAATTGTGCACAAAGAGCATTTTTTTGCATAAAAAGTGCACACATTTTCTAGCTGGGTACGCCTGCCACCCCCTCCGTATTCATACACGGGTGCATGATATATTTTTGTGTATCTATGGTATACATTACTCATACTTCTATTCTATTCTATACTAGCACCGGTTTTTGTCCTATGGTGATCATCACTATTCTAGTGGATTCACCGGGCAAATTCTGTGGATCGAACAGCTTTCGAACAGCCTGGCCATTATATGCCGTGGAAGTTAGTTATCCTGAAAACTAAAAGAGGCCTAACAACGCTCGCTTATGGGTGGTAGAAATATGACAGCCACATCAGTTATTATGATGAGAAAGATAAAAAACAATTGTAAATTACTTTATTTATTAGTTGTGGTGTAGCATTCAATCTTGATGAAACATACATTATAATACGGATACTTACCTTGAGCAACAACATAATAAAGATAAAAAAAATCAATAAAATTTGTGTGTGTATGTTACAAAAGTATTTATCTGTGTTAAATTTGTTATTTGTAAAAATGTTTATCTTTTTGTTATTTCATATAGTTTCCTAATACAACTTTTTATTTGTCATCTTGTAAACGGGCTCTGCCCATTACAATAAAGTTTCTTCTTGTCTTGTTTAATAAAGATCACACAAGCTCAATTATCACGACGTCTATGCATTTTCCCAATTCTATCTAAAACAATTATCACACTAATAGCTCATACAAACAGTATCTGAAGTTTCTGGTGACTTACAGGGGTATCGTAATACCGCAACGGTGGTATGAATGGAGCAGTGGAATTAATTGTCAGTGGATTCAATTCAGCCCAGCATTCCTTTACCCGATTGCATTGATTGCACTAATCAAGGCACTTATCCTACCAGGTCCTCCAGAACCGTACTAAGCGGAGTATTGTAATTGCTATTGACTTCGCTTTGCCCGGATATGAAGGACGCGAATATCATAGACCCAATACTCCATTCATTGAGCGAGCAATGCACAATCAGCTATAAATGATATAATGGTAAGCGCAGTGAGTAATATATTTACTATGCCTATTCTTAATTTTTAATATAGCTTAAGTGTATATTAACTTGTAAACTTAAACCTTAAAACATTTTTTATGCATATCTCATATTAGGGTATGTTTTATCCTTTTAGTGGTTTCCTATACTTTAGTTCAAACTTATCGAGCATTTTTGTTTTTTAAGTTGTTGTCAGTTTTACGTGTGTGTAGCGGAATTATATCAGAGGCTTAGCTATGATTGGGCAACCTATGAAACTAATTATATAGAAATACTTATACTTTTCTCTGAACTTATACTTTTACTTTTCTCTGAACTCATACTTATACTTTTCTCAAAAACGGCCGTGTGCCTGTTTTCCTTCAATTTATTTGTGCATATTTATGGTTTTTTTTTATCAGTTAACCTGTGAAACTCTCCTGGTTCTCCCAACTATTAGGGAAGGGGCCCTATGCTTACAAAATTTCATATTCAACCAGAATATATGGCAATATTTTAATAGCTTCTATAGGTAATTGAACAATTTTTGTGTCTTGAGGGGGTACATAATGATATCCCACAGTGGTTGTCCCCTGTAGGGATGTTCGAAAAATGATTTTTGAGCCCCTCTCCCCTGTAATTTACGAACTAGATAATAAAGTTAAGATACTCGACATAAGATAGGGCACATAATAAAGATGTTATTTTAATCAAACAGATGCAAAACGTTAGTTTTCAACTAAACTATACAGTTATACATTCAACCACCGAGCTTCACGAAACGTAAAGCTGGGTTTCCTTCCGCATTACACTATTACAGCTTTAGTAAATACACCATTACAAAATCAACCACCCTAAAACAGATCTGAAACACACACAAAAAAAAATGAAATTTCTCCTCCGAGGACTCTCCACCCCATAAAAAAAACCCTCCCAGAGCAAACCGGGGCAGAAAAATTGCCCCAATTCGAGAAAAACTAAGCCCCATTGAAAAGGCTGACCTTCCACTGTGACCCAGCGGCATAAAGAAAGAAACCGATGATAAACACGGGACTTTTTTACTCTTCTTTTATAAGCCCCATAAGCGAAGTTTTTTCGTGGGTGGGTCGTAAAAGGGGGTGCTTCCTTTGATTTTTGGGGGTTTATTTGGCCGTAAGCCCCGTGGGCGACCGCTTCTGCATGCCTCATAAACCCCGCAGAGGCCTGGACGCGGAAGATAAAGTTTTGGAATCCGGTTTGAGGATCTTGTTAGAGCAGAAAGCATCGGGCGAATCGGGCATGCATGTTATGGGATTGCTTAATCACAGCAGATTCCGATGAAATGCACTGACTGAAATTAATTTGTAAGATTTTTCAATTCCCAAAGATTTTTTAACTGTCTATACATTACTTTAATTTTTACTGAAGGCCTTTTTTATCCAATGTAATAATTTTTAAAATTAAAATTTTAAGTCTGCACTGCACAACTAATGTTATATTTTGCATAACACACAAACATCCTTTGGAGGGGTGAGCGCAAACATTTATTTCAGAAGAGAATAAATATTTTAAAAATTTTATTTATTTTAAATTTTTGTTTATAAAAAATATATTGTTGTCATTTAAGATTATAATACCCGTCATACCTCGGCATGAACAATGGTAATCTACAAGTATTTTTTCTCATTGGGGGTATGCATTTCTAAAAAACTTGCCCAAACGGGCACATTAGAAGTCTTCAATTTTTAATATTTAAAGAAGGCCCATGCTTCATGTAGTAGAATTAGAATATGACAGCCATTGAAAAATCTTATGAAATAAATTTTCTCAATAAATCAACTAAAAAGTTATATATTTCTTGGACATTTCATAGAGAATGTAAAACATTCAAATCTGTCATCTTTTACATTGTGCTCCTCTTACAAAATATCTAACAAGTATTCTCTATCTAAACTCATTAGAGAGAGGGATGCGGGAAGGATAAGTTAGTCTTCTATCTATAAAATTATTCCTTTATAATGCCCTTAAAAGCCAGACAATAATTTTTAATTTTCGGGGGAAAAAACGTTAAAGTATAGTTAATTTTCAATTGCGAAATAATCCATAATTCCAAGCAAAACTCATATTAATTCAGTATCACTGCTCCCTAACAAACACCATAATAATTTCCTCCCGTTATTTGAGACATTCTGGTCAAGTCCCCTAAAAAACAGGTAGGTATAAGCTTTTAGTAGATGAGCTTTAACATAACCCAACATCTTGTGGACCATCATAGAAGATTCATAAAAAATAACTCTGAATGGGAAAACATGCGGCTATCTACTTAATACTTCAAAGCACCATAAACCCTCTTTTAAGGTATTTTTTACACAAGGATTCTCCAGGTCAAACGAAATACTTTCCGAGATTTTCCGCTTTAATCTGGATGTGTGCTCCTCTTCTTTGATTGTGCGCCAACAAAAGCTCCATCCGGGCATCAGACAGTGCAAAGAAAAGCCTTTGTTGTCATGCCGAATGGAGGAGTGTGGGGTAAGACTTTGTTTTGTGCTTGTGCATATTTTATATTACTAAGTCTCTGACTGAGTCAAGTTTGTTGAATATTTTTTTGAAAGTACTTCTTTGGACTTTTGTTTTACCGTTGACGTGTGGTTTTTTTTAAGAAACGAGAAAGTCCGTTTTTCTAGTTAATTTATTGAAGAAATAGTTTCAGCTGAATAACCATCTTTAAAAGTTAGGATAAAGAAAAAATATAGATTTCGTTCCTTATTTGGAAGTTTTAAAGTCTTTTGGTCAAAATTATTTAGGAAAATATTTGTTGAACATGTTTCAATTACTATCCCCACTAAAAACAAAAATATTTGTGTTTAAGTAAAAAAATTTAATAATTTTAAATTTCCTTTTTTTTTTCGAAAATTTGCATTTGAAACTTTTTAAAGATTTCTTTTAGCTCTACAATACTGTAAGAAAGTTCAAAACATTATTTTTCTAATGTGGCAAATAAAACGATAGTTTGGTTCATATCACTACTTGCTTTTGATGTTTGCTTTGATCGAGTGAAAAGAATAAAAGCAAAGGAAGCTATTCTAATAGAAATAGAAGGTAAATTCTCCCAAGATGATCATCGTTAGATGTGAAGGAAAGACAGAAGGAAGAGAACAAAAAAAATCAATAATTCAACACCCCAAAAACATTTAAAACAATTATCAAATTTAAGCTTATTAAAGCATTAAAAATGCGGTAAATTACGCACAACCACACGGATCCAAAACATGCAAATCACCTTCACGTGCATTCCGAAAAGCGAGATTATATCATCCAGTTAATGTCCCGTGCCGACATTAGAGAAGCAACAATTAGGTTAACAGAACTGCTGGTCACTCTTGCAAGTGCGATGAAGGCTTGTTCATTAAGCTCTCTCTCTCTCTCTCTCTCTCTCTCTGCCAAGTTCACATATTACTGGGGAGTGCTGAGTGTTGTATGGCTTGTCTTACGATAATGTAGCCGTCACACAGGTAGAAAACGCAGCTACTAGCATGACAGTTAGTGGCGATAGTAAGTGAATAACAGTAACTAGAATTCCAGTGGTGAGATGATAGGAATCTGGTCACGTGAATTTCAGTTAGCATGTTAGAAAATTTGTCCACCTTAGAGCATGAATGGTCGGGTTCTAGTGTTCGTTCAATTTCTTTGGGTTTTGTTATGAATCACTTTTAAAACATCTTTCCATGAACAGAAAAAAACAGATGGAATGGATATTGGTACAAAAATCGAATTATTACGGCCGTATTCACGACTAACATAACCTAAAGTTAACCTGCAATCAAAACTTTTAATTGGTTGTTGAAAAAGAGAAACGAGTTTTAAGCCAATCGGAGTTGTCGAAAAAGTTTGATTACAGGTTAAACTTAGGTCCTTAGCCGTTAACTTTATATTACCTTAACGTTAACCTTACAGCCGTTAACTGCCCGTTTTGTGTGCTAAATTTGTTATTGTATATTCCTCATTGATGATAAAAAGGAGTAAATGTTTATAAAATATTTTTATAAATACAGTTTTAAAGTGTATTATTTCTACTGGATTTGGTTGAACCAAGTAAGTTATTCTACTACAATTTTAATTAATTTTTAAATTAATTGAATGAATGGATCAGGTAAATGACTATGGAAACGTGTAAAAATTTCATATCTAAATCTGACAGGAACACTGCTACAGAGCTACTTAACAGTGCTCTCAAGGAACAAATAAGAGTAGTTAAAAATTGTAAACAGGAATTTGATAACACTTCTACATATTTTATCTGCAGTAAAAAGAGCTGTTCCTACGTAATGACAAAAAATATATACCTTTGACAGGTAACTACTATCCTTACTGTATTCATCAGCATCTCTCTTGGCATGACTAATACAGAATGTATCCCCATTCATAATTTAAATGTTTTAACAGGAAAATATTTCCGTGTGTTGGCAGCCAAGTTAAGCCCCGAGAGACCGCGGAACCCAACACGGAGAACGACATACATCGTACGGAACATTAGACACGAAAAAAAAAATATTCTCTTTTTTTGTCGAAAGGGGTAGCTTTTCTGATTCATTCATTCGGTGATGGGATTCATTTGCTGCTGTGGTGGGTTCTTTTGTCGCAAGGTGGTCTCGGGAGACCTGTCTCTCTGACAATCTGTCGGTAGACCCTAATCTGTGTCTTGATGAGTCCCGAAGGGTTTTTCTATCCGGTCTTAATGCGTGGATGAAAGAATGGAGGTGTTGTTAACTATAAATGTCTCTTTTTTAAGACGTTCATTGGAGTTGTAGAAATATGTGACGTTAGACTTTTAAAGGTGGATAATGTTAGTAATTGACTAATTTAAGGTAAATCTGTATAAAGGTTGACATTGATAGAGTCAAAAACTCGAAATCGGTTTAATTTTATACTTATTAGAGTTTTTGTTACCACGGGAAGAAAGACTCAAATAGATATGAATCTCCATTAACGGAGTTAAGAAAACCCATGATGGAGAGTGCTTAAACATTTCCGTTGAGGTTGTATAATTTCAATCTTGTGCTATTTTGCTTTGGGTGATTACATGTAGTTTTTTAGAACACTTATGTCATACAGCAACTAAAGCGACGCACCCAGGACGTTGAGGGGAAAACGGCTGAAAATGTCCTATCGTTCTCCTCATCGATGTAGGATCTGGTCATTCCATTGGTTCTGACCACTATGACGTAGTAGCTACGTCAGCATCAATAGGAAAATTTCGACCAGCTTCGACGGTACAGATTCGAGGTGTACTCAATGATAAAATTTTTGGGTTAGAGCTAAGTCACACGTAAAGATGGAGGGGTCTTAAGTCCTCCCCATAAGATTTAAGTGAATGTGACCCTTAAAAGTACTTTTGTTTTCATCCATTTTTGAGCATTATTGTCACCCTCATTTGATGACACAGCCGAAGGGGACCACATCCTTGAGCATTACTGCAGAACATTCAATAGAAAATAACAACTTATAAACAGTCTTGGAAATTTCTGGATAGGGATTGAACTCTCTCACCCCCTCATGAATACTACCCTGCTAGAACGATCTCGCAGAAACTCAATCATTTTATCAATGAAACATGCATTCCCTTTTCACTAATTTAAAAAAACTAGTCATACAGTCTCAGCAAGGGCGTCTCTCGCTTTGCACATGGCGTTTCTGCTTAGACATCCATGAAGTGGCTTGCCCGTCACTCAGCTGTATCAACAGCACAAACCCCAAACGACAGCACTCGAGTTCGATTCCCCCCTCTCTCTCAAGTGGGTGGGTTCGAACACAAAAACCTCCCACCTGGGGTCTCCCGTTCGAGTCGTCACTCCGAAAACACTGAGTCACCAGCACCCTCAACCCTTTTGGACCTTTACAGTGCACTCTGTGCCACTGTTTGGATTATGAATTAAAGAACTAGGGTGACTTGGGTGACCACGGCACGTGTGACATACCATACATGGAGCTTGAGTTTTTTTTCCTGACACACACGTCACTATGGATTGGTAATGCAACTTTAAATGCAATGCAAATAGATTTTGAATTTGCCGCTTTATTTTTTAGGGATTACTTTTTTGTTATTTGATTGTGCATGTAGTGGTGAGAGCTATATGAGTAGGAAGCAGTACCTTATACCACGGCTTACTAGATACTTATACAGGCTAGCCGAGTACGGAAATCATTGCAAATCCAGATGGCAATACTGGACCAACTGGCAAAGCATATCCACAGTGTTGAAAATAGTTTGCCAAAATCTTCACATTTCAAAAGAAGTTCAAAGTATATCACAGCTTGAGAATCTCTTGCTTGGAATTTATAAAAGAGTTTCCCAACTGATAAATTACTGATAACTATAACATTAACTCCAAAAGGCCCGCGGTCCAATTTCAGAATTTTAAAAATGTGTTATAACATATGAAATGAAAACTTAATTATTCCATCCGTACATTAGTTTATTCTACCTATTCTATTGTGCATTGAATTCCGCTTAAATTTTTAGTATCAAAAATGGTCAAATAAAATCTGCTGCTTTCGATGGTTTTTAACAGCTTAAATATTTAGAACATCTCTGAACCTTTTCGTTCAATTAAAATAATTTCAATTCGATTCTGTGCTCTAGTCCATAAACTATATGGAGGGTAATCACATCAGCAGACAGAATATGAAAAAGACAAACACCCTTCCCCCTCTCTTAATGTTGATCAAATAATTTCCAAAGAGCACGTGACTCATCAGACCAGAACAGCAACAATCTGCTACTAGTCTTTTTGTTCAGTGCTGCATTTTTTAATCTCTCAGCTATCACATTGCCAAGAGTATTCATCAGTGTTCAAACAGGAGTCCCGTTTCAGTCATTTGAAACTGTCACAAGGGTCAGCTTTTGTCCGGGCCCCATTTGGATTAGCACTGGACCTAATCACAACCGTAATAGACACCGGGACAGAGGGCCCCGAACCCCCAGGGGGTGGTATCATACTGCTCTATTTGTTGATCCCTGAATGAAAATACTTAGGGAGGGGAGAAATGGAAAAGTCGTGACTTTGAGCTCTTAGGGATATTGGGAGGGTTATAGTATATCGGACCAGGGTTCCCCTACCTCTTCCAAAAACAAACCACCTCAATGAATTTCCAGCGACCCACAATACATTATTTCTTCAAATATAGTAATTTCTTCAAAACTTATTATTTATCAACGCCAAAACTTTCAACTCCCTGTAGACTTCAAGATTGGTCACATGTATTCTCCGGCTTGTGTGCTTGATCTCAAGTTTCCTCTAATAAACCTTCGTCAAATAAGACAGACACAGACAGAACTTTTAATGGCATATAGACAGAGAGAGTGAAAAAATACACCCAGGGCAAGGCCAAGAATCGAACTACTTCTAGATTATTATCGAATACTTTTAATATGTAATTTTTCTCCTACTTTTAATGTTATACATAGATATCTCGAAAGGATCGATACTGACCACTTTGGTCATCTGATTCTGAAATAGGAAATTATACTTTAAGTTACGAAGTCTTTTTTTTAAATATACCTCAAGAAAGCTTCAGAGAAAATGCATTCTTCATTCTTTCTAGTTCAACCCAATATCGGCACTAAAAGGTAACTTGGGTTTCGGCCATTTATGAGTTATGCATCCCAAAATCGCTTGAAATAAGTAGTTTTTTGGGAAGAAACATTATCGGATGCTGCTATTGTAATTTATGTTACCTTTTCATGCAGGGACGTAGTCAGAGGGGATATTATCCCCTTGAAGCTAAAAAATTTTCATTTTTGACCATAGAATAGGACTAAAACTGTCCCATATCTCCCTGCGAATTTTTTTCCGTCCTCGCCACTCTTTGCCATGAATTGGACTGCACGTTAAGGAGAATTACGATGTTCAGAACGCTAAACAATCCATATAGAAAGCAATTCAAACAAGCCCGGAATTAGAATTCTCACCATTGCAAAATTCTCAAATAAATTCACCTTACATGCAATTACAACCGTAACTCCCCGCCACACTTTTTGCGCGGCCCCTGATCTCCCATGCAAAGCATCTCCATCTCATTGTGATGCGTTTCCAAGGCAACCACCTGTTGTGAGGATGCTGAGGAGGAAGCAACAACGGAGGATTACGCTTTCGACTACTACTAACACCGAAAGAGATTTTTACCTCCGCTTTTTATTTACGAAGCGACGAAGAGAACGTTTCGACCCATACAAAAAAAAAGAGAAGAGATGGTCTATTCTTCCCTTTCCTCTTTTGATTCGGTTGGAAGAGCTATTGTTTTACTGATGCGTTGGATTTGTGTGAATCTCTATTTGCCGTTGTTTTATTTGGGGATTTTATGCAAGTTTGAAATTAGATTCAGGCAGATAATAGCATAGATAGAATGAAATTGTAGTCTAGGCGTTTTATAATGTGAATAAAGCATTTGAAATTTCAGTTTTTTATGGAGTAGGTATATATTAAAATTGAAATGCTTCTCACACAAAGAATTTAGAATACATTGAAAAGGTAGAAAAATTGAAACGGTTTGGTCAATTATTCGAATTGGAATTTGAACTACTGAGTACTACATTTTAATAGTGATGAATTTTGTAAGATATTTTTGTTTACATCTGTTTTTGAAATACATCGATGTAATATTTATTATTATTATTATTATTATTATTATTATTATTATTATTATTATTATTATCATTACTAACCAGAAGTTATTTTATTATTGTATTTAATGTGTCTTGTAAAAAAAAAGATTTGTATAGATAAAAACCTACTGGGTAATCGAAAAATTCCATTTCAAGATTTCAACAAGGAATTGATCATGATAGTGGGCCGTTAAAGGGAAAAAAACACCCGGATTGTTCAGATTGTGATAAAAGAACCAAAATTTGCTGGAGGTATAGTTTAAAACATGCTGAATCCGAAATCGACCAGAACCACTCTGGGGGAAGCGCCGTTTTGGTGTTCCGGTCAAAAACAAAATGGCCGCCCGCGGGCCTATTTTCGGTTGTTTTAATGATAAAAAAACAATTTTGGTGTCGAATATTATGTTTTAAAGGTCAAGGAACATGATTATGATAACAAAATGCGCAATTCAATTTTTTTAAATTAATTAAAATTCAATAAAAGCTCTAATATAGTAAGTAATGCTCTATCTTCGGATTTTTGCTTATATACCAAAAACTAATAGTTTCTCGAAAATTATCTCAGTTGCAAAGTTAAAGTAAATAAAATTTCCTACAAAATGAACTATTCAACTTTCATTTTCTGAGGAATAGTTCTTCCCTTAGAGCGCGCTCAAAAACGGCGATTGTTTTATCTTCTGCAAAAAAAAGTGAAAACGTGCACTTTCACCCACTAGAAAACGAATAATATTGATGTTATCCACAAAATTTTTATGCCACGTGAAAGAGAATTTAACTTTTTACAAAAACCGCACCTTACATTATTATTTTCTGAGACGGGGAGGGAGATGGGCGAAAATCGCGAATAAAGACTTTCATGACTTTCAGCCTAAAATGGACCTTCTTAGCTTTTTATCTCCTATCTTTGCTTTACTTTTTGTTTTTTAGTCTTAAAAAAGATGTTTCAGTTGAATTCAGTTGAATTCAGTTGAACCCTTAAAACATAATATTCGACACCAAAATTGTTTTTTTATCATTAAAACAACCGAAAATAGGCCCGCGGGCGGCCATTTTGTTTTTGACCGGAACACCAAAACGGCGCTTCCCCCAGAGTGGTTCTGGTCGATTTCGGATTCAGCATGTTTTAAACTATACCTCCAGCCTCTGAACAATTCTTCCCTTTAACGGCCCTACTACTGTCGTACCGCGAGGAGAAGAGCTTTTGACGTCATACGATGATGCTGCGGTTGGTATAGAAACGGATTATTCCATTGAATTTTGGGGGTGGTGGTAATTCACTTGGCGCTAAAATAAATGTTCCGAGCCAAATCTGAGTGGGTATCTTTCAGCTGTTTACTTCTTTCGATTCTAGAGTAACGAATTTTGGAATTTCCTTTCGCATTACATCTGATTTGATTAAATATTTCTAATCTGACCTTTTTCAACTGATCTGATCTATTTTAACTGATCTGATCTATTTTAACTGATCTGATCTTTTTCAACTGATCTTAAATGTTTCACCGAATGTGATCTATTTTAATTTGATATAATGTTATGCGATTTACATCAATTTATCTGATTTTATTTTGGATATTTTATAATTTTTACCATGTTCATTAATCCTTCTTTTTGAACTCTCAAGTCGCTTATCATTTATCCTATCAAGTAGTTACTTTTAATTTTATTGGATCTGATCATACCTTCTTTTAAAGTAGATGTTAATTCATGAAAATTAGCGTTTAAATTATCTTTCATCTTTTTAACCCCATCCGATCGTTCACAATCGTCTCTGTAACTTTTTTTTTTATTCGCCCGACTGTACAAAATATAAGAAGCGATTATTGGAAAAAGATGGGTTGATCGAAGATATTATAGACGAATTAGTGATTAATTTGTCGGAGAGCGATTCGGATCTTTGTCAAACACTGACAGTGACTGCAGTTCTAGTGACAATGAATTGCATTAGATTGTATTTAAATGTTATAAAATATTTTTAAAAAATTAATAAATATTTCTATATTTTGTCTCTTTACAAGTTTCTAAAGCTTCATTTAAATTTCGAGTATGGTGATTAAATTATGAAATTATTAATTTAAGTGATATGAGCTATTTTATATAAAACTAAATATAACTAATTCACTCAAAATAGCAATATTAAAGCATACTAAAAGTACAAAAATGTTTCATGCCTAAAGGTATTTTCGATTACTAGAAATTTCAAAGATAATCTATATTTCAATGCAGTTTAATAAAATATGATTATCTTATTTTCATTCGCGAAACGCGTTTTCTCATTCGCCAAATGTACGCTTAAAAAGCCAAATACTGCCGTTCAATTCATACCAGCTTCCCTCTTCTTTTAAACTCGTCTACTCACGGCAACCCTGTTCAAAGCTCTTCTCCTCGCGGTACGACAGTATGATCACTTTACCTTAAGAAGGCATTGCCATGACTTTTTGAGTCATTGTTACAAAACTTAAGACCTGAATGGACTTACCACCATTTAGTGTTTGAACTTTAACCCATATTGAAGATATTTATTAATTATCAGACAGTTATTTGTTACGACATTTTAAATTTTCTGGCGTGATTTTTATTTACTGTTAAAGAATAGTTCACTTTAAACTTCAGAAATTGTAACATTATTAGTTTAACTACACATTACAGTTCAATTTTACCGTTTGATGGTTTAATGGTCGTTTCTTTGCAGCCGTTACAACAGGTAAGAAGGAAGCAGGACACCACTTAACTCTATCATCCTTACTTACCCAAACAGTAGCCCGATTCAGTTTCACCTTTTCACCCTGCAGCTCACATCTTTCCTAACCTACTATAATGAATCGGCTTAGCTCAGAAAGATGTCTGACAACACTAATCTATCCGAAAGATAGCATCTCTGGGCACACACCCTGGGCATTAATATATGGGGAACTTACGCCATAAAATGCCGCCTTTAATAATGACAGTTACCTTACGCACTTTTCGGCAACACCTAGTTATATGGCTCAGGGTAAGAGGATTCATTGCTTTTAATGCAAGGGTGTCGAAGATTTTTTTTTTGTTGCCTTTGCAATTATAGAGAACGTTTTGTCAATCTGTGTAGCAGTTTATTTCCTCTTTTTTAGCTATCATCTAGGATTTCTGGATGTAACGCGATTCAATCAAATGATATGGATCATCAGTACTGAAGTTAGGTTCAAAGAAAAAGAGCTGAAATTAAACTGTGTTGCAGATGTGTAAAAGTCTTAAGTTCCTTAATTTGCTTTAAATGTGATATAAACCCCAATTTTATCAGAAATTATTACTACCTACCTATGTCTGAAGAAATAAAATACTTTGTGCAGTTTTGGACGGTACAGTTCAGCAGTCATTACCAGGCAAAATAATTCGAAAAGGTATAATTAAAGATTTTTTTTCTAATTTTGCAAAATGCAGTATATTTAGTTAAGTTAGATGATCAAAAGGAACATCTAAGATTTTCAAGGGAAATTCCATCACTATCTAAAGGAAAACTGGTTATAAGCAAAGTTCCTTGGAACTAGAGCAAAAACCAGTAAGAAAACAGAACAAACCAATCACTGTATAAACTCTTTAGAAAGGAAGACTTTGATTGAATTGCATTGGATTTAGTTTACATATATTTTCCAGTTTTAGGGCTTTGATACAAAAGCTGTTAACAACGCATGTTGATGTGGAAATACCACCAGGGCATCTATAGCTAACTTATAATCTTACTGTGATTGATATATTTCTACATCTGACGACTCCTTTACATTTAGGCATACTTTTACACTAGCACATGAAGTCTAATTTCCCCACCCCTGTGGAGTGTTCTATTCCAATAAAGAACAAGGGGAGGTAAGGAGAAGAATGAAATTATGCGCATACAAACAACACAATAAAAGACCAGACTATCCTACCCACTCACTCAGAAAAGACCCAAAGACACGATTTTTTTACGGAGCTCGACCAGAACAAATACACCTCACCCCTCCCGTTCGATTCTTGAAAGATGGAACGAAAAAAAAAGAACTCACTAATCTCCCTCCCCCTTCTGTGATGGAAAAACAGGCCCCCGAAAGTGTGGCATTGTCCGAAAAGAAATGCGTGGAATATAAGAAAGCCCTCACCTAGACTGAGTCCATGCACCCTCCGGGGTTTAGGGAAATAGAAGAGGGACTTTGGGGGAGTATCGATATAAAACCGAAGTGGGAGGGACCGGACAATTTCATGGTGGGGTGGACACACTCTTTCGGACACGCACAGGGAACAACAATGATGCTACTTTAGGGCTCGTCGTTAAGGTATCCCTGTGCAAGGTATTTTTGATCCTAGTTTTTCCACACAGCAGGTGGGTTTTTGAGGCATTCATATTTGTGTTGATTCTCAAAGAAAAAATACTGGGTGTGAATTTTAGGTGCAAGGGGATATGGGGATAAATGGTCCTGAAATTCAATAGCTTTCGGTTTTTGTTAATGGGGATGATAAAAAAAAAATATCTTTATCATTTCGAAATTATAATCCTTCAAAAATGTCTTTCTTTAAAAGGATTTTTAGCTCCTCTGACTATAGCAGTATCTGGTAGAGGGACTTTG